>VDFB02056351.1:14025996-14250841 GCA_007258455.2 Sequoia sempervirens
CAAATGGTCTAGGTTGTTCAGTTTTGGAGAAGGGGGATGTCACCTCCAAGTTTCCAAGTTCATTGGACGTTACTTAGAACCTAGGGACACATCCCCATGGAATGCTGAGTCTAACAAAATTCTCATCTTTATAAGCAGGCTATGAGGTGGCATTTTCTATGTTGCAATTTCATTTGACTGATTTGGTTGCCAACCTTGATTCATTTTGAACAAGGATTTTAGTTGCTACGTACACAATAGCTAAGATGTAGCAAATTTCACACTAGTTGCAAAAAAGCAACATTTAAGTCCTTTTGTGGTTTCTCACACCAGGAGATGTGTTACCATAATGACCGACTATTTCTTGACTATCTGACCATCTATCATATTTCTTGTGCAAGAAATGTCATTTGAAATGAACAGCCAAACACAGTCATTTTGGTGGCTGTTTCCCATTGTTTTGGATTCTTTCCTAGCATTGCAGAGTATTTCCCATCCTTTTTTGGACTGTGTCCTTGTTATTTTCTGAATTGTGATTTTCATGTTTGATCTGTTATGATGTTTAAACCATAGCAGCAAGAATTAGACTTGGGGAAAATGTAATAAGCTGATTTTGGTCTGAGTCCCTGTCCAAAAAACTGGCAAAAGTTCAGGATATTGATATAATATAAAAAATGCATTTTAATGTTTTTTAAAATTTTATTTGTCTTTATATTTTTGTTTGCAGAATTGGCAAGTCACCAAGTCAGTGAGTCAGGTCTACAATCTTGTAGGAACTACAAGCTGCCCTACATTTTTTAGCATTGCCCGTACTCCATTATGAGTTGGACAGCATTTTTGTGGCCCACCATTTCAATGGATTGTATGATGATATTGGCAATGAAAGTTGCATCCTTCACTTGCCTCTCAATCTACTGCCTTCAAAAACATCACCCCTTTAGGGGACACTGCAATGACATTGATTGCTAGTCTATTTTTGCAATCTTTCCATCCATCAAAAATGATGGGTACACCTGTTTTGGGCCATGTATCCTTGATTGTTCTCAATGATGCCTCTACAAAAGCTTTCTTCTTGGGCAATAAGATGGTGTGCACCTTTTCATACCTGAGATTAATGTCATTAGCAGGTGCATTGGCAATGGTTGTCACTATATCTTGCCAATATGGTGATCTAACAAGGTTGAAAGGAAGCCCGCTGCCATAAATGCAATAAGCAATCCTCTCATTTGCAATCTCCCTTGTTTCATTCTTGAAGGCCTTTTCCAATGGGCCTCTTTTATGCAAAATAGAGGGGGCATTCTCTTCTAGGGAAAATGGTGGCAATGGCATGAAAGGATGTGGGCCAGAATCCTTTCTTAGCAAGAGGATGTGCTCTTTCCTTCAATCTATTACTTACCATGTGGCCATTCTCTTGTTATTTAACATATCACATTATTTGTTGCTTTGGAAACCCTTTTTTATTTGGACTTTGACAAATTTTTATTCCTAAGTGGAAAATAGTGCACATGTGAGCTTTCATTGAACTATACGAGCTTTTATACTCATTTTCACATTGGCTACAATGCCAATGATAACCACCGGTCCACCACCACTAGGAAGTTGTTTAACCATTGTCATATGTCACCAAGAGGTGACACTACAGAAAATTTAAATGAGTTCTCTGCATTGAGGCCAATTGAATTAAAACTGCTGGCCACTCTGTATAAACATAACAAAACAAAACAAAAAATATATTGCAAATTTACAGCCCTACAACTTAAAAAAAAACGGCATTATAACCCCTTAATATGAATAAAAAGTTTTTTTTTTTTTAAAAGAACTTGGAAATAAACAAAAAGATTCTTGAAACTTCGAAAAAAATTACAAGATTCATTCACCTTTGATAGATAAATCTTTCCCATGCAACTCTTTTTCCCCTATTGGTGTAGGTTTCTGTCTTTTGCAGTCCTCACCTTTGAAGAAAAATGCAACAACCTTCAAAAACCAAAAATGGCAGCTTGGAGGCAAAAAATGTTGTTTCAGTTCCTTGTGTTTGTGAAATGAAACAAAATAAGTCAAATGCCCTTGCATTAGGGTGAAACGAGGTTTCTAAGGCACTTTTTGATTTTAAAAGTGGTCAAAAAAATGTTTTTTATTTCTTTATTTTTTGGGTGCTTAGGCCACAGGTCCTCCTGGATTTGTTTAGGCCCCTGGGCAATCCCAAAGCCATCTTGTCCATAGATTGAATCCATACAAGTACGGGGAGGGGGCAAGGAAGGGCGATGGGCAGGGGGAAGTTCTGGGAGAACACTGCAACATAGGTTTCTACTGCATATATATATATATATATATATATATATATATATATATATATAATGATTTTTTACATGTTTTTTCTGTGGATGAACCCAACCTCGAAATTTTTTTGCTGGATCCACAATCCGAATCTAGGAACCTAAACCAGGATCTGAACCAGAACCAGCAACATGGGATTAAATTATTAATTATTCATGAATTGGATCACTGCTGTGAATATCGAGCATTGAAATATTTATTTTATATCACTTTATTATTCTATTTCAGAAGATATTTCTGCCTAGTGCAATTTTTTTTTTAACTTTTCACGACTCTCTACCACTTCAAATTACAGGATGGACTTAGCTTCTTCCATCTTTTCCAAGACCATGGCAAGGTTTCCCATGCCCTGTCATCACTACAGTTTGCAGCCTTGTTTTCCTCAATGTTATCACTGTGCTGTACCTTATTCTCTTTGTGATCTTAGACACATGCTAGTGGATTTATTACAACATTAGAACTGCCATAATCTTTTTTTCACATCTAGGTTTACAGACCTCCTGAACTTGATGATATAAGCTTTGGTATTCTCTTGAGGTTTTCCTGTCTTAAAGATATATGATGTTCCTCCTTCAGAATTCAAAACAGTATTGGTCATTTTTGCAGGGATTTGTTGTCATTTAGGAGCTGTGTTAAGGCATCTGCACTGGAGAATATGGCTCTATTAGTATGTGCCTCTTTAGATTTTCATTACATCTAACTTCTTGGTTTAGGAGAACCTATTAAATATTCCATCTTACAAGATTTTTAAAGTATATGAATTTATTTTTTATTTCTATTTTTAAAATTTAAAATAGTTGTGGTTTCCCATCTAGCATGAGAAGGGGAGTGCTAGGACCTAGTGAATTGGGAGACTCTTCCTAGAACTTATAAGATTTGGCTCTCTTGTTGATATTATCGCCCTTGTTTATTACATTGCATTTCATCACCCGTCCTTTAGGGTTCCCTTTAATGTGTCCTATCCTGCCTTTCCTGGTTTTTTTCTACTAGCCTGACTAAAAAGTAAGTATGAAATGTGGGGTTTCTTTGGCCCATATTGCCCTTGATGACACTGTGAACTTAAATCAATGAGTAAACAACCAAAAAACAACAGCTTTTGTGGAAGCTGTCACTAAGCAGATTTATAGCCACAGAAGACACTGCTTGGTGGACTATGACTGTATAAACAGTTGAAGCTCAAATTATGGAAGCAATTTGTGCTTGAGACTTGGCTTTATCCTTAATATTCCAAAGTTTTGTCCAGCCAAATGTTACCTCGAAAAAAAGGGGCATTATTCTTTATGTTTTAATCAGTAGGCTATCTATAAGCAGTTACAATTGTTAAGAATGCTTGGGCTGACTATAAGTTGTAGACATGGACATTATTACAAAATACTGAACTATCAGGTTCATGTACATGATTCAAAAATTTGGAGCTTATTCTTATATGTATCTTCAAAAAGGGTAAATCTTTGTATTAGAACATAAATAAATGTGTAGGAGCATTGGCCTTGAGTTTTCTCCCATAGTGTTTTGACTTGGGCTTGGCAAAAACTCAGCAAGTTGCTTTGTTGACCTAGATACAGTGAAAACACTGGGTTAAAACTCATTAAAATATATATTTATATATATAAATGTTTTTGGTGGTTTTTTTTTTTAAGTTTGAGTTGATTTTTCTTTTTTTCCTTTTGAAGACTCGGCTGAGTCCAATAGTGTAAGGTTTCTTGCCAAATCTGATGTAAATTTCCTGAATTTCTGTTTTAGGAGTTTTGTCAAACACTTGCTTGTAACGTCCTATCTTTCTGGTTTTGTTTTTCAGTTTGACTCTTCTTGTTCGATTGATGCCAAATATGAGTTTGAACACTTGGAAATGAATCCCGAGTTGACTAACATTGTATTGTAAGATGAAATGCATATGTTTTGTTCTTTTCAATGCATATATATATGACCTACTTAACCAAAATGCACACCTACAGCCATGAGATATTTTTACAAACACTTAACATGCCATCTATCTAGACTGAAATGAGGGTACAGCTATTAAACATTTGGACAAACAATTTGCAGTAATCCTCCAACACCAATTTCTCATTCAACATGGATTGCAAAGTTCCATAATCTGATGACCATGATTGGCATTTACATTAAATGACCCTCCGATGCAAATTTCTGGCAGCAATATAAGCTACAGAATTTAACAATAAAAATGATATGCCAAATGCTGTTAGGATAATGAACTAATGAATGAAATAATACAATGCCTTTGACTGTTTTATGACAGCAACACCACCTACAGGTTTACAATGCAAAGTTCAGTATTTAAGCATGATTACATTAATCTATTGGAACCTGGTTAAGCTGCCATGATAGCTGAAGTGCAGCAACTAAAACATATTCGATTCTTTTTGGGAAGTCATCCTTATGATGCCAAGAACCAGCAGCAAGGGTTGGAGAAGGTAGGCGGCCACAAAGGAGTCCTCCAATGAAGTTTAGCTGCCTCCAACAACAAAAATTGCGCCTCTTCAGAAATACGCCCATCCACAAGCAACTACAGAAATATTTTCTTCAGACACAACTAAAAATCGCTATCCCAAACAAGAGATATCCTCATTTAATCTTTCCCAATATAAGCTGGCCTGGTCTAAAAGCTTCCTCTACAAAAAAAAACTCCAGTTGAACTTCACACATACGTCCAATGACACCCAGCTGAAACGCCTTCACACCAATCTGCAAGTGTCTTCATCCAAAATCGTTCCCTTTCAGCTAGGGGTGATGTTTCACACTTGAAACTGAACCATGAGGATCTTCAAACCCTAAACTCAGCAGCTTGTGCTCTTCCCGTGAGGAAAAATAATGCATTCAAAAGTGTCAAATATTTCCTTCTTCCCTCCTTTGTATTTCACCATTCAAAAATACAAGTGACTTTTTACCTATGTTACACCGGCGTCCGGGACGAGGGGACGCCGGGACAAGGGGTTAGGTTTCCAAGACGGAGGGACAAAGGGGCCTCAATTTTGGGATGGCGGGGGGACAGTGGCAGGGGGGTGGGAGGTGTATATACTATATACTATACATATGGTACTTAAAATGCTAGTTATGAAAAAATGTATAAGACTATTAAGAAGTAAAATAGCAAAATTGAAATACTAAATTAGTAAATAGTAAATACTTGAACATTGAACATTGAATATTGAAGTTTTCAATATCGAATTACTAATTAGAAATTTTCAAATTAGAATAGTAATACTCAATACTACAATGTAACAATTGTTGAATTGGCAAATGGAAGATTTCTATTATATGATATCAAAAATATCTGATCATAAAGATGATTACAATGAGTAGCATGATATCAAAACAAGTACAAAATCAAAATGTCAAAATGACAAAATGTAGTGAAGGAGGCAGAGGCCTTTGATCATCCCTCGGGAGGTCAGCAAAATCCTCATCACTGGAACCACTGGACTCCTCAAGGTCAAGATCCACCAAAGGAACACCAACCAGCCCTATATCTGAAGCATCCTCATCCTCATCAACGGCGATATTCTCCGTCATCCACTGTTGTTGGCTCTTCCCAGGTATGTGTTCCATGTCGATAAGGCACTATGTACAACCACTAGCTTCTCTGTTCTTCTAGAGGTAAAGTCTATTCCTCTTAAGAGAGTGGATGAAGCTATAAGTAGACCAATTCCTCTCAGAAGTTGAAGAACTAGAAACTTGGGACAACAAACGAATGGCTAGTGTGGTAGTCAGTGATTTCGGTCCATGACAAGTCCACCACAAAATCGGATCCTCCTGTGCCATAGTTCTTATGTCCGCCTTTGCTGCAGCCTTATAACCCCTAAGAGTAGCAAATTTCGTCCACTCAGTGCGAATGGTGCCAGCAGCTTCAACATCATACATCCTATCAACAACAGAAACCCAAAGGTCCCTTCACCCCTATCATCTCAAATCATGTAACTTCTAAAGAAGCCCAGTATAAGCCATTTGACATTCAATGGCTGGGTAGCATGTAAGGGAGTGTTTAGGCTGTCCCATCTACGCTGAATAATAGGCTGGCCAGTAGTCGCTAAAGTGGGTCCTTTTCTGCATAAGGTCCTCATTTGTCTCAAGCAGCACATGGAATTCACACCTGTACACTCCCTCTCCAAGGTTAGTGGCAATCCTCCCATTCTGACACTCCAATCGGGTGGGAAGCACAGCTAGCTGCAGTGTCCATGCCAAAATGCATCACTTCATGCATCTCTCTTCCCACCTCTTTCCTTGTTTCCTGCCCTGCCCTATCCCACTCACATTCCACCAGAATGGAACGAAGAAGCTGCCAGTGGCAGCTCTGCAACTCAAGCATTTTCTCCAAAAGACGAAAGGATGCATATTCAATCTCAAATCAAGAACCCTCTATGAAGCTTCAAGATGGTAAGGAAGTATAAAGTTGCAAATATACATCCGGAATATCTCAATCAATCTTCCTCATGTCCTGAGTGTATTGTTCAGTATATAACATATCCACCGTGGCATGCATCTCACTCGAAATATCATTATGTTGCATTCGAACACTGTTTGAATTAGTTATTTTGTGGGCCCAATCTCAATAGTTCGTTCCAAGGATCTCAAACTGAAAATCAGCATCTTTTCGATGCCCTGAACAATCAACTGCCCTGAGAAAGAATGGCCCCTCTGAACATGTAACTATAACATTGATGAGTGGACGATGCCTAATGTCCATCCACCCATCCATAACTATGCTACATCCAGAGTCCTCCCAACATGCCCTCATCGTCTCCATCAATGAATTGATCTTGGCATAGTTGTTATCCAAGATCGTGGTCCTCAATTTGTGCTCACCTGGTGGCACATATGATGGTCCTCACTTCGCCACCATCGACATCATCTCCTTATAATAAGGAGATCGTTATGTTGAAGTCGGGATTCCACTTCCAAAAGAACCCCGCCAATAATGGAATCATTCATCTGATCCCTGGCGTTATTAAATAAACCAGCTATGGTAAGGAATACTTTGTATCTCAGTTTCTGTCTGCTGTATCCGGAACAGCAAGCATAAGATATCGACGGTCATGAGGCTGATCCTAACAACGCCCTCGGAATGTAGAGTAGGAAATTATGCGCCCATGTATACATTTAGCCGCCTCCTAATTTAAGTGCTGGGTGTTAGGTTTGAACATGCCGTCAAACAAGGCATTGGAATTGCCACGTCATCTAGAACACCCCAAAGCTTGTTGAACTCAATTTTGTATTTCAGATTTTTAGGTTTCTTCAAAAAATCACATGCTCCCACACCTTTTCCTGGCCAAAAGAGGAAGTGTGCATTAACTCTGGTGATGCTCCCAAACCAATCATCACCACAAATGTTGCATTTCCATTTCCTCGTACCACCAGCTGATGACGTTGGGGCTGCTATTCTTGTTGCAAACTGTTTGAGAGGAGATTTGGGATCATAAGGACCCCTAGCCCACTTTGCCAAAAGCTAGGAGGGGCAATCAGTAGAAACTGGTGCACTAGCTATGGAACTAGTTTGCCCTTCCGGATTTGACCCATGCTCACCCCCCTCATTGGGCTCATCCTCATGCTCAGGTTCATATTCTGATTGGCTTGCACTATGAGAATGAGTTTCCATCTCATCCTCACTCATTTCATGATTGTGGGAGCTCATTTTGACATTGCATTTCACAAAATGATTTTTTTTTTTCAATAAACACATAATTTCAGCCTATGCCCTACTTTAAAATTAAAAAAATAAAACTCTATATTTTAAATTTTTTAACAAATTTTAAATTGCAAAACAAAATCTAAATTAATTTAGAAAATGGAACAACAAGAAATGAAATAAGAAAAATTAAAAAATGAAACAACAAGAAATGAAAAAACATTGAAAATTAGAAAATAAAATAAAAAATCAATTAAAAACCCTACCTTTTGCTTGAAAAGTCTCTTCAACAAGGTGAAGAATCTTCCTCCTCTTCTTCTACTTCCTCTTTGATACTCCTTTTTCACTTGCAATCACTCCTTTCACTCTTTCCTCAGCCTTCACTCTTCTTCTTGTTGTAGCAAACAAGTAGAAATGCAAATGTGAATAAAAATGAAGATTGGAGGGCCTTTTGAAAGCATGTAAGAGTGTAGATGGGCCCCACATGCCCTTAGGGTTTGAATAGAACCAATAAAATATAAAAAGAATGTCTTAAATTTTTTTTTAATTGTCCTTTTGCCTGTCCGCCGCGGGAGATGCATGGGCATCCCGGAGACGCTCGAGGGACGCCCAAGCGTCTCCCTCGGCATCTTGGAGACGCCAGGACGTTTTTGTGTCTCCAGCGGTGACACAAAAAAAAGGTGGCACGGCCAGAGATGTGGGAACGCTGTACCCACGTCTCTGGGATGTCCCCGTTCCGGAAATGCTAGGGCCGGAGGGGGGAGGGGGGGGACGCGTCCCCGGGGTTCACTGCTTTTTACAAAGTAATGTTTTTAATATTTCTTAAGTCACTTTATGATTTTTCACAATTCAAAACATAAGTGACTTTTACAAGGTAATATTTTAAATATTTCATGAGTCACTTTTAAAACATTTCACTAGGCCACATTATAAAGTGATTTAATTAATTACTCAATATCACCCTTTTAGATTAAGTTGGAACTTAGGCAAACATTAAGTAATTAAATAAATGATTCCCTCAACTCAACATTAGCGTCAGGAATTAAAAGGCTAAGCGATCTCCTGAAGGCCTACTGAGAAGGGGACATCACAAATAATCAGGACTCCTGGGTCTTGACTGTCAGACTTGGCTGAGTCTGCTAGTCTTGGATATAGACTTGCCAAGCCGGACTCAGACTCAGATCCGTAAGTCCTTGCCAAGACTCACCAAGTCCCAACACACTGCTTTTTCCCCTGAGAATGGATCCTGCAGAAAACCTGAAATAATGGCCAATATACAAACCATACTGTTAATACCAGAAAACTTTCATATTATAATACACTGAACAATCACTCAAGAACACTTTAGCCAAAATATGTGCACATAGGAGGAAGTTCCATCTGCTTGGAAACCTCATAGCTGCCTCATTTTGATACTTATTAACTTCACTAGGCATTGCACATGATGTGAATGGCAAGTACAGGCAAAGGTTTTGGTTATATATTTGAACTAGACAAATTTTAAGTTGCATTGCTCTGTAGTTTCAAAACTTTTCCTTCTAAAGCATAAAATGGAGAATGGTCCAGAACTCTAGGACATTTTTTATGTCCTCACTAATAAGATATATGAAATTTGTTTTGGCTGTGAAATGATATAGACATCAATGAATGGGTGTTTTGATTCACTTGTTCAGCAATTGTGCAGGTATGTTGACCTATATGTAAAGTACCTCTTGTGTGATTCTATTCAATCACAATTCAATGCATTCTCAAATGCATTCCAGCAGGTCTTTACAAAGCTCTTGGATTTGTATTTTGCATTCTAATTTATCATCAATTTTATCATGTTTTCCATTGAAGTTTCCTCATGTGAGCTGCATCTTGTTACAACTTTTGGTATGAAAAAATGGCAGGTTTGTGGAGGCCAAGCATTGAAGCTTTTTCGGTATGAGGAACTAGAGTTGCTCATATGTGGCTTGCCTCATTTTGATTTTCATGTAAGTTGCCTCATTTGGTGGTCGATGTCTAGTTTTTGTGTGTTTGATTTTATGTCCACTATCATGTATGCACATGGCACAACCTAATCATTACTTTATGCTTGTGCTCCTTCTGCAGGCACTGGAGCGTGTGGCTATCTATGATGGCGGATATTCAAAAGAAAGTCAAGTGATTAGATGGTTTTGGGAGCTGGTATCTATTTTCACATTCTCACAACCAGAACCAATTTTTTTTTTTGATAGCTAAATTTAAGGTTCTATGGGGGTCCTCACCTGGAAAATTATAAACTGTAAGAATAACATTACAAAGCCAAGCTGTATGAACGAAAGTATAAAACTCGGGCAAAGAACACAGATCACCTGTCAATGTGCTCTTACAAGAGACATAAGTATAAAGGCAAAATACTAACCTGAAAAGAGGAAAGCTACCAACCCAGAGATCTAAAGATAACATAAGAACAATGAATGAGAAGGGAAAAAGGAAAGAAAACCCCTAAAACTGCAAGGCTATCAAAATAATCCTGGTCACACATGGATAGCTATTAGTTTCCTGCCCTTGTGGAAAAGAAGAGCCTCCATTGTCCATTGTGATCCATTATTAATTGATGCCAAGGCTTCCATCCATAATCATTCTGCATCAGATTTTCTCCCTCTTCTTTTCTCAGGCTGAGAAGAGACAAGATCATTGACCATAAGAGCCAATCCACACAAACTCTCTAAAGAATCCTGAGGAGACAAATGATCGTAAAGCATTAAACCATCCTCTTCCTGAACTGGCATCTTAACAACTTACTGCAAACCAGATCCTCATCTGCCTGCTGATCGGGAACCTGATCTGCCAAAGCAGCACCCCCCACAACCTTGCTGCCATGGTGAGAAAGAATTCCCATATCCAAGACAGCCTCAGCACCTGAAGTGTCCTTAGCTACAGCCTGAGTTTGTGCTTGAAGCAACCATGGTTTCCTCCAAACAAATTATTGAAATCTTCATTAGGTATTCCTGCTTTCAAAACTGATTTCTGTGTATGAAGCATCTGGGAAGACTTGGAAGTAGGCATGAATGAGCACTCAGCAAACCTGTCACCCAACTTATCACAGATGAAACATCTAATTGGAAGGCCTTCAAAATCAATATACCGTATCCAAGCTCCCCCAGACAAAATTCAAATGTTATAAATATTGCAAGGGTTGAAAGTGCACAAATGCAAGCTTGTTAATGTTCCTATTTCTGTTGGTTTAAATTTATAATATATATGTAGAAAATTGTCCCAAGATATGAAAGGACATGTGCCATGTTCCTCATGCAAGTGCTGTAGGATGTCTAATTTATGCTCTCTTGGTTTTCATTTTACCTTTTGTCACTTTAAAACATAACACTATCATTTATTGATCTCTACTGACCCGTGGGGTATTGAGCCCTCTCATACCTTGCCATGGTTACTTGGTCACTGTCGTCTCTAATAAGCACTAGTATATCATATGATCATTATAGATTTGAACTATTTTTTAACCTTCAAATCTATTTGATTAGAATGAATCAATTGTTTTATCTTTACCCTACAAATTGGCCCCTATAGGGATATCTCTATAATTTTCCCTAAAACCACAATTCCAATCAAAATAAGAAATGCAAGACATTTAAGAGTAATGAAATTACCAATTAAATTGTCCTCTATAAGATAAATCTTGGTTTAGGTCCTGCACACAATATCGGTCACTAGAAATTGACATTAAATCATACATCATGATAATATATATATTACTAATCATTAGTAAACATCATGATATCCATGTACATTAGTCACATCAAAATCTAATTAAGGCAATAGTCTTTCCAATGTGGATTCTCATAATAATCTTATTAAGAATTCCTTGAACTGCTTTCAAATCCCAATCTCAAGGTTGGTTGCCCTTGTACTACAAAAGCATGGAAAATGGGTCACCCTTCCATCCCTTAGTCCACCTTGAAGGCTAGTCGTCCTCCTTGATCAAGCACAAGGGCATGGAAGGCCGGTCTTCCTTCACCTCTCATGAACCCGAAAAGTTGATTAGCCTCCCTATTTGCAATCCATTTCTCTAAATTCAAAATAGATTACTATATGAATCCCTTATCACATATAGAAAAGAGAAACATGTAGATTATTCACAAGATCATTAATTTTCCTATTAAATATATATATACATCTATAATTCTACCTATTAGCATTTGCACCTAAAGGAGGTTCAAGGATTACGCCAATAGAAAACTATACGTATGTTAATATGTTAGAGAGTACGTGTTTGTGCATGGGTGTGTATGGATGCCATGTGCTACAAATTCTAGTTGTATGTGGTTGGATTAAACAATCAATAATAAGTGCTAAATAATAGAATGAAATAAACTTAGACAAATCTTCCTTAAAAAAATTAAAGTTTATTTTATTTTGAAATATTTGCATACAAATTTAAAACATAAAGCAATGCAAATGAAAAAACAGAGTTGCCATGAAATTGACAAAAAACATTGCAAATGGAAAAGAATGTCCCCTTCTAGTTGGAAAATCACTATTAATCTAGCTTTTACATGATAAGTGAGATTGTGGAGGCTTTCACCTGATATTTTGGACGCTTTTACCATTAAATGGTAGCTAAAACTTGTTTTCCGATGACTCAATGGTGGTTTACAGGCATGAGACTTGTATCAAGCTCAAAACTCACACTATATGTAGCCTATCGGCTAACTACTCAGATTTATCTTTTAAATAAATTTCTGCTAATACACTTCTTATTCTGATTTCCACTTCTTTTTTTTTCTGCCTAATTGATGTCTTGGATGATTGATGTCTAGTGATTGATATTTGAATGATTGTTGTCTTAATGATTGATAGTTGAATGGTTCAAGGCTAGAATGGTTGATGCTTGAATAGTTGATGTTTGAATGATAGATGTTTGTATGTTTGATTGATTGAATGAATTGATAATTTATGATGATGATTTATTGATTGATTGTTTGCTTGATTTGATAATTGATGATTGATTTGATGGATTCATTAGTGATGATTGAATGAGTGCTGATTTGATGCATTGGTGAGTGATGATTGATAAGTGATCCTTGAATACCTTTATACTTTATTGGTGAAAGAGTCACCACTTTTCATAAGAATTGAGTCACTACCCTTCATTGCTGTCTTTTTGAGAACAATAAATTATTTTTCCAAATTGATCTCTCTTGCATGTCCTCAAATGAAACCCTTTCCCCTTTATATCTTCCAATGTAAGGGAAGTCACACCTCTTCATCATGTCTGGCCTTTGCAAGAGTGCACAAACTTTCACAATTACCACCCTTTGAAAGAGTACAACCCTTCCTAATTTCTGCCCTTTGAAAGAGTCACTTCCTTATTTTCTTCCCATTCCTTATTCCATTAATCTCTCCTTGATTCCTATGCTCCCTTCTTTTTCTTCCTTTCATTTTTTCAAATGAACTCTTCTCCCTTTTATATCTCATGTTTGAGGAAGTCACAACTCTTCATTTCATGCCTTTTGACCATTCATTAAACTTAATTAAATTTTAACTATATTATATTATATTTTTACTTTTTACTTATATTTTAATTTTATTATTATTGTTTATTATTAAATCCTATTTCAAAAAGGGGACATTACACCTAGGATTCACAGTTTCCTTTCCATTCCATAGATCTGTGCATGCCCTTTAACCGCCATTCACCAACAACCAACATGACAACATTTAGGTACTTGAACTGGTTACATGAAAACGATTACTGTTAAATGTACACTATTCCAGATTTATATTTTCATTACCATGCAAGTTATCAAGTTTAGCTGATAACACAGCCTGGACAATATTTCCCTAGCTACTTATTCATGTGGCATATGTTTCCATATGATTTATATCATGCAGGTGAAAGAAATGAGTTTTGAGGAGAAAAAGTCACTACTTTTCTTCACAACTGGCAATGACAGGGCTCCAATTGGTGGACTGGGAAGTCTCAGGTTTATTGTTGCCCGAAATGGTGATGATACGGACAGGTATTGGCATTCTTTTCAAAATTCAAAACCTGTTGAGCATTCCGTCATTACAGGCTAGGCATATTAGTAGCTAATATTCTAATTTGCTTTGGAAACCTTGTATAGGCTGCCAACCGCACACACCTGCTTCAATATTTTGCTGATACCTGAGTACAGTTCCAAGCCCAAACTGGAGAACAGATTGAAGCTAGCTATTTCCAATTCTATTGGATTTGGATTGCAATAATCATGCATTTGTATACTTGTTTCAACTAATTTATGATGAACCTCATTTAATTCATTTGGTTATATTAATTTGTACAATATGCTTTCATCTCATGTTGATTTTGTATAGTAATTGCGCTTCAAAAGCACTGAGAATATTGAAATGTGGTGATTTGAAGCTTCGTTTTTCTTTTCAAATTCTACCATCGAAATTTAAAATTTGTTGATAACAATGATATCAACAAAGCTCTTCGTACACTCATTAAACTCCACTGAACACAAATATTACCAGAGTTCAATGCCTTAAAGCCACCTCTAGAATTTAAAAAAGTTGTCCATAATGGTGAACATTTCACATCTGAGTGCTCAGGAAGAATGAAGTATATTTTTTGGATACTTGATTCACAGTTTTCCAACCAATAGTAATTCACCTATAGTCAAAATTAATGCCCAATTTGACGAAACAAGTTTTGAATTTCTGACAAGCTTTACTCCAAACATACACAATAATTTATTATGTTATGTATACACTTGTCTGAAAAATGTGGATGCCGAGAAAACTGGAGCCCATTTAAAATTTCTTTTGTGATCTTATAATATAAGGAGCCTAATATTTTTAAATTGAAATGCTAAGAATAAGAATAGCAGGTATAGGGGAATTGTAGTTTTTTTTTGTGTTATCACGTTGAACAAATGTTATATTAACTTAAGCAATAAATAAAAGTTCCCCCAACTCCCTAAAAGATCTTAATGTTACAAATAAGTATGGCAGTATGCTATGAATTTAAAAGCTTCCTCTGTCAGTTTTAGAGAAATTATGGTTTTATGAGCAATTATATCAATTTGGAGTTGAATACGATAAAAGTTGTGCTCATTAATTCGGTCAAGAGACATAAGCTTGGAAAGAGCTCTAAGTTGATTTATGACAATTTAAAGATATTGTTTATCAAATAAAAAGAATTTAAACATCACGGAATTATACCAAGAAACAAATTGATCAAGCAAAGTATCAAAGGGTGTTCACTGAAGCAGCTTAAATAACTAGATGTGTAAGGTGCAGGTTCATTCCAGAGAGAGTGCATGTACATTGTCCTACAAAATGTGCTTTACAAAAAATTTGAGCCTCTTTTAAGCAATTCTAAATTGAAGCCTACCAGCTGTAAGATTGTAGTGAAATAATGAGGCTCCCTACTATCTATAGGGAGACCTTTATTGAGGTTTGCCCTACGTCAACTGTAGTATAGTCAACTTGTTTTAAAATGAATAGAATAGTACGCACTTAAGAGGGAAATATCTCAACCAACCTCTAGGAAGGTGGACAAGTGGACTCGATATCTATATGTAGTTATAGAACTGCCCTTCTAGTGAGTATCCACTTATAGAGGAAGCTGAAAGCAAGATGGCATTCTTGACTTAGGTAGGTATTGGTGAGAATATTATTGGTTAAGCTCAAAGGCTAGGAAAACTTGGAATATCTACCAGTGATTTGAAATTTGCAACTAAACCTTTGGACATTGGTGAATGGCCTCTTTGATAAGGGAGATAGGTCAATGATTTGGCCCTTCCCCTTTAATGACTTGAAATTCTAATACCACCTAGAATCTATTCAACCTTACCAAGGAATAATTATTCATTCTCGTTGTATTCCAAATAAATTATTTATAAGAATATCATCTTAGAGGCTATTGGAAGAAACTAAGAAACTTAGGTCATCATTGGTCTCCTCAAAATGAAAAATGTCACCTATGTGTACCTAAAACACCAACTCTATAATGAGCTTCATTGATAAGTTCACATCTTTTAATGTAAAACCACTATGTGAAGTTGTGGTTGTAGTTCCTAAGAATGCTTTCATTTATGATATAAAAGAAGGCTAGACCATTGACGTAATCAAGAACCTAATATTGGAGATGGGACCAATGCGTGTCTTAATGGTCACAACCATGTAAACCACTATAGCTATTTACCTAACATTGTTGGGAAGATTGAACTTACATGCTACATGAGCTATTCAAAACTAGACAAAGAGAACTTCATAAATGTCATGAGACAAGTGTATTGAATATTTATAGTTGACAAAGCTTTGAAGCTCTATGATTGATCCATTTTTTTCCCACAGTTAAGTTAGAGATATTCTTGGTGTAATATTTTATTCACCTTGGATAAATTATATCTTTTAAGTGTGATATTGCACCTATTTAATAAGTTCACTTTAGGATATTTAATTATTTTCATCTAAGTAGCTAATAATGATATATGTATACCTTGACTTGTAATACACAAGTGTCACCATTAACTTATCAATCCTTGATTGATGTAAGTTAGGTGCCACATATATTTAGTCAAGGCCATATATCTCAATAAGATGGAATTAATGCACATCTTGATTGAGAGAGAATGTGTTTCTCTTGGACATGTCATATCCTTGATTCATGCATCCAAGAGGCCTACATGTTTGTATGTTAGTAACTTATCTCATAATATTGAATATAAAATAACATTATTTTGTTCATTTAGATGTGTTATTAGCTTATAAGCATTTGGTATTAAGTAGATCAATTAATAACACATTCTAACATGGTATTAGAGCAATTATGTGTTAAAATTAGGCTATTTTTAATATTAGAGATCATAGTTGTTTCTAAAAAGTTAAGTATGCTCTTCTCTTGTATTCAATAATAATTTAAAGACTTTAAAAAAATTGATAGAAATTGGTGGAGCTTGCAAAATTCATGGATATTTTTGAATTGATGAGGCCCTTGAGGTTTTGAAATTCCTCAATTGTATTTGATTAGGGTTATAAACTGTGTGTAGGGCTTAAACCCTCCTAAAACCCTAGTGTCTTTTTGCCTCGTTAATTTTGTTCTATTCACTCATTGACCTGTTATGCTCAGTCCCTAGTTGGTGAAGTTATAACTCATCTCTTAGGTGGTTGTGTTTTAATTGGCCCCTTTACCCATGCCTTCTCAATGAAAGCCCCATTCAAATATTTGCTTAAAGTCTTATGTTCCTAGGTCGAAAATAATAATTTTTCCCAAGTCTTAATTTACCTAGGCACGACCCCTTTTAAGTCATAATGTTAAGGCATGTGCCTTATAATCCTTTTAAGTTGTGCAGGTGTTCAAAATTCATTTGCCCTCGCTAACCTGCACCATTAAAATATTTAATTAAAAAGTTGTGCGAGGCAGCGAGTGGTTGCCACGTGGCAATCCCTTATGACATCACTCTATTCCTTTGCATCGTGGTTATGTTCGAGAGCAACGAGGACCTTCGCACGATGTGCAATGGGTGGAGTATGATACCATCATTGACAGGCGGTAACAACTCGCTATCCAATAGTGATATGGTGGGTCCTTGGTTGAGCCTAGCGGTGGAGTGAGCAGGCGATGTGTTGTGGTGGGACCTAGACCTTGGTTTACAATGTATAGCTTTGAACTACTCAAATTTGAAAGGGAGCGATCTAACGATCATCACGTGCATCATTCACATCGTTGTTGTGAACGATGCCACCTAAGTGTTAAATGCATTAGCCTTGTGTGATGCGATGAGAGCTCCAATGGTCTAGATTTGAAGAGGATGATCCAACGGCTATTGCATGCAATCTTTACATATTGATTTCTTGTTATGAGGTTGGTGTTCAATGTGCGATGTGCGATGGAGAGTATATGCTAAAAGAATATTTCGTTGCATCACATATTCTTAGTGGATCGCATTTATTTGCTGCTCAGGGCCTTTTTGCAATGCACGATGGTGAGATCGGATGGTGGGCAACAAAAGGATAAAATCGGACGGCTATCTCATGCACTTAGTGCTTCGCGATTGTATACCAAAATAAGCGAGGCATATCTATGATATGCGATATGAAGGTGATGGTGGGGTCCAGGTTCGAAGTTGCAATGGTGTGATATATTGACAGGTGTCCAGAATGGCAAGCGGTAGGATTGGATTGCATCACTTGAGTAATTCACATCACTGATGTGAATTACTCTGCATTGAGCTAAGTGCGATAGGTATAAATGATGTGATGCTAATCAAATGACCCAAATTTAAAAGGTTTTTAATTTGATGGTCAAGTTTTAAAGTTCAAGGTGGTGTATGATGGGCATCTAATCTTGGCACGAGGAGGTGGATCGATGGCCAAAATTCAAAGATCTAATTCTACAACAGCTAGGTGGTGGAACTAGTAGTGTGAATGCAGGAAATAGCTATGAATCGACATAAATGGAAAAATCAATTACTATGAATCGACATAAATGGAAAAATCAATTACTGTAACTGCCTCAGTTGCTCAGATTGGTTGATAATAAAGGCTTGGATGGTGGAGAAGGGCGCGATATGTCAGAGATCTCTTGCTTGTCCAGATTTGACTGTGGATTTCTTGGGTGTGCCATGTCTACATTCATGAGAGACATTATGGGGTGTTTGTTAAAGATGTTAGGGATTGTTGCGCTTGGAGTTGCAACTCATGTTTTGGGGAGAATTTCAAATGTCTGTAATCTAATCGGATTTCATCCTTTTTGTAACTCTGATTGAGTTAGGGTTAGGGTTTGAGGTCAATTTTCAGTTATGTCTGCACTATAAAGGCAAGTTTGTTGTTTTTGTTTGGGTTTGGAGTAGTGTCCTCCCTTCCACGATTTTGATTCCTAGCTTTCTGTAAATCTTTTGTTGTGTCAAGTTGAATAGGTTAAGTCTTTGAAATTCAAATAGGGAATGCTTTAAGTTTTGCTCTGTAATAATAATAGATGACTGTAATATAGATTTTATTTTACCTCAAATCTAAATGTCAATCTGTCATGCTCTCTAACATTGTGTGCATTATCTTTTGAATCAATGTAATCAAGGGTTATTTGGATTCTTCAAGCACAATTGTTGTTTGAACTATTTTTGTGTTTGCCTGTCATTCAAGGAGTGATGTAAATGCTTGCATAGAGATAGTGAAGGTATTGTAGCTACAATATGGATTATTGAGTAGTGTGATAGTGTTGTCATTTTGTTGGTTTCTCACTGTAAGGTGGTGAGGTTATGAGAAGCCATAGTTGGTCTGTTGTAGGAGTTTATTTCATTCCTGGCTCTGTATGGATTAGGCACTGGTCAAGGAGATTTGCAAAGTTTGAAACTAGGGTAGAATCAAACCTTCAAACCATAAAATCAAAACCTTTTACTTTCATGCATTTTATTGTTTTATGCCCTTTTCCGCACTACCAAGAATCATCAAGATTATAGAAGGTTGAAATGATGATTTAGCACATCCAACCACCTTCTCCCATAGTAGTGTGATGATATGTTATCAAAAGCATCATTACATAGAGGTGTTCTATGTGTATGATGTTATAGGGGTACCCACCTTGGTTTTGTAGAGCCTAAAGTGCAGAGAACTTGTATATCTATCTCCTATTCATTGGCCACTAACCTAGGATCTCTAAGCATAAGGAGTAGCTAGCCTATAGGAGAATATAGACAATTAGCTAGAAACACCAACATAAACATTGGATTTGAGAGTTTTTATTTGTAGATTTGTTCTGCATATAGCTTTGAGTTGTCTTTGAAGCAAATTTGAGCTCACCTTTGAGTTCACAACATTTGAGAAAGTTAATTTTTCCTTTTAATACATTCAAAATAGACACTAGAGGCTAGATTTACAAGAATTAGAAGTTGGGAGGTGCATACATTCAAGGATGATTAATCTGGCTAATGACGTGCATTGAGATCTCATCTCCACCTATTGCTCAATTTGAATTTGGAGTTGCTTTATCCACTACTAGGGTTTATCATGATCTGTACGAACTTGGCATTGTCTGAACACATATGACAGAAAAATGGAAGTCAATATGTGAATAGGAATATGTAATTAGAATGACCTAATCTCTTCATGATAAACTATGAAAGATAAAGAGATAGGGTTTAGGAGTCTCTAAAAGGCTCGAGATGTCAAATCCTCCTTCCACAACATCAACCTTGACACCTGCAAAATGAAAGGTGGGGAAGGGTTGTGTTGCATAGGGGCTTGCCTCATTCAAACCTTTGTTGTTGTTCCTACCTTCATAACAACAATGATAATTAGTGATAAAGAGTGTGTGTTGTCGGGGGAGCATAGGCAAAGAAAACAATACTAATAATAATAATAACACAATGATAGATTTTACCATTCAAATTTGAAACCCTTGTTGGACTGATGTAGACCTACAAGGAGGAAGTATAAGCTTCTTGGAGATCCTACAAGTGTTAGTACGTGCAAGAATAATAATAACAATAAATAAGAAACATCATGTGATGCTTGTACATAAATTTGCTGGCAAATTGCATATTATAATTAGCTTGAATCGTGTCTAATCATTTGCTTGTCTTGCTTGCTTGTTTTTAACTTGCTCTTAACCTTTTTCTTACTCTAGACCTAGTGAAGGAGAAGAAATTAGTTATATATATGAGACCAAGCACATTCCAAGTAACCATTTCGAAGAAGTCGACAAACAAGGTTGCATCCATAATTGCCACAAGGTTGAATTTTGAATTCCAAAGTTTTGGTTCATATAGCTAGGATGTTAGTGTCACACTAGTGTATGTGTGTAATTTTCTTTGAAATGGCTAGGTAATAGAGAACTTAACCAAGTTTTTCAATGTAATGGAGAGGATTCACCACTCTCGAATCTCTGGGACAGGGAAGCAAGGAGCGAATAACTGTCCATTACCTCAGGGAAAAAAGCTCAAATGACGAGAGATGGTTAAGAGAGAGCTTATGCAATGTTTTTGGGTTTTATGATTGTTTACGGAAAGGGAACTTCTGAAGCTGAGTGAACAAACCTCAGAGGTCTCGGGAGACAAATAGATAGGCTCTCAACCAGCGAATGAAAGCACAAACCAAGGATAACAACATAACACATTGACATCTCAATGGCGTCTCGTATGGACTAGAGATAGAGTTAGCCACCAAAAACACTCAGGGTTTGCTAACTAGTCAGAAATTAAAGTTCAATAGTTTAACTAAATTAGACAAAATACAAAAAATGTAGGAAAGCACAACAAGAAGAATACTAAATGATGAGTAAATAAACCATATTAACAAAATAACTAGTGGAAGAAAGGGATGAACTCACAGGTGGTCCAGCTATGAAGCCTCTTCAAAGCTCCTTGTGGACAACCTACACACACAAAAATAGAAGTGTTCGGGCTATTTTTGGGGCTTGCCTTGGTCAAACCTCCACTTTGGTGTTTCCACCTCCACAGGCAACCAAAGAGACAATAAGATAGCTAGATAGATATTGGAAATGATGAGACAAGAAATAGAACATGCAAGATAACAATATGCTATTCAATAAGAATGATAAATGTAATAAAGGAAATGTTACCCTCCCTCCAACGAACTCGATGAAGTCGAAAGGAAGAGCAATGCCTTGATAATTGGGGATGATCGTGCAAGAACATGATGTAGAAGAGCTTGAGTCAGTAAGAAAATATGTAGAATTGCAAGAAGGAGAGAGTGAAAATGCTGAGAAGTGAGAATGAAGTGCTAGAATGAGAGATTGAATGCTAAGGAATGAGAATGAATGAGTGAGAGGGACAAAGATGAGTTCAAAATGAGGAATTGCATGCAAGAGGGATGTTTTCGAGTGCACTTGTGAGTGTAGAGGCATTATACTTTGTAGGTAGGTGGCAGTGTAACGTCCCAACGACCACAGGACCAAGATCTTGTTAGGACGTTTGCGACATGTAGACGTCTACGCAGCGTGGAAGTGTCCTCGATGAAAATTCCCCCACTGATAGAAAATGACAAGGTGGGGATGAAAATGAAGGCTAGGAAGGCGAGTATTCACATTATCATTTCATTAAGCTAAATTGAAGGTTGATGTAATGTGAAAGTGCATAAGGGTGCAATTTTATGGGATTACATTTTTCCCCCATTTTAGCTATGAGAATATGTATCTGAACATGTGCGAGCTAAAGTAGAAAGAGATTGAAGAGAATATACCTAGGATGAATAGGAAGAAAATCTTCAATCTGATATATGCAATGTAGAGAAACTCAACCAAGATGCAAAGAGGACACAAGTCTTTGATCCTACAAAGCTATTTGCAATCTCACCACAAACATGTTAGCTGCAAACAAACATGTTAGGAAAAAAAGAAAAAAATAGATGTGATAAAATTTCTACAAAGTAGACATGACATAATCTAATTAGGTAAAAGACATCATTGATAGGTATGGCTAGCATGCCTAGAGACCAGACAAAAAGCAGATAGGCCTATGGTTGTTATAAACTGCATTGTAGGATAGTCACAGAAAATTCAAGACAAGTCTAGTCAGTTTTCCCCAAAGCTAGACTACGAGACATAAGACATCAAAGAATCCTTTTAAAACTTTTTGAAAATTAAGCATTATATGATAGCCCCCCTCTTGAATGATGTGTGCTACATAAAGGAGTGCATGTAATTCTGAGAAGAGAAAGACAAAGAGGTGTCGTGGCACGAGATATATAGCGAGATGTATTCATGGAATGTTGTCACACAAGGGACAACACATAGAAACCACAACATCACAAGAGAGAAAAGTAGAGACGAAAGAAATCAAGATCACGGGGGGATCTGATTATTCGGGGTTAGAACTACTCATAGATATAGATAGATAAATATAGTATAATACATGTATGAACTGTCATCACCCCCCAAATGTATCAAAATGGGAAGAAGAGCACATGAAGACAGAGTAAAAATAAAAATTGGGTTAACATGGAAGAGGCCTAAATGCCCCAATGCTTTGCATCATTCTCGAAGTGAAAGCCAAAACTTACAACACATAGAAGAATGATGGTACAAATAGAAGTGTACGATAGAGTTTCTCTCATGTATCCAAACATCAACAAGGGTAGCAAGGGTCCCCTAGGCAAGAGCACAAACATAAATAGACAAGCATAAGGGAACACAAACATGTAAAGTTATCTAAAGATGAAGAAGGAAACCCTCTAATTTGAGTCTACCAACAGGCCGTCTTTCTCCCAATCTAGATCATCATAAGGGGAGGGAAGATGATCTTGTAGGTGGGATAACTAGGGTGGTACCAACCAACTTGCCTACAACAAGAGCTAAGGAAGAAGGCCCCTTGAGGTCTTCGTCACCGAACTCTTGGGAGACTAGAGTAATCAATCAAGCAAAAATCAAGGATAAAGTTAGAATTTTCTGTAACGAGTGGAACATGCACTTCTCAGGAGTGGCATGTGGTAACTAGATGGGAGGAGGACAAGACACCCAAGAATTAGTGCCATCCTCAAGAAGAGGGGTAGTGACAAACTCTAGGGAAGCAGGCGCTACCTTCATCACAAGGATAGCATAGGCCAAAGCAAAACAAGACTCAAGAGGCGAAGACAACTCTTTCTGACCATCGCTCGAAGCGAGGTCATTCTTCGACTTGCACTTCAATGGAGGATGTGGGATCCTTGCAATTAAGGTGGAAGAGGGAGGAGACGAAGCCACTGAAGGCACTACCTTTGTGGAAGGCATGTCTACGAGTTACGAAAAAGGAGGAATATCAAGAAGAGAAGTGAAATGACCCCTTTATATTTTTCCAAATATTTTCTCAATCAGCACTTCAACAATGGCACATGTCAGTGTTAGCATAAACAAATTAACTAATGAAAGTAACCCTACACCAAGAATGTTCAATCAAACCCAAGGTGGGAGAGGTGATATCATATGGCGTCGGGGATCATTAGTCTCAACTGAAATGAAGTACAATGCTAGAAATGATTTGACGGCGCAACCGATCAACAATGAGAATGTAAGTACAAAAAGTAAATTGACAACACAGCCGATTGGCAACGCAAGTACTAAAAGTAAAGAAGGGCGGCAAGTCGGCCTAGTTAAAATATGCAAAGACGGTGAGGCCTGTCTCTTCCACCAATGGTGGGAATGATAGAAAATGCAAGAAAGTAAAAAGGTGGAAAAGCCAACCTTCTTCCTCTAAAAGTGGGGATTACAAAGAAACATGTAGAAATATTAAGAGTTGATCAGTACTAATGAAACAACTTTACAATGTGAAGTTAAATTTGCAATAGCCAAAGATTAGAGATGTCCAAGTAGCTGCAAATTATATCAAATGTTTTTACAAACTCCTAGAGACTTCCAACCATGAAAAACAAGCCAAAAACCCCAACTACTACAATCTGATATAACAGACCAACAAACTGAAGACTCAAACCAGCAATTAGAAACCTCACCAAAATGCTCCTAACTCACTTAATACTTCACCAAACAACATGAAATCAGCTGTAAATGAAAACTAGGATGATGGTGACCAAGTCTAAGTGAACAAACTGCATCAAACACCTAACCACGAATTAAACACAATTTCCAATGTAGTGACAGGAAAAATACAACCTTTCAGTACGAACAATAATGCTCAATCTGCTATCTCTGAATGAGAAGTAGTCTCATACCTAGCTAGGTACTATCTCTCAAGGACAAAGACTAGAAGGAAGGAACTAGGAAGCATGCATTCCTCGAAGCCAAAGTTTGAAACAATTTCAACAACATTTCAGTATGAAGGATAATAGATAACTGCAATAAAGGCCAAGTTTGATATTTTTAACTTTTCTTCTCAACTTCAAATCCACCTTTCCCTCCAATTAGGGTGCCCAAGGTGAAATCCACATTTACCTTCAATAAATTGTAATTTGTATTTCATTAACCTTCTTCACTTAGGCATCCAAAAGCACATAAGGAAGATACTTTATATTTATCCAAATATCTTCTCAAAAGTGTCCCATTTTCATGAAGGCAATATACTTTATTAAAATGCAAATAAAGTATAATATTGGCATCCCATAAGTTAAGTGGCAATAAACATTATAAATCATTTAAAAAATTTCCTTTATGAAGTCCATTATTGCAAAGGAAATATTTTCACTTAAAACATTCTCACCCAAAAATAGGCTTCCTCTAGCCTTAGCCAATTATTTCTCCAAAATATTAAAATATTTTACCTCCATAAGTGAAGTGCCCAACTCAAGGTTAGACATGCCAAAAATAGCTCTAAGAGTGTGGGATGACCAACTACTCAACTAACCTGCCAGAAATAGCCACTGCATTGAACTGCTGAAAAGCTGCTAAAAATAATGCTACCAAAAATAGTACTTACTAAAAATAGCATATTGCTAAAAATAGTAAGTTGCTCCAAACTCATTTTGAGCACAAACCCAGTAGACGTCGTAACTTACTAAAAATAGCAAGTCCAGAAAATTCTTTTGTTTCAATTGCATGTCACATCACCGTGAAGCCCTCTGAAAAGTTAGAAGGAATCCAAAATCCAAACTACAAAAGACCAATATGCAAGCCTCCAAAATTGCCAAGGAAAAAACCAAAAATGCAAGTCATTAACTTTTCATGCATGTTACCACATCTTGAAGCTCTCAAAAAACCCAGAAAGCTCCACTAGACATGCATCAGAAAATCTTGCATGAAAGCCTCCAAAACCTCCTCTAAAGTGGAAACCCTAATTTAAGCTTTTGACTAGCATACAGGCTTTCAGAAATAGGCTATCAAACACAGAAGAGCGTATGGTTAAAATCAAGACATTACAATCCACCCTTCCCAAAATTGTTTGTCATCAAGCAATTGCACAACACTCCAATTGATCCCAAGGTCATATGTCCATCTCTAAAAAGACCCACCATGTTGATGTTGCACCACTCTGATCATATTAGTGAAAACATCATGTCAAAACTACACTAACCTCTCTTGTAACTCCAAAATGTTACCATCAATGAAACTCAAGCTTAAAATTCTAGGACTTAAATCAATATCATGTTGCATCTCATGCCTAAAAAACTTTGAGCAATCAATATCAACAATGCCATTGTCTTCCTCAACTCTAGGCAGCAGGAAGGAAAGTTTGCTCAACTCAATAATGTACTCCTCAGCATATCTCCTCAAGGTGTCAAGCAGAGCCACGTTTGTAAATGTAACTTCCCCAAAGCTTCTTGCAAAGAGGAGAGCTATCCTTTCCAAGAGCTCAACAAACTCATGCTCATAACTCCACATGAATCTATTGTTCCTTTATCATATTATTCTGATACAACCATGAAGACTTATGAACACTCTTACAGTTCCAACTCCAAGAGTCTCTGAATGATAAGCCAAAGCATGTGGAAGTTTGTTGTCCTGAACGAGTATAGTGAAGAAACTATCAAATTTTGCTTAGCAAACCTCCATAAGATGAACTCTGAGAATAGGATAAGTTTGAAAAAAAAAAATCTTTGTTGTTCAAGGTTGGAGTCAGCGAAGTACAATCTAATTTTAGCACTCTACACAAGGAAAAAGAACACCAGTGAAATTCCCAAGTGTGAGTGTGTGAGATGAGCATTGAGTTGCAAGATAACACCTCAAAAGTGGCTAGAAAGCACACTAGAGCAATCTCCAACTAAAAACTACCACCTCTTTGACAATTAGTGATGGACAAAATTTCTCAAACAAGAGTAACTCGTGTCTCAAAATATGCCTTTGTCTTAGCTAAGAATCACTCCCAATAGCAACCAACCATTCCTCACTCCAACCCATACTCATAATCTCTCTCTAATCCATTTATTGATGAACAAACAGAACCATCAAGTGGCTAGTTAAGAAGGGGGCAATACCAGAAAGTTTGAAAATTTGATCATTATCACTCAAAAAAAAAAAATTTCCATAAGCAATAAGCTCCATCAACCCATGTTGAGAATCCCAAGCATGGATACCAACTGGAAATAACCTCCAACACTTAGGAAAGAAAACATAACACATCTCCAAGTGCTGGTAAAAAACAAGTGCATACTCATGAAATGGGCATCCCCTCTAGCGAACCTTTGAAACCAATCCATGAAAGCTTCAATAACAATGGAGCATGGAACAATTTATGTCTTCAAATCCAACTCCCATTATGGACTAGTATGAGCCAAAGCATCAGTCAACCTAAGGGATGGATGATCTAGCATGTAACCACCATGTTTCAGTCCTTCTTTCTCCCAAACTCCATGAGTAGCAAGTCTAAAATCTTCACTCCTTATTGCTGCAATGAAACCATGAGCAACCACTAAATTGAGTTTAGACAACACCCTGATGTCAAAGATGCTGAAATCATCCTAAATCAACTCTTCTCATATGAAGACTTCATCCTTGAACCCACTTATGCATTCATCATCAAACAACCTTCTTGGGAGATTATCATTTGCAAGGATCGACTCACCCTCATGATTTTCTTGTGAATCATCAATTAGTTGAAAGCCACATTTTGTATTGTGTTTGGAAACTTCATCAAGACCCCATTCCTTGCTATTGTCTTTTGTTGTTTCATCTTCCATCACAAAGAGTGGACTGTTATAAATTTTCCTGGCACTTACTTCAAAGAGAGGGTTATCCATAATTTGAAAAGATTTTCTTTTCTCATGTTCAAACCCAACTTGATGCTCCAAATCTGCACTAGCAACTTCTAATTTCCTTGTGATGCTTTCTAGACCAAACTTCTCATAAAGACTATCAATCTCTCTAACCACTCGCTTGATTTCTTTAGCTCTTTGTGCACCCTCTTTCTCCTTGAAAAGTTTGAAGTCAACAAATTGGTCTTCAACCTCCATTAGAGCCAACTGAGTGTCTTTTAACATGTCCTTTGTGGACTTGAGTTCCAGAGTGAGCTCATCAAAATTTCTCTCCTTTTCTTGGAAGGCACAAATGGTCTTCTTTGAAACTTCAATGGCATGATCTCGATCTTCAATCAAGTGCATGTACTCGAACTTCAAGGTCTCCAAGGAATCTCTAATAAGTTGCAAATTGGGAAGAGCAACTTCATCTTTCACTCCTCTTTGCCTCTCTTCAAGTTGAGCCTTCCAGTAGAGCTCTTCAATCAAATTGACAGTGTGATCAAATTGGGATACAACTCGCACTTCCCTGTCAAAGGACTCTCTGACTTGATCTTCCCACTCAAGAATATGCAAATATGGTGGATTGCTAGTTGACTGCTTTTCAAAATCAAAACTTTGTTTTGTGTCTTTGCTACCCTCATAGATGCTCCAACCTTCTTTTCTTTCACCATCAACTAGCAAAGAATTCTCAATGTCATGGAGAGGAACATACTCCACAATTTATTTGACGCTAAGTTTGTAATCAACTTCTTGAATTGGAGAATCAGACTTCTGTTCAGAAACCTCTTTAAATATTTCTTCTTCAAGATCCATAAGGTCTTCTAGCTCTTCTTCCTCCTCACTATCTCCTTGATCAAGGGTTATGGTAGCCCCAAACTCGATCAATGAGTCATCAAAAAAATGTTGTCCTGAAAGTTTTGGAAGCAACAAACTCCTCCTTAGTGGTTGCAACCAACTCAAGGGAATCATCATGGAACTTTTCATGGAAAGCTTCTTCATAAAAACTTCTTCAGTGGCCACCTCATAGCTTGCAATGCAATTAGAATTTCGGTCCTCATCAAGATCAAAGGGGAACTTATCCCCCATAGGTTCTTTGTCATATCTTGATGCCAACACACCCAAATCCCAAATGCTAATGGGTTGATTGTGATCGTCCATAGGAAAATGCTTATCATGCTCCACTTGAAGTGTTGACTCTGTGAATAAGTCAACTCTTGACTCACTTAAGTTGATATCTTCAAAAACATATTTCTAATGGTTCGGTTTGTTGATCAAACCCAATACCAATAATGTCACCACCAAAATGAAGTGAAGAATCTTCAATGCTTGTTTTGAAAAATTCACCATCATTATCTTCTATGGAACCATCATGAGAAAGCATGTCGTTGATTTCTTCATGTGGAACTTCTTGGGAAGTTGGGACATCAATAAGAGGAAAATCCTTCATCATCAAATCTTCAACATGACCATGCATGAACTCATTGGATTCGTCTCCAAGACCACTAATATTTCCTCCATCTTGCTCTTCTTCAACGAACTCATCCCACACAATAGTTCTACCAACATCTTCTATGTAGCCTTAGTCTCAAGACCTTCATTGGATGAATCTTCATTAGGACTCAAGACTATTGTTATGTTATTTTCACTGAACTGATCTTCATCACTTCCTATCACATGCAAATCTAAGGGAGTATTTTGAGGCTCTACCACACACTCTTCAACTATCAAGGTATCTTCATCAAACTCACAATCATTTTGAGGTGACATGTGCACCTTGCTTGTGCCTTCTTCAATACTAGTTGATTGATTTTTCTCTTCAACTTGCTTACTCGTGGGCTACAAACCACAAACATGCACTTTTTCTTCTTTCTCTATCCCCTCATTAATAGAATATTCTGCTTTCCCATTCAAACCTTTAGATTTTGTAAATATCCTTGATTATACCCCTTTAATGTCAAGATCTCTCATAAGCATGTACAACTCCTATAAGAACTCAGATATAGACTTCTTTGTAGCCATCTAACAACTGAGCTTTTCTTTTTCACAAGATGGCAGGATCTTGGTTCTGATACCACTTAAATGAACCCCTTATATTTTTCCAAATATTTTCTCAATCAACACTTCAACAATGGCACCCATCAGCGTTAGCATAAACAAATCAACTGATGAAAGTAACCCTACGCCAAGAATGTTCACTCAAACCCAAGGTGGGAGAGGCGATATCATATGGCATCGGGGATCATTAGTCTCAACTAAAATGAAGTACAATGTTGGAAATGATTTGACGGTGCAATTGATCAGCAATTAGAATGCAAGTATAGAAAGTAAATTGATGGCTCAATCGATCAACAATGCTAGTACTAAAAGTAAAGAAGGGTGGCAAGTTGACCTAGTTACAATATGCAAAGATGGCAAGGCTTGTCTCTGCCACCAATGGTGGGAATGATAGAAAATGCAAGAAAGTAATAAGGTGGCAAAGCCAACCTTCTTCCACTAAAAGTGGGGATTACAAAGAAATATGCAGAAATATTAAGAGTTGATCAATACTATTGAAACAACTTTACAATGTGAAGTTAAATCTACAATAGCCAAATATTAGAGATGTCCAAGTAGCTACAAATTATATCAAATGTTTTTCCAAACTCCCAAACGTTGAGATGGTGGAGTCACAGTGTCCCTGATGAAGCTGCAGTCTTCATGGAGGACCTTTGCTAGGAAAGATATTCAACCACACAGAAAGTGTTGCAACAATGGAATGCAAAATAGAGATTCTATTATGATGATGTGATATATTACAAGAGTACATGTGCCTGGTTAAATAGGCAAGAGTGAAAACCTAAAATGCATAAGATGTTTCCAAGTGTCAAAATCACACTATATGTGACAACATGTGAACCCTACCTAGGAAATGATAAAATATTGAGATAAGTTCTAGAAGGACAACTCATCTTCTAGAAGGAATCTTATCCCAACACATGAAAGGAGGAAATTATCCCATTATTTATGATTTATCTAAAAGAGAAACCTAGGACAAAATAATGCAAGACCTAAGTTAACTTATGCTAGTGTAATAATTAATTAATTACACTAACACCAAAGACTTCCAACCATGAAAAACAAGCCAAAAACCCCAACTACTACAATCTGATATAACAAACCAACAAATTGAAAACTCAGACCAACAACTAGAAACCTCACCAAAATGCTCCTAGCTCACTCGATACTTCACCAAACAACATGAAATCGGCTGCAAATGAAAACTAGGATGATGGTGATCAAGTCTAAGTGAACAAACTGCATCAAACATCCAACCACAAATTAAACACAATTTCCAATGTAGTGACATGCAAGATACAACCTTCAAGAGGGTGACCTACAAGATAAAATCATAGGCTGCAAAATAAAATTTGAAACTTCGCAAGAAGGGGCACCCTAGATAGACTCAAACAATTGGCCAATACTCAGAACCATCAAAAATTCATGCACAGAGCTATGATCAAAAATCACTTTCAACACTTCAAAACTAGAGGCCTATAAAATTGAGAAAAACATCAAAACTTCAACAATAATGCTCAATTTTCTATCTTTAAATGAGAAGCAGTCTCATACCTAGCTAGGTACTATCTCTCAAGCACGAAGACTGGAAGGAAGGAATTAGGAGGTATGCATTCCTCGAAGCCAGAGCCTGAAACAATTTCAACAACATTTCAGTATGAAGGATAATGGATAACAACAAATGAAGGCCAAGTCTGATATTTATAACTTTTCTTCTCAACTTCAAATCCACCTTTCCCTCCAATTAGGGCACCCAAGGTGAAATCCACATTTACCTTCAATAAACTGTAATTTGTATTTCATTAACCTCCTTCACTTAGGTGTCCAAAAACACATAAGGAAGATACTTTATATTTATCCAAATATCTTCTCCAAAGCATCCCTTTTTCATGAAGGCGATATACTTTATTAAAATGCAAATAAAGAATAATATTAGCATCCAATAAGTTAAGTGACAATAAACATATAGATCATTTAAATAATTTCCTTTTGAAGTCGTCAATTATTGCAAAGGAAATATTTCACTTAAAAAATTATCTCACCCAAAAATAGGCGTCTTCTAGCCTTAGCCAATTATTTCTACAAAATATTAAAATATTTTACCTCTACAAGTGAAGCACCCAACTCAAGCTCAAACATGCCAAAAATAGCTCCAAGAGTGTGAGATGACCAATTGCTCAATTGACCTGCCAGAAATAGCCATTGCACTAAACTGTTGAAAAGCTGCTAAAAATAGCACTACCAAAAATAGTACTTACTAAAAATAGCATACTACTAAAAACAGTAAGTTGCTCCAAACTCATTTTGAGCACAAACCCAACATCCATCGTAACTTACTAAAAATAGTAAGTCCAAAAAATTCCTCTATTTTAGTTGCATGTCACATCATTATGAAGCCCTCTGAAAACCCAAAAGGAATCCAGAATCCAAACTAAAAAAGACCAACATGTAAGCCTCCAAAACTGCCAAGGAAACAACCAAAAATATAAGTCATTATCTCGTCATGCATGTTACCACATCTTGAAGCTCTTGAAAAACCTAGAAAGCTCCACCAAACATGCATCAAAACATCTCGCATGCAAGCCTCCAAAAACTCCTCTAAAGTGGAAACCCTAATTTTAGCTTCTAACTAGCCTATGAGCTTTCACAAATAGGCTATCAGACACAGAAGAGCGTATGGCTAAAATGGGGACATTACAAGAAGAGAGAAGAGGCGGCTCCACATAGGAAGCGATAAATGTTAGAGTAATAAGTTATTATGCTTAATTAATTACATCACATTGATTAATTAATTAAGTCACTTATTCCTCTTTATTACTTAAGCTAAACTTAGGCACATTAATAATTAATTATTAATTATTAAGTGTGCACACTAGGGTTTCATTTAGGGTTTCCCTTTTAGGGTTTCTTGATCTCCTTCATAAGGATTGATCACTTTGTAATAATTGATTCTCTTAATGCATTTTTACTGAGAGGTTTACAGAACATTGTTTTGGTTCTTCATATCTTTTGCATGTGACAGGTATCAATCTTGCATGCAGGTGATCTTGGATTCTAACAATAAACACTTGCACCCTTTTGAGGTGAGGTTCATCAGGATCTGTCGATGAAGCCAAAAGAAGAACAAAGGCAATGGGAACTGAGGCAAGACAAGAAGCAAAGACAAGAACAAAAAAAGTAGAAGGCTCCTCTTTGATCTTATACAAGGTAGCATGCTCCTTAGCCAAGGTCTTTCATCAATGTTTTCTCTCTTGAGAAAGTCGGTTACAATGGCTATGGACACTAGAGGATGTAGCCTAAGAAGAGGCTAGGAGCCCCTACTCTACCAAAGGAGCAACCTCCACAACCATCGTTGATGGAAGGGTGGACTCCTGAGGAGGAGCAAGAGGAATAGGAATAGAGACAAAGAGAGATAGGAATCTTGACAAGTCTCTTTCCTTTCTCTTCCTTGGAGGTAAATGGAGGAACAAGCAAAGACTGTGAAGGTCGAGATGCAAGGACAACCCTATGAGAATGCTTCCCCTTGCCATAAAGGGTGGGTCGGGGCACTATGGGTAAAACCAAAAGTTGAAAACATGAGGCTTCGACCTCCACAACGTGAGCACGTTTCCTTTTCTTGTCCATGCACAGTAAAAGGAATGAAAGATACCACCAAGGGTTGGGAAGAAGCAGAAAGTGCAGAAGAAGAAGGGATAAAAGAAGAGGGGGAAGGCCCAAGGGCAAGAGCTTGTTTATCCCCCCCTTTGGAGAGGTAGAGAATGAAGCACGTTGTTGTGCACACAAGGAAGCCTTCAAAGAGACATCTTGACCAGACAGAGGAAATCACATTTTGGCACTGAGCCCATAGTCTTATACATGAAATAAGCTCTATATAAAAGATCCCTTCTAGGAGGCAGGAGTCCAATCGGGGCGGGCCAAAAGTGATTTAGGGAGAAGCCTCCATAAGATACCAATGGTTTATATCTAGTATCCTGGATAGTATGCACGATACCCTCATGGGGAAACTTTAGAAATTTGTGGACAACTGAGGTGACTGTATTCATGGAGACTAGCCATGGAATGCCTAGCCTCACACTAAACGGGTCAAATTTGGTAATCACTAGAAATGGGACTTCCAAGACCTTAGGTCCTATGAGGATCGACAAAGAAATAGAGCTAATAGGTAGAACAAACAACCCATCATGTGTGCAAAGTTTAGTTTGTGATTCCTCATACTTCTCCTTATGTGAATTGTTAATAAAAAGAGTCTCTTTTGTGACAACATTCACTCACAATGGGTCAACCAAAATGCCTATTACAATGCTATCATTGATACGAGCAGGAATGCATAATGTAGATAGCTCTTTGTTCAAAGGTAGATCATGTGAGGTGTATGTAATATTAGGAATAGCATTCACATGATTTGAAGGAGGGATACAAGTAAATGAAACTACATTCATAGAATCAAATGGGGTTGGATCAAAATAAGAGGGAGTGACCAAGTTAGCTGAACGAGATAGAAATGGATTTGTGTAGATTTGTAGTTGGTTGTTGGGCTTCACTGTAGATTTTTTTGAGTTCTACTTCTTACCATTGAGTCAAATTGTACCATTATCGATGTGGTCTTCTATCACGTGACAAAGACAAACACATCTCTTGATATCATGACTCGAGACCCAGTGATATTGGTAGAACTTTTGTGCGTCGTACCACTGAGGATACAAATTACATAATGATCTAATATCTAGGAGAGTTATTATTCCATATTTTAAATTTTTTTGCAAGACATTATTATAAGATTTAGATAATTTAGTGAATATCCTATTTCGACTTGCAAAATTTTATTAGTGGGAACAAATACCATATTCACCATTGCTTTGTTCTTTCTAAACTCACCAGAGACTGACACAGCCGATCAGACATCCTGATGGGAGTGTGAGGATGAATCCCCATACCATGTAACCATTTGTTGGTACTCACATAGAGTGACACACAAATGGGCGAAGGATGGATACTTCATCAAAAGAAACTTATCTCGCAGTCTTGTTGTAAGTTTCTGATGAACACTCTTTGCACATTAGAATCGAGCAGGGCATAGTAGATTTGAGAGAAGAGGACTTGATAGCGAGCTATAAAATTGGTCACCTTCTCATGAGGTGCATGCTTACACCAAATGAGATAAAAAAATGTGACCTTTGACCTAATGTTAGCTTGGAACTGACTGAGGAATTTATTTACAATCTGATCAAAAGAAGAGACAAAATTATCAGGTAAGGAGCAATGCCACTCCAAAGTAGCATCCTTAAGAGAACATGATAATAGTTTTTCTAGAAGTGCATCATGGTGAAATAAATTCATACACATGGCGTTAAAAGATGAGATGTGAGTCTATGAGTCCCCACAACCACTATGCTTCTCAAAATTTGGAATTTCCACCCCTTGTAGGATGGGAGTGTTTAGAATAGCAATAGATAAAGGATTATGATGAAAAAACGGTTGGAACATCGACTGAGTAGATGAGCTAGCCAAGTTCCCTAGCTGAGACTGCATCTATCCCATGTTCTGCAAGAGAGCATTAAGAACGAGGTCTACAGATGAAGTGTGACTAGCAAAACCACTTGTAGAGGCACTTACACCAACAAAATCACCAACACCAATGCCAAAAATAGCACCAACACCATTACCAACAGAAGCACCAGTAGAGGCACTGACACCAATGCCAAAATTAGCACCAGTACCGGAGGTGGAGACATTTTGAGTCCCAGATGTAAAGCCCTAAAAACCAAAGGGGACTCAATTCACACTAATCATAAGGATCTCCTCACGTGTGGTGATGGTGTTAGTAGCATTGGTGGAGGGACCCATGTCAACCATGCAAATAGACACTCCAGGTATCAAGATATTCAACTTTTGGCCTACAATCTCCGATTGAACATCTTGGGTAATATCCAAGACAGATGTGTAAGATGGGGCATGGGTTTCCACAATATTCATGCCATGAAGCAACTCTAAGCCCCTTTCATCTTTCATTAATAACTTCTTTAGGCCATTGACAAGGGGAGCGACTTGGGCATAAGAATCTTCTCTCACCAAGAATCATACAAGCTCTTCGAGCCTCAATTCCAAAGAGTGAACCAGCTCTACAAGAACTCTAAGAGCAACTTCCTCCTCTAAGGAAGTGGAAGAGTTTGAAGGAGAGGCTAGAAGGGTATGGATTACAACTTCATTACAAGGTGCGGAGAATCCGGTTAGAAATCTTGTAGTATACTCTTCAAAATTTGGGCTGAATCAAGGAGGACTAAACCTTATAGAACCCATATCTATGTTCTAATAGCTTCTTACTATGTATTTGAAGGTAGTTTCTTGGGTCATGAAGATCATAAAGAGCATCACAACATGTTATCAACTACACATCCTAACACGAGAGAAGAAAAATCTTGAGACAAAGACAAGGGGAAAGAAAGTTCACATCAGGTTCACCAAAATGCAATGGAGAGAATTCACCACTCTTGAATCTCTAGGATAGGGAATAGTTTACAAGGAGCGAATAGCTCTCTATTACCTCAAGGAAAAAAGCTCAAGTGATGGGAGACAATTAAGAGAGAGTTTATGCATTGTTTTTGGGTTTTATGTCCATTTAAACTTCAGAAGCCAAGTGAACAAACCTTAGAGGTCTCAGGAGACAAACATACAATCTCTCTACTAGAGGACGAAAGCACAGACCAAGGATGACAATGTGATGCCTTGGCATCTGAGTGGTGCATTGGCATTTCCTACGGACCAGAGACAAAGTCAGCCACTAGAAAGACTTAGGGCCTACTAACTACTTAGAAACTAAAGTTCATCAGTTTAACTAAACTAGAAAGAATACAAAAAATCTAGGAAAACACAAGAAGAATACTAAATGATGAGTAAATAAACCATATTAACAAAATAGAAAGTAGTGGAAGAAAATGGATGAAATCATGGGTGGTCCATCTATGAAGCCTCCTACAAAGCTCCTCATGGACAACTTGCACACACATAAATAGTAAAAGTGTTGGGGTTGTTCTCAAGGCTTGCCTTGGTCAAACCCCCACTTTGGTGTTTCCACCTCCATGGACAACCAAAGAGACAAGATAGATAATGGAAATGACAAGACAAGAAATAGAACATGCAAGATAACAATATGTTATTCAATAAGAATGATAAATGTAATAAATAAAATGTCACCCTCCCTCCAACAAGCTTGATGAAGCTGAGAGGAAGAGTAATTCCTTGAGAACTTGGGACGATCATGCAAGAATGTGATGTAGAAGATCTTGAGTCAACAAGAAAAGATGTAGAGTTTCAAGGAGAGTGAAAATGGTAAGAAGTGAGAATGAAGTGCTAGAATGAGAGATTTAATGCTAAGGAATGAGAATGAAGGAGAGAGGGAAAAATATGAGTTCACAATGAGAAATTGCATGCAAGAGGGTTGTTTTTAGGTGTGCCTATGACTATAGAGGTGTTACACTTTGCAAGAAGGTGATAGTGTAACGTCCCAATAGTCACATGACCAAGAATCCTATCAGGACGTTCATGCAACATGGATGCATCCTCGACAAAATTTCCCCCATTGACAAAAAGTGACAAGGCGAGAATGAAAATTAAGGCTAGGAAGGCAGGTATTCACATTATTGTCTCATTAAGCTAAAGTGAAGGTTGATGTAATGTGAAATTGTATAAGGGTGTAATTTTATGATATTATAGTAAAAAAGTTGATAAAATAGGCACAATACAAACAAGATTAGTCACATACACCAAAGTGAATGCCAAACATAATGTGAAATCTTAAGTTGTGAAAATTTGTGATGCTACAAAAACATTAGTTTTCATAATTGGGAGCTAAGGAATTCACACCATGGGTGGAAAAAGGCTAAGGAAAAAGCTAGATGAACCTACAAAGGAAGAAAACACCAAATTGAGTTCAAAATATAATGCAAAATTGCAAAGGTATGCAATTTTTGACATTACACAAGGGATTTTTCTTCATCTTTGGATCTTGTTTTACATCTATTTCTACAAGGTTCTAATTTGTCACTATTTTCAACTAGGTCTTAGATTGTTGATTTGATTGTGGCACCTCTTGGCACCAGCATGGAAACACTTTAGCAACTCTAAAACATAACATATATCCTAAAAAAAATCTCATTCCTTTTAGGAATGGGAAGATATCGTGTATACATCTTTGGATTTATTTCTTCCTAAGGAGAAAAAATTTGTTTAACAATTTTGGACCATCTTTAGCATTCAATGTCAAGCATTCACAATTGGCATAAGAAACTACATGTTGAATGGGATTATATGGTTTCTAGTTTCTTTCCTCTCTATTTTGGGAGGGAGTTTTTCCTTGCATGGATTTTTATCCTTCTCTCTTCATCATTGAGAGAGTTTTTTCCAATGGGTTTTCTCTATTTTTTTAAAGGGATTATCATTGTACATGTGTATCTAACTTGTGCTAGTAACCATGATTCACTTCTCTTTTCATTCTCTTAAGTTACACTTATGTGGGGTGTTTGGTGTAATATTCTATTCACCTTGAATATTTTCTATATTGAGTGTGAAATTGTACCTATTTAACAAGTTTATTTAGGATAATTAGAAAATTAATTATTTTCACTTAAATAGTTAATAATAATGTGTAGATTAACTTGAGGTACATAAATTTCACCATTTCCTCATCAATCCTTCATTGATGTTAGGTGCCATCTTTGTTTAGTCAAGGTCACCTTTGTCTCAATTAGATTGAATTAACTCACCTCTTAGTTGAGAGTGATTGAGAATTAACTCATACATCTTGGACATGTTGTCTCCTTTGTTCATGTATCCAACAGGGCCATATATTTGTATGCTATTCTTTGTAACTTATCTCATAATATTGAATAGCGAATAACATTATTCTATACATCTAAATTTGTGATTGGTTAGTAAGCATTATTCTTAGGTAGATTTCTTGTTCATAACAAATTCTAAGTATCTCCTCTCATTGATGACTAATATTTCCCAACTCAACCCTAGGCTGATTTGGCCTTCTCATAAAGCATTCCACCTTTGAATTCAAAATCCTTGTTTAGATCTACCATTTTCTTTGATAGTGTAGATTGTAATGAAGATTTGTTGTAATTTATTCAACAACATACCTATTTATAGATTAAAAAGCATTCTTTTATGCCAAAAAGGAAAACGATTATTATCTAAGGATGGAAACATTATCAAAGGTAATTTTTTCTATGGATGAAATGGATAATAGACATTAGCAACTCAAGTAAAAGGTCATTATTTACAATTTGTGGGAGTAAGAAAATAGAAAACCCTTAGGATCTATACATATACTCATGTTGTTGAAGGGATACTATCCTCTTCATTAAACAAGAGAAGGGTTTGGTTTTTGAAGGAATCCTATATTTTGTGGAAAAACTATGAAGCATTAATCTTGTGCTTTTACTCACATAAATATTCTTAGTATGGTTTTAGTATGGGTCAAGCTACCCCTACCAATGAATATTGGTAACAATTTACCCTCAAGAACATCAGAAAATTAGGTGAGTACATAACAACCTCTAAATTTATAAATAGCCTTATCATTCTTAATTGTATAAGGATTTATGTTATTTTAATTTGAAAAGACTACTATAGAATTATACTAGTTGATTATGAGAAAAATCTTTTTTACATTGTCCTTTGGGAAAAGCTTGTTATATACATCAACCATAAGAACATAAAATCCACACAAAGAGACCATATCCAATGAACTTTCAATAACCCTAGCAATTATCAATCAACCCTCCCAAGAGGTATAAGTGTCCAATCACAATGTAGAGCCTCATAAGTTAAACACAATCCTAGGTAGCATATGCATTTAAAGGGAAACCATGACACATATAGGGAAACACAATAAAAAACTCTCCATATTTTGGCCTCATGGGAATACAATAAAGTGTTAAATTCATTGAAATCAAACACACAAATGAGTAAGAAAAATTAATTCAAAACTAGTTAAGGATCAAAGAAACAAATGGTTCAACTCAATTAGGTAATCTTATTGCACCAAACTCTAATCAAATACTTCTCATATCGACAACCAATGCTTTAAAATTGATAACCAAATTTAAATCTTACAAAGGAAATACAAATTTTCTTGGTCCAAATATCAAGCCTCAAATTGTATAACTAAATTTTAAATTTAAAAATAATTCTAATGACAAAGTTTTTTGTAAAATATCACTAAAGGAAGCACTAGGAAACTCGAAGTAGACTAAAAATGGAGGGACATGAATTCAAAAGAATGATTCAAGCAATGCCATTCATGAATGCACTATCAAAATATCTTAAATAGTTACTACCAATGTTGGATTCAACAACAATATATACTTAAGCTAGTAGTATGATGAAATTGGAAAAGTTAGGTGTTTCTTGATTTTGGGAGTTCTTTATGTTTTTTTTGTTGAAATTTGGCATGTAACATCTTAGAATTAAATCTAGAAATCATTACTTTTGATGTTTAGATTTTGATATTGTAAAAGGTTTCAACATTTTTAAATTGGATTCTTTAAATATTTTTCTATCAAAAGCATAAGAGAACTTCACTCATTTTAAATGCATAAGGATAATAAATCCAATTTTCTTATGGTTAAGATGAAAGGGCTAGTGAGTCTATTAAAAGGACTGTTGGTGTAACAACTAACACCTTTGGAGTGCAAGTTGGTATGGAAAACTATGTACACTTCATGATGAGTGCTCTTCAAATTAGGAGGGGAAGCACCCTCGTTGTGCGGACAAAAATGCTTGGAAAGTAAACTAATCTATTTCCTATATTTTTGTCTCAACTGAAAGAGGCACAAGGTTTGTAATAAAGTTTGAACGTTGCAGCCAAGTATTTTCTGGTTTTGCAGAACTTAACTACAACCCAAAACTGAGTAACTTAAATTATCCAATCCCCTCAAGAAATCAAAACATGAGGAAACGAAGCGGGAATGAGCTTACACGATAAACCGGGTACAGATTCACAACATGAAGGAAAGGTGGGCACAACTATTTTCTTGTTTGAATAGGTTTATTATCACACACATCATACGATAAGCTTTGAGTACATATTCTCAACTTGAAGGCAAGGTGGGCACAACTATTTGCTCAATCTGAATAGGCTTATTAGAAACACAACACAAAGGATAGCCGACTAGAATAGTAAATTGCAGAGATGAAACACACATACAATTTACGATCGAGCTAGCCACTATATCTAACTAAGATAAGCATTCACCATAATAATTGCATGAAACCCGAGTGGCATAAAAATTCATCATTATAATAAATACTCGTGAATAGATACAAAATAAGCAATATTACAGGCAAGGTGGGAACAACATATATTATTCATGCAAAATTTATTTACAAATGAGAAAAAGCTCTTATTTATAGACATCAAAAAGTGTAGGGAACCCTAAAATCACCTTGAGTCAACTACAGTCTTGCAATGCATGCAAGATTATTGCTAAACCCTAATAAAGAAAACTATACAATTAACTGGAAAGCTACCATCAGTTAATTGGTACAATTAATCTAAATGGACAATGTACAAGCATGCACTTCCTTATTGAAAGCAAGTTAACTAGAATACTACCATCAGTTAATGAAAACCCTAATCATAACTCCAAGTGAACATAGATAATCCCAAAATAGACATGCATGAGATGTGACAGCAAGTTAACTTGAAAAGGTAACGCCAAGTTTAACTCCTATGTTTAATGTCTATCTTGAGAGGTGGGAATTGAAGTCACTGGTCATGATCTTGAGCAACCAACCCCTCCATGAGGTTGTTGACTACATCACTGTCTAGAGCACTGATACTTTGCTGAATTATACTGTGTCTATGCAGCATGTCTTCACCAGTTGTGATCTGACACTGAAGTTCACCTCTGCTCCCAGTTGCTTCATTAAACAATGTTGACATGACTGTAAGTTGATTAATCTTATAGCCAATGGTCTCCCCACTGAAAATACTATGAACAAGTTCCTAGAGCTCTAACTATACGTCAGCAAGCTCAACATACGCCCCCCCTCAATCTAATACCAAAACGGTATGTGAGACATGGGATTTCTCACATACTGGAGCACACTAGTGACGTGCTTTCTACTCTCAGCCAACTCTGATGCCATCATCTCCTCTATCTTCACCTTGAAAACCAACTGTGTCTTCCAAATGTAGATAGCCTCTTTATCTTATGCGTCTATGATCGATTCATATGCCACACTCAGGTGAGCAATCATAATCTCATCTTGAGGTCTTCTTATCGTCATGTATCGCTCATAATATTGGAGATGTAGATGGATTTCACGTGCATTGTACCACAACTGGTATAACTCTGCAAGCACAAAGTGACCTCTATAACAAACTCCTCCTCCCACTCCTCCAAATGCTTGTCGTATGCAACAAGGTGATTAAGTTTTCCCTGTTTTGTTGGTGGCTCTAGCATCGACGAGAGTGTGACAGTGATATCTTACCTGTGTACAAGGCTAGAAATGTACTGACGAAGCTGCTTGATTTCAGCCTTGAGGGATGTTTTGTCTTCTCCATCTTTGATTATCCTATCCCTTGTGTTGCCTGTAACAACCCGTAGGAGATCAACCTGTGTCTAGTAGGTGTTACGACCAAGGTTGATTGTGATCACCTCAAAGTCTTGAGCTTCAATCTCGCTCAGGATCTTCCTCTTTGGAGGTATAGCAGTCTCAACGATGATCTCCATATCAACATTCCTCTCCACATGGACCTGTTTCTTGATCCTCTTGTCAGGTACATCCTGGTAAGCATGATCAAAATCTGAATGATCAAGGACATACGATGGCTACCTCCTCTTCCTTCCCAGTTGAGCCTCAATCCAAGACTGGTCTCGACTAATGCCACTGGAAGGGTCTGTACTAGCAATGAGAGGTTTTGACAAGAGTGAATATGTAGAGGAGCTACTGCGGGGTGGTGAATCTAAGTCCAATTCAATGTGAATCGAGACTAGAGACTACTTAGGTGTAGGTGATGAAACACAAGGCTGTATCTTAGGCTCTGGAAAACTTTGAACTGGCCTCTGAACTGGCTCTCTGATAGGCTTTGTGTGTGTATCAATGGCAAGTGCCTTCCCTCTTGAGTTTTTAGGCACTTGACTCTTCTTTGGAGGATTACTCCTCTTCTTCTATTTGGTTTTAGATGAGGAAGGTAGTGAATCATCCACTAGTTGCAACTCTGTTCTAGGAGCGACTACCCTCCTGGTCTTCTTGCTCTAGAGGTAAAGTATACTATTCTGGATAACTCTACTTGACCTCTCCTTTATTGATGCATATTCTTTGGTGTACCAATCGACTACTGGCAATGGTTGTGTATCAACTTGCTCTCTAAAAAATTGAGGAAGTACATCTCCCTCATAATCTGATAAGCCTCCCACATCTTCTACCAAGAAGACAGTTTGTACGGGAGAGAGAAATGACCATAGGTTCATCTGTGCACCTCAAAGTCATCGTCACAATTCGTCCAATAATCCTCCATTGTAGGCTTATGGTATGAGAAATTTCCAAGACACTCTAAGAAATGACCCCAAGGATCATAGGTGCGAGTATCAATAAGATACTTGAGTTTGCAATTCTCCACCTCTTGTCTTGCAACTTTTCCATTAATTGTCATTTTACACCAATAGATTCTGAACTACATGGGAAAGTTGGCAGCTTGTTTATGCTTGCGGCGTAAATGACGATGAACAACATGTAATTGCCTCAGGAACTCCATGAAAAATTTCCTATCTGAAGGATAGCGTGGAAGCATGGCTAGATTTCTTGTAAATCCGTATATGCGGATGTAGGTGTATGTAGGGAACTAAATGAACAAGTCAACCCAATCAACCATCGTTGCTCTAGCAACTACAAAGATACGAATGTGCAAATATCGGTCTAAGTTTCTCACTGTGTATGTTAAGAAAGCCTTGTGAACACGCTTGAAGTGATGTTTAGCCTTAGTGAACTCAAGCTGATCATAGTAGTGGTAGAATTTCTGAACATTGAATATACCCACCATGTTCAACCCTCTAAACTGACCCTAATAAGTGATCAAGTACATGAGGTAGGTGTTACCTATTTCTCACTCTACGCTCAATAGGTAGAGCTGAATGAAGTTCAGCTATTATAGGTACAGGAATTTTTCCAAATTTTGCTGATAAAGTGTTCATTGAATCATCATTGAAATCATCTTACAAATGTGTCATAAGTTTGTTGTGCAAATGTTTAAAACAAAAAATTAAGAAAATTTGCATAATAATACTTTTATTCATTTCGTGAAAATGTTGAATCTCGCACAAGCCGCGAGAGTAACTGAGTTGTTTCTGACAATCAAGAAATGAATACTAAATCTAAATACAGACCACACTGCTGTAAATAGTATGAGCGTAAAAAAGAAAGCAATTCATCATTGCCTGTAACGGCGAATCACTTCGTTGGTGCTTCTAGCCATCGAGCCTTCAAGCAGTTGCAGCCTCGCTTCATCGCTCTGCATACCTGCAAAATCATTAAGGAAATAATGTTAGAGTTATACTCTAAGCAATGGTGAATTACTTTCTGCCTTACGCCTATGCTATAGAAAGAAATGTAATTTGCGTTAAATCGAGCATTCATCAGATGATTGCAAGAAATCAGCAGAAAAACATATTACAATGGAAGCTTTCAGCTTCTTTTATTTTGCTAACATGTTTGTTTCAGTGTGCAGGAGCAGGTTTTTCATATTTGAATTCATTTCAGCTGATATGTGGAGTAAAACGGGCTCCCACAAGGGTTGAGCCCGACATATCAGGTTTTCAATTACAGAGCAAGAAAGGATTACTGTGCTATAATATCAAATGATAAAAACAGTTTAAATCAGCATGACGGAACTGACTGAGCATTTGTCTTTTGCTCACAAATCAAAGGAACAGTAAAGTATCATGGCAGGTAAACAAAGCATTTAGCATTTTATTTTTGTTTCTTACACCATCAAGTGCATGCACAGTCTACAGAAGACTCAAGATAACAGTTTAATTCCAACGTTATGAGGAGAATTTTCATGAGCAGCAATTACAATGTCAAGAACAATGTTGTTTGATGTTTTAATAAAGCATTTACAGTTAAAGAATCATTGTTAAGGTAATACAAATGTAACACTTTCTCATTGTGAGATAGAATGCCCAATGAAAAAATGAAAATAGACAGTCAGTGATTTATATAGAGCATGAAAATCACTATTTTATGGAGCAGCAGCCTCAGTCTATATGAAATCAGCATTTTAAAAGAGTGGTATTTCGATCCATATGGAAATGTTTTCTTTTCAGCAACATAAACAGCCACATCGAAGGCACCAGTTATCCATCACAAAGAGATATGTTACAGCACCTTCATGATGACAATGTTTTTTTTTGTCAATACAAGATATAAAAGGATGTTGACAGTCCCAAACATCGTTGTTCCAGATTCATAGAGAATTTCTGTTCTTACTTTCTGCCAGTTTGAAGTTCAAAACAAAAGGAAAAGCTATATATCATCCAATGATTGTAGGTGTTAAATGAGAGGTTATTTACCAAAGCACAAGGGCATACACAGTATAGTCATGAACAGGGTTATCTAGATTTAGAGGTTGGGAGAACAGCAATTTTTGGTGACTAAGTTAGGCACATAATGAAAGGAAAATGCTTACGAGTTATGCACATCAGTAGTCGAATAATGTAAACAAGAGTCATGAAATATAAATATAGAATCTCTGCACAGGTGTTTGAAATGATTCTATAACCGTTCAACTACAGAATTAAAAAAGAAGAAGATAGAATGTTGTTCAAAGAAGCAAGGAAACAGTTCATATACCGAGGAAGCTTGAGTCTATGCTATATGCTATAGGAGTTTTAATGATTTTACCAGAAAATTGAGGAGCATGACAATGGAGAAAATTAGATTACAGTGCACAAGTAGAAAGACTAATAGCAATCTCAAGCATTCACCTCCTGTCAAGAAAGGGCATTTATCATAACAGCTTCGATGACTAAACTGGAAGGTAAATATACAAAGTTGTAAGTGTTCTTTAATGATAGAAGGACAGTGCAATTAGAAGTATATACTCTATAAAATAGAACATTTACACTTCAATGTTTTTGTCCTATAGCATGACTAAAGCCATATATCAAAAGTCAAGCTAACACAGGAATGCCTTAAGCCATGAACAGTAGCAAGTTGAGCAATTTACAAAAAATTTCCGAGTACAGAGAAGAACAATGATGACTGGGGCTTGTGTAGATATTATGTCAAAATGCAAAGGGGAATTAAGTATGTAAGCATATGCCAAGGTTTTCAAAGCTTTTACTAATCATGGCGTGAGGTCCTCAAGTTCCAGAATTTTTGAAAAAATAAAAATCAGTTTAACAATATACCCAGAAAGCAGGAAGTAAGAACAACATGGAGAAATTGAGGTTCAAGTTCAAAATTGCTTTTAAGGTTACTGTCTCACAGATACATGGTAATGTATGCAAATATTTCGAATACCCAGATGAGGATAAATTACAGTCACAGTAATAAATCAAGGCAAGAGGAAAAATTACTATCATGCGCCTGGAGAGAAATTTTTGCATATACCCAGATGGGGTTTTACCGAGGAAAGTATATGCTTAATATATCAACTCGTTTTATACTGAGAGAGCTTTCAAAAGCTTGCTAACCAGAATACAAAAGAATAAATGTAGGTTGGTTATTTTCAAAAGTTAACCAGTGATATGGCACCGCCTTTCATCAAAAATACATGGTCAAAGTCCAGAAATTGCTAAGAAATCACTAGAATAAGGGTAGCCGCGGCCAAAGACAGAAATATCTGATGCTTATGTCCATTCTTAGCTGAGATATTGTGTTAAAAATTCAATGACAGAGGGATGAAAGCTTACCACATTTTTTATGAGAGTTCATTCTCATACATGGCTTTTTTCAGATTATTCTTCCAGCATCGACTTCAATGGCAAGAAATTTCAACAGAGGATAGGTGCAGATGACAAAATGTCAGAATATCATCATAGTCATGCCCATTAAATAACAAAAAATTCCATGTAAATTCCCAAAAAGAGCTCAGATTTGTGGCGAATGAGTTTCATCTTTCCTGTTACGCCCAGAATCTTTCAAAAGATCATGGAAATTGACAGAAAATTGCAGAAGTCGAGCTTGAAACCCTACTCAGAGTGGCGGCCAGTTTCTTCCAGAAACTTCAGGGTCAAAATGTGATAATGATGGGATTTTAGGGTTCGGTGACCTTTTTTTTTTTTCACCCTAAAACATGCTTTTGAAAAATTGACAATGATTTTATTAAATCATCATGTTTTATTTTTTTCATGTCAAAGATTTTGTCAATGATGTGGTCGAATTTAATGCTTGATGCATGGTGGTCGACCAAGTTCAAAGGGTTTAGTTTCCATTTTTAATCTCTTGTATTTTTCTTTTGTTTGCATTATTCAATGAATAGCTAATTTATTAAATGATTCACTATAAATCATTTAATAAATTAGTCATTTTAAACATGCAAATAAAAGATATAATAAATCCATGCATAGAACAAGCGAAGTTAACTGAAGGTAAGAGATATTTTTATCATGCACATGTAATAGAAGTGGAGTTTCAATCTCTATGGGTGAAATTGATTAAAATGAGACAATTTCGCATGTTTTGAGCCATTTTTTTTAGGGAGTTGCAGTTCAATTGGAATAGTGCATGTATTAGTTACGACTTGGCAGTGAATTTGAGCTTAATTGGACTCATTTTTACTTGAGTTTGGGCACTTTTTTAGGAGATTTTCATTTGTGCTCAGATTTCATATTGTAATTGTCATCTTTTCACTTTCTAATGACTTTCAGTTCTTTCTGCATGCCTTTTGGAAAGGTTTTGTATATATTGAAAAACTTATTTGTTTTTCAGGCCAGTTCTTGTTTTCTGCCTTTGCCTTCAGCAAAGAAGACTATCTTGTAACTCAGCATTCATTTTACAGATTAATACAGTAGTGTTTTTACAGGTTCAAGTCGTGTTATTACAGAGAATTCCTTCAATTTTTAGTATTTTAGAAATTTCCTTCAAGTTTCAAGCATCTTTGTCATGTGGGATTGATCGAAGTAATTATTGTGTTGTAGTTTTTGAAACCTTTAAATATTTTTGTCTCCTTAGTGAATTTTGTATGCATCCAGGTTTAAATCCACTGGTTAAACATTGTGTTGATCAATAATCAAACAGTCTAGTTGTGGAAATTGTACTTCCCTTTTGTGATTGTTTCTTTAATAACCTTTGTTTAAAATATTAAGGTGTTTAAACTTCCAGATCTGGTTGTGCGAATAAAAATAGTGAGTAGCTATTTTGTGAGTTAAGTCTGCAAGTTGGATTCTTCGGTGCATCACCATAAATTAACAGTTTTATAGTTTAGAATTCAGACTTAGTCTTTCTATCTCTTTCCCAGTCAAGTCAATTAGTTTTTATAAGGGAACCAGCCCTCTTTGGAGATTGATTCTCGAAATTAGGCAACCCACAGGCCTGAGAATCATTCCATGTTTCAACAGATTGCTAGATTTAACTAATCGAGCATTTGGGTGCAATCTGAATTGATAACAGTTTTTGGCACACCCGGTGGGACTCTGAAGTTCATTTCAGAGAATAAATTCAAAGATACAAGCTGCTGTTCTGGTATATACAGCAGCATATTTTCACCTTTCAGAGGTACAAATTTATACCTGGCGACTCTGAGCACAATTCACTGGTTTCAGCAGACGAAGTGCTGGTATGTTTCAGCTACAAGCTTAATATTCTAATTTCTAGCATTTATATGAGTAGAAATGACATATTTTCATAATCAGCATGTATACCCACTTCTGTTTCATGAAATTCATGCCAATCCACATCCCTATCAGCCATATCAGGCCAGTCAAGCTGCTGGTTTTATCCCAAACAACCATGCAACATCCTATCAGCATGCTAAACATGCTTAACTCCTACCCACCCCTGCTCAGCCTTTGGATCAACATTTGCATGTCCAGAATTAGCTCCAAGAGGTTGATTATATGAAAAGTAATATGAGTAACATGAAAGACATACTGTCAGACATCACAAAGTAGATAGAAGAGTTTAAGAGGTAGCAGGAGCTTGATACACAACAACAAGAATTAGAGTATCAAGCCTAGCTTCATGAGCAGGAATTGGAGATACAAAGGAGACAGTTTGAAGAAAATCTCAAGAGGGAGTTAGCTGCAAAGGAAGATCAGATCAAGTCTTTGCTTCCTCAAAAGCATGATATCCGAACAACTTCTTGCTTTCTAGATCAGTTTCAAGAGGAAGAACTTTCAAGGTATGAAATTCCAAATTTTACAACCATTCATCCTTCGCAAGTGGAGAAAGCTAATCTAGTACAGCCTAGTGTGGTTACAGAGCAACCCATTGATAAGGACACCTTATTCCTCATGGAGAAGGTCAAAAACGTAAACTCATTGCATTTAGCCTTGGAAGTTTATCGGTTAGAGCAGCAAAATAATGAACAGAAGGAGCAAGAAGTTGTTGTTGCTTGTACTGTGTCCCCAACTCAAAATATTACAAGCAAAGAGGATATTGGTTCAAGCTCAGTGTTGAATCCCTTGGATTTTGACTCATTTGAAAAAATTTCTAATGTTGTTTATAACATGGCTGAAAGTAGAGTACAAGAATTACCAGTCAAAAATCTTCACTTACAGGATGCCCAGGCTTCATTTGAGAAGGCACCGCATGGGGAGGAGCGGTAAGTTTATTTGTTTGATCAATTACCCAGTTTTATTAAGCAAATTGAAAAGAGTACACAGGAGCCTAACTTACCAGTCAATTTGAAACACTCAGAAGATATTCTAGAGCATGATGTGTTATTGTTTCGAGATGAGATTGAGACCTCAATCCGTTTGAGACAACAAGAGTGCATTTCTGTTTTGGAGGTTAATGAGAATAATCAGCATGATGTTTCCCACATTGAACAAGCAAGCAGATTAAAACTTGTGTTTCAAGAGGATGATCTTCATTCTAAGGTAAGCCCTCTCATGCCGCAGAGTAATGAAGATGATGAAGAAGTCCTGTTTTGGAATGACCTTGAATCTTTTGTTTCAAGTTTATATGATAAACAAGAGCAAACTGAGAATGTTTATGTAGAGAAAATTGAAAGTGAATCTCAGAATTATTCTAAGTTATTTGATGAACTTCCTTAATTTGTCGATGAAAATGAGGATATCACATGCATGCTAATATCAGTACCTACTTTTGGGCAGCAGCATGACAAAGCTCATCTAGACTTTATGCACAGTTATGTTTTAGATGAGAATATGTTTTCAGGCATCATAGAGAATTTTTGTTCTAATATTGATGATAGTTTGGTGCCATATGAGCCAACAGTATATGATCAGCTTGTTCAGATCAAAGAGTCACACATTCCTTCATTCCATTTATGTGAAGCATCTCTTTCAAATCAGACTGAAATAGAGGCAGGAAGAACGAAGGAGGAAAACCTTACACTGCATGCAGTGGAGCAGTCTAATCAGCAAGATAGAGTGCCAAAAATGTATAAACATGAAGGCAACAATAAGAGGCCAAGCTTTATGCTCTCAACAGGGTGTCCAATCAGGTATTTATCATACGAGGAGTCTACAGAATTACCACGAGTCATAATTCTGTCAAAGCATGTGATTGCAGCTACGGAGCAGCAGGTTAATCTTATTCATATGCCTCAGACTATCATCTTTAATGATCCGTCAAATAAGGAAAGTATGCCTTTTATTATGATCCAGATTATGCTGACAATGGTTTTTGAACATAAGGAGCAGCAGTTAATCAAATGTCCATACTTCTTTTTGATTAATCTTATGGATTTGAAGCATCCTCTATTGTTAAGAAAGGGCAGTTATTTCTCACAGCCAATAAATGGTCATGTCTGAGCACTAACACTATTGGTTAGTGTAGGGTAGGGTAGTATTTTTAGTTTTGCTTCCAATAAGTGCCTGCTGGCATGTTTCATTTTAGTTTTGTCGTGTTTTCAATAAGTGCATTTGCTACACCTAGTTTTTTCAGACTTTGTCTTCAACAGAATTGCAGTAGTTTATTTCAAGTTTGCGGCTGAGTTACAAAGGTTTTCAGAGGTTAAGAGAAAAGAAGGACTCCATGCCCAATGAATATGCTAGGCAACTAGTCTATTGTGTTTAGCAGGCAAACACATCGCAGAGGTCGCCAATTTGTTACCTATTTCTCACTCTACACTCAATAGGTAGAGCTGAATGAAGTTCAGCTATTATAGGTATAGGAATTTTTCCAAATTTTGCTGATAAAGTGTTTGTTGAATCATCATTGAAATCATCTTACAAATGTGTCATAAGTTTGTTGTGCAAATGTTTAAAACAAAAAATTAAGAAAATTTGCATAATAATACTTTTATTCATTTCGTGAAAATGTTGAATCTCGCACAAGCCGCGAGAGTAACTGAGTTGTTTCTGACAATCAAGAAATGAATACTAAATCTAAACACAGACCACACTGCTATAAATAGCATGAGCGTAAAAAAGAAAGCAATTCATCATTGCCTGTAACGGCGAATCACTTCGTTGGTGCTTCTAGCCATCGAGCCTTCAAGCAGTTGCAGCCTCGCTTCATCGCTCCGCATACCTGCAAAATCATTAAGGAAATAATGTTAGAGTTATACTCTAAGCAATGGTGAATTACTTTCTGCCTTACACCTATGCTACAGACAGAAATGTAATTTGCGTTAAACCGAGCATTCATCAGATGATTGCAAGAAATCAGCAGAAAAACATATTACAATGGAAGCTTTCAGCTTCTTTTATTTTGCTAACATGTTTGTTTCATTGTGCAGGAGCAGGTTTTTCATATTCAAATTCATTTCAGCTGATATGTGGAGTAAAACGGGCTCCCACAAGGGTTGAGCCCGATATATCAGGTTTTCAATTACAGAGCAAGAAAGGATTACTGTGCTATAATATCAAATGATAAAAATAGTTTAAATCAGCATGACGGAACTGACTGAGCATTTGTCTTTTGCTCACAAATCAAAGGAACAGTAAAGTATCATGGCAGGTAAACAAAGCATTCAGCATTTTATTTTTGTTTCTTACACCATCAAGTGCATGCACAGTCTACAAAAGACTCAAGATAACAGTTTAATTCCAACGTTATGAGGTCTTACACCATCAAGTGCATGCACAGTCTACAGAAGACTCAAGATAACAGTTTAATTCCAACGTTATGAGGAGAATTTTCATGATTAGCAATTACAATGTCAAGAACAATGTTGTTTGATGTTTTAATAAAGCATTTACAGTTAAAGAATCATTGTTAAGGTAATACAAATGTAACACTTTCTCATTGTGAGATAGAATGCCCAATGAAAAAAAGAAAATAGACAGTCAGTGATTTATATAGAGCATGAAAATCACTATTTTATGGAGCAGCAGCCTCAGTCTATATGAAATCAGCATTTTAAAAGAGTGGTATTTCGATCCATATGGAAATGTTTTCTTTTCAGCAACATAAACAGCCACATCGAAGGCACCAGTTATCCATCACAAAGAGATATGTTACAGCACCTTCATGATGACAATGTTTTTTTTTGTCAATACAAGATATAAAAGGATGTTGACAGTCCCAAACATCGTTGTTCCAGATTCATAGAGAATTTCTATTCTTACTTTCTGCCAGTTTGAAGTTCAAAACAAAAGGAAAAGCTATATATCATCCAATGATTGTAGGTGTTAAATGAGAGGTTATTTACCAAAGCACAAGGGCATACACAGTATAGTCATGAACAGGGTTATCTAGATTTAGAGGTTGGGAGAACAACAATTTTGGTGACTAAGTTAGGCACAAAATGAAAGGAAAATGCTTACGAGTTATGCACAGCAGTAGTCGAATAATGTAAACAAGAGTCATGAAATCTAAATATAGAATCTCTGCACAGGTGTTTGAAATGATTCTATAACCGTTCAACTAGAGAATTAAAAAAGAAGAAGATAGAATGCTGTTCAAAGAAGTAAGGAAACAGTTCATATACCGAGGAAGCTTGAGTCTATGCTATATGCTACAGGAGTTTTAATGATTTTACCAGAAAATTGAGGAGCATGACAATGGAGAAAATTAGATTACAGTGCACAAGTAGAAAGACTAATAGCAATCTCAAGCATTCACCTCCTGTCAAGAAAGGGCATTTATCATAACAGCTTCGATGACTGAACTGGAAGGTAAATATACAAAGTTGTAAGTGTTCTTTAATGATAGAAGGACAGTGCAATCAGAAGTATATACTCTGTAAAATAGAACGTTTACACTTCAATGTTTTTGGCCTATAGCATGACTAAAGCCATATATCAAAAGTCAAGCTAACACAGGAATGCCTTAAGCCATGAACAGTAGCAAGTTGAGCAATTTACAGAAAATTTCTGAGTACAGAGAAGAACAATGATGACTGGGGCTTGTGTAGATATTATGTCAAAATGCAAAGGGGAATTAAGTATGTAAGCATATGCCAAGTTTTTCAAAGCTTTTACTAATCATGGCGTGAGGTCCTCAAGTTCCAGAATTTTTGAAAAAATAAAAATCAGTTTAACAATATACCCAAAAAGCAGGAAGTAAGAACAACATGGAGAAATTGAGGTTCAAGTTCAAAATTGCTTTTAAGGTTACTGTCTCACAGATACATGGTAATTTATGCAAATATTTCGAATACCCAGATGAGGATAAATTACAGTCACAGTAATAAATCAAGGCAAGAGGAAAAATTACTGTCATGCGCCTGGAGAGAAATTTTTGCATATACCCAGATGGGGTTTTACCGAGGAAAGTATATGCTTAATATATCAACTCGTTTTATACTAAGAGAGCTTTCAAAAGCTTGCTAACCAGATACAAAAGAATAAATGTAGGTTGGTTATTTTCAAAAGTTAACCAGTGATATGGCGCCGCCTTTCATCAAAAATACATGGTCAAAGTCCATAAATTGCTAAGAAATCACTAGAATAAGGGTAGCCACGACCAAAGACAGAAATATCTGATGCTTATGTCCATTCTTAGCTGAGATATTGTGTTAAAAATTCAATGACAGAGGGATGAAAGCTTACCACGTTTTTTATGAGAGTTCATTCTCATACATGGCTTTTTTCAAATTATTCTTCCAGCATCGACTTCAATGGCAAGAAATTTCAACAGAGGATAGGTGCAGATGACAAAATGTCAGAATATCATCATAGTCACGCCCATTAAATAACAAAAAAATCCTTGTAAATGCCCAAAAAGAGCTCAGATTTGTGGCGAATGAGTTTCATCTTGCCTGTTATGCCCAGAATCTTTCAAAAGATCATGGAAATTGACAGAAAATTGCAGAAGTCGAGCTTGAAACCCTACTCAGAGTGGTGGCCAGTTTCTTCCAGAAACTTCAGGGTCAAAATGTGATAATGATGGGATTTTAGGGTTCGATGACCTTTTTGTTTTTTCACCCTAAAACATGCTTTTGAAAATTCGACAATGATTTTATTAAATCATCATGTTTTAATTTTTTCATGTCAAAGATTTTGTCAATGATGTGGTCGAATTTAATACTTGATGCATGGCGGTCGACCAAGTTCAAAGGGTTTAGTTTCCATTTTTAATCTCTTGTATTTTTCTTTTGTTTGCATTATTCAATGAATAGCTAATTTATTAAATGATTCACTATAAATCATTTAATAAATTAGTCATTTTAAACATGCAAATAAAAGATATAATAAATCCATGCATAGAACAAGCGAAGTTAACTGAAGGTAAGAGACATTTTTATCATGCACATGTAATAGAAGTGGAGTTTCAGTCTCTATGGGCGAAATTGATTAAAACGAGACAATTTCGCATGTTTTGAGCCATTTTTTTTAGGGAGTTTCAGTTCAGTTGGAATAGTGCATGTATCAGTTACGACTTGGCAGTGAATTTGAGCTTAATTGGACTCATTTTTACTTGAGTTTGGCCACTTTTTTAGGAGATTTTCATTTGTGCTCGGATTTCATATTGTAATTGTCATCTTTTCACTTTCTGATGACTTTCAGTTCTTTCTGCATGCCTTTTGGAAAGGTTTTGTATATATTGAAAAACTTATTTGTTTTTCAGGCCAGTTCTTGTTTTCTGCCTTTGCCTTCAGCAAAGAAGACTATCTTGTAACTCAGCATTCATTTTACAGATTAATACAGTAGTGTTTTTACAGGTTCAAGTCGTGTTATTGCAGATAATTCCTTCAATTTTCAGTATTTTAGAATTTGCCTTCAAGTTTCAAGCATGTTTGTCATGTGGGATTGATCGAAGTAATTATTGTGTTGCAGTTTTTGAAACCTTTAAATATTTCTGTCTCCTTAGTGAATTTTGTATGCATCCAAGTTTAAATCCACTGGTTAAACATTGTGTTGATCAATAATCAAACAGTCTAGTTGTGGAAATTGTACTTCCCTTCTGTGATTGTTTCTTTAATAACCTTTGTTTAAAATATTAAGGTGTTTAAACTTCCAGATCTGGTTGTGCGAATAAAAATAGTGAGTAGCTATTTTGTGAGTTAAGTCTGCAAGTTGGATTCTTCGGTGCATCACCATAAATTAACAGTTTTATAGTTTAGAATTCAGACTTAGTCTTTCTATCTCTTTCCCAGTCAAGTCAATTAGTTTTTATAAGGGAACCAACCCTCTCTGGAGATTGATTCTCCAAATTAGGCAACCCACAGGCCTGAGAATCATTCCATGTTTCAACAGATTGCTAGATTTAACTAATCGAGTGTTCGGGTGCAATCTAAATTGATAACAGTAGGAACACATGTGAAACTTGTGGGCAACTAGAAAACCAATGATTTGTTCATGGAGAATATCACTGATGAAGGATGCCCAGTCATAATGCTCTTGCCTAGAGATGATTAGACCAATGATATAATACATCTAGGGTTGAAATATGTTTGCATCTGCATGACCTAAGACACAATTCAAAAGTGTGATCAGAATCGCATACTCATCCTTGTACTCACCGTGACCCACATTTTTTAGAAATTTGTTCTTCTTTTGCTTCAACCATCGCTCTGCCATCTTACTTTGACACTTGTCCATATCAACATTGAATGCTTGCTCACACTGCTCCATAGAAATGACTATACTGCTTAGGTGATGAGGGATACCAAAACATCTCTCGACATCCAGGGGCTTGAGATTGCATATAACTCATCCATTTGCTGACACTATCTCACAAGTAGTAGATTTGTAATGTTTAACACAAGAAATTACAAACTCTACACAATAAACTGAGATAGGTATGGAAGCATCCTCAAGTAACCCGGACTACTGAATGTTCTGAAGTATCGAATCTCTAATCTTGAGTGGATCTAAGACTACTTCTGGAAGCAACTTATGTAGATTTGTATCAACTATCCCAATGAAGTCATGAGTCAAGACTGACTTGGTCTTGAATTTGAGCTGAGTGTATTGGATTTTGAAAAACTTGCCTGTTGACTGTGAACATGGCTATATTCTGAAATTTTTTCTAGAAAGCTAAAAATAGCCCCCTGAGGCTAAAAATAACCTATCGAAGGGCAATTTTCATGGAGAAATCTGAGATATGGGTTTTGTCCAAAAAAACATTCTAAGACAACCCAAAATGTCAAATTTGCAAAAAATTGACTTCTACTCGACCATGCAAGGAATTTTCAATTGAGAAAATTAGAGCCTCAAGAATTGATGCTTTGGAGTAAATTTTCTTGAAAAATTCTAGCACATGGGTTTTCTCAAGGAAGCTATTCTGAATAGACCCAGAAGATTTTTTTTTCCAAAATTTTCCTATTCTTCAAGCCTATGAGAGAATTTAAGACGAGAAATAGAGGAATGTGAGAAGAAGAAAGACATTTTTTGATGTTCTCTTCTATCAAAATTGCCACTGTGGTCTTGAATTTGCTGATAAATTTGGACTTGCACCTGCAAAAAGGAATATTTTGATGTCTCCAAACTTGATTGCTGATGAAATCACCTAACTCTGAAGGAAATTCGCCTTTTCTCTGAAGAATTATGAATTTTCTCAAGTTGTATGAATAAAATATGATGGACACCATGATTAAATAGGGCAAAATTGCACCATAAAGGATGACTACAAGATTTTAAAAACCTGACTGTGAAAAGAATTATCTGATTGGACCCCCTCTAGTTGAAGTAATACTGACTCGGAGTTCTAGTGATTAAAATAATAGTAAAATATTTAGTTAACATGCAAATTACAAATTAAACATCAAAAAGGCGCCAATAATAGATTATTGAGAAAAATTGCCATTTTTAATGTTTTTCATGCAAAACATGAATTTAATATTATTTTTGACCAGTTAGAAAAAGCTCAACATTTGGATTTTGAAAAGTCAAAAATTAACTCTCTAGGCCTCTGTTTGCACAAGTTATGATATTTTTCACTAACTTCCTATTTTATAGCTGACTGCAAAGTTACAGTCACCCCTGTTTAATTTTCAGATGACTGAGTGATGTTATGACTAAGCTGAGATATCCATTGCAAAGTCTGTAGAGCAAGGATGAAATGTCTACTGGGAGCTGCAACTACTAAAAACAATGTTTGACACCTCAAAAAATTAGGCACCTTTGATTAAATTGATGCAAAGTCTCCAGACATCCATTTCTCCATTTTGTCATTTGATGCCTTGAACTGTCATTACTGGTGAACGATGAACCCTGTGAACTGGATGGTAGGCTCACTATGTGACTAGAAGTATTTCTCATCCAATGACTATATGTAAGGAACTTGAAAATGCTGCATTAAGGACCCCAAAAGCAAGGGCACCCCTAGACTGTGAAGGCTCAAACACCATTTTGACAAAAGTGTAACTTTCATCTAGATACCCTACCTTGCCCCTTGACACTGAGAGCTGGAGTTCTCTGATTCATGCACTGTCTGTCTCATCGCATAGTTAGAACAACTTATGAGAGATGTCTCTGGAAGTGACAAAGCAAGAAAATTGCTTCTAAGACCTTAAAGAGAAGGGCACCTTTTCCAAGGTGAAATATACACTCTATACTCAACCATTTTCTGGTTGTCTTCACTTTTCAGTGTTCTACACAAACCTCGCACATACAAGTATTTTCCAAATCTCAGAGGCTGATGGCTGCGCTCGTTGGATAGCTAGAGTAATTCTGCACAAGTCTCGCAAAGACTGTGAATGCTAAAAACCCCATCTAACAGGCCTAAAGGCTGGGCGCCCTTGGCCTACAGAGGTACAGGTGTGTAATACTATATTTCTCCACCCTTTGATTTATGTTTCTGGTAGAATCTCTGCTATGATCACTCAGAATGTCAGATTGACTCATGAATTGGTGCGTTGCAGAGCTAGACTAGATTAGAAAAGATCTTAGGAATACCACGTCTACAAATTCAATCATCTGAGGAGCCAAATTCAAGGGCACCCTTGGGCTACAAGGGCACATAAAGTTGTGAACTGACAATCCTCTGTGACATGCAACCTCTGATACCTTCAACTTCTGACGCCAATTGCTAGAGTTTTGCAACTCGAATGACTTCATCGGATAGCTGGGCTAATTCTGAAGAGATTGACTATATTTACAAGAAAAATCAACAAGATTTGGGTCCTCAAAAAGAAGGGCGCCCCTAGGCTACATGGGCGCATATATGCTTTCTGCTAAAAATCTTCATCTATGATATCTTTTGTAAACACCTTTATTGCTACTAAATTGACCATACAGGGGTAAAATCTTGTCGTGAAATGCTTCTCCATCATAACATGTCTCGTTCCGAGTTGCAGGTTCTAGTTTTGAGCTCTAGGTATTGACCAACTGCTACTAACGAATGACATGATACTGACCAAAGTCCACATTTGACTAGCCCAAAAACTATATTTTGACATCATTTTAGCAACATTTAGACTCTTTTAAGCAAAATTCCTTAATGAAGAAAAAGATTTGGTTTGGGTACAACAAGGATCAATGTATCCTCATTCAAGGATGATGGTTCTCTTCTTTCTAATGATTCTTGGTCAAGAGGGGTTGAATCCTTTAGGTTTGATGTAAAATGTTAGTTTCTTTTTGGTATGCCATCTTGTTTTGCTCTATTCAAGATTGGTTTATTTTGGCTTCTTAGTAGAAAAAACTCTTTCTATGTAGATAAGGCTCTTGTCGTATTTTTTAGAAATGTATCTTTTCATTTTACTTATGGATGGTGAAGGCCTTACCCATATCATCTTTCCCCTTTCAAAAAGAAGAAATGAACTTCATATTGGAAAAGGTGAATACAATCACATTACCCTAGGCAACTAGTAAGCTAAAAATAATGTCATTTAAAAGGAATAGATATCTCGAGGGTAAAAAATTGGTCTAAACAAGATACAAGGTTTAACATCACAACAATGTCCATATATTGGCTAAAGTGATTGTGATATACAATCCTAATCATTCTTGTGATTATAAAGACTAAATAGGGATAAGGTGTTATTATAAGAGGATATATTTATCTAGCAACTGATGTCTTAGTATCCTTGTCCAAAAATAAAAAATAATATAAATTCAATAGCCAATATCAATAACAACCTTGTTGATGAGGTAAAAGAGTAACCAATAACATGTTTGTTAGGAAAGTGTTATATATTTTACATGCTTTACACCCCTAAGTTTTGGGGCATTTTTTCAAGATGGTTCATCATCCCATAATTTTATGTTCATTTTTTTTATTGTAGACACTGAAATCTGGTTTAAGCCTGCGACTTCAATATTCTTAATAATTCATATTTCTTCCATGGTCATGATTAAATAGTGTCAATTATTTAATTATCCTCTAATGTCTTCATTTCTTCTATTAATTAAATAATCTTAATTATTTAATTAATTCACATTTTTCTTTATTCTGTCTTATTAATTAAATAAATGCTTTTTATTTAATTATGTTATTAATTAACATTATCCTTCTTCTTGTCAAATTAAATAAATTCTTATTTAATTTACTCTTTATCATATGTCCACTATAATTAAATAAATCTTTTATTTATTTAATTATTCATTTAAACCCCTTCGTCACTTAATTAAATAAATCTTATTTATTTAATTATTCTTCAAACATCAAATCTTGAAGTAAATGAATTATTTAATTCATAAATTCTATTTTAACGCATTCCTCTATATTTAGATAATAGTGTGAGTTATCTAAGTATTCACTCTTATTCGACTCAAAGATCTATTTAATTCGGTTAGTTAACTCTTGATTTAATGTTTGAGTTGCTTTCTTGAGTAATCTCTTCGTCATATCATTCGGTCATCTAGTGCTAACTCAATTGCGTGTACATGCATATTAATTAAATATTCCTATTTAATTAATTAAATCTTGTGTGTGCATTCGAACAAGAGTTGCTTTAATCCATCTTTATCTTTGTCATGCAAGATAATTCTTCTGTTTTTGAATACCAAACTTGAAGATTAAATCATTTATTTAATCTTTAATTCTATTTCTAATTTGTATCACTCATGTCACTACTGGCAGTTATCATAATGCATGTCTAATCTGTCGATCTCAACCGTCTATTGATCTTTCAATCCTAACCTGTCGTTCGAATGATCAATTTTCTATAAATTGATCAGTCTTTCATCATTCCAATCTCAAAATCGAATGACTTATGGAACAATTTTATTTAATCTTTAATTCTATTTCTAATTTGTATCACTCATGTCACTACTGATAGTTATCATAATGCATGTCTAATCTATTGATCTCAACCGTCCGTTGATCTTTCAATCCTGACCTGTCGTTTGAATGATCAATTTTCTATAAATTGATCAGTCTTTCATCATTCCAATCTCTCTTGAAATCGTATGACTTCTAGAGCAATTATCTTGAATCTTCGATGTTTTGCTAAATCACTATCATAGGCTATACTTGCACGAACTTTTGAAAATCTGAGGGCAATTATACTACTACAAGCGAAACGAAGATAAATCATGGAAGAATGTAGATTGGGTGAGATTGTTTCTTTATTTACGTTTTGAATTCCTTTGTACTTTGTTGATATAACTTAGATTGCATTAGAGTTTTAGATTGCATTGCATGTTTGCTCTGATCTGTTTCTCGGCTATTTTTCTAGACGTTACATTTGGTGAACCCGACGTGAACTACTAACCCTCTTGATTGACATTCTTTGTTTGCAAGTTTTTGGTGTTTTTTTGTCTTGAAGGGTGTAGGTAATTATGAAGAATCTTCAAAATCACACTTTTTGGAGTCTTTTGAGGTCAAATAAATAGCATGGTTGCGTCCAGAAGGGTTGAGAGATGAAAATTCATATATTATACTGCATATTTTCATTAAGGGAAGCATTTTTTACAAGAAAAAACATGATTTTTTTGCGGCTGCGAGCTAAAGTGACGCATTTGCAAGCTAGAATGACGCATTTGTGACTTAAAGTGACACATTTGACTTAAAGTGATGCATTTGTAAGCTAGAATGATGCATTTGACTTTCTGTGACGCATTTGAAAGACAAAATGATGCATTTGAATTTTTGTGATGCATTTGCAAGACAGAATGACGCATTTGGCTTTCTGTGACACATTTGTGATACTGTGATGCATTTGCAAAGCCAGAATGACACAATTGACATCTTGAGCTACATATGATGAGTAAAGTGACGCATATGACAAAGTTCAATGCATTTGTTTGACAAAACGACACAACTGACATTTAGAGATGTATCTGATTGACGAAACGACGCAATTGACATACTAGACCGCATCTGGGATTGAAAACGACGCATTTGACGAATACTTATGCATCTATTATTTTCTGAGCCACAACTAACCAGTAAAATATTGTAACACATTTGACAGAGAAAATGACGCATCTGACTGGTATATTTTTAGGTTTTGGACTTTCAATTTACAGTTTCCTTTCATGTTTTTATTTTCGCTAATCTTCTATTTTTAGCGTGTGTCTTGAGGAGTTAACAAAGTTTTTGCAAATCGATAGTCAAAGACCAATATCAAACTACTAATGAATCTTTCTGCAAAACGCATGTCAAAGACCCTAGTTAAATTTTTGAAACAGATTATTTGGTAGTGTAGCAAATCTTTCATTTGGATTAAAATTAACAAGTGTCTACTGTGTTTGGTGCGAAAGCACAATTGTGTAAATACCCTCATGATTTGGTACATCGAAGTATCCTCTCCCCTTGCGCATCTGTGTGATCCTGGGTGTAAGAGAAATGGTTACTAACTCTAGAACTTGGGCCTGTTTTGGTGGGAAAATGTACTCACCCCAGGATGACTTAGACCGGTAACACCCTGAACCCAAGGGACTTCTAGCCGATATATAAAAGTGGATTCTTGGGGAAAGCCCAAGAATCACGTGTATGGTTCTAATGAGATGGATTCAAAAGGGGACTCTCGCCGCATGGATAATGCCCTACGAATGTAATGTCTTAATTAAACACCTTTGTTTGTAGTGTCCAAAATCCTTCTTTTTATTAGTGCAGCAGGTCGGACCTGTGAAGTCATCTCATATTCTTACGGTTCATGTGTAGAGATGAAGTTATGCCATGGGATGTTCATGGGTAATGTAGCTTGGCTTCCCCAAATGATGTTAATGAGTCGTGGAGGGGAGCAAGAGGGGTCAAGCTACTAATCATCCATCTTGAATAAGCGTAGCTAGGGAAACCTAAGTGAGAACTCAGTAAATATTGTCCTTCATAGCCTAGGATGTGCTTGTCTGTTATCAATTAAACATTCTTTGAGTCCAAAATCAAATTGAAAACACTTTGTCTTATGATTTTCTTTGTTTTCAAGAACTTGATCATAGAAAACAGCATCAGTTTTATATCTCTATTCATTGAAAACACAACAAAGTCGTAACTGTTCACCAGAAAGTCACAAGTGTTCTATCGAATCGCATCTACCAAATTAGCCCGCATTTGCTCTGTCAAAAACCACATCTATTTTAGAGAACCACACTTGTGATATTTTGTGACACATCTGATAAGGTGAGCCATAACTGCAATATTAAATGACGCATTTGCCATTGTCGCAGAAATTTAACCAGTGCATAAGTTTAGAAAAATTGCATTTGTTATGGTCTGAGTCGCAACTGTCATTACGAGTCGTATCTGTGAGAAACTTAACCGCATATGCCAGATTCAGATACTGAACTCTACCAATAACATGCAACTGAGTGACAGAAAACCACAACTGTGAAAGATAACCACATTTGTGAAACTCTGCGATGCATTTTCCTGATTATTAGAAAACCAGAATTCACAGTCACTATCCACTCGACATAGTCATACTAGTCTTTTGATCTATCTTTTGATACTAGTCCTTGAATAGAAACCTAATACAATTTTCTTAATTTTGCACCCTTTAGGTATCATTTAGTCATAACTACAGTCGTCCTAGTTCTGAGTTTAGTCTTATCTTTGAGTACATATTACCTTTAGATCAAACTCTTAGGAAAGTCACTTTTACAAACTTTAGAATAGGTCCACTTCCTACACTTTGGAAAAACCATTGCATCAACAAAATCTGCCATTGAACCTAGTCCCGTCATCATATCTTTTTTCCTACAACGAGTCCTCCTAGCTCATCAGTCTAGTTAGGGAACTCATTTTATCTTTTGTCTTAGTCCTACATTGGTTCTTTGAAATAACTAAATTGACACCTTGGTTAGACTTTAGGTAGTTGGTAACCTCATCTCAGGTTTGCAAAATTGATTACCTTAGAAGCTTGCTTAGACCTTTGCATATTTAGATACTGTCATCCTATACTAGTGTCATCCTAGACATACCTTATTTGCATAGAAAATACCAAAAAAATAGTTGCATGCATTCATCCTTTATATTCAGAAAATCCCAAAAACATAGCTTAGGTTGCATACCTTAGACTTAATTCACTCTTTGCATTGTCACACCTTAGACCTCATATCACATACCTTAGTCATACTCCACCTTTCATCATAACCTCACCATCATGTCTGCAATTTACCTTGATATGCTTGCTAGTCAAGTTGAATACTAGTTACTTCGTAATGGTCAGTGCCAACAAACCATAGAATTCAAAAGAAAATTTATCCAATCCAAATGCCAACCCATGGTCAACTACCCACATACCCTTCCTACCAACAATCCATAAGTCCTAGTTCTCCATCCATCTACCCTCATTATCAAGAGTCCCTTAGCATAATCCATTCCATTAATCCACAACAAACGTCCACTTATCACCCTTATCCTAACCTTGACAAGGGAAACCAACCTTCCACTAATCCCTTCCAATCCTCCATGTCCTATCCTAGTCCTTCATCCACTAATCCCTTCCAAGTACCCACCTCCTATCGTAGTCCTTCATCCACTAATCCCTTCCAATCTTCCATGTCCTATCCTAGTCCTTCATCCACTAATCCCTTCCAAGCCACTCCATATCAATCTACATTTAGTCATGAAAACACATCTATTCATGTTCTCCAAAGTCACATCCCATATACTAAACTTGAGGATACATGTCAATTGGAAAGTCCAAAGCATGACTTCATGGCTTCACCTTCATGTCAAGATCAAAGTAGTCTATCCCATGACCCTATCTTTAAGTCCATCCAAGAAGTCCTTCTAGATAATCATGGCATCCAAAATACACCTATCCTTGATCAAGATTCCATTCCCAACCATATCATTCAAGACAAACCCATTTTGATCAAGACACTATTATTGAGCAAGAAGTCCAAAATGATCCACTCCTTGACCTTTATGCCATTCATGATCAAAAAATTGAAGATGAACCTATCCATGTACCAAACACATCCATTTCCCAAAATGAGACACTTGCCTCCTTTAGACATAGGGATGATATTCCTTTAGAACAAGAGTCTCCTACTCTAGACATATTTGCAAATGATCAAGCTATAGCTGAGTTCATTGGACTCTATGACAATGACCATAAAGATGGTTTCAACATCAACTTGGAAGCACCAGTAGAATCATCTGAGTTTGATATGTCACAAAATAACAACAATATCCAACATGTCAATGAAGATACAACATCCTATCAACTAGGATCATCCACTTTTATCAAATCGGGCTTTCTTGAAGAGGAGATTCCAAGTAATAGTTTCCACAAACACAATGATGGGTTAGCATCTTGCTTCCAAAATGAAAAATGCCCCATTGCAAACAAAATCTGTCAGAGCATGCAATATCAAGGAAAAAGGACTAGGCATACACGAGCAAGGAATTCTAGAACCAGTACAGTTTCAAGAAAATTCTAGACATCAAGGTCTTGGTTATCCTTCAATCAACAAATGTAATGATGTTAATAGTATCTTCTCAATATTGGGGGCAACTTTATCTGATACAAACATCAAAATGGAGGCCATGAGTAGTTATTACCATAAGGTTGTTTCCAACACTTCTTCCATCCATACCATAAATTGTCATTCCAACATGAATAAACCTTCCATTTGGAACCAACAAAAAAAAAGTCTTACAAATTCAAAGTTCAAAATCAAAATATCAAAGTCCATTGAATCAATCAAAAATCCAAGTGGACAAATAAAGTTAAAATGGATCCCAAAGAAAAATGGATCAAGCAAAGAAAGTAGTTCAAAAGTAAAAGTCAATCAAAATGTGGAGCCACAAGAAAAGAGGACTCCCACATATAATAAATGTCCACCTCCTTCAAAATGGTCATCATACAAGGCATATAAAATTCATGGTTCCAAACATTATCCCAATCTAAAACCCATTCTCCATCATCCATCACCCCAAGTTTGGCAAATAAAAATTTTGACATCTAAATTGCCAAACGTGTCTACTATCATCTGTCATAACCATACATCTCGCCTAAAGTCTAAAAATACTATATCACAATTCCATCGCATCTTGGTAGCAACTCTTTATTGTAAGGACTCCCATGGCACACTATCGCGATGTGCATATTTTGATAAGGCTAACTCTAGTTTCAACAAGGATTACAATGACATCAATCAATTGTATGCAAGTGCTATGATCCTGACAAGGAAACTACTTCATCAAGGTTATTATTGGCATATCATGGCACCAATCTCTACATCAGCACCATCAATGGATTCAACACAATCAGTGATAATCTAAAGCATCAAGGCCATCCAAAAAAAAAAGTCACTTTGATGAAAACTTGGCAAACAGGCATCTTGGTGACACCAAAAGATAAAAAAAAAGTCAAGAGAAAATTTTTGTCCAATAGTGAAAACCATTCTTATGGTGCTTTGGATAAGTACCATGATGAGAACCTGGCAAACAAGCATCATGTGTAAGAAATTATCTATGTGGACTATTACACTTGGGGGCAAGTTGTCTCATCTCCCATACCCTTCGTGTGACATTTCCATCTATCCATCTTAACCCTACCACTCATGTCCATTTTCCCACCTACTTTGATCTTGATAAGGATTGGGGTGGAAACATAAATAATGCTTTGGAAAAACTCTTGACATGTCTATCCTTTGGTCATACACTATCCACGAAATATCATGTCATAGCCTTCATAGCATTTTCCAAGCCCATACCTTGAAGAAAATGAGTTATCCTTACATGACATAATCCTTGGAGACCATATGATAATTTTTCTAGCCAAAAATCCTCATGTCACTTATCTTTTACCAAAGCCACCCATCATCTATTCATACCTATCGCATGCCTTGGTTTTTCCCTTGTCAATGGTCTAAGGATCTTCCATCATCCCATCCAATCCTGAAAATTCATTCCAAATGCAACAAGCCCAATCCATACAATCTTGCTATGTATCCTAGCGCATCATTCAAAAAATTCCTTGGCTTTGTTTCTAGCCTAGCCGCAAACCTTGATCCTTTAGTCACATTATCGTCATCCTCATGTTGTTTTGGGATGTGTCCTTCCCACGTCAAACAACATCATCACCATCCTCATCACCTGTCAATTGGTTTTTAGCTTGACTAGGGGAAAGATCATGGTTGTCCTTGGATTCTTGCGAATGTTTTCTCACTTGCTTATAGGCATCATTTCCCTATACATACTATCTATCCCTATACATAGTCTACTTCCCTACACATATCGCTTATCCCTGTACATAATCCACTTCCTTGTACATATCACTTATCCTTGTACATACTATCTATCCTTGTACATATCACTTATTTTTCCCATCCATCTCTTGTATATACCATTCGTACTAAGTGGTAGTTTTTCCCATAACCTGGAACAATTGACATCAAGAGCCTTTCATATCCCCCATTTTACCCTATTCAATATCAATTGGTCTTATACTCGACTGGGGGAAAACACTTGATGTGCATCATATTGGTTCTTACATTGGCTGTGTTGAAGACGTCAAACTGGATAGAAAAATCCAAAAACATCACAAAATGACCTACAAAAACACAAAACATTAGAAAAACGTCAAAAAGACAAAAAAAATCAAGACATGTTGAAAATCCAAAAACAGAGTCAGAGTCAGTCGCACTTGTCAGTCTTTGTTGTTAATCAAACTACATTTCCTCTATGATTGGACGTAGGCAAGCCCATTTGCTGATGTGCCCCTGAGGCATTAGGTTAGTCCGTTTAGGTTTGTCTGTATAAAGTCATGATTCAATCCATATGTCTATATGACAAGGTCATTGGTCGTGTCGAACTACGAGGCTCTGCATGTATAACGTAGGCAAGGCCATCGATCGATGAGCTCCTGAGGCCACACTAGGTCAGTCCATTAGGGTTCATCACATTCACTATCACACACGTCATCTATTTGTAGTCAGTCTTGTCAGCCAATGTCAAGTCAAACTACAAGGTCTATGCATGTATAACGTAGGCAAGGCCATCAATCGATGAGCCCCTGAGGCCGCACTAGGTCAGTCCTTTAGGGTTTGTCGTCACACACAGTCAATCGTTGACACATCATATCAATTCATGCATCAATCTAGTGAACAATTCAACAATGTCTCTAAGTCAAATCAAACAACTTTCCAAATGCAAAAATCAAAACAGATCAACTAATGTCTACTACAGGATGTGTCCTTCCTGGAAACAAACATCATCAAAGCAATCAACTTGTGTCTTGTTCAAGATGAGTCCTTCCTGAATATAGATATCAGCAAAATAGTCTATGTCTTATATAGGATGAGTCCTTCCTGCATGATCGACATTTTCAAACACTCAAACATAGCCTTACATAGGTTATCACATCAACGACATCTGACTCAACGTCTTATACAATACATGTCTTTTTGAAACCAGGCTTTGTCATGGCTTATACAGATAGTCATAACATCGAAACCAGACTCAAAGTCTTATCCGATATGTGTATCTCCTGAACACAGGCTCTATCAATCAATCCTTCTATCAATCAAAACAAATCAAACAAACAGATCAAGTTTTGGAAAATACTTTACTGGCTTATTTATCTTATCATTTTATTTGACTTGATGACTCAGAATTATGTTACTAACTTTCTCAAGGATGTCCCATGAAGGATTTAGAGAAGCAACAATGTATTCGAATTCTGTTTTCTTTTACTGTTGTCTGTCATTTGTATTTTAAATTTGGTTTTGAGTCATGTTACTAGTTTCCTCAAGGATGTCCCATGAAGGATTTAGAGGAGCGATGATGTCTCATGACCCATCTTTTATTTTGTTTGTTATTTGTGGTTTGTCTTGACAAAAAGACTGGGGCAACTTGTGCCCTTAGTATGAGTTAACGACAATCCTTGTCTGCGACTGTCTGTTGTTAGCAAGTGGATGACCTTGCACACCTTGATCTATGTCATATCTTGGTGTTTTTCTCCATTTGTATTAGTCCATCCCAATGATGATAAAGTGCAACACCTTTTGTGATATAGTGAAACATCAAATATTGCTAATACTAACATCCCTCACATTTCTTTCATTATTTCTCAATCTTTCTTTCCGTACTAACAGTTCTTCTTTCTTGCATTATGACAGAGTCCTGTGACACACAACAATATAAGTCATCTTGCATACACATTCATGTTAGAAGATATCATTTCCAAATCGTATATCATCAATCATACATATATCTTGTATTAGAAAAGATAGAAACATATCTGCATTTATCGTATCTAGGATATCATGGCATAATAGACAGTCTCATCCTAGGTTACATATCATAAGTACTCCATGTCCATAAAAAATGTAAATACATGCATTACATTACATCTGTATAGCATCACATGTAGAAAGCATTGTACATATAACGCCATATTGCATCTCATCACTATAAAATGCATACATCACATAGAGTCAACATCACATAGAATCAACATCACATCATAGCTTGCATAAATACATCATAAAGTAGATATGATCATCCATCACAAGGAATATCATATAAACATGACATATATACATAAACGACTGCATAATCAATAAATAGAACTGCATATCATGAGAATCTCTGCCAAAATCATATATATATCGCTCAACAGTGTCACATCACAATGTCATAATGTATCATAAATATGGAAGCCTGCAAGCTATATAATCATAATACAATGTCTCGGTACATATCAAGAAGTATCCCTATCCTGAACTGCCACTGCTATCATGGCTAGAGTGTGTGGATGACTGATGTCGGGAACTCGATGACCTATGACCTGAGTGGGGCCTGTCGTATGGACTTGATTTGGGCGACTGCTCAACACCCTCTATGTTCACTGTCCTAGTATGAGTCTTGGTGTGTGTCCCACCCTGGGACCTACTGCTATGTGCCTATGAGAAGCTAGGAGCCCGTCTCTCTGGAGGAACCTCTGCCTCATATAAATCTCGGTAATAAGTGGCTATCTCCCCAGATCTAAATAGCTCTTGAGAAAATTCCTCTACTGGACCACTGCAAAGAGCTCTAATCTCTGTAAACCTCTACTCAGTCTCCTATCTCAGAGCTATGGCCTGATCCCTGTCCATGAAGGCTCTGTCCCTCTCCATTTGTAACACATCTATCTCAAACATCATGACCCTCATTTGCTCCTCCAAGGATGCAACCTGGGCATGAAATGTAGCAATGTCAGGATCATCTGCCCCTGTGTCCACCTGTCTCACCCTCGGCACACCATCCTCATCATCCTCCAACTCCTTCAGAATCCTATCTTGAATCTCCTGCTCATGATCATCATCCTCCTCATCGTCATCCTGATAGGAACCAAGTAAGCCAAGGGCATCAATCTTTGCCTCCTCTCTATCTACCTCCTCCTCTGCAGGAACCTATGGAACGCCCTCCTTTGTGGGATGCTCCTCCTCTCTACCAATCTCAACATGCCCCTCCTCCCCCACTCTACCAATATCCAGCATGGGCACATCCTCCTCCCCCCATCCCTCCTCACGGATGGGTGACAATGGTGGTCCTCGTCTCCTCCGTCCATGCCTCCCTCTCCTACCACCTCGCCGACCACCTCCCCCATCATTTCCATCATCACCACGACCCCCTCCACCTCTCCGACGTCTGCCTCTACCATGCCTGCCACGCGGTCATGTCCCTCGCCGCTCTATCAATGTCGGCTGATCTAGATTTGTAAGGGGAATCGGCCTATGCACGACCCACCACTGATCATAAGCCTCTATGGTACCTGGGTCTGCCGCACCATCTCTCCATCCCCACAAAATTGCCTATAATCCATCAATATCTGCCTCAGCAGTAGCTACTAGAATCTCTGGACCCCACAAGGGGATCTCTCTCTCGAGGATCTCGTAAACTCGGGTTGTCCTCTTGGCACATCCTATACCTCTCTGAACTTCCACAATACACGGTATGGCAAATGTCGCTCTATAATATGGATATGTGAAACAGTTCGCCCAATCACGTATTGTGTCTGTTGACAAAAAGGAAAATGCTCATCCTCATCTAACCACTCTGCACATCCCAAGTATGGTCTCCATATAAACTGTACCATAGTGTCAATGGAATGTCTGAAATACCCGGTATCTCCCACGTGGTGCCAAGTATTATCCCCCGTATAATGGAAGGAATAAGGGGTTCCGTGCGGTAAATCAACTATCATCAGTGGATGAAATATGGCAATGTGTTCCCACGCCCATACCATCAGGAGCGTGGTACCACAACTCATGGACTGAGCCTCTCAATTGGCTATATCATGCAAGTAAAATAATAACATGCCAAGGAGACAGGGACCCCAAGCATATACCTCACGTCGCTCTAGCATACCTACCAGCATCTCCCCCCAACCCATAGGAAAACCATGACCTTGACGGTCAGGAAGCACTATACCACCTATCAATGTACACAATAGACAGTCCAATTGTCTATACCTCTTGGCCAATACACGCCATCTAATCTCATAATGATCAAACCCTAACCGTCTGACGTCAGCATGAGGGTAGTATCTGCACGTCTTAGCGACACCCCTCTGGGTATCATACCTCACCCTCGTGCCTCTGATCGGAAGTCTCAAGATCTGGTAGACATCCTCTAAGGTCACTATCGCCTCTCCAAATGCTCTTCAAATGTGTCATTATTTTGCAAATGCGTCATTCTTTTGCATGTGTGTCATTCTTTCACAAATGCATTGCAAAAAATCAAATGCATAATTTAATTTCACACATGCATCATTATTTTTCAAATGCGTCACTTTGAATGCATATGTGTGCCAAAATGACAAATGTGTCTGCGTGAATTAACTATCACATGCAACTGTGTAAATCAAATAACAACTACGTCAAAATAAATGCAAATGCGTTGAAAAATAAACATATGTGGCTAATCTAAATGCAAATGCGTTGAACTAAAATACAGTTGCATTGAACCACAAAAATTCTACGCTAACCATAAACGTATTTTTACAAATGCGTCAATCCACATGCAAATGCATTGATTACACACTCACATGCAAATTTTTAATAAAGTGACGCATACTTCAAATTGCAAATACATGCATAAAAACATGCAAAAATCAAAAATTCCAAAGTCAAGATTTAGGTCCATATTGGGGGGGTCCGTGTCGGCTGGCCACCTGAACGTCCGGATCTTGTATGCTCGATGGTGGGTGTTCGGAATAGGAGACATCTTCGCTGTGGGTGCAAAGAAAAATCTCAATTCTCAAAGGTATGTGGGTTAAAATGAATTAGTTTTTACCCCAATTTCTATTTATACCTAGGGTTTTGGTGGCATTCTTTTCTACTGGTCGTGTCAACTTCCAACTTCCTTCAATCCGTACCCATCCTTAACACTTCCAACTTCAATTTCGTCAACCCCACTGCATTTCTGGCTATCCAATGGACTAATCGGGATCATTTCCAAATTTTTCTAAATTTTTTTGAAAATTTGTCAATTTTCCCGAAGGGGCATACCTTCACCTGTTTATACTGGGGCATGACTAGGGCATATTTTTATCGATTTTCTTTGACACAATGCCAAAATGACATTGTATCAAAGAGGGGCAAATGTAGACACCAAAATCTGGTTTAAGCCTACGACTTCAATATTCTTAATAATTCGTATTTCTTCCATGGTCATGATTAAATAGTGTCAATTATTTAATTATTCTCTAATGTCTTCATTTCTTCTATTAATTAAATAGTCTTAATTATTTAATTAATTCATACTTTTCTTTATTCTGTCTGATTAATTAAATAAACGATTTTTATTTAATTATGTTATTAATTAACATTATCCTTCTTCTTGTCAAATTAAATAAATTCTTATTTAATTTACTCTTTATCATATGTCCACTATAATTAAATAAATCTTTTTATTTATTTAATTATTCATTTAAACCCCTTCGTCACTTAATTAAATAAATCTTATTTATTTAATTATTCTTCAAACATCAAATCTTGAAGTAAATGAATTATTTAATTCATAAATTCTATTTTAACGCATTCCTCTATATTTAGATAATAGTGTGAGTTATCTAAGTATTCACTCTTACTCGACTCAAAGATCTATTTAATTCAGTCAGTTAACTCTTGATTTAATGTCTGAGTTGCTTTCTTGAGTAATCTCTTTGTCATATCATTCGGTCATCTAGTGCTAACTCAATTGCGTGCACATGCATATTAATTAAATATTCCTATTTAATTAATTAAATCTTGTGCGTGCATTCGAACAAGAGTTGCTTTAATCCATCTTTATCTTTGTCATGCAAAGATAATTCTTATATTTTCAAATACCAAACTTGAAGATTAAATCATTTATTTAATCTTTAATTCTATTTCTAATTTGTATCACTCATGTCACTACTGACAGTTATCATAATGCATGTCTAATCTGTCGATCTCAACTGTCCGTTGATCTTTCAATCTTGACCTATTGTTTGAATGATCAATTTTCTATAAATTGACCAGTCTTTCATCATTCCAATCTCTCTCGAAATCATATGACTTATGGAGCAATTTTATTTAATCTTTAATTCTATTTCTAATTTGTATCACTCATGTCAGTACTAACAGTTATCATAATGCATGTCTAATCTGTCGATCTCAACCATCCGTTGATCTTTCAATCTTGACCTGTCATTCGAATGATTAATTTTCTATAAATTGATCAGTCTTCATCAATCCAATCTCTCTCGAAATCGTATGACTTCTGGAGCAATTATCTTGAATCTTCGATGTTTTGCTAAATCACTATCATAGGCTATACTTGCATGAACTTTTGAAAATCTGAGGGAAATTATACTACTACAAGTAAAATGGAGAAGGACAACGGAGATAAATCATGGAAGAATGTAGATTGGGTGAGATTGTTTCTTTATTTACGTTTTGAATTCCTTTGTACTTTGTTGATATAACTTACATTGCATTAGAGTTTTAGATTGCATTGCATGTTTGCTCTGATCTGTTTCTTAGCTATTTTTCTAGACGTTACATTTATAATATGACTTAGTAATTTTCTATAGTGGCAAACCTATAAATAATTGGACATGGATTAAGGTTATTAATCGGTGAAGGGTTTTGTATTGTGTATTGATCTTGCAAGGTTAAGTTGTCAAATTGACTCCAAAAGATAGATTTGAAAATATTTTGTATCTCATGTTGAGAGTCCTAGAACTTTTCATTGATTGCAATATTGTTATTGAGATTAATACATTGAGTGTGCTTTGAAAATTGGGATTTTTCTAAAAGGGTTTTCTCAAGGTTTATCTTGTGCTATCTTCTAATTGTTACTCTATTGAAATTTGTAGATATTTGTTTTTTATTAAGATAAAAATGGGATTAAAATAGGGCCCAGACCCTATTACAAAGTAGAAACCAAACAACAAAAGAAACTAATCTTATGAGATATAAAACTGAAAACATCAAAATACATGAAGACCAACTAGACAAAAATATCCATCCAACAAGTAGTAAAAGAACACAAATTGGAAGAAAAACTAACTAGTACCAACTAGATTCTACAATCTACTAGTTGCTTGCCACTCCTTGGCTAATAAGTCAAACAATCTTAAAATGTAACCTCCTTGGATCCACTAATATGAGTAATAGGGTTTTTCATATTACCCATGGTTCTAGATCTTATTATTTTGGCTAGGTCATCTTTAGAAGTATCATCTTTTCTTTTGTGTATTTCTCCCTATAATATACAAAAGTTGGTGGCAACATTTTTAATAGTCTATTGACTCATGGTAAGAAGGTTGGGAAAGTTATTTTAAATGTTTTCTTTGTTCTCTTGCATTATTTAGAATTTGGACTTGAGATTCTCCTAGTTGTCGAAAGAAGCAACATTTTTTTTACCTTGGCCCAAATCTCATCATCAATCTATATTATTTTTGGGTCTTTCAATTGGTTAAATATAGCTTTATTTGGGTCTTATTGTCTTAGATTAAAGGTGTGTAACTTTGGGATAAAAACCATTTCATAACGTCATTGTGGTCTAGGATCTCCTAGAGATACCTTCATTTTTTTCTCCAACCATGAAAAATTGTTGTAGTTAGCTAAAGGTTAGGCCATAGGAGGGCTTGGTTGTTGAGGGTATCCATTACTTTGGGATTCAACAACAACCTAGTCATTCTTGGGTCTATACCTAGGATGGATGGGAGCCCTCAACAAGACTTGAGGGTTTAGGGTGAGGATGTAGTGATATTCATGGGGCTCCTCAATTGAAATATTTTTTCCTTTAACACTAATGTGGATAGGGGGCTAGTGATAACACCTTTAGTAGGGTTCACCGAGGGGATCAAGATCTTATCAACTAGGGGGACAAAATTATTATCATGCACAATACTTGAGATCAAACTTTGGGAAAATTTTTGATTGGGTTAGCTTCTTTTAGTAATAGGGGAAGAATTTTAGTCAAAAATTAAAGGAGGACAAGATTCAGATAAGTAATTCTAGGAATAAAAGTTGGGATTGAGATTTTGGCTAATTCAAATATATACAAATGGTATACAAGACCCAAATGATGAAGTGGGAGAGTGAATATTCCTAAAAGAACAAATAAGAACCAACTATTCAAGAAAATTATACAAGAAGTCATTTTCCTATTGTGTATGAGATTATTTAACATAGCAAATAGGTCTAGTAATTGAAATTCTTGTACCTTACTTCAAGGGTGAAGTAGTACATGAGGAATTCAACCACATCTTTCCAAGGACTTGGAAGGTCCTCCCTATGAAATGTGTTTTGGAATTTGGAGACCTTCTCTCCTTTCTTGATGAACTCATCCATAAATTAGCAGTCTCTAATTTTATTACTCTTTGGAATTTTGAGGCCTTTCATCTTCGATCTTGTAGCAATTTCTATAAGCTATTGAAATACCTTTAAAGATAAACACCTAACATACACCGTGCTACTCTTCCATCTTGTAGCTAGCTCATAATTTAAAGATTCATCATACCCATTAATAGTCTCTAAATAATGGGTGAGACCCTGTTTGTGATGAATGTTCCAAATAGTGGAATTCACATGGTACTTGTCACAAGAGGTTGACTCAATCTTGAGATCCCCCCATGGTAATAGAGGCCAGAATTAGGTTATAGATAATAGTTAATTGGAGTCCTTTTGGATTAACAACATGATGCAACTTAAAAGACCAAGGGGTGCCATGAAATTACCTTGAAAAAACCTTGAAAACCAAATAAATATCATTTACATTGAGTTTCTCCATATGAATGTCCCTCATTCAATTGCATCTCATTCCCAAGGGTGACAAAGGATTAAATATTACATTTTCCTTCATTGTACAAAATTTGAAATATTTTTTGAGGTAAAATATCCCTTGAATGCCAATGCATGATGACATCAATTGAAAGACCAAGGTTGGTGTTGTGTCCTGCACACAAGCCCCATTCAAAACGAGGACCCCCTCTTTTTCTCGTCGCTTTTTCCTTTTCTCCTTAAGAGAGGGGCCCTAAAATTTTGATTTTTGTCACCTCCCCTAAGTTTACAAAGTTTGTTCAAGTTGGGAGATAAGGAGGTGTTTTTCAACAATTTGAATGGATTAATTATTACCTCGGGATGCCTCACTTTGATGATTTTGTATTTGGTTGGTTTGTGTCTCGAGATTATGCAAATCTTGCAGATTTCACCTACCTCTGAAATTAGCAAAATTGGAAGTCCTTGCAGATTTCATAAGATGCTGAAATTGGTGAAGTTTCTAGACTTTGCGGAATCTCGGCTTGAAATTTTCAAACTTCATAACTTGTCGGGATCTCCGAAAAGTTTCTTTAACAGGAAAAAGAGTTTAAATGTTTGACTGATTGATGTGACAATTATGTTGTCTGTGACATTAATGGCTAGGTACGAGATCATCTAAACTACCATTTCCCCAATCAGTTCACATTCTACACCTACAAACTCGATTTAGAGAGCTTGGACGAGCTAGGGCATCCGTCGAAACAAGCTGGGATAGCAATTTGTAGAGGTTGGGCACAATTTAGAGAGCTCATAGGTGATTTAAAGCTCAGTTCTAGTTCATTTATTCATACCTTCGGCTTAAAGGTTAAATGAAATTACCTTTGTACTCAGTTTAAAACAAAATCTATTGCAGTTTTATGCATCTTGAGTTATAAATCACGTAGGGCTTTCATTGAAAATGGTTTTGTGCACGTATTTGATGTTTTGTATTGCACTTGAGGAATACATTGGTTAGGGAAGGTCATTTCATGGTCTGAGGTCTTTGTTTGGTGGTTCTTAATGCTTTATACTTCTCAATCTTTGGTATTACGAGTTAAAATTGCATGTCCGTGGGTTTTGAGTGATTTGCATTCTTTATTTGAGCTTTATTTTCTATTTTCAGTTTAGATTACCTATATTTGAATATGGATGCTCGTTTGACATGATTTCAACAAGTTAAAATCGTCATTGCATTCATAGTCGAATTTGCAAATTTGGGTTTGGGCATTGTCTCATGTTTTCAAGAATTTACATTTCGTGGTTGAGAAACAGTGAGTCTTCTCTATGTTAGAAAAATAAGAGAAAAAGGAAGGGAAAACCTTGTGATCTAAGAGAGTCTATAAGACTGAAATGATAGTAATCTTGCACATTAAATTGTTCAGGTTTAGTTTACAAAACTTCTACACCGTATTGAGCCTCAACATCAAAGGGGAGCATGTTGGAAAATGATGCATAAGCCTCACTACCATGCAATTCACTGAAGATGCCATGCAGTGTTATTAATAAACAATTAATTTTAATAACTATTTGTAAGTGCATGTTGATTCTAGCTGTTATGTGCAGTCTTATTTTTATACAAGCTATTTTAGTTCAATGCATGCATGCATGAACTATATTTAGTATTAGAAATGCAAAGCCTCTATAAAGAGAGGTCATTGTAATGGATTTAATCATCAAAGGAATAAAGATTGTTGTGTGTTTCCTTTGTTCTTGTGTTAGTGTTTTAGTATTTTTGTTTCTGTCATTTTTATTGTGTTAGATTGTGCTTTCGTTTCTATAGAATTTCAAAGCCCACGCAAACACATGACAGGCACAAAAAATACTAAAACACCAACACAAGAATAGAGGAAACACATAAATCTTTCACACAAACACACAAAAATATTTATTCCTCTAATGATTAAATCAATTACAATGACCTCTCTTTATAGAGGCTTTGCATTTCCAATACTAAATATAGTCCATGCATGCATGCATTGAAATAAAATAGCTTGTATAAAAATAAGACTGCACATGACAACTACAATCAACATGCACTTACAAATAGTTATTAAAATTAATTGTTTATTAATAACATTGCATGGCATCCTCAGTGAATTGCATGGTGGTGAGGCTCATGCATCATTTTCCAACAGTGGTTTCAAGATTATAATGGTGTAGAATTGCTTATTATTTTAGTATGAACGTTTGTTTGAAAGCATCTTTAAATTGAATGAATTAAAACCCTTTGCATCCATAGTAGAATCATGAAACTAGGGTTTCTTCATGTGTGGTCTCATGTCTAGGTCTAGTATAAGCAGTTTAAAATGCATAATGATTCGTAATAAAACATTTAGGGTTAACTAATATTCAAAGTTCTACTGATTTTGAAAACTATAAAATTTGCATTTAACTGGTATAAGCAGTTTAAAATGCATAATGATTCGTAATAAAATATTTAGGTTTAACTAATATAAGCAGTTTAAAATGCATAATGATTCGTAATAAAACATTTAGGGTTAACTAATATTCAAAGTTCTACTAATTTTGAAAACTCTAAAATTTGCATTTAACTGGCTTCCTATTGTCAAACATGCAAAGTATTGAAACCAATTGGGTATGTAGCCTCAAAAAATTTCATTAGCGTTTCAACATTTGATGAGTTTTGGGAATCCACGAGGAGCTCAAAACCCCGAGTGTCCAAATTAATATGAGTCTTGAGCATTCCAACTATTCGAGGAATTATCATTGTGAAGTTTTTCATCATTCCTTAAATTCCTTGAACCCACCAAAAGCTCAAGGTGAAGTAAAACACAGTCATTTTATCACAAAGTGGTTGCTCTCATAGATTTCATGATGTTGTGAAATCCTTGAAATGAGCCCAAGTCTGCAAAGTCTATCCAAGGAAGTTAAACTTGCCTTCATTAAAATACTGATCTCATGGATTCTTGTTTACCACGAAGTATTTCAAAAAAAAATGAAATCCACCTAGGTCTGTAAAACCCAAAATGTCAATAGGGAGTGTAAGTTAAAAGTGGTAAATGTGCATTCTTCATGAATTTCATGCTCCCTCGAAATACCTAATTGTTGGAAAATTGAATGCTCCTGAGCCTCCTACTCTCATGTCAAACCCCTTGTTTGACCTACCCATCAGGAGCCCCCAATTTCAATGACAATTTTTGGGATCTTCATCCTTGCAGCTCCTGACAGCTCCAAAAGTAAATATGGTAGCTCATTTTGAATTCCTAATTAATGCTAGAATTTCGAATTTGAGAGGGAATGTAGTTTGAAGAAAAAAAGAATGAAGGCAGTTTGTTCTATTAGTTAGAAAAATTTGAATTCCTGAGCACCAGTAGTCTGAAGGGAATGTTTTATGTTTTGTTCTTTGTGTGATTTAGAGAAGTTTGTACACAGTAGCAGCTGCATAATTTTATTTTTTGATTGAGCAGTGATTGCTCTTGAAGAGCTCTGCATAGCTCCTGGCAGTGAGCTCCTAGCAGCTCTTGAAGTTTGTTTGGTTGAGCAGTGGAAGCTCCCAACAGCTTGAAGTCTATAGTTTAGAGTTTATCTTCAATAGTTTATGTTTAATCTTTCATATATTGTTCATTTCTAGTTATTGAATACAAGAAGAAAATATTGCATGTCTCCTTGTCTTGTTTGTTATTTTGCATTTTGAGTATTCCCTTGCTGTTTTGAGGAAATAGAGCAACAACTCTATGGCTTTCATTTTGTTTAAAAAAATTGGCATGGTATTAGAGCGTTTGAGTTATTGACATGGTATCAAAGCCATAGGCCCCATTTCCTCACGAGTTAGGGTATTTTGTTTTTTCTGGGTGTTAAGTTTTGTGTGCAAGAGACATGGCTGAAGATGAAGGAAAGAGTTGATAGCAGCCACCGTCCTTTAATGGATAAAACTATGATGTATGGAAAAAGAAGATGAAGAACATAATGGTCGCCAATGATTTGTGGGAGTTTGTGGTCAATGGGTTCGTGGATATTACAACATATGTTGCACTCTCAAACAATCAAAAGACCCAATTGAAGGAGTTAAGGAGGAAGGAAGCTAAGGCACTGAGTTTGATAGAAGCAGCCTTGACAGAGGCCATTTTTCCAAGAATAGCATCAACTAACTATGCAAAGGAAGCTTGGGAAATCCTCCAAACTAACTATAAAGGGGCTGAAAAAGTCAAATAGGTGAAGCTCCAGATGCTTCGAAGAAATTTTGAAACTATTGAGATGAAGGACAGTGAGTCTATCTCAGAGTTTCACACAAGACTCTCAAGTTTGATAAACCAGTTGAGAGTGAATGTTGAGATCATTGATGATCAAAGGATTGTGGAGAAAATCCTCAGGAGCTTACCCACAAAGTTTGATGTAGTGGTGATTGCCATTGAAGAGGCAAAGGATCTCACAACATTGTCTGTTGATGAGCTGATGGGTTCTTTGCAAACCCATGAGCAGTGCCTAAATAGGTCTGCAAGTTCCTCCCAAGAGCAAGTTTTTAAAGCTCAGTCAAATGCAAGAGGAATGGGGAGAGGTATAAATAGCTCCAGATGTGGTAGAGGGAGATCTAGATGTGGTAATGTTGGAGAAGAAAGCTCGACGCGAGCAAACAACCAAGTGGGATCAAGCAGCTCTCAGACCAGCTCCCAAAGAGGCAAGAAGAACAATAGTTCGAACCAGAAGAATGATAAGAACAATGTTGAATGCTACTACTATCATAAGTTTGGGCATTATGCGAGTGAATGTTGGACAAAGCAGCATGATCAGTCAAAACAAAATGAAATGTGGCTGATTTGAATGTGCTTGAAGGAAACCAGTCCACAACCTTCATCATGTGCAACATTGGTGAAGAAGGTAGCCCCGAAGTCTGGAATTTGGATAGCGGTTGCAGCAACCACATGAGTGGTAATGAAAGTCTATTTTCTTTCATTGATAAGAATGTAAAATCAGAGATAAGAATGGGGAACAATGGAGTTGTTCTAGTTGTTGGCAAATGATCTATTATGATTCGCACCAAGCAAGGTGAGAAGAAGGAGATATAGAATGTATTTCTTGCTCCTAGGTTAAAGCACAACCTGATGAGTGTTGGACAACTGATCCAAAATGGATACAAAGTGTTGATGGAGAGGGGTCAATGTGTCATTTATGACAAGAATGAGAGGATGAAGGTGTTTGCATTAGTTCAAATGACAAAGAATCAAATGTTTCCTTTGAAGATTGAGACGTGTTTCTTATCTCAGTCCATTGTTGCACCTCTCATGAATGGAAAATGTACAACATTACATCAAGTAGCTCTCAACAACACCATTCAAGACCCCTCCAAGCTATGACATCTTAGGTATGGACATTTAGGCTATGCTGGTTTAAGTCTTTTGTTTAAGAACAATATGATTGATGGTTTTCCAAGAATAGTAGAGCCTAATGTTATATGTGAGGTTTGCATTTTGGGAAAGCAACATAGGTAGCTCTTTAAATCGGGCAACTCTACAAGGGAAAGAGCACCATTGGAACTAGTGCACACAGATTTGGTAGGCCCTATGCAAAATTTATCTATTAGTAAAAGTAGATTTTTTATGACCTCCATTGATGATTACAATTGTAAGACATGGGTCTATTTTTTGCAGCATAAGCCTGATGCATTTAATAAGTTTCTATTGTTTAAGGCCCAGGTGAAAAATGAGAGTGGAAATTTTATTAAGGTCCTAAGGTCAAATCAAGGAGGAGAGTATACCTCCAATTTGTTTGTAAATTTTTGCAAGCAAAATGGCATCAAGAAGGAGTTGACAACCAATTATACTCCACAACAAAATGGAGTGGTTGAGAGAAAGAATAGGACCATTATGGAGATGGCAAGGAGCATAATGAAAGAAAAGGGACTCCCTATTGAATATTGGGGAGAAGTTGTAGCAACAACTGTTTATTTGATAAATAGAAGTCCGACAAAGGCGGTCCGAGACAAAATCCCTCAAGAGGCATTGAAAAAATGCAAGTGGATGGTTGAGCACTTGAGAGTGTTTGGGTGTGTAGCATATGCACACGTTCCTAAAGAAAAGAGGCAGAAATTTGATGACAAGGGTGAAAAATGTATTTTCACGGGCTACAGTGCAGAGTCCAAAGCCTATAGGTTGGATAATTCAGTCACTAAGAAAATTGTCTAGTAGAGACATGGAGTTCTTAGAAGATGAGTCATGGGATGGAGTGATAGATTTTGATAGTTCAGAACTGCTCCTGAGAGCTCCTAAAGAAGAAAAAAAAGATCATGAAGATCAATAAGATGAGTCTGCAGTCGCTCTTGAGAGCTTTGGACAAGCTCCTGAAGGTACTAGTTGAGATCCTGAGAGGCTCTTGAGAGCTCCTAAAGTTGGTAGACAGCCAGGAAGACAGTCACATACAACCAAATATTTGACTGCAGTGATCTCCAAATGAGCTCCTGAAGTTAACAAATAGAAAGGCAAGCAGCCAGAGACAGCTAGAAGATTGGCTTCCAAGAGCTCATGAGGGCTCTTGAAGTTTCCCGACGAGCTCCTGAAGTTTACGGAAGAGCTCCTGAGAGCTCCTGACAACTCCTGAACCAGCCTGTTCAGCAAAATAACAGTTGTAGTGAAATTTTAGACTCCACTCTCGCCTACCTAATGCCAAGAAGGACCAAGAGTCTAAGGGTGATCTACCAAAATGAAAGGTATGATGAAGATTTTGAAAAGAGTGTGAATTTTGCATTATTTTCTCATAGTGATCTGATTTATTTTGAGGATGCTGTGAAAGAGGAGAAATGGTGTGAGGCCATGGATGAGGAGATCAATGCAATAGAGAGGAATAACACATGGGAGCTAGCTAATTTACCTCCCAACAAGCAAGTTATTGGGGTGAAATGGGTCTATAAGGCCAAATGCAATGTCGAAGGAAGAATAAAAAGGCATAAGGCAAGATTAGTTGTCAAGGGGTACAAACAACATTTTGGGAGAGATTATGATGAGACATTTTCCCTTGTTGCAAGGATGGAGACCGTGAGGGAAATCATTGCAATTGCAGCCCAACACGTGGAAGGTATTTCAAATGGATGTGAAATCCACCTTCTATAATGGAGTGTTAAAAGAGGAAGTTTATGTGGATTAGCCATTCGGGTATGAAGTTCCAGGTCAAGAACACAAGGTGTATAGGTTCAAGAAAGCTCTTTATGGGCTGAAGCAAGCTCCATGGGCATGGTACAACATGATTGACTCATATTTGATGAGCAACGACTTTAGCAAAAGCGATGGTGAGCCCACTCTTTACATCAAGGTAGCAAATGGTAAGGTTTTGATTGTTGTCTTGTATGTTGATGATCTAGTTTTTACTGGGGATGATGATTTCCTCATTGTTGATTTTAAAGAGGTAATGAAAAGAGAGTTTGAAATGATAGATTTAGGTCTCTTGAGATATTTTCTAGGCATAGAAGTAAAAAAAATGCATGATGGTATATTTATCTCTCAAGAAAAATATGCAAATGAGATTTTGAAGAGATTTAGGATGCTTGAAATCAAGCCTGGCCCAACTCCAACAGCCATAGGTCTAAAGTTGAGTAAGGAAGATTGTAACAACAATGTGGATCTAACCATGTTTAAAAGTTTGGTTGGAAGTTTGATGTATTTAACTACAACTAGGCCTGATATAATGCACAGTGTGAGTCTTATTTCCAGATTTATGAAGACTCCAAGGGACACCCATTGACAAGTGGGTAAAAGAGTGTTGAGGTATGTAAATGGTGCTAAAGAATATGGTATTTTGTATAGTGCAGCAAATAATTTTAGGCTGGTTGGATACACAGATAGCGATCGGGAAGGAAGTTTGGATGATAGGAAGAGCACATCAGGCTATGTGTTTCATTTGGGTTTGGGAGTCATCTCATGGCCTTCCAAGAAACAACCCATAGTTTCCCTATCTACAGTAGAGGCTAAATATATAACAACAAATGTAGCAACATGTCAAGCTATTTGGTTGAGAAGAATCTTAGCAGATTTGGAAGAAGAACAAAAGGATGGAACAAAAAATTTCTGTGATAATGTTTCATCAATAGCTTTGATGAAAAATCCTATGTTTCATGGAAGAAGCAAGCACATTGAAATCAAGTATCATTTTATTAGAGAATTGGTTGAGAATGGTGAAATAAAAATGACATTTTGCAGGTCTAAGTAGCAGCTAGCAGACATATTCACCAAGCCTTTGAGCAAGGACAGTTTCGAGCGCCTAAGGAGTAGATTGGGCATTGTTGATTTGGATTAGGATTGGTCTTGTTTTTTGGCTCAGGACTAAGGGGGAGTGTTAGAAAATTGAATGCTCCTAAGCCTCTTGCTCTCACGTCAGACCCCTTGTTTCACCTACCCATTAGGAGCCCCCAATTTCAATGATAGTTTTTGGGATCTTCATGCCTGCAGCTCCTGATAGCTCCATAAGTAAATATGCTAGCTCATTTTGAATTCCCAATTAATGCTGGTAGGTAATTTTGAATTTGAGAGGGAATGTAGTTTGAAGACAAAAGGAATGAAGGCAGTTTGTTCTGTTAGTTAGAAAAAGTTGAATTCCTGAGCAGCAATAGTTTGAAGGGAATGTTTTATGTTTTGTTCTCTGTGTGATTCAGAGAAGTCTATACACAACAATAGTTGTATTTTGTTTTTTGATTGAGAAGTGATTTCTCTTGAAGAGCTCTACGTAACTCCTGGCAGTGAGCTCCTAGCAACTCCTAAAGTTTGTTTGTTTGAGCAATGAAAGCTCCCAGTAGCTTGAAGTCTATAGTTTAGAGTTTACCTTCAATAGTTTATGTTTAATCTTTCATGTATTGTTCATTTCTTGTAATTGAATACAAGAAGCAAATATTGCATGTCTCCTTGTCTTGTTTGTTATTCTGCATTTTGAGTATTCCCTTGTTGTTTTGGGGAAACATAGTAGCAAATTTGTGGCTTTCATTTTGTTTAAAAACATTGGCATGGTATCAGAGAATTTGAGTTATTGACACTAATGTCACCCAATAGTTCATAAATTTTTCCTTAAGTCATGAGGAACAAGTCTCAATAAATAATATTTTCATAGATTTTCCTTCACAGTGAAGAAATTCAAGAATCATAAGAATCCACGAAATCATCAAAATCCTAAACTTCTTGCTGATTTTAATTAAAGAAACATGCCTCTTCACAGATTTTGGGACAGCCTGAAATGTCCGAAGCTAATAAAGGAATGTAGAATTTTCTCAAGTCTTCACTAGAATCAATCTCTTGTGAAAATCAACCTTCTTTGAAATATTTCATGGCTTCTAAAATTTTGTGAATCATTTTAAAACTCTAGCCAAGCTTTGGAAAAATGATAAGTTTTAAGGAAAACCATTAAAGTTCTTTCAGGGATTTCATTGTGCTTTGAAGTCTCTGAAGTTATTCATTCTTGGGGATTTCACTTCCCCTTGAATATCGTGAAACATCTAAAGTCTTTGCAAAACACAAACAAATGTAGTTTCTTTCGATAATTTAAACCTACCTCGAAATCCCCAAACTTCAAAACACCTCCAAATCCTTGAATTGTTTTCAAGGGATGAATTTGATTTTTCTCATGATGGGATTTTTAACATATAATTTCAAAGTGATGTTTTATACAATTATGGAAGGATATGATTATTTTTCTCATGAATCTGCAATAATTTGAATATTTTTGAAATCTTATGAGAGATTTTTTCATCCTTACCACACTTTTCCTCTCTTTCAAGTAATTATGGTATTTTTCTAACAGATGCATGCTGAAGAAAGAAAAGATGAGGCAAGAAAAGCAGGGAAGGGAAAGAAAATAGGACAAGGTGAGGAGAAGCTCTCTAGAACAGTGCAAATGAAGTATGATTTCAAACGTTTCCTACTAGAAACAAAGATTGCTTCTTACTGGGCAAGTAGGGAAGGGAAATAAAATAGGACAAGGTGAGGAGAAGCTCTCTAGAACAGTGCAAATGAAGTATGATTTCAAAGGTTTCCTACCAAAAACAAAGATTACTTCTTATTGGGTAAGTAAGGAAGGGCAAGAAAATAGGACAAGGTGAGGAGAAGCTCTCTAGAACAGTGCAAATGAAGTATGATTTCAAAGGTTTCCTACCAAAAATAAAGATTGCTTCTTACTAGGGTAATTTGGGAGATACAAGCCTTGGTCATGTGGAAGATGGTTCAGAATGGAATTGTTCAGGCTGGTGGATTTCCACCTCTAGTTCAGTGTCTAGAGCTAATTATTGAATGTTCCAAGAATTATAGGTTCGATGAGAGAAAGACCATTGGACCATAGGGAAGAATCATGGCTAATTTCATAGAAGAAGCTTTGGTTGAAGCTTTTGAGATTCCATCTCATTCAAGGCTAATAAGCTACTAAGTTTTAAATAGATAGCCTAGACAAGTGCATGAAAATCATGAATACCAAGTGGGTTAATAGAACAAGACAACACTTCTTAAAGTTACCAAAGAGTTTGTATCAAAGTGACTTTCATGATGAGTATGGTGACATGGTTACCTTGTTGAGTAGAATCATGGAGTTGGAAAAGGGTGCCCAACTTGAGGACTGAATGTTTTATGTAATTGGAGAAATTGAGAAAGGAACAAACTTCCATTCATCTTAGGTTGATAAGCAATAATATTGATAAACAATTGAAAGAGGTGGAGAAGACTAGGAAATTCACAATGACCTCTAAAATTGCCTATATACTAGCCAAAAAAATTAAATATAGATGACTGATATGCAAAGGGATAGTGGGTAATGAGCCCAAGTAGATCAAATTTTATGAGTACTATCCCCAGTTGCACTTATCCAATACCTCTCAATACAAGATTTAATGATGCTTTTTCAATGTATATTACTAGAACACTATAGGAGGCTTTGCATATCAGGTTGTCAGCCTATTACATGAAGTTGGTAATGAAGTATGCTCCTTGTTCATTTAGTTCTAGAAGTTTACTTACATTAGAATTCAGGGCTGCCCTCTCAGGCCTTATAGACTGCCCAAATACCCAACCAACAAAATGGTGATACTGGAGGTTACAAGGTAGCTAGTTGCCTTTGATAAAGTGTTAAAGGGTATGCATAAAACAAGAGTTGGAGGTGAATTCCTTGTAGCAATAGATGGTTGGGAAGATTTTCCCACCATTATCAGTGCAAAAAATTTAGAGGTTGAGATAAAATTCTCATCTGCAAACACATATAGAAAGAAGAAACTTTGATCCACATGGGGTAGAAAAGAAAGTTCCAAACACAAGCCCCACATTGAAGATTATTGGGAAAATTGCAAGGATGAAGTTGAAATGCTAAGAAAAAATACTCAAGGCTTTCCATTGGAATGATTAGATTGTATAGGCCTGTGGATATCCCTAATCAAGTAGATGTGATGGGGATTTAATTTAGTATCATGATTATATTAAAATAGCGAATAAACCACTCACTCCCATGGTGGGCTGAGGAGGAGGTAACTGAGTTGAATGAGGTTATGTATCCTATGCTGAAATATACCAAACTATGGGCCAATCATAAAATAATGTGTTTGAAAGCTAATGGGGTTAAGGATCTAGTGGGGGATCTTGAATCCCAATCCTCCGAGGAAGAGCTAAAACAAGGATTTGAATTTCATGAAGTTGAGGAGGAAGAGTCAAAAGAAGAATAATTGGTTTTCAAGAAGGCCAAAGGAAAAAAGAAGAATAAGCTAGATGTTGTTAAGAGAAAACCCATAGAGAAGAAGAGAAAAGCACCAAAATATCCTGTTGAGGAGCGACCCAAAAGGAGGCTCATATGGGGAAAATTGAAGAAAAATGCATCCTCCTTGGTAGACGCATATCATCCTTCTTCCCAAAAAGAACAAGCAACTTAGGAAGAGGAGATCTTCTCTGAGGAACATTTTGAAGAAGCACAAGCTCTAGAGATAGAAGGAAGTACAAAAGAAGCCATTAATGTAGAAAGTTCCTAGGATAAGCCCCAATTTTTATATAAAAGAAAGGCCTCTCCAAGGAGTGGCATTCCATCTCCCAACTTGGAAAATATAGAAAAGATTGTAGAGGAACTTGAAGAAGTTGCAAGGAAGGAGTCAACTACAATGGAAAATACCATTGACATAGCTCTTGAATAGCACGACGAGGAATTGCAAAAAGAAGAGGTTGTTATGGAACAACCTATTGATGAACAACCTAAAAATTCAATACCACCTATCATAGAATTCAATACTGAATAGGAGAAGAATATTTTTGAAGATACTTCTATAGGACATGGGGAACAAATGCAAGAAGTTAACACATAAAATATTGAAGATCAGGAACATGAATCTCAAGAGAACTAGCAACAAGTACAAGAGGATCACCTACAACAATAGGAAGTATAGAAAGAGCAATAATAAAAAGAGCAAGATAAAGATAAAGAAGATAAAGGGTAATATATTCAGGAGCAACATGAAGAGAAATGACAGGAGCAAGATACGAATGTAGAAAAATCCAGTTCTCCTAAATGGATCAAAGAACAACTGCAGATCAAACCTATTGTAGAAATTTCTACTTCCAATTGGGATGGATTTTTGGTCACAATGAATAAGCCCAAGAAGAAGAAAAGGGAAAAACATATTCAAATATTATTCGAGATAATTCCAATAATTGGGTTGTGCACATTGCCACCCAAACTACAAATAAAGCAAAGGGAGACATTGCTCCCAAATATTATATTGTCACTACAATAAACTTGGGCCCTACTTCAAAGAAGAAAGAAGTCCATGAGATAAGGAGTTAATAGAAACTATTGTACAAAGGCTCGAGAAAGAGGTAAAAGCTAAGGAGCAGTTGAAAGAACAAGTAGAAGAATTGTAGAGCTATATCAAACACTTGGCAAGTCCACTTCAAACATATTTTGGTCCCTTTTCTTAGCGAAGGGTACTTTCAAAGGAAGCCATTGATGAATTGGGTAAGATGAAATCATCTACCCAATTTTCTCAAAAATGGATTGTTGTGGTGTTTGACAAGGGAATCCCCATTCTAGATGAGATAGTACAACTATATAATAGATGTTCGGTTTGTTCTAAGAGGGTGCAACAAATAATTGCAACTTCCAAAGCTACAGTTGATAAAATAGTTGTAAGATTAAATTTGTTGGTGGACACTCAACAAATTTTGATAAAAGAGAAGATAATTGCTAAAGATAAAATTGATGGCTTGAGTCTTGGTTGCAAGCTCTTAAATTCAAAAGGGAAATATTTACATGAAATTTTTGGGGGTTGTGTTCTATTTTTGGAAGTCATTATTGGAAATAAAATTGCCAAGGAATACATTAAAATTGATATATTGAAGGAGTGGTGACAAGATAGTTTCACTCATGTAGATTATGGTGTAGTCACTGAAAATCATTTAGAGGATGCAACAATGTATATTAGCTTCATGCACAAATTCCAAGAATCCCAACAAGAGTGGACTAATGTGCTTAAAGGTTTTGAGGCTGAGGTGGCATCTATGTCATACAAGATCCAAGTAATTCCCATGTCTAGCCTAGATGAATTAAATGTTGTTTTATCAAAGTTTCAAAAATATTCAAAAAGGAAGCAAATAGGGAGAAGTGTTGATGGGGATGACCTGCCTTGAATTCCATACCTTATTTTATTTTACTTTACAGAACCTCCCATGTTAGGCTAGACTGCCTCAAGTATTGCAATGTAATTGTTTTAATATTTTAAAATGTAAAAGTATTTAAAATAGGAAGGCCAACCTGTTCTGGCCGACCTAGGTAGGTGGTAGGAACCCAACATGTTAAATCTTGGCCATTGATTTTGGGTTAATCTATAACTCTAAGTTTTAATGAAACTCTATAAATATGAGCTTTTCCCTCATTAAAAAGTTGGATTTGGAATTTTTTTAAACACATTTTGAAGTCAATATAAGGAGGAGACATTGGCTTTTGGTGCTCTTATTCTTTGTTGCTTCGTAATATTGCAAGGTTCCTACTTCCAAGTTTTATTTTAATGTTGTTTAGCTTTAGTTTAGTTACAAAAAATGGAAAAGTGTTGAAGGTATTTTGATAGATCTCTAATTCATACCATTTTCTAATTGTAAGTTACTTTGTATGGTTAGTCCAAGCCCTTTCAAATGCAATGGTTCAACTATGAATGTTTATGCATATTATGCCATAATCTAGGTATGTGTTTGAATGTTTATAGTTTGAAAATATTTCAGTTCTCCTTTGAAGATTGCACTATTTTTGTGGCATTGTGGGTTTGGCCTTGGTTAAGTAGTAATTAGTTTATGAGGGATCTATCTATCTAAAGCATCAACCAACATTGTGATTGTCCTTAGGCTTTAGATTTATAATTCCCTGAAAGCCCTTATTTTTTGCAATTTATTTTAAGTTTGGGTTAGTTTTAGGAAATAAAGCATCGCAAAATTTCCATATTTGATAATAATAATAATTTTTTATATTTTAGATATGGAAAGTACAGTTAGGGTTTGCATTAATTTTTAGATTTCATAAAACCCTTGTTTTAGAAGCTTCTAGTTGAACCATAAAGGCCCCTTGTGAAACCAACAATACATTAACCACTAAGTTTTCTTTGTAAGTAACCTAACATCCTAAGCCTTGGGGTTATTTATTGAAGTTTTCTAAAGAAGATTTATTTTCAAGAGAGATAGAGCACTTTGTATTTTATCTGTGTTGTGCAGTGCAAAAACACTTATCAACAATTGGCCAAGTGGTCTGCTGTAGAATTTCCTTTCCTAAAGATGTATATTTTTATAATATTAAAAAGATTTAATGTTTCCTTAGCTTTTTTAGTTATATTTTTATTACACTAATAGGCATTGGCTTTTTTCTAACATTTCGATAATGTTCTTTGAGTCTCCTTCAATCATAAGATTGTAGCACCCATGATCTTGAGCTAGGATAATGATAGTGAGGGCAATCTTAGATTCAACATAGTTACTAGTTTGTATGCCTAGGTTATCAACAAAAGCCACTATTAGTCATTGTTTCTCAAAATTATACCTTCCAACCTAGATTTCCTTTGGAGGATCCATCAAAATTCCACTTGAACTGAGAAATTTCTAAGGGGAACTAAGTAGTCATTCTTCTCTACTGATCTTTTATGAAATTCACATTGTCTATGTTTGTCTTGATGTTCCAATTGAAAGCAATTTTATTTTATAGGAGTGTGGATGGGATTTAGGTATTTTGACCTTGGTCTCTTCAATGTTCTCTTGTATGTTTTGGTAAATCTTGGTTGCTAGCACTCTCCAAGATCTACTACTTTTTAAAAATATCTTTTCATTTCTTTATTTCCACACACCCCAACATATATGAGGGAGGGATAGATTCCATATTTTTTTTATTGTGGGGATCTTGAATGAGAAAGACTAGCTAACAATCATCATATTGTATCATTAGGTCAAACCCAAGGAAGAATGAGCTTTATCAAGATATTTTTTTAACATTCCAAGTGTATGGGCATTTAGATAATATGTGGTTGATAGAATCTTCCTCATTCTTACAAAGGATGAATCTATTGGGAAATGTTAAACCTTTAATTTTAAATTATCAATCATAAGAATTTTCCCATGACAAAATATTCACCAAAAAGAGTTAATTTTGAGAATGATATTGTGATTTCATATTTGGTCCCAATTGAAATCAAACATTTGATTACTCACAACCTATTTCTTGTCTTAACATATCACTCTCCAAGAGGATTAGCTATATAGATAAGATTATCTTGTCTTTGGAAACAACTAATTTTTTTTTTTTGTTTTAGCCTTCAAATCATTAGTGGCTTCATTATCATTGTTACCAAGAATATTGACTATAAAATTATAGCTTTTGGACCTTCCATTCTGTTGTTAATAGTTCTTGATGTTACTTCCATACCTTTCTCTAAAGTCCACATTAAGCCTTGCACAAGGTTGTGAGAGTTCAAGAGGAACCTCAATGATCCATATATCTTCCTCAAATTAGACTTTTTCACCATCCCCCACCAACATTTGGAGCCCATACTCAATATATGACAAGACTTGACAATGTTGTTCCAAATAGCAGAGTTATTTGGGAGATGAATTGAAAATAAAAGAGAAAGGCACTCATTTCCCATCAAGTAATTTTCCTTCATTATGTTTCTCTATTTGATCATTTCCCTCATGAGTAACTATCATGTTTTTCCTATCAGGGCCTTTTTATGTCTTTTTTTTTCTAATTCCCAAACCTTCAAGATTTTTAGGTAGACACACATTTTCCCAAGAAACTAGAGTTATACTTTATTTACTTTCAATACCTGACCAAAGGAATTTTATTTGAATTTTTTCAATTTTATCAACTAAAAAATGAGGGATTTTGAAAAGAGAGAGTAAGTATAGTGGCATGCTTTGAAGGGAGGACTTCATCAATTGAAGCTTTTCAACATGACCTAGTAGAGTTCATCTCCATGTAGTGATATTTTTATAAATCATTTATATTAGGCTATGCCAAGTGCTATGATAATTTTATCCTAAAGGGGCATTCCAAGATATGATACTAGGAATTAGTTTATGATGCATCCAAGAATGTTGGAAATTTTTAGTTGTAGGGGTAGTTTGGTATTGAATAAGAAAATTTTACTTTTTTTTAGACTAATTTGTTGCCCAAAGACAATATCATATTGAGCGATAATTTTTTTCCATCCTTTTTTCTTCCATGATGGTGGTTGTACCTAGGATCATAGTTTCATCCACAAAATATTGGTGGAAATTGGGGTTCAGACCAAAAGCAAGACAAAACCCTTTAATATAGCCCCTATAAATGTTTGTGGTGATGTTTCATCCAAGAGCCTCAACTAAAAGAATGAAGAGATAAGGGAAAAGGGGAACCCTTGTCTTTGACCACCAATAGTAGCAGAGTGGATTCTCAGAGATCCATTGCTTATAACTAAAAACTTAGGAGTGGTGTAGAGGCTCATAAGGAGATTTAAGCTCTTACCATCAAATCCAAACTTTATAATAACCTTGGATATGTCAAGTCTCAAAGCCATGTTCTCTTTTATGTTCTTATCCATGGAGTGAAGGGTTTCATGAACAAAGAAAACTATATCTATAATCTACCTCCCTAGGACAAATCCATTATGATTAGGATGAATAATATTATCAAGAAATGACTAAATTATTAACATCGACATTTTTGTGTGCTATTTTATAAATAATGTCATACAAACTTATGGGCTTCAATTCTTCCAACTTGTTGGCTCCCATATTCTTAGGGATAAGAACTAGAAATGTGTTATTTATTTCTTTGAGGAATTTTTCATTAAGAAAAAATTCCTAAGTAGCTTTGAAAATATCATTACCAACTATGTCCCAATAAGTTTGAAACAAAGGAAAGGGAGAACTATTAGTAATCAGGGCTTTGAAAGGTTCAAATGAGAAAATAACAAGTCTTACTCCCTGAGTTATATCTTTACCAATTCTATCCAAATCAAAAGCTATGATAATTGTATGGATAACTTCAAGAAAATTCTCTTTCAAGCTAATGTTAGTGGCTAGGTTAATATTGAGGAGACACTAAAAGAACCAAACATCCTCAACCTAGATATCTTTTTTTTTTACAATCTTTGACCCATTATTTAGGATTCGCTTATAAATTCTATTGTTCTTTCAATGTTTAAGGACTGACATATAGAATAATTTTGAGTTGTGATCTCTGGTTTTGAGTCATTGTATTGTACTTTTGTTTTTATAAAATTTTCACTTTTGCTATGTTGTTATGGAGCTTAAATCTTCCTTTTCTTTAGTCTATGATTATTTTTTGGCTCCTTTTTTATCCATTTTTGTTGAATAGCCAAAAGCTTCTATTAAGCCTCCTTTTTTACTCAAATATATTCTTGAATGAATTTATATTGCAATCCTTTAAGTGTATTTTGATATTTTTAATGTGCATACAAGTTTGTTCTAAGTAGACCCCCTAACCTCAACATTTCAACATTTTCTAATCAACATTTTCAATTCTAGGTGAAAATTCCACATTATCTTGATCCTTAATGGATTATTTCCATTTAAGATCCCCATGTCCCACTTCAACAATATGCATGTATGGGAAAAACTTAATATAACCTAAGATTTGAGATTGAAGTTATCAATTATGGTTTAGTTAGAGGAGGTAACAAATCTATCCAATTTGACATGTATAAGATTGGTACCCGCCCTTTCATTAGACCATATGAAATTGGATTCTTCCGATTCAATGCCCATGAGGCCACCCTCAACAAGGAAATAAACTAATTCACACATATTTTTGGAAAATTACATAGTTCCCCCCATTTTTTCTAATGGATAAAGTAGGGTATTGAATTCCCCCACCACCATCCATTTAGAATTCATCATTTTTTAATAATATGATCAAATTATTCAATAACATCAATCTATTATTTTTAGTGTTTGAAGTGTAGATGTTATATAAGATTGATATATCTCTAGAAACTTTGTACTTAAAAAGGACATTTAAGAAATTGTTGGTTATAGAGTTTGATCTTATTGGTTTTGGATCCCATTTCATCATGTGGGGATTATAGTGGGGGTACCCCCTTTTACTAGTTTTGGGGGTTGTGTTCCTTGGTAGGGATTCAAGGGTAACACCCTCGAAAGCCACATTTTACATATAATTTTTCATTGTAAATATGGATCATTTATCGTTAAGTCATAGATTTGATGGTAGAGATTATGTTGGTATTGTGTTGTCCTAGAAAGAAACCCCCTTTTATGAGTGTATTATATTGCATTGTATTAGGAGATTGTGACAGAGAGAAGATGAAGTTACAATAGATGCGTTGTAAGTTATATCCCTTCATTTTGTTGGATAAATAAAAGGAAGGACTAGTTGTTTCTCTATGGATGTAGCCCATATTGGGTGAACCAACTATATTTGTGTCTCTATGTTTAATATTTATTTTTTCATTTATTTGATTGTATATTGCTCTATGATTCTATACCTAACATAAATTTCTATTATAAGACAATAATGCACCTTCTAGTAAGGAAAGGTTCCACAAATTTATGAAAACACCTAAAGCACCATTTGCACCCATAACTTCAAAGAACACCCTAAGATAGACATTTTGGCTTCTCACAAAGAATGAACTCACTAGGATTTTTTATTCTAGAGTAAAAAAATATCAAGTTTATTATCCTTAAGACAACTCTTAAGAATAACGTGTTTACGAGGGATATTAATCCCTCTTACCTTCTAGGATAAGATCAAAATTTCTTCTCTTTCTTGGATTAGGCCAACTCTAGGGTGACTTATTCACATCATTCACTATTTATTTTTCCCAAGCCTCTTTATCAAATGTTTTCCTTGGCATAGAATCTTTTCCCATTGTTTTGATGAAAAAGGGATCCTAGGTCTAAATGCAATAGAACACTTTCAATCCTTTTTCAAGAGAACATTAGGATGCAAATCAGCAAGGTCATTAGATTTAATTTCAACCATGAAGGTGAGTCAAAAGTGAATTTTATCCTTTTGAGCCTTATAAATTGATTTTCTTTAATTAACCTAATTAAAATATGTGCCCTAATTTAAAAATGCAAGATTTTGACAAATGAGACTAACAAAAATTTAGACAATATATTTGAGAAAGGTAGAGTTCTATGCACATGTCTTGCAAGTTTGAAGCATATTTTGGAGGACTATTTTTCCATAGGGTGTAAGTATCCTTATGGAGGGATTTCAAATCTATTTGCATAGTCCTTTGGTGCCAAATTAGAGCTTTCTATTTCTGACAATAAATTTGTCAAACCACTGTCAAATATCTCTATAAGTGAGTTTTTTTGTGATTTTTGAAGGTGTAGGGTCTTGATTGCAACAATGAATAATTGATCTTCAAATTTATTCCATATCCTTCAAACCTAAAAATGACACATTCAAAGAGAAATGAAGGATTGTTCCATTTAGGGGCTTGCCTTGGTCAAACCCCAAATTAGTGTTTCCACTTCCACAATGGCAATGCCAATGATAAAAAGATAAATAATAGGAAGGAATGATGAATTTACAAGGTGTTGCAACTCACCACCCTTCAATGGTTTTCTTGAAGGACTAAAGTCATGCAAATCTCCTTAATGTTTGGATCTTGCTTTCTTGAATTGCTTGGATACCTACAAAGGGTTAGCCTTTACAAACAATGATGACATAAACATGCATAAAATCACATATAATTTGACATGATGCTTGGATCTTGAATTGCTAAAATGAATTACTAAAATTTTTCTCTTGACTTGCTTGATAGTTCTCTTGATGACAATTCTTTCTCTTAATGTTCACCTATTGTTTGTTAGATTTGAAAAGATGTAATAACTAGGTATTTATAGGCATTTAATCAATTTCCCACAAATTAGATCATGATAGCCTACTTTGGATATTTGAATTGCAAATAATAAAGTGTTGAAACCAACACATTTTAATTTGGAGCTAAAATAGGGTGACACTTTTGCCATAAGGGGACCCATTTTCCATAGGGTGTTTGTGTCCTAGCCCAAATTTCTAGAAATTAAGGTAGCAAGAATAAAGTATTAGATGAATGCATTTGTTTTCCACTTGCAATTTTTTGGTAATTGTTAAAAATAACTATGAAATACATAATTTAGGAAATTTAGGAGTTCAATTAGGTCCAAGAATTTAAGAGGGAGAAAAACATAGTATGAAATTGTTAAGGGTGACAATTTACAATGGTAAATTTAGCCCCCACTTTAGTGAGAGTATGAACTTACACTCAGAATCACACTAAAGTAGAAAATATATGTCAAGAGGGGTTTGATTGTCCAAATGTTGAAGAGATAGGATGACAAAGGATCTAGGGTGAGTTCACAAGCTCCTAAGATCCAAGATCCTATGGAAAGACAACATAAGCACAAAGGAACAAACACATGTATGAAATGTAGCAAGGAAACATACACAAACATACATGTCAAAAAAAGAAGCATACACAAAGAAAATTCATGATATAAAATAACATATAATGAAAACAAAATGAACACACTCACAATACAAACACAGTGAAAACATGAAGAAAAAACACAAAAAAACACAAGATTAGTACTAAAAGGTTTCAAGTCAGTAAGGCAAAGAGACCTCAGTCTTAAATTGGATTGTCTCCAATACCAAACTTCATCCATCAAATGTGCTATTTAAACAAAATGATACTCTCACAAGGATGTAAAAATCACTTATGATCAATGAAAAACTTACCTAAGAAGGTGCATATACAACAAACTCATCTAACTTGTAGGTTCATAAACTCACCTAAGAAGGTGCATGAATGTACAAGGGGACAAATTGATAACCATGCCTCAAGGAGTATTATAAACAACACCACCACCAAGGGGGTGTGTCAATAAGTCAAATCTCATAAGACATGTATGAAATGGATAAGGGTAATGTATGCCCCCCTTAAAATGTCAACATACTTGCTATGTTGGCATTTTAAGGAATAAGAGGGGAAGAGGGGATCCTTAAGGAGAATGCACACCTCCAAAAACTAGTTATCCTTACCCCCCAAGTGTGGAGACAAATACAACCACATAAGAGACTATTGTGTTGTTGTCATGGAAAATATGGTTGCACTTAAGATTGTAGCACCATGAATGACAATGAACAAAACACATAAAGCTACAAATTCCACATAGTGAGGAACAACACCATAGGATGAAGATAATTATTTTTTAAAGTGATTAGGTACATCAACACATGGGAGAGCACCATGATCATAAAGTTGTTAAATTTTATTACTCAAGGATTAACATTCAATGGTAGAATGACCATGCACTCGAAGATATGCAAAAAATGAGTTTTGTTATAAAATTTATTTTATGTTTTCGAAGGGAGGGATATCAAGCAGGCTCTGAGAAGCCTCAACAAAATATGCTCTTGATTAGCAATAGAAGACATTCCATTCCCTTGTGAAGAAAAGCTTCCTTTATTACCAGAAGATGTCATACATATAGAAGATGATAAAACATTAGATGAAGATGGAGATGAAGGTTGGAAACCTAGACTAGGTACTTGGAAAAGTACAATATAGACTTCACTTGATTCCTATCATTTTGTTTCACGTTTTCATTATATCCATGTCTAGAAATAATTTTGTATCCAAGACCATAAAATTCTTCTAACTCAGATGTAGATATTTTATCTACATGCTTCTGAGAAGAATTAGCTTCTTCCCAAGCACATGAATCTTTTTAATGTTTTTTAAAGGTAAGAATATTCCACTTATGAGGGACATGAGTTGAAGAGCCCCCATCACCACCATGGGGTGATGTTGTTGAAGTAGAACTTGGTTGAGAAAATGAAACACAAGACTACTTAGGTTTATATTGTGAGATTTTGTATTCTCCCATAAAAGAGGATATAAAATCTAATGAGCCCTAATCATCATCTAAGAGTTTTATTGTAGGTGAAAGACAATCAACTTGTATAGGTTCTAAATTTGAAGTTGGAATCAAAGTATTAAGAGAGTTAGAAGTGTTATGATAATGTTGAACTTGTGAATTATAACTTTGTTCATCCACTTTAACCTTGTATATCTTGTTATTATGTTCATACTTCATCTCACGATGAAGAGTAGATGGGACTCCCTTCATGGCATGAATCCATGGCCTACCTAGGAGAATATTGTATGAAGGAGGTCTTGGAATGATATGGACATAAGTAGGAAAAACCACAAGCCCAACTTCATTGGGTAGTGTGATCATTCCTAATGATTGTTTATTAGCATTGTCAAAGACATGAATATTAACATCATTGGGTTCTATAAGATTCTTGTCTACACCAATTTTATCTAGGAGGTCAATGCTACAAACATTCAGACCTATTACATTAACTATAAGAGTAGGCCTAACTCTAGTTTCATTAATGACCACCTTTATCATTAAGGCTTCATGTTTGTTTTAGATCTCTAGCAAGGGTAATTCATGTTGAGGGAATGTAATATCTGACTTTTTCACTTGTATATAATCAAAATGTAGTGTTAGAAATCGTCACCCTTAATAATTTCACATTATGTTTTGGACCCATTATTTATTGGACTTAATTAAGCTCCTAATTTTCCAAATTATGCATTCCAAAGACTATTTTTTAATATTTTATGAAGGATTACAAGCATTGAATAAATGCAACCAATTGTCATTTTGCTCCTAACTAAGTGTGTCCTAGAAATTTGGGCCAAGACCCATTCACCTTGTTGGTTGTTTTCTTAGAACCAAACTTGATCTTACCACTTACCTGATGAGCCTAGTTTTTGGTCAAACTTTGGGTAGAATCCATAGTTTATTTATTGGTAGTTGCCATGAAATTTAATGGTTAAATGTTAGTATATGCATAATGTTTCCCTCAAACCATTGACATTGAGTTTAATCCTATCTCCACAACTTTTAATGACATTAGCATATTATGTGAATTATCTATATTGATTTTGCATATGGTTGATGCATGCTCTTTAAGGTGATTATAGATGTGCAATTATTATGCGTACTAACATTGTCATGCATATATAATTTGAGGATGCTAAGTTGAGAAAGGTAGCCACTAGTTGGTCATGCAAAGGAATCATTCAAAGAGTCAACTAGAGGATAACGACATCAGATTCCCCATGACAGTCAAATGTAACCACCTTGTATTGATGATATTGAGCAAGTGCGGGTGTTACTGCAGTGTTGAATCCACTTTTGGACATGCATGTTTGACTAGATTCCTTGCAAGTGTAACCACCCTTCCACTCTTTTCTTTATTTTCCCTAAATGGCATCTTCTCAGTTAGTGGGAGTTGACCGCCTTGCTTAGTTGATAGTATAAATAAGGATCAAATCCTTCTTTTTGAGGTTGTTGATCATGTTGTTATCACATGATTTGATGTACTAGCATTTTCATTTTCATATAGTCATGCTACTATTTTGTTTACACATTTCTCAATGAATAAAATGTTATTTTGAGTTCGAGAATTTCAATTTATCTTAGTTTTTGAGGATACTCATCCAAGGGGGACCATTTGGTGAGTAATCCTTCCTTTAGAGTAACTTAGTTATTATTTCCTATTCATTACTTAGTTAAAATCTGGCACTAACTGTTCCTGCAGCCACTGGAATTTCATTCTGTGACTGTTCCTACAACCAAAGCAGACAGAGTAGTTTCCTATTTGTTCACTCAGATCTTCATTCTTATCATGCATTTCAGCTTAGTATAGTTGTTGATTGATGTTCAACATTTGTTTCATTCCTTTCTAAGCAATTTACTTTTAGTATTGTGTTTATCTTAGTAGTAGAATAAAGATAACTACTTTGAAATTCCCAATACACATACTATACTGACCCATTTCAAGTTCACATCCCTAGGTTGACAAGTTAAATGTACCTTCATGATGATTGTGATAGCTATTCAGGTTACATGTCCAATCTCTGAATCATGGTTGTAAGGGCTTAGTTATTGAATCATTGTAGGAGGCCAACATTTTTGGCACCATTGCCAAGGGTGGTGTCAAACTAGGAAGTTCTTGGAATTCATTGATCGTTTTCATGCTATATCACTTTTGAGTCTATTTTTAGAATACCCTTGACTTAGGAAAGTAACGATCCGCTATTCTTTTGCTCATTCTTTTTGTGAGTTGGCTGATGCTGAGTTGATACCATATACATAGAGGAAAAAGAAGAGATGCTCATGGGAGATTCCTTCCTAATAACCTTGATCCATTCCAGCTAGTAGAGTTTCCAAATCTACCGAGAAATGAAGAAGAAGAACCATTTCCTTTTGCTGATGCATTTCCTGATTTGACCAGTTCTAAAGCTTCCATTGAAGATCAAAATTAGATTGACAACCCCTTTGCTCTAGAAATCCATCAAGAAGACATGGGTGATGCAAATAGAAACAAACCTAACCAACCAAATTTTCCTTTCCCCATTGCTCATCAGAATGAAGTTGACAACATCAAAAATCTCCTTGCTTCAACACTTCCTAAGTTCTATGGACTTGTTAGAGAAGACCCTGATACCTTCTTGTTTGAGTTGGACATACTTTGCAGGAGCTATGACTATACAACTAATGCTCATAGGCTTAAGCTATTTCCTACTACTCTGAAAGAAGCTACACTAAGATGGTTTATGAGCCTAGGAAGAAATACTCTGGAAACTTGGGAGGACATGAAGACAAAGTTCCTTGAAAAGTACAAGGAATACTGTAGGAGCAATGATATGAGAGGAGATGATATATTTAGGATGCAACAGAAGGAAGATGAGAGCTTGGAGGATTACATTTCAAGGTTTCTATTTTTCCTGCAAAAATCTACATACCATACACTCAATGAAGAGTCACAAAAGCTACTTTTTCTGAGAGGAATTAGTGAGAGTTGCACTGATTCCTTAGACCTGATGGCAGGAGGAGATATCAACCAAGTTCCTTAGGAAGATATCAAGAAAATATGTCAAAATTATTCTAGAGCAGTGTTACCAATTTTTCGCTACAGCTCAATTGGTGGAGCTGATTAAATATTGTTATATTTGAAAGTGAAAGAACAATTATTTTTGCATGTGCTTAAGTGTTGTTTGCACTACATTTATCAAGGATCAAATACCAGTTATGTAAGTGTTTTGAGGAAGCTGAGTTTCAGAAGTGTTGCTCAAATTTTTAAAAATCAATTGGAGTACATAACTGAGTATATAGATGACAAAGCATTATTGCTTTCATTTATTTCATGAAGTTATTCACATTACATGTTTTCATTTGATTGTGAGAATACAAATGATAGTAAATTTTTTGCATTTTGATGCATTTCTTTACAAAAGAATGGAAATGAAAGAAGAAATTTAAAGATCCACACAAGTCATGGATGTAACTATCACAATGCATCATGAGAGGCATGCTACACTACTGAAGATGCAGAAAAATAAATCACATAAGCATGAACATAATCATCATTGCCTATGATTTTGGCCGATGTAGAAGTGGTGCACCATCCTTCATCCTCAAGCTCCAATTGACCTGCAAGAGAAGAGAGGGGTTGTTAGAGCTCTGACTATGAACATTCCTATATGAACCACCAACAATAATGTAAAATGCTGCCAATGATACATTGAAACAGTTGCAAAAATGAGAGATGAATAGAAGCAAAGGAAGGAACAAAAACATGAATTGGAAAGAGAAAACATCATCATCATACATTGTTTTTATGCTAACATCATTTGTTTCCTTGTGCAGGTATAGGGAGAGTCATGAAGCTAATCATATTATGAAGACCAAGCATGTGGGGAAAAATGGGCTCCCACAAGGGTAGAGCTCGACATGTTGCCCCTTATACATTACAGATGGGGGTTGAGTGAAGGAATGCAATTATCATGTTCATCTGAAGTATACAACTAAAAGAGTAAAGCAGAGTTCATTTATTAAAGCCATCAAGCCGATTGTTCACTCATAACAATCAAGTAGTTTGCTTCCTAAAAGCTACAGGTGGACAATGGACTTAAATGAGCTCAATCAATTCAAATGAATACATCATTTTTATGATTGCAAATCTCAAATATTGTTGTACAATTTTCATTTTCTACCATGAGTGTTGTTTATGCATCTTGTTTCAAGATATTACAACAATGTTCTATCTCATAATCAATGATAGTGAACAGGCATACATAATGCCTCAACAAAGAGCACTATTTCAGATTTTTCATTTGGGAAGAGAGCAAGGCATAAGACAGTTTTATTAAATGGAGAATAAAAATGCATGAAGAGTGCCAGTTAGAAGAGCATAAACATGTAAGGAAAGTTGAGCATGAAGAGAGCTCCAAATTCCCATTAGAATGAAGGATGACAAGCATCAATACAGTGACCAGTATGTCTGATAAAGTGAAGTAATGATTCAACAAAGACAACTAGTTTCATTTTGGTTGAGAGTGCAAATGTTGCATTAAGTGAAGTTTATACATCATTTTATTTGAAGGGGAAACAATAAAAAATACACTAGTTTGGAGAATTGTTCTGTCATTCAAAGTGTATTTTCAAAGAATAATTTGCATGGGTCTAGGCAGACAAATATGGACAGATTGAACAAGAATTACAATATGTAGAAGTCATTTCCAGAATGAGCAGAGAATGGAAAAGCATGGAGGAGCTACTACAAATACAATAAACTGAAAATACAAGTGGAGCTACATCCATGAAAATTTAAATCTAAGTCTAGTGCACATAAATCAAGAGTATTTGTTATCAATTCAACATGCTCAATATAATCAAGGGTGAATGTTCTTAATGTACTGCATTTCAGAGACAAAATCTGCTATATATCTTGGCATGGAGTTTTCATCAAAATCAGATTTCTTTCATTTTTCAGAATACCCATGTGGGATTTTGATAAAATACAAAAGATTTATACAATGCTTTCATGGTTGAGCTTGAAAGAATCAGAATAAGCATTATTTTCTTCAAATACAGTTTACCCACATCAAGTTTTGTTTCAGAATACAAAAGACATTAAAATGCTTTCATGGTCGAGCCTAGAAAGGTTCCCAGATGCCCAGTTTGAGCATGAGTGGCTACGACTTGGAGGGAGCCCTTGGCACATAAATGTTCATAATCTCACAAAAGATAAACCCTTTTAAGTTACCATCAGATCCTAAAGATCAACAAAAATGTGAAGGAGGGTTCTTTTATAAATGTCATCAAGGAAGCATATCAAGCTTGCAGCCTATCATAATCTTCTTGCATTTGTAAGCTTTGCTTGAATGAAAAAAAATAGGTAAAAACAAAGGCTTACCATCAGTTTCCTGTAGAAGAACAAATAACCCTTAGTCGAGCTCTCACAGAGCTTTCAAAACTCAAAGCTCAAACTCTCTCTTGGTGGCCAGTGAGAATAATAATACAAAAATGGCAAAGATGTATCAAAAACATGGTTACAACTGTGATCTATGTGGCCATTTTATCATCAAAAGGATCCAAAAAAAAAAACAAGTAAATGATAGTTGAGCTTACCATTGAGTAGCAAAGACCGAATCTGGTGAAGATTCAACCATAGAAAGCTCGAATGGAGTCTCAAAATTGAAACCCTAGCCTTTCCATGGCGGCGCTGTTTGTAGAGAATTTTCCCCAAAATTCACCAAATGAAAATGATTTGAATTTAGGGTTTGCTTTAGGTTTTGTCTATCCTCATGCCCTAATTCGAAAATGGGCTTTCCATTCAAGAATATAATGTTTAGGTTTATCCTCTTATGTCTTATTCATGCCCTAGGTCGAACATTGTAGAGGCTTTCAAATTATGAATTTTTCCTAAGTCTTTGGCTTGTCTAATGAAATATTTGTGTGGTATAAAGACTTTAGGCCTTTAGGTGAAGCCTTAGACTATTTTCAAGGGATTTTGAGAAAATTAATTAAATCTTGGAGGGTATTGTTTTAAGCATTAGGTTTATTCTTAGACTATTTTTAATTGATTTTAGAGAAATCAATTAAAAATATTGTTAGGAGATTATATTATATTTTATGATTTTTAAGAAAATCAATATTGTAAATGGAGAGATAAGCTATTATTTTTTTGCTAAAGATTTTATAAATCTTTAATTGCAAAAATAAATCAATTATGAGAGTAGTAAATCTACAAGTCATTGTAAAGCAAGAGTAAAGCAATATTTTATAAATTGCTTTAATTCTTCACTATTTTAGCAGGTTTTTGAGTGATCTTCTTTTGGTCAGATTTGGGCTTCTTGATAAAAAGATAAGGTTTTTTATTTGCTTTCAAAGCATATTTGGCCTATTTTTAGAAGTCTAACAATATGTGCATGCAAAAAGTGTGTTTTTTCCGCTTTTGTACAAGCTTATTGGGCAATTTTGATACCTTTTCTTGGGATTTTCTTTTGAGCTCAGATTAGGGTTTTGGGGAGATATATCTTGAGAAAAACTTAGAGTTTTTCTAGTTCAGATTCTAGTTTCTTGCTCTTACACATTTTTTATCTTATAACTTCTTTGTCCTCAGGTTTTGAGAGTTTTCACTCCATCCAATAAAAGCAACATTCCTATATCCAATTTATGTCTCTATTTGTAGTTTTAGTATGAAGTTCATATTGTGATTCAGTTATACAGATCCTTTTTATGTCCTAATATTGTAGATTATTGATACATAAAGTTCATTTAATGCAGGTTGCATGTTGTGTTTAGGTTAAGACCTTCACGCAAATCAATTTTGTATTGATGTTCATGAGAGATTGTGAATTCATTGTTGTTTTTCTGAAGACTATTTGTGGGTGAAATATCAAATTCATTATTAAGTTGAGATCATACTAGATAGGTTTTCATTTCAGTCATATTCTCTATCGTTTTTCCAAAAAATCACTTAGAATAGGATCCATCATTCAGAGAACCAAATCACTTTGGAGATTCATTCTCACAAAGAGTTACCCACAACTTGAGAACGTTTCCATATGTCAATAGATTGCTGAACTTTCATTTTCAACAAGGTGAAAATCTTATTGATAACAAGCAACTTCAAAGAAAGGGAGAGCTTACCAATCCTCTCTGGGTAAGTCATCCACTAGTGGAGTTTCAAGGATGGAGATTACTAATTTCCTGGAAGATTTTAAGTAGGATATTATAAATAATCTAGCTACTCAGTTGGATACACTTGAGGCCAAAAAGAAACATGAGGAGGTAGAGGCAATGTTGACAGAATATTGCCCCAATTGTAGAAAAAAGAAGAGGGACTACTGATGCAAGATGGTAGCTAACATTGATAGCAAGCAAGTTCCACTTGAGTTCAAACCAATTCAGACTGAGGAAGATCAAGTCTACTTTGTTGCACAAAGAAATCCATGCGCTCCAAGACAAGGTATGCCACCAGATCCACTATCTTTTTTTGGGCCATATTTTAATTCTTATTCATTTGGTAACCAATGACAACATCCATATCCACCCAACTATCAAAACTCTTCATCCCAATGGCAACAACCTTAGGGGAATTGGCAACAGTTTTAGGGACCTTGGCAGCGACCTCTAGGAAACTGGCAACAAACATCTCAATGGAGAGGACAACAATGGCCAAACCAGACCACCAATTGCATGCAACCACCTTATGAACCTCAAAAACCTACTATAATGCCTCCACCTACTAATTCAAGCTCAAATGCACCTAAACCTACTCAATTACCAGCTCAACCCACACCTAACCCAAATAACAAACAACAACAACAACCAATATACTTTGTTGATCCAAATTAATTTCTTGCATGTGCTATGAGTGTGAGTGACATCCATTTGCATTTAGGAACTAATTGACCAACTCCTTCCACACCCATTATTATTGAGCTTCCTATGGAAGAGGTAGAGGAACCTTTGACTGATCCCATTCAACCAAACACACCTAAAAATCTTGAACCAATTCTAGTCAAGCAGATTGCATAAGAGCCACCGTTCCATTAGAGATTGGAAGTTTCCAAGCATAAGGAAGACAAAGAAGATACAACTTTCAACATCTTGAAGCAGTTGAAACACATATGTGTCCAGATACCCCTATTTCAGGCCATAAAAGATGTTCCTATATATGGCAAGGAAATAAGGAAGCATGATTCAAGAAGCTGGGTAGGAAAGAGAAAGACCCAACTACAACCATGTGATGGGACAAATCACTAACATCATGCTTGGAAAAGTGACTATTACCAAGTACAATGATCTAGGTAGTCATGTGGTAGCAGTTGTTATCAATGGGATTCAAATAAATAATGCCTTGATTGATTTGGGAGTAGCAATAAATGTGATGACTAAGGAAATCCTGCAATAACTAAATGTTGCAATCATGAGATCTACTCCTATTGTTCTATAGCTTGTTGATAGTTATACTATGAAGCTTGATGGTATAGTAGAGGACCTTGTGGTGATTCTAGACTCTTGGGAGTACCCAATGGACTTCACGATTCTTTCTCCTAAAGCTACACTAGGCGGATATCCTATCATTCTTGGAAGACCATGGTTAGCAACAACAAATGCTTATATTGGATGTCGATCAGGTGACATGACTATTTTTGATGGAAGGAACACCAAAAGGTTCATTCTTTATCCTCCTACTCAACCATCACATGATGAGGATAATCCTGTATGGCCACATGTTGGCGAAGAGGCTGAGGAAGTTAACTCGGTGGCACAACTTATGATGCTAGGAAGAAGTCCTTTCTTGCAACTTAAAGATGAAGATGAAGTATTATCTAATATAATTCAAAACCATTGTGAAGTTGAGGAAGCATCATCCTCTCATGCATCTAGTTCTGCTAATCCTATGAAGACACTTCTGCCTACTCATCCTTCTCTTCCTGTAGCCACTTTGCCTACAAATGAACTTCTTGTAGCCACTCTTCCTATAACCACTTTTCCTGCAAACAAACTTCCTCAGCAACAAGTATGTTCCACACAATGTTTCCATATGAACTCAAGGTACCATGTGTTAATGAAGAAACTATGATAGAATTAACTAGACTGCAAGTACACGTGTTCAAAGGGAAATATTTGAATATTAATAGTAAGTTGAGTGAAGAACAATAGTTGACATTGACAAACTTATTGAGATCTCATCAACATGCATTTGTATGGGACTATCATGATATGAAAGGACTGGATCCTAAGATTTGTACTCATAGGATCTACATCAGAGATGATTGTCAAACAGTAAGGTAGCCACAATGAAGAATCAACCCTAGATTAAGAGAAACTATCAAAGTAGAACTACAAAAATTGTTAGATGCAAGATTTATCTACCCCATTTTAGATAGCTAGTGGGTATCTCCATTGGTGATCATGCCAAAGAAGGGAGGAAAATGGCGAGTTTTTGTTGACTACAAAGAACTCAATGCTTCCACCAAGAAAGACCATTTTTCCTTTCCTTTTTTAGATCAAGTCTTGGACTCACTTGTAGGAAAGCAATACTTTTCTTTTCTATATGGATTCAATGGCTACAACCATATTCAAATTGCACCTGAGGACCAAGAAAATACAACCTTCACCTATCCATGGGGAACATATGCCTACTCAGTACTTCCTTTTGGTTTATGCAATGCACCTACAACTTTCCAGAGAGCAGTCATTAGCATATTTTCTGACATCTCCCTTGACTTCATGGAGATCTATATGGATGATTTTACTACCTATGGTGCTGATTTTAATGAAACATTGGAAAATCTCAGGAAGGTCCTATAGAGATGTGAAGAAAAAATATTGTCTTTAAACAGTGAGAGGTGCTTCATGATAATGCGGGAAGGTGTAGTTCTTGGCCACTACATCTCTCACAAAGGAATTCAAGTAAACCCTGCAAAAATTGAGGTAATTATTAATTTTCCTACACCTATAAAATAAAAGGATGTTAGGATTTTCTTGGGACATGTAGGATATTATAGGCATTTCATCAAAGACTTTAGAAAAATGGAAGCGCCATTGTACAATCTCCTAACCAAATATGTGGAATTCTAATGGACAAAAGATTGTGACAAAACATTTTTTGATTTGAAGGCAGCCTTGACCCATGCTCCTATATTAAAAGGGCCTAATTGGAAGATCCCTTTTCACATTCATATAGATGCATCAGATTATTCCATAGGAGCAGTCTTAGGAAAAAAAGGAGCCATTGAAAATGCCATTTACTTTGTCAGCAAAAATTTGCAAGGAGTTGAACTCAACTATGTTGTGACAAAAAAAGAAATGTTAGCAGTGATTTATGCCTTGAAAAAATTCAAACACTACATGATAGGCTATCTGATTTTTGTGCACACCGATCATGTAGCCATTAGGTACCTTATGAATAAACCCCTGATCTCGGGTAGACTAGAAAGATGGTTATTTTTGATGCAAGAGTTTGACATAACCATTGTGGATAAACCAAGGAAAGCCAATGTTGTTGCAGATTTTCTTTCAAGGTTGACTACATCTGAGGACAGTCAAGCCATACATGAATCCTTTCCTGATGAGCATCTATTTTCCATCAATGTTCAAACACCCTGGAATGCTGACATAGCTAATTATCTTGTCACAAGGAAAGTTCCTCCTCACTTCTCACCAAAAGAGAGAAGAGTGCTCATTGAAAAATCTTTTCCTTTTTCATGGATTGTTGGATGCTTGTTTTATACTGGACCAGATCATATCATGAGAAGATGTGTGAGGGAAGATGAGACATATGACATTTTGCATGCATGCCATGATGAACCCTGTGGAGGGAACTTTGCATCCAAGAGGACAACAATGAAGATTTTGAACATAGGATACTATTAGCCTACACTCCACAAGGATGCAAGAAGATATACAAGAAAATGTGATAGGTGTCAAAGGATGGGCCAACCAACCAATTCTGATGAGATGCCACTTTATCCCCAAGTAGTAATCACTCCCTTTGACAAGTGGGATTGGATTTTGTGGGACCCACTGACCCTCCATCAAATAGTAAGTCTTATATCTTGATATGCACTAATTATGTAACTAAGTGGGTAGAAGTTAAGGCCATGAAGCATGCAAGAGACAATAAGGTTGTAGAATTTATTTATGAAGAAATTTTCACACGGTATGAAGTTCCTAGAGAGATAGTAATTGATCAAGGAGCTCAATTTACTTCAAATCTTGTTACAGTGTTGGTTAATGAGTATAACATAAGGCATAGGAAGTCTACCCCTTACCACCCTCAGGCCAATGGTCAAGTTGAGGTGAACAATAGAGAAATTGAAGCTATTCTGACAAAAAAAATAGCCATCCATAAAAAAGATTGGGCAAGCAGATTACCAGAAGTTGTTTGGGCCTACAGGACCACATGGAAAACTACTACAGGCTTCACTCCATTTAAGCTGCTGTATGGAAAGACACCTATGATGCCTATTGAGTTTGAATACAAGACTCTTAAGACTGTAGTAGACTTGGGGATGGATATCTCTGAGGCACAAAAAGAGAGAGTCATGCAACTAAATTCTTTGGATGAGATGAGAAGAGAAACCTTGCACCACACAGAGGTAGTGAAAAATTAGAGAATGAGATGGCATGATAAATTCATCAAGGAGAAGAAATTTCAGCCAGGTGACTGGGCACTACTATATGACTCAAGGTATCAGGACAATGTAGGAAAATTGCAGACAAGGTGGTTAGGACCATACAAAGTTGTTGAGGTCTTTCCTAATGGAGTTGTTTAGCTCACCACCATTGACCTTGTCAGATTCAAGTTACTTGTCAATGGTCATCGCCTCAGATTATATCACAATCCAATCTCCAAAGAAGAGTTGTTGTAGTAATTCACCCAACATTCAACACCCAAGCTTCCTACAGCTGAAGGAAGTGGACCTAGTGTCCCTCCTTTTGGATAAATTAAGGTACATATCTATCATAATAAAGGCTTCCACTTTTGTGGAAGTCCATTTCTTCACCCATCCACCCATTCAACCATCCATCACCACCTTTCTCCCTCTTCCATCATTTCATTGCACCTCACCTTACTCCGCTTCATTTTCATTAATTGCTCAATTATTTCTTAAAAAGGTGAACGATACTTTCTCATTATCTTTGCAACAAATCCTCCACATGTTCAGGTATGTGTGCATTAATTGCCATCTTTTAATTATATTTTAAGTGTGTTCATTTAATCATTGTACATTAGTATAGATGTTCACATAATATGTCATTACTCCCTGTCAAGTCACTACTCCTAGCTCACATGTGTGGAAACATGTCCAAATTTAGGTTGGGGGGGAAGAAAAAGATGAAAGTAGATTGCTCGTGTCAATTCATGATTAAGCTACATCAAAAAATTTGAAATGAGCCAATTTGAAATCTAAGTGAGAGGACGACTTGCATGTGTAAAGTGACACTAATTGCAGTCACCATTTATTCCCATCATAACTTGTTCTTATCACTCCTTTCCTTTCCATTATTGACCCTATCATAATCTTGAGTTACAAGTAGCAAGAGGTAAAAAAACCAAAGGAAAATTCAATCGATACTGGCACTAGAAATTTAGTAGGGAGGTGTTGGATTTCATACAAGAATTTTAGAAAAGAAATTTTGTTGAGTGTTAGTTGATTACAGACAATGGGAGGACAGATAATTTGAAATGAGCCTTCGGTTCATGATGTTTTATTGTAGGATGCACAATGCTTGGCCAAATTTAGATGTTGTGGATGGTTAGACTACTTCATGAAGTTGGATGGATTTGTTGAAGGCATTGCACTTGAATTTTCTTAGACATTTTCTGAAGGCAAAGCCACAATAAAAGGGTTAGAAGTTGTGGAAACTGAGGAAAGAATTGCAGAAGTCATAGGGTTTCCTGCTGATGGTGAGCATTACCCTGCCTCCAGAGACACTAGGTCAGCTAGGGCCAAATTCACAGTACATGGTGACCCTCCAATCAATGTGGTTAAAAAAGGTGCAAAAAGAACCTCTCTTCTCAAACCTTGGAAACAGACAGTTGTCTACATTATAAGGTATATAACCTGTGAAGGTCATCTATCAAACCTACATTTAGTGCATTCCAAACTATTGAGTCACATGAGGCATGGGAGGAGGATGAATGTGCCTAACGTGTTATACAACCTTCTCTCCATCATGGTGGCCAAAACAAAAAAAGGTAGGGACAATTCTATTTCCCACCATTGCCTGATTAAATTGTTGATTGAAAAATATTTGCATGATGTATCTAGAATGTCTTGGGAAGAGTTTACAAATGTTGATCAATTTAGACCCGAGAAATTGCAACCTAGGGTTTTACCTCAATCATGTAGGTCTAGTAGGAGATTAAGCATGGTTGAAGCCACTCCTGGTGCTTCAACCTCTGGCACCAGCTCTAGTGTGAACCCTTCTACAACATCAAAATAAACCATAGATATTAGTTCCTTTGAAACATAGCACTTAGAAAAAGAAAGTTCTTCATTAGATTTTGATGATGATGTCCCCCTTGAAACCATAATAAGAACTAGGGAACAAAAGGAGGCATAAGAAAGAAAAGGAAAAGCCATGACACGACCCATAGAAAGAGAGGTGTCGAGTGATAGGAAGAGAAAGGCTGACACTATTCATCTTGCAACCAAAGGAAAATGTGAGAGCTCTCCTAGAAAGTCAAGACCAGTTGGGCCAACTTTTGGTATGCCTCCACAAGAAAGCCCTAAGCATGGAGATACATCACATGAGGACACAAAAGCTCCAATGGGGCAGGAAAATGTTGAAGAAGAAGAGGACATATTTGAGAGAGCATCAAAGATAACACTGATTGACCTTGCTAGCATTGCAAAAGAGTTTGAGGAAAATCATGACTTCTTGTAGCAAAACCAAGAACAAGAGTAGGAGTTATTGCATCCACAACAAGAGCAAGAGAAGAACCAAGAATAGGAACAAGAGGTGCTGCAACAAGAAGTGGGAGAAGAAATAGTACCCCCACATCCAGAGACGACTAGATAGCTTGAGTCTATGCAAATAGGACTATATGGGGAGCAACCATCGATAAAAATACTGGTAGGAATTCATAACCCTCTTGGTTTTACAATACATACAACAATTTTGAATTTATGAGAAGAAATACAGAGGGAGGAGGAATGGAAAAAAGGAGAAGAGATTGGAAAAGGAAATTCAAAAGAGGGATGAGGTCATTGAAGAAAAGAATGAGGAAATTGCTACTTTGAAGAAGAAAGTGGATGACATTGTGACCTTGGTACCACAGATTCTAGAATGTAGAACCCCTCCAAGGGTTTATGCTCTGTATCTAAAAGAGAAATGCCTCTCTTTTAAGTTGTCAAAAATTATTTCAGGTTTGAACCCCTCTATTGAGACTCCTACCGAATTCTTCAATGCTTATAGGATTGCCTCCCTTGAAATGAAAAAAATATTATGTGAATTTTATTTGCACAATTATACTATAACACAGACCAAGATTGGAGTCTGTTGATCTATGTTGGAGATATCCAATTGAGAGCATTCATGTCTTGGGTACAAAATGAGATTAGTTGGGGACAACAGTATAATGCCTACAAGTAGATGGAATCCAATATCCCCTTGGCCATTAGAGCTTAATTAAGCAACCCAGGAGATATTTACATGGATTGGCTCAAAGTGCTTCTCAAACCTAGCTATGGTAACAAGATTATGCCTTGTTTTGAAGTGGTTTACATTGAGTATGAGGTAAAAGCAACAAAAAAGAGGAACTTGTGAAAGGATACATATCCCAATGATGGAACACCCTAATTGATGAGCTGAAGCAGGCTGAACCTCATTCCATCTAGAACTATGTTGTAGCATTAAAATAGATTGAGAGGTATATTCAAATTGGGAGAACAAAGGGGCAATTTTTCTTCCCCTAACTTTCCAGCCACCCATCCTCTTGTGGCCTGTGCCAAAATTCAAATTCTACCAATATGAAATTACCGCAAAAAGGAAGAGATGGAGAAAATTTGATAGATTGGGTGGATTCTATTGAGACCTTGAATCACGCTCAACAAAGATTGATGTTGGACAACTATCAGTTACAAATTTTAGAGCTTTGACCACTCAGAAGAACAATCCTTCCACTGCTGGAGGACTAGCAAAGCGTTAAGTTGGGGGGGGGGTGACGAGCTTAGTTTTTGGTCAAATTTTTGGTAGAATCCATAGTTTATTTGTTGAAAGTTTCCATGAAATTTAATGGTTAAATGTTAGTATATGCATAATGTTTCCCTCAAACCATTGAAATTGGGTTTAATCCTATCTCCACAAATTTTAATGACATTACCATATTATGTGAATTATCTATATTGATTTTGCATATGGTTGATGAATGCTCTTTAAGGTGATTATACATGTGCAATTATTATGTGTACTGAAATTGCTATGCAGATATAATTTCAGGATGCTAAGTTGAGAAAGGTAGCCGCTAGTTGGTCATGCAAAGGAATCATTCAAAGAATCAACTGAGGATGATGACAATAGACTCCCCATGATATTCAAATGTATCTACCTTGTATTGATGATATTGACGAAGTGCAGGCATTACTACAGTGTTGAATCCAAGTTTGGACATGCATGTCTGACTGGATTCCATGTAGGTGTAATTGCCCTTCCACTCTTTTCCTTGTTTTCCCTAAATGGCATCCTCTCAGTTAGTGGGAGTTGACCAACTTGCTTAGCTGATAGTATAAATAAGGATCAGATCCTTCTTTTTGAGGTTGTTGATGATGTTGTTGTTATCATGTGATTTGATGTACTAGCATTTTCATTTTCATATAGCCATGCTACTATTTTGTTTACACATTTCTTAATGAATAAAATGTTATTATGAGTTTTAGCATTTAAGTTTATCTTAGTTTCTGAGGATACTCATCCAAGGGGGCCCACTTGGTGAGTAATCCATCCTTTAGAATAAATTAGTCAGTTATTATTTCCTATTCAGTACTTAGTTGAAATATGGCACTGACTATTCCTGCAGCCACTAGAATTTCATTCTGTGATTGTTCCTGCAGCCAAAGCAAACATAGTAGTTTCCATTTTGTTCACTTAGATCTTCATTCTTATCATGCATTTCAACTTAGTATAGTTGTTGATTGATGTTCAATGTTTGTTTCATTCCTTTCCAAGCAATATACTTTCATTATTGTGTTTATCTTAGTAGTAGAATAAAGATGGCTACTTTGAAGTTCCTAGTGCACATACTGTGCTGACCCATTTCAAGTTCATGTCCATGGGTTGACAAGTTAAATGCACCTTCATGATGATTGTGATAGCTATTCAGGTTAGATGTCCAATCTCTGAATCATGGCTGTAAGGGCTTAGTTATTGAATCATTGTGGGAGGCCGAAATTACCTATGAATTTTCCAAAATCCAATAATTAGCAAGGGTAAGGATTGGCCAACAAACAAGTAAGGATTATAAGGCCCTTACTTCTACACTTTGGGCTCTATGAAACCTAGGAGGGTAATCCTTATTATGTTCATATGATATTTCCTTTTCATTCTATCAAGAACATTGTAACATACACAAATAATTCTTATATAGAAACTCAACTAGTAGAACATATCAAAGAAGTTGGATGCTTCTTAATAATAGTTCACATTCAGAGCATGAGAATGGTAAAACCTCATATCTTTGTAACCCATTTTATAGAATTTGATTAAATGAAGGGTTAGTTGTTGGATTAATCAACACAATGCAATACAATTACCTCACTTAGACCGGTGCCTCATCCCTGGAATGGAGTCAATTCTAACACCCATATGATTTGACAACAATTTTCACATATGAAATTATTTAAAGCTTTGAGAATATTGCATTACAGTATTTCAACATTATGTCTCAACCACCAATTTTTACTAGCATCCTAGTACTATACTTAATATAAAATTATGGTTTTATTCAAGCATTTACATCAATTCTTTGAATTAATAAGCAAAAATAAAACCATACACCCATTGGAAATCAATAGAGACAAAAAGATAACCATTGATCATATTATTTATAGTTTTTAGAATCAGTACATAGGAGAGAAATGGTTTCAAACTTGCACTATTCTATTTTGTTATTCCAGTATTACTATTAGAACTTCATATACAAAATGTTCAATATCCCTTACAATTTTTTGTATGATTCAATCCTAGAACAACCAACCACTGAACAACCCTTGTAACCGGCCTTGAAATACCATTTATAGAGATATGGGAGCGACAAGCATTAGGCCAAAATTACAATTACATTTGTATTTGCATTTGACAGTTAATTTCACCTTAATTTCAAAGATTCCCCAAACAGTTACATTTAATCATTGCAAAATAGGGGGAAAACCAAAGACAAAATTCCATGATGTATGTTGAAGAAGACTATCCCACCTTCCATTTTAGGAATTATTTTCTGTTGCAGTAGCACTAAAATCCCTCATCCACATTGATCAAAGAAGATTCTCCATCAACACCTAAGGAAAAAACTCACATATTAACTAGAAAAGGCCTATTTTCCATCAAATTAACGAATTCCAACACCTCTCCTTAACACCAACCAAAACAGTTTCCATGTTAGCATCAAAGACAAAAACCATATGCTTGTTGAGGAGGACAAGTCCACTATAGTGGCCATGGTGTCATAAAAAAAAAAAGAGTTGGAGCGCTACTCTGATTCATCAACATCAAAGTATGCCTGCTCGCTCCACGTTTGTGCTAAAATTGGAGAAGCTACTACTCCTCCCTCATCAGAATCCTCATGTGGCACCAGAGTGAGTAGGTAATGGCCATACTTTGGGTCAATATCTCCTTCGTCACCCGAAGGGCTATCTAAAACTTCTATGGGAGAGTTGTGTCGTTCGATGTAAGCCTTGTGATACTTATTCTTCTTCTTCACTTCCCTCACAGGTTTGATTGATTCTTTCTTTCTAAACTTGACCAATTCTTTTGAAACAACCATACTTATCAAATTATAGGTGCTCTTGACACCACCTTTCTTATTTTTTCCATGGGCACTCCTCTTGCCCTTTGGTGTTGCAAGAGCTCTTGGTATGCCAAGTTTAGTTTCAGGAACATCATCCTGAGATTCATGTAGACTAAGTCTCCTAGACCTTCTAACTGGCTTGAAAGACTCACTTGGCTCACCCATTTTCACAGAGGATAGAATGAGAACAAAGAGACTCGTAATTGCAGGCAAAATTTTCACCAATTTGTTCTTAAAAATATTTTTGCAAAACAAAAAACTCAAAAACCTTGCAATTCTTATCAACTTAAAAGGAGATTGAGGCTTGAAAAACCCTCACCACCCTAGGACTAACTTATATGTAATTGAAATAAGTAGGTATGAGCACCTACTTACCTAGGAGAAAGCTACCTCAATATCTTTGTAACTTCTTACACCATCTTCTTCACGAACTCAAACTTAATTTCTCAACTTCTAATTTGCAAACTGCGAAGAAAAACATGGTTGTCAATCCTCATTATATTGAGCAATTTGAGTGTGCTTGCCATTAATTCTTGAGGTAAGCTTGTGCAAGCGAGCTGATAATCAACTACTTGATTTTTGAACCTCAGTCGTTGATCACATATTGAGATAAATAAACTAATAATTGCAATCAAAGTAATTAATTATGAAGAGGCTAACTGGATGTGATTGATGCCTTTGTCCAATAAAAAAATCTAAAGTGGATATACATCCACTCTATCTGCGCACTTAATCACCCATTCAACATTAAAGAAAAGCATATCGTGTCCAATTTTCCTACTCGGTCGTGGAAATTAATCTACTTGTAGATCATCTCAATAGGATGATAGGGAGCATTCTTGATTTGATCTCAATACAATGACTCGTATTATGCCTTAATTCAATATCACCTTCCTGCATGTACAATCCCCTAACAGAAATGACGATCGAGATCAAAAACTACTCATCATATCTCAAACACATTCCTGAGAAATAAATTCTTATCTTGCACCCTTAATTCTTCATGTCTTATTCATAAAAAATTATTAAAATTTCACCTTTAATAATGTCCATTCAACTCTTCAGATTAATCCATGTGGCAATCACCCACTTCCTCACTAAGAAAAAAAAGGTATGAGTGGGCCCTTCACGGGATGGCAGAGAGTGGTCAGGATTAACCCATGTCACTCACCATCAGCCATCGATATTTGCTCCATAAAATGTTCTCTATCTCCAAATTCAAGTGGGCCCCTCCATGAAGCAACAAGTGTCAATCCTCCCACTCCCCTGCTGATATTTCTTTAATATAAAATAAGATCAAATGGGGTGACGGGGAGTGTCCAACGTGAAGCCACATCACCCAATGACCATCGTCGATTTCATTTTAATACCGCTCGTAGATCATTCAAATGTACCAGGAATGCTAATGTAGAAGACACATGGCTTGCTCTCGCTAGCCCATGTGATTATTTTAATGAGGAATAAAATGAGACGGGGAAGTGGGTAATGGTGGAGATTTGCTCGCGATGATCAAATAGTCAATATAGAATCTAAGATCTGTACATTCTAAAAATGTAAGTTTTAAGAAGGGGCCATCACTAGATAGATGACAGTCGGGACATAACAATTAAGGTTAAAACCTTAGGAAAATATAAAAAACCCGAGCTTGGACTTTAGACAAAATATTTGGAAGACATCAACCTTGATTAAAATAAGGCAATAATTTTAACTCAACTACGGGCATCAACTGGGACCACTAAGATCAAGGAGCTGGTAAAAGAATGAACTTGACCACATAAGTCACAACTTAGACAATTGGGAACTGGTTACAAAAGTTCAACAACATATTAGAACATTGGCAAGGACACAAGCTTAGGGATTATTTAGGAAGGGTTACTAGCAACATAAACCCTTAAAGTATTGATGAAAGATGAGGGATTAATCCAAATTTTACAGAATTTTGAGCTAGAACATGAAAATTTTAGGGGTTCCATCACACCCATGGGTGAATGAGCCCCCCTTCATAGTTAAGAACCAAATTCAAATATGTTGGCGGCATTTTAAGATCCAAAATTCAAATATAAAGTGTCAAATTTTAGAATCTAATAGGGAAATTGGCATAATTTGATATAAATACCTAGTTATTTTATGATTTTAAATCTAACAAAAATAAGAATTCATGATAAAATAATATTGTCAAGAGCAAGTCAATAGCAACATATTTTAAAGCTTTATTGCATCAATCCAAGATCCTAACACCATGTCAAATTCTATGTGAGTTTATGTGTATTCATGTTCATTTTTTGTGAAAGATAACCCTTGTTGTAGGTCTCCAAAGCTTTCAAACAAAGCAAGATCCAAATCCTTGAGGTGATGTGTACTACTTTAGTCCTTCAAGGAAGCCATTGAAGGGTGGTGAGTTGCAGAATTTTTTTAATTCATCATACCTTCCTTTCAATTATCATTCCTGTAATTGACATTACCATTGTGGAAGTGGAAACACTTACACAGGGTTTGACTAAGGCAAGCCCCTAAATGGCACAACATTTTCTCCCTCTTTGAATGTGCAAGTTATAGGTTTGAACATGATTGAATAAAAATTGAAGGAAAATCCTCCATTGTTGCATTCAAAGCCCTAAAAGTTGTCAAGCTATGAAAAACCAATTACAAATTCATTGACAACATTTCGATAATTCTACAACTAGGAATCAAAAGATTAGATCTAGCATTAGAGGATTGTAAAAGTAGTTCTAGGACCCCTCATCAAAGACACATTTTCCAAGGGGTGAATGAGTCCCTTTGCACATGCTAAATCCTACTTTTGGTGATAGGTACATATCTTTGACACTTCCCAAATCCACCTACAATTTATAGTTTCAATCTATGCATCTTCAAAATATTACATTTTTCATATTAGGTCATATAGTTCAATTAGGTTAATCATTCCAAATCATTTTGTATTCATTCCCAAGACTCAAAAGGATTAGATCCAAGTTTGATTGGCCCATCTTTGAGGTTGGAAGTCAATCTATGCACCTTGTGGATTTGCATCCTAATGAAACACCCTTAGAAAATGTAATTGATACTAGTTTCTTTGCATTTAGAACATCATCCCTCAATTCCCACATTTTTCTATGTTTCATTTTGGTGAACCTGACATTTGACATCATAGCTTGCATTAGGGTGTGTTTTAGTCATTTAGATCAGATTTTCATTTCAAAATTGCATTAAAAAAAGTGTCATTTTGTTTCAAAATTGTCACACATTTGCATTTACATTACATTGAAAAATTCTAGAAAAAAATTCATTGTTAAACCTATTTGTAGATAGGAACAACCTTAAACAACTTAAACATTCCATTTTTCAAATTTTGAAACCCTGAACAAGGACCTATTTGCCCTTGGGCAACCCTGTCCTTGTACAGGTGCATCGACAATCTTTTTCACACTTGTCTATTTTTGTCTACTCAATTTTTCTATACTTGCAGATTTTAGTTTGAAATTCATAATTACATATCTTAAGGAATTTTGTATTTAATTCACTTGGTGAAAAAAAGTGCACAATTTTTGTTCAAAATTTTCATTCAAAATAATGATTTATAGGTCTTTGCATCTTGCAATTAGTCAATTATTACATTCTAGATCTGAAATTTGTATTCAAATTTGTTCAAAAATCTTCAACATCATTGCATACTTGCATCTTGTATCAAATCGGGATACATTAAGCAAATTCTAGAAATTTATTTATTGTTACAATTGTTTGCAAGTAGAATCAACATTCTTAACCAGTGTAGTACACAACCAAAATTTAAGCTTTTAGAACATCTGTCTAGGGCTTAGATACCCTTGGGAAACCTTGTCCTTCTTTTCTTTGAGATCTTTGTTACTGTGTTCCTTGTTTTCTCTTGTTGTCTATTATCTTTCTAAATGTTTTTATACTTATTTAGTAGTTTTTTGTTCATCTTTGGTGCACCTTTGGTGTTGTTTAACTTGCACGAGTTTTACAACCCGATGTCCTATTGCCAATAATTCAGTAAGACATAGTTTTCAACTTATGGAATATCACATCGGTTTAACATCCGTTGTGGATCATGAGTCTTTTAACTCTTTCATGACTAGTGTTGTCAATACTCAACCCATTTTGGCATCTATTCCTGATGTTACCATGTTAATGAAAAGCTCACAAGCACTTACCTTCACAGATGTTGAGACTATGGTTGCTCATGTCCTTGAAGACAAACTAAGAAAATTGGACAAGGACTTAGGAAAACTTCAAGACTATGTGAGTACTAAATACTTTGCTGGTATAAGAATCCCTATAATTGACAACGTGAGGAAGTTGGTTAATGATTACCATGGATTAGAGGTTGTGCATAGCCTATCCCATATAGTTGATAATAATGCACCTACAATGGTTAGTTGCGCTCAATATTTGGGATACACTCAAAGTGGAGGAAGTGAAGTCTCCCTCCCTACAACCATAGCCTTTATTACTACATACAAAAATCCAATTATTTCTTCAAAAATACAACCAAGCATTGGCATAACTTCAACAATAGGTATTTCCATTGGAAATCCTTATGGTTTTGGATATTCACATGTCACACATCAAGTTCCATCCCCACTCACAAATGTGCAACATAGTAACCCACCTAGTACATACACACTTCCACCATATTCACCTCATTCCCAAAAATTGTCAAGCAATGATTTTTTCATAAACCAACTCTTGGAAATTACATGACATCACTTCAACAACAAATCTTAAAATGACCCAAAACCAAAGTGGACAACCATCACAATATATCAAAAGGAGCCCATTGTCACTTGAAATATTGAAAGTACAAATACCACAACACATAGAGATCCCTTGATTTGATAGGTACAATGGTAAAAGGGACCATAACAACCACATATCAGCATATACGGTTATGTGTAGTGACTTTATTTTTGAGGATAAGCTCCTAGCTAAAATTTTCCCTAGGTCATTAAAAGATGTGGCCTTGGAATGGTTTTGTTCATTACCTAATAACTCAATCCACTCATTTAATGAATTTTTTTATGATTTACTCAACCATTTCCAAGTCAACATTGGTCCTACGACCAATGTAACCATTTCCAAGTCTATAGGTCTAATCTGCTTGCCTCTGATTAGACCTATAGATACAACCAAACCTCTTCCTCCAAGTTTTAATCCAAGTTCCTTTTGTCAATATCACCGCAAAAATGGACATGATACAAAATGGTGCATGCATCTTAAACATTAAGTTCAAGACCTCACTGATTCTAATCACATTTAGTTGGGTGGTGTTAATGATAAAGGGAATAAGTTTGTTGCCCCACTAACGGAAGTTTGTAAATCTTTACCAGTCTAATGCTCAATCATTCAACCAACTTTGTGCAAGCTTGTGATGTTAAGAATGATGAGATGAATATTGATATAAACAATGGAATGAATAATGATTACAATAATAATGATGATGGTCTACAAATAATGGTTAGTTTTGTAGATGTGTAATCTCATAATGTCCAAACTATTGAGTTACCTGACATCATTTTCACCAATAGTGATGCACTTAGATATGCACCTAATGGTCTTCTCTACATTGCTAGTCATATTAATGAAAAACCTATACAAGGAATACTCATTGATCTTGCATGTGTAGAGAATATGATCACTAAGGAGTTCCTGTTTATGCAAGAACTTTATCAAGATCCATATGAACAATCAAAAGAATGGATAAAATCTCATAATGGTTTTTCTTTACCTACGATAGGTTCGATCACTCTTCCTTTAAAAATTGGCCCAAAGAAATTATTATTTTCATTATCCATCATCTTGTCGTCGAATCAATTTCATTTGAAGCTAGGTTACCCATGGTTACACTCCATGAATGTTGTCCTATTAGTTATTCACAAGTACATAAAGTTTCTCTTTGAAAATGAGATACATACAGTGCATCATAGTGGGTTTAATAATTTGTCTTCCCATATTAAATTTTCATTTGATTTTTATTGGCCTCAACCTATGGAACCTATAAAGCCTCGTGAAGGTTTCTTTTTCAAGTCATATCAAAAGTTGAACATAAATTGCATAGTATAGTTATCTCTTAGCAATATTCTTGATAGGTCCATGGTTGTTCCTTCTCCTTAACCCATCACAATTAAACCCATGCTTGAACCAAAGAAACTTCCAAGTAACCAAAAAAATATGCGGTTGTTCCTCCACCCAGAACTTATAAGAGGCCAAGAGACAGTAAAATGATTCCTTTTGTGCCACCAAAGATAAAACACATGTATAAACCTAAAGATTTAATGGTTTCACAACCCCTGATGGTTCCTTTAGTTCCTCCCCTAAGGAAAGAAAATAAACCAATGGTTGATAAAACTTACTCCTACCCCATCACAACTTTAAAATTATGCAAGAAGAAACTGAAATGCTAAAGAGTGTAGGTGTAGATGTCTTGCTATTGCTCACCAATTGGAGGAAAAAAACAAAACGGTGCGTGATAATCCAACACCAATGGAAACAACTCAAGAAGAAATCTAAATTTCACCCAAACAAGAAATGGAACCAAGACAAGAAGTGAAACAAGAAAATTCAACTACAATTTTCTTAAAACCTCCCATTGTGATCAATTTGGATGATGATGATGATGAAATTGCTAAAATTGATGAAGAGGTGCATAATGAGCTTAATGTTTTATTTTCAAAGAAAATGAATTTAGATGGAGGAAATTGTGATGATCCTCCTGATGGGAGTGACCCACCACATGTTTCACTTGGAGATGCTCCTAATATGACACTTGTTGTAGTCCCTTTAGCTAGTTTCCTGCCTTCCATTTATGATGAGAAAGAATGGGATGTAGATGACCTAATTTAGGTCAGCTCACATGTGTGGTACTCCTTTATGTTTGTTTCTTGTGTTCTTTGTGTTAGCTTGGACATGATGTGATCTCTCATGTTGTGCTACTTGGTATGTCTTTATGTTTGTGAGTTTTCTTTAGATGAACCTTGTTGCTCCATTGGTGAAAGGATTTAAAGGAAAAAAAAAAGTCCTGACATTCTTCTATTTGTATCTTCACTATTCTATATGTCATAAAATTTGTCTTTTATATCTTTGTTTTGTGTTTTCCTTTTGGGAATGATGTAAAGTGTTGAGACATTTAGGTCTCTTCCATGTTGACCCAAATGTTTCTTTGTCTTCTCTCTCTATGTGTCATTCCTCCTTTGTGTTCATTGTTCCATGAGTATTTGGGGAATGATGTTAGTTTTGAGCTCTACTATATCATTGTAATGATGTATACTGACCCTAGATCCATGGATACCTCAGTGTACCTTTCTATTTTTTTTATCTCATTATATTTTGGGGCAACCACTTATCATTATGTGGCTTTATTTGGAAGCATATCATTTTCATATGGATTTCCAAATTAGCTATTGTGATCTCTTGTTACATGACAGTTATCATTTCCACTTTAAATTAATTGCCCATAACATGGTGTTTTTAAATTTCTTTAAAGTGGGGGCATACATTGGAATTATTTTGCTTCACTTTGTCCATAAGAGCTGGAATTAGTGATGCATTAACATTTAGCAGTGACATTGAAATTTTCTCTACCTCACCTTGTTCACGAGTGTTGAACTTAGTGTAGCATTTGCATTGCACTTGTGGCACCTTATCAAGGTTATTAGGGTATATAACTCTTGGTATGTTTGTTATGGGAACACCTTGTAGACCTAGTGTGTTTTTTACATTTTTCCAACATATTATGGGTACACCTAGTAGACCTAGTGTGTTTCTCATCCTTGTCTTGGGGGATCACCTAATGGAAATGGTCCTCACTAGCTCATGTGCCTTCCATTTTATGTTCACCTCACAAATATTGAAGTTTTCTATTGTGAGAGTTATGAACACCTTTTTCTATGGTTCCTAGCATAACACAACTTGTTAGTCCATACCCTACCTTTTCATTTCATTTTGAAATTATATGTTAGTGTATGTTGTCTTGCTACATTTCACATACATGTTCCTTTGTGCCTATGTTGGTCTGCCATGGGATCTTGGAATGGCCCAAAATTTTCTCCTTCTTCAATGTACAAATTAGGTTTGAAGAGGATTGAAGAAAGATTAAAGGAAAATCCTCCATTGTTGCATTCAAAGACCTAAAATTTATCAAGATATGGAAACACAATTAAATAATTCATTGATGATATTCTGATAATTCTACAACTAGGAATCAAAAGCTTTGATCCAACATCAGAGTATTGTAAAAGCAATTTCATGAACCCTCATCAAAGACACGTTTTCCTAGTGGTGACTGAGTCCCTCTGCACATGCCAGATCTTTCTTTTGGTGATAGGTACATATCATCTAACACTTCCAAAATCTACCTACAATTTACAGTTTCAATATGTTCATCTTCAAAATATTGCATTTTTCATATTAGGTCATATAGTTCAATTAGGTTAATCATTCCAAATCATTTCTAATTCATTCCTAAGACTCAAAAGGATCAGATCTAGGTCTGATTGGCTCACCTTTTAGGTTGAAAGTCAATCTATCCACCTTTTGGATTTGCATCCTAATGAAAATCCCTTAGAAAAGCGGATTTGATACTAGGTTCTTTGCATTTAGAAAATCATCCCCCAATTCCCACATTTTTCTATTTTTCACAAACAAGGCAGCTACGTCATTCGGTCTAATAGAAGGTGGGACATCGGTCTTCTACAAAGCCTCTTGGAGCATCCTATGGTATGTAGGTGATGTTTGAATAGAGTCCAAAAGGGAGATTTGTTTTAGTGTACTACAAAGTTTCTCAACAAGATCATACTCTTTACCAGTACGTTGAGGAATGTTATTTGTGTGAGAAACTACGTGATAAATTGGTTGTTGTGAGACATGATTACTAGTGAGTTGTTTTGAAAATTTCAAGATATGGCTAGGGGGTTCAGGAGGTCCTATAATGAGAGGTGATCCAATTGTCAATTATGTGTTCATAGCCTCATCTGAGTTATCTACTTATTGACAACCTTCTATTGAGGGGGGATCCAATGTCAACTTAGGATCTTAATCTATGCCATCCATCTTACTATCTTTTGAAAGAAATGTATCAATAATTTCATTCTCCTTTGCCATAATATTTTCCCTAGTAGGAGAGGTATCGCGAGAAAACTAAACAAGATTCTCATGGAACTCAATGATTGGATCCTCTAACCCCAAGGTACCTTCTTCACAAATAGGTGATGTATTAGGAAAAGAACAACTATGATTATCATGATCTTCCATGATTGAATCCTCTTGCACACCAAATTGTTCTCACAAGTGCAAAAGATTTTGGGAGGTGAATGAAGATTAGGAAAAAGGCTATTAATAAATGTGTCAATGATTTCATTTTATTATGTTAAGATATGTTGGCACTCTCAAATTTTGCAAATTTGAGATGCCCATATCAAAAATTTTGCCTCTACACTTTCAGAAGTGCACCTGATGAACTTGCCTGAATGACCTACTTTGGAGGGTCATATTTTGAAGCCCATTCATTTCTAAGAAAAATACTTTTGTAGACACACTCATGTGTCCTATGTGAACGTCCATGTAAATTTTCAGCTTCCCACTATGAGTTTTATTAGGGTTTCAAAATTTGAAGCTAGAGGGTTGTCATTGTTCAACTGTTTGCAAAAGTTCAGTTTTGCAAAGTAGCCTCCTGTTTGAGCTTGGATTTTGCAACCAGTTGATCGTCATGCCAAAATGATTGTTGCTCTATACTCTCCATACCAAAATGTACTCACATGTCAATTTTTAGGGCCTCATAAGTTGATTTTGTACTTTTAGCAGATCAAAACCAAATGGAATTTCTCCAGTTTTGCACTAAAACCTTTCTCAGAGGCCAACTTCGAGCGTCAATAACTTTTGATGGTTGATGATTCAAGCTCATTCCTCTTGTACACGTGTTCTCTATACCAAAGTGATCTACTGTGTCTAGTGGCAGCTTTCCAGGAGCTGATTTGATATTTTTGCAATGAGGTGATTTCATCAATTTCAATTGGTTTAGAACAACTGATTGTTGCAGAAAGTTCAACTGAGCAACTTTGACAGCGAATAACTTTTTCCTCATGATTGATTTATCTGATCCGTCTTTTTTACTAAATTCTCAGGTTTTCTATCTACATTCTTGCAAGTTTTTATGTCTCTAGGAGGTCATTTGATCGGAGTTCAAGGCCGATTCCTGAGCCAACTTGTCCAATTTTGCATATTTAGAAAAAGTGCCTGAAAGTGAGTTTTAATGAAAACCCATTTCACTATTTCACTCCAAATACATTCAAAGGTTGTTTGAGACCAATTTGAGCAAAAAAGTTGTTTCAAAATGAGATTTTTTTAGGTCAGGGTACATGGGGCCCGACATACTCTGCATTGTTATGAAGTTATATGCTCAAGGATGATTAAAGGCAAAGACTTCTTCAGAATGAATGCAGAGGTTCTTGATGATATGCATTGTGGGATATCTCCAGATTTGATTGAGCACATATTTATAAGTGTGGTGAAGGGTTTTCAAGACTGGTATATCCTTTTATGTCGAAGGCTGAAAGTGTGACATTACCTATTGTAAGCACAATTATTCCTATTCAAGTATGGATGCAATATTTGAAAACCTTTTTGATTCAATGTAGGTTTTGAAGTGACATTTCAATAGGCTAAACAAGAGGTATACCTGACATAGCAGCCCTGAAGCAAAATTACACCATTGTAGTAATTATATAGTGGTGTCATGAGACAACATGAAATATTTGGAAAGGGGATTCAATCAAGTGTGGATTTCATTAAGGAGGCATTCAAGAGAAAAGTTATATTTAGTCAAATTTAGAGGAGATCTGGAGTAAGGAAGTTAAATCATTTTGGGGAATTCCATTTTGATGATTGAGAGAAGGGGAGCCGATTTAAATACTCTAGCATACACACAATATAAAGCAGATTTATGAGAAATCATGACTTTCCAGCCAATCTAATTGACTTGAGAAAAGACTTGAACCACATTTGAAACCATGGACCTCCAACAAAGAAATGAATGGAAACTACAGAAGGGCACGCCTTCAGGCAGGTATATGGACATCCCTCAAAACATAAAAGAAATGGTTTTTGAAGTCAAACAAACCATGGCACAAGGTATTGTTGTGCCTGGGAGTCCACATTAGGTGAATTATTTAATTGAATGCCTCTAAGTGAATTCAATTTAGTAAATGCTCGAGCCATCACCAACACAATGCTTATAATAGAATGTTGGAAAACCTTCAAAAGCCTTCAAGCAAACATATTGGAAGGAGAGACTTAGAGAGAATAGGGAGCAAAGCCAAGGGGCGACTTGGAATAGAGTTTGAGAATACCATCATTGCATGATACTATGGAATGCATTTATTGAGTAAAGCTTCAAATTTTTTTAAGGGAATATAGGGGATCGACCCACAGCTGTGAAAAAAATGATCTGTTGAAAAGGAATTAGAAACTTTCACGCATATGCATTTGATTCAAATGCAAGAAATGGTGGAGCAACCAGCGCATTGTTTGTAGAGGCAATTTGACATTGAAAATGGAATGCCATCATGGAGCTGGAGGAGGCCGTAGATAAATTTATGTAAGCACAGGAAGAAAACGCCCAAAATGGAGGGCATAAAAAAATGGTTGTGTAAAGAACCAACAAACTTGTATACAATGAGGGTCTCCCAACAACAAAGGGTTGCACATTGAATGAGGGATGTGCACTTAAGTTCATTAGATGTTGTAGTTGCAAATGCCCCTGTTGATACACTTCATGTGAAATGGGAGCAATGATATTTGAAGGCAGGGCTACAGAATAAAATGCAACGCATTGTCCAGAATGGTGAATCCAACACACCAGCAGTAAATGGAATTTGAAAATATTTTATCAAATGCAATTGGGAGGGATGGCACCTACAGTAAGCAACGTAAACATAAATCTTTTTTTTAATACACCTTAGAAACTTACTAGCAAACGTTGTGTAAGGCATGAATTAAGATAGCCACCGTGCCATCTACATAGGATGTTTTGTTTTAAGCCTCAGTCCCGATCAAACAAGAATAAGCCAGTGCCATGAAACAGGGGATACACTAGAGAAACTGTATATATTGAAAGGGCCTTCGAAACATTGAAGGGTATTGAAATCCATTAGAGCACAGGGTACTAAGGAGGAATGTCTACCATGGGAAGTTGTCACCATTGTCTTGTAGAGGAAACGTATAGAAAGGATTAGGGAAAATTTGCAAACGAAGATGCAAAAGCAAAGCCAATGGTGGAGATTTGAGGTATGAACCTAGCCAAATCCCAGCCGTCGCCCACTATATTGCAATAGAAACATGCTCATGAGTTAATCCTCACAAAATTGTGGGTTGCTGCCATGTGGTAGGTATGGGTCCGGGTGAAGTCTCGTGCACGGGTGAAGGTTTTAAAAGAGGCCTGACATTTTAATGATTTCAATGCTCTTTTGTTTGCCCGTGAAAAGTTTTTTAAAGGCTTTAAGGAGAAAATGAGGTGGGTCCCGGTGAAGAAAAAATAATGCATGAAACATTATTAGTAACCCAATGAAAATATTAATGTTTCAAGGCTTACCCCGCTATCTCGCAGACTTTAAAAGACAGGCTTTTTCTTATCGCGAAATGGAAAGCTGGTGCCATGTGGCAAGTGTGGGCCCGGTAAAAGTTAAGCGCTCCTGTAAAAAATTAAAAGAGGCCTGTTTAGTTTTGTTGGCTCAATTATTCAAGTTTTTTAATATTTAAAGCAAATTGTTTTAAATTTAAGTAAAAGGGAAAATATTTGGTGGGCCCGGGAGAAAATTTTGTTGATCGGGTGAGGTTCACGTGTCAGGTTAAACATTAAATGAGTCTTGTAAAAGGAAAAAAGTAAATATAAAACATTTAAATGTTTTAAAATGTTTGATGGAATTTTGAAAGAAATGGGCTCGATGAAATCAAGTAGGTCCACGTTAAATGAAGATTTTAAAATGAAGGTGAATATTTTACATGTAAGTGTAAAATAAAATGAGGTGAGATAAAATGTTGCTGGGAAGATATGTGTTGGAAGTAAACACGGGTGAGATTTTATTTTCCCCGTAAAACTTTTAGTGTTTTCAGTTTGGTAAAGTGAAACAAGTAAAATGGAAAATATTTTAAAATGCACATGAAGGTAAAATTGCAAGTGATATTCTCTGTTGGAGAATGAGAGATAAAAGTAAAATATTTTATTGCTAGGCAATAAAATGCAAGGTGAAATAAAATATTATATGTAGCCAAAGAACAGAGGCAAAAAATGAAATTTTCACGGGCAAACAGGCTAAGGCATTTTCACGTAGCTGGGTGAATTTGAAGATTCTCCACATGGGCAGTTTTCCGTTGCAAATAAAATAGAGGAAAATGATGAGGCAAATTCAGTTGGAAGAGAGATGAGAGATGCTTTGAGCAAATTTGTTGATCAACGGGAGAGAATTTTCCAGACTACATCTACGGATCAGATTGATCTTAGGGCTACTTTTGTTTCTCTTTTATTCTCTTCTTCTCTCATTGTAAAAAAAGGGGGGGCTGGGATTCCAACTTCTGAAAGCTCTATTTTTTAGGCAGAAACTCTGGGTAGAACTGTAATGCTAGGATGATTGTAATTGAGTCATTAATCTAAAAGTGTGTTTTGAATTGTGCTTTCATGTTTATTTTAGCTAATAATTGTCTCCATTTCTGAGATGTATTACTCTTTTGGATTCAATAATAAGATTATCTGAGTCTTTTCATGCACATTTGTTGCATTAGAGTAGTATATGTTGTTGCCTTCTATTATGAGAATAATGTAATTGCTTTAATGAAGCACAAGTTGCATTTATTATTTCCTTTTGTTCAAAGGATAGTGTAATTGCTTCAACATATGTGACGGGAGTACTATGTTTCAAGTGGATTTATAAGAAGATTTATCAGATAAAACTTCAGTGGTCTGGTTGTCATAATGTGATAACATTTGCAAGGATTTTCATAACATGTTCAACACTATAGGATGAATGCTAGTTATATGACTCCATAGCCCATTTTTTGGCACTAGTCAAGTGTTATACTTCTATTGTTTTCAACTTGGTCCCAAATCTTCAAAATTAAAAATAATTTTAAATCCCTATGTGTTATAGTGTTGTGGTTATCTCATGCTCCAAATGGTTGATATTACTGATGAAAAGCCAATTCTATTCAGTATTATCCTATTATGTTGAGATATTAAATGAAATTATATGTTGCTGTTAATGTTGTTTATGACAGTAGTGCAAAGATTGTAAAAGAATTAAGGGATCACCCTCATGGGTTTTGTAGAGCCCAAAGTGTAGGAGGCTTTTTAAAGTCCTCGTTAGTTTGTCCAGGTCCTTCGAGCTGCCCTTGATTGGAATTGGCAATTCCATAGATAGATTAGAAGACCAACCTGGTTACATTGTAAAAAAGAACCAACAAAATGGCGACTCTACTGGGGATAACTTTGAATCTCCAAATGCAGACTGCTTAGTTACAGAGTTATATTACTGTTTGCCATTTTGAATTTAGTTCAAATAATGAAGGATTTCAAGCCTGAAGAAAAATTGTTGCAGTGAACTTGAAAGTTAAATGATCTGTGGTGCTTTGCTGGTGGAAGGAACTCAAAGATAGATTTATTTGTGTAAGAACTTCATGCTATTCAAAGTTCATTCCTCTTTGAAGAGAGGTGGCGACTTTTTCAGAAGAACCTGTTGAAGATTTAAAGAATACAGTTCCAGATCTATAATCAGAAGACAATGTGCAATAGCTGCAACATTTCCAAGTATTCTTCATTCTTGGTTTTCAAGAAAATTGTATATGAAAACCATATTTGAACATATTAGAATAAACCTTGCTTCCCCATTGGGTGATTAGCACTAAGAGATGGAAAGGAACAATATATTTAGTTTGCATACTTTTGAATTGTAATTTGTAGCTTATGTATTATGCTAGAAAAATTATGCTAGTTTTTAAGTTTGTCTATTAAATAGATCTTAGGAATAGATGCATTTGCATTATGTATTGTAACATTCTAAGATCATAATAAAAGATAGACATAGGGAAAATGAATGATCAACTTTAAAGTTGATATGTGAATTGTGAAAGTGGCATGTTAAAATGCTTCAATATATGCATCCTAGTATGGTTCCAGATGGAACCATGGTTTGTGATCAGTCCTAGCCAAATGGTCGAAGAAGTTCCAGCATTAGAAGGTATAGAGCCATCAATTTTAGTGGATTTATTGGTTACCCAAATGACATTCCAGCTACAGTCAGAGATAAGTTATCGAGATTCACTGGTGACAAGGTTGAATCAACAAATAGACATCTCCAAGAGTTCAATAATGTGATGGAAGATTATGAGGTTGATTATGGGGATGTGATCATGAGACTATTTGTTCAGTCCTTAAGAGGAGATGCAAGGGAGTGGTTCTCCTATCTATCAACATCCTCCATTCATTCATGGGAAGAGTTCAAGGTAGTGTTCATGGAGTAATTTGGAGAAAGGATTGACCCTGTTTTGATAAGGAAAAAGTTCATGAACATGGAAAAGGGAAAAGACGAGTTAGTCCTGTCTTTTAACCTCAAATTTTCAAAGATCATAAGAGAGATTCTTGAAGACATAAGACCAAATGATGCTGAATGTTTGGTCATGTACTTGGGAGCATTTGACAAGAAGATGAGTTTCTTATTAAGAGGTCTACAAAGAGCCTACAACCCTGCACCAAGCATATCAAATTGCTATGGATATTGAGAACAATTTAAGATACTCAATGATGAAAGGACATAAGGTTGTGAGTGTTGGTCATCCCAATACATCTCATTCATATAGAACACATGGAGCAGATAATAGAAGTGCTTGTCAAGATGCTAATTCTGGTGCTTTGATTTCTCCATCATCACAACATGCAGATCATAATGAGCTTCATGCTAAACGTCATCAAGATTTGAGCAATGTTGATCAATCATTTGTTGTTCAGGGATTGTATCAAATGAAAAGACTCAAAGGAGAGTCATTACATGATTTATTTTCAAGGTTTTTGAATGTTTTTTTGAAGATTCCCACAAACTTCAGACCTGAAGATTAAGTGTGCATTGACTTGTTTTGTTAGAGTTGTGAGTCTGGGATGAGTACTTTGTCAGAGGAGTTGAAACCCCATACCTTTGATCAAGTACTTGATTGGATAAGGATGGTGGAATTAGCCAAATGTGGTTATGCACAAAATGAAGATTCTCAAAATGAAGACAACAGTTGTCCTCTTGAAGAAAATCAGACAACAATGCAAACAAGTGAAAAGGATATGGCAGAAAATGAAGTTCCATGTTGTATGGATGAAGATGAACAGTGTAATCAACTTACAATCAGAACATGTGCAAATCCTTGCAACAGTGAGGAAAACGATGACACATGGGATAATGATAGAGTAGATATGCAAGAATGTTTCTCTTGTGATATCTTAGGTGATGGAAAAGTAAATGAAAAATGAAATGCTATCCCATGTCATGATGTGATTAGTGATTACAATGTATGTGTTGTTGATACACCATTACAAAGCAGTGATTATGATTTTGAAAGTGTAGCTTCGGGCATTTATTCTGAAGATTTTGAACATGGTTCAAATAGTGATAATTTGTCTTGTGATGAAAATTATGATGAGGCTGATATTTCTGATTGCTCCTTTGAAGATTGTAATTTCCTTTTTGAGGATGACATAGAAGCATATTCTTCACTTGAAGAATACAATGATATAAATGCTCATGGTGAATTCATAGAATGTGATTCAGATTCACTATTAGTAGAGCAAGCTCATTGTGAGAGTGATGCAAAATTTGAAGACAAACATGTGTGTGATCAATATGTCAACTCAAAACATAATGTTGAATATGATGAAGATATTGATAACTATGCTTATTCCCCTACTCTTCATGGTTGTTTGTATGAAGCTCAAAAATGGAAAGTTTTGTGTTACATGAAGAGCATGATGATGAAATAATGGATTCCTTTTGGAATAATCAAGTGGCACATTGTGATAGATATATGGATCTTAAATCAACATCATTATCCATTGATGATATTGAAGAGCTTGTTGATCCATATGACTGTAAAGTTTCAAATTGTGTTGACACTATAGAAACACTTGATCCATGTGTGGAGCCAAGGAGTGAGAATGATGGTGAATTTCATGTTGATGAATGTGGAGTTGAGTACAATTGCTTCCTGTTTGATGCTCCTGATCTTCAGAGTGTGAACAGTGATATGTTTCCATCCTATGTGAAAGGATTTTATGTGAAAGATAACTAAGATTCTAGTCATATTGCTAATGAGGAGTTTTCAACTAGCAATGAATCTTTCACTTTTGAGTTAGCACATATATCAACTGACATTGCACATGAAAAAACCAATGCATATAGTTGTATTCCTATTGTCCCTGTTGATTTTGAATTACTTGAGCCTACTTTTGAAGTATTTGGTTTTAAGCTAAATAATGATGACATGAATGCAGCAGAATATGTTCTCAAACATGAGATGAGTGCATTTACTCATTATTTAGAAGTTAATGTTGCATTTGATCCCTGTCTCCATGATGCCAAGGTATGTTCTGATATACCTGAACCGAAGTGTCAAAATATGTGCCTATGTTGCAGTGATCAGCATAAGGATGCTCTCGAATATGCATCTTTTGTCTTTGACATATGTCAAGATGGTTTGCATGATGAACAAGATATTTTGTTCAGTCCTTCTAATAATTTCACCTGTGACATGCAAACTAATGATAAGATTGAACTTGATAGTTCTAGCCACAAGTCAGATTGTGAGTGCTACTTTTGTCAGCTAGAAGGAGTTTTCATAGAATGTGGCAATGTGTAGTACATTGAAGCAAGTTGTTTTCAGCTTGAGAATGATGTAAATGATGAATGTGATCAATTTTTGCCACATAATAATCAACATTTTGAAAGTGTCCCTGACTTTCAAATGTACGAGGATTATGAACATGTTGATGATGTTGTATATGATAGCCTTTTGAGAGGTACTAACATGTTCAATTAGGCAAATGGATGTGATCAGACTGTGCTTTCATATGGTCTTGATCCCCATTCTCTCATGTTGCCACTTGATACAAAAGTAGAGAATGAAGAGAGTGAAAATGATGAAACCTATTTGATTTGGTTGCCAATTGATGACACAACCAAATAGAGAGCAAGTTCTCACTTGCACAAAGGAAGCCTAATCCTTGTGTTTGCATGGATGCGGTCACCCATGTTGTTATGGTTTGACAGAGGAAAGCATGAGTTGAGGGAGATCAGTTCTTTTTACATAATTGTGTTTGACAGAGGTAAATGCTGACTCCCCTTTTCATTTGGTTGCCTGGTGTCACTAGATGAAGTTGAAAAAAAATGAAGGCTGAATAAAGGAGCAGTTTCAGAACACCTAATGGACTCAGCTTTTGGTCTACTCCCTAGAGATCTTGAATCTTGCTATGCCCATAGGGGGCATACATATCTAGTTAGAGCCATTGTTGGCACTCTCAAATTTTGCAAATTTGAGATACCCATATCGAAAAAATTTCCTCTGCACTTGCAGAAGTGCACCTAATGAACTTGCTTGAATGACCTACTTTGGAGGGTCATATTTTGAAGCCCATTGATTTCTAAGCAAACTAATTTTGCAGAAACACTCATGTGTCCTATGTGAACTTCCATGTCAATTTTCAGCTTCCCATGATGAGTTTTATCAAGGTTTCAAAATTTGAAGCTGGAGGGTTTTGTCACTGTTCAACTGTTTGCAAATGTTCAGTTTTGCAAAGTAGCCGCCTGTTTGAGCTTGGATTTTGCAACTAGTTGATCGTCATGCTAAAATGATTGTTGATATATACTCTCCATACCAAAATGTGCTCACATGTCAATTTTTAGGGCCTCACAAGTTGATTTTCTATTTTTAGCAAATCAAAACCAATTGGAATTTCTTTAGTTTTGCACTAAAACCTTTCTCAAAGGCCAACTTCGAGTGTCAATAGATTTTGATGGGTGATGATTCAAGCTAATTCCTCTTGCACACATGTTATCTATACCAAAGTGATCTATTGTGTCTAGTGGCAGCTCGCCAGGAGCTGATTTGATATTTTTGCAATGAGGTGATTTCATCAGTTTCAATTGGTTCAAAACAACTGATTGTTGCAGAAAGTTCAACTGAGCAACTTTGACGATGAATAAATTTTTCCTTGTGATTTATTTATCTGATCTGTATTTTGCACTGCATTCTCGGGTCTGCTGTCTACATGACTGCAAGTTTTTATGTTTCCAGGAGGTCATTTGACCAGTGTTCAAGGCCGATTCTTGAGCCAACTTGTCCAGTTTTGTATATTTTGCAAAAGTGCCTGAAAGTGAGTTTTAGTGAAAACCCATTTCACTATTTCACTCCAGATGCATTTAGAGGTTGTCTGAGACCAATTTGAGCACAAAAGTTGTTTCAAAATGAGAATTTTTTAGGTCAGGCCACATGGCACTAGACATGCTCTGCATTGTTATGAAGTTATATGCTCAAGGATGATTAAAGGAAAATATGTCTTCAGAATGAATGCAGAGGTTCTTGATGATATGCATTGTGGGATATCTCTAGATTTGATTGAGCACATGTTTATAAGTGTGGTGAAGGGTTTTCAAGACTGGTATCTCCTTTTATGTCAAAGGCTAAAAGTGTGACATTACCTATTGTAAGCACAATTATTCCTATTCAAGTATGGATGTAATATTTGAATACCTTTTTGATTCAAAGTAGGTTTTGAAGTGAAATTTAAATAGGCTAAACAAGAGGTATACCTGATATAGCAGCCTTGAAGCAAAATTACACCATTGTAGTAATTATATAGTGGTGTCATGAGACCACATGAAAGATTTGGAAAAGGGATTCAATCAAGTGTGGATTTGATTAAGGAGGCATTCAAGAGAAAAGTTATATTTAGTCAAATTTAGAGAAGATTTGGGGTAAGGCAGTTAAATCATTTTGGGGAATTCCATTTTGATGATTGAGAGAAGGGGAGCCGATTTAAATACTCCAGCATACACACAATATAAAGCAAATTTATGAGAAATCATGACTTTCTAGTCAATCTAATTGACTTGAGAAAAGACTTGAACCACATTTGAAACCATGGACCTCCAACAAAGAAATGAATGGAAACTACAGAAGGGGGCACGCCTTCAGGAAGGTATATGGACATCCCTCAAAACATAAAAGAAATGGTTGTTGAAGTCAAACGAACCATGGCACAAGGTATTGCTGCGCCTGGGAGTCCACATTAGGTGAATTATTTAATTGAATGCCTCTAAGTGACTTCAATTTAGTAAATGCTCGAGCCATCACCAACACAATGCATATAATAGAATGTTGGAAAACCTTCAAAAGCCTTCAAGAAAACATATTGGAAGGAGAGACTTAGAGAGAATAGGGAGCAAAGCCAAGGTGCAGCTTGGAATAGAGTTTGAGAACACCATCATTGCATGATACTATGGAATGCATTTATTGGGTAAAGCTTCAAAAGTTTTTAAGGGAATACAGGGGAGCGACCCACAACTGTGAACAAAATGATCTGTTGAAATGGCATTAGAAACTTTCAAGCATATGCATTTGATTCAAACACAAGAAATGGTGGAGCAGCCAGTGCATTGTTTGTAAAGGAAATTTGACATTGAAAATGGAATGCTATCATGGAGTTGTAGGAGGCCGTAGAAAACTTTACGTAAGAACAGGAAAAAATTTCCCAAAATGGAGGGCATAAACAAATGGTTGTGTAAAGAACCAACAAAATTGTATACAATGAGGGTCTCCCAACAACAAATGGTTGCATAGTGAATGAGGGATGCACACTCAAGTTCATCAGATGTTGTAGTTGCAAATGCCCCTGTTGATACACTTCATGTGAAATGGGAGCAACGATATTTCAAGGTAGGGCTCTAGAATAAAATGCAACGCACTGTCCAGAACGGTGAATCCAACACACTAGTAGTAAATGGAATTTCAAAATATTTTATCAAAAAATGTTTGCTAAATACACCTTAGAAACTTCCTAGCAAATGTTGTGTAAGGCATGAATTAAGATAGCCACCTTGCCATCTACAGAGGTTGTTTTGTTTTAAGCCTCTATCCTGATCAAACAAGAACCAGCCAGCGCCATGAAACAGGGGATACACCAGAGAAAGTGTATATATTGAAAGGGCCTTCGAAACATTGAAGGGTATTGAAATTCATTAGCACACAGGGTACTAAGGAGGAATGGCTGCCATGGAAGTTGTCCCCATTGTCTTGCAGAGGAAACGTACAGAGAGGATTAGGGGAAATTTGCAAATGAAGATGCAAAAGCAAAGTCAACGGTGGAGATTTGAGGTACAAACCCAGCCAAATCCCCGCCGTCGCCCGCTATATCACAATAGAAACATGCTCACGGGTTAATCCTTGCAAAATTGTGGGTTGCTTCCATGTGGTAGGTGTGGGCCCAGGTGAAGTGTCATGCACGGGTGAAGGTTTTAAAAGAGGCTCGCTATTTTAATCATTTAAATGCTCTTTTGTTTTCCCGTGACTTTTTTTTTGAAGGCTTTAAGGAGAAAATGAGGTGGGTCCCGGTGAAGAAAAATTAATGCATGAAACATTATTAGTAACTTGATGAAAATATTAATGTTTCAAGGCTTACCCCGCTATCTCGCAAACTTTAAAAGATGGGATTTTTCTTATTGCGAAATGGCGGGCTGGTGCCATGTGACAAGTGTGGGCCTGGTAAAAGTTAAGCGCTCCTGTAAAAAATTAAAAGAGGCCCATTTAGTTTTGTTGGCTCGATTATTCAATTTGATAATATTTAAAGCAAATTGTTTTAAATTTAAGTAAAAGGGAAAATATTTGGTGGTCCCGAGAGAAAATTTTGTTGATCGGGTGAGGTTCAGGTGTCAGGTTAAACATTAAATGAGTCTTTTAAAAGGAAGAAAGTAAAGATAAAACATTTAATTTTTTAAAAATGTCCAATAACATTTTCAAAGAAATGGGCCCAATGAAATCAAGTAGATCCACGTTAAATGAAGATTTTAAAATGAAGGTGAATATTTTACGTGTAAGTGGAAAATAAAATGAGGTTAGATAAAATGTTGCTGGGAAGATATGTGTTGGAAGTAAACATAGGTGAGATTTTATTTGCCTCGTAAAATTTTTGAAGTGTTTTCAGTTTGGTAAAGTGAAACAAGTAAAATGGCAAATATTTTAAAATGCACATGAAGGTAAAATTGCAAGTGATATTCTCTGTTGGAGAATGAGAGATAAAAGTGAAATATTTTATTGTTGGGCAATAAAATACAAGGTGAAATAAAATATTATATGTAGCCAAAGAATAGAGGCAGAAAATGAAATTTTCACAGGCAAACAGGCTAAGGCATTTTCACGCAGCTGGGTGAATTTGAAGATTCTTCACATGGGCAATTTTTTGTTGTAAATAGAATAAAGGCAAATGATGAGGAAAATTCAGTTGGAAGAGAGATGAGAGATGCTTTGAGCAAATTTGTTGATCAACGGGAGAGAATTTTCTAGATTACATCTATGGATCAGATTAATCTTAGGGCTACTTTTGTTTCTCTTTTATTCTCTTCTTCTCTCATTGTAAAAAAAAGGGGGGATGGGATTCCAATTTCTGAAAGCTCTGCATGTTAGGAAAAAGCTCTAGGTAGAACTTTAATGCTAGGATGATTGTAATTGAGTCATTAATTTGAAAGTGTGTATTCTGAATTGTGGTTTCATGTTTATTTTAGATGATAATTATCTCCATTTCTGAGATGTATTACTCTTTTGGATTCAATAATAAGATTATCTGAGTCTTTTCATGCACATTTGCTGCATTAGAGTGGTATATGTTGTTTCCTTCTATTATGAGAATAATGTAATTTCTTTAATGAAGCACAAGTTGCATTTATTATGCCTTTTGTTCAAAGGATAGTGTAACTACTTCAGCATATTTGACATGAGTACTATGTTTTAGGTGGATTTATAAGAAGAGTTATTAGATAAAACTTCAGTGGTCTGGTTGTCATAATGTGATAACATTTGCAAGGGTTTTCATAACATGTTCAACAGTGTAGGATGAATGTTGGTTATATGATTCCATAGCCCATTTTCTGGCACTGGTCAAGTGTTATACTTCTGTTGTTTTCAACTTGGTCCCAAATCTTCAAAATTAAAAATCATTTTAAATCCCTATATGTTATAGTGTTGTGGTTATCTCATGCTCCAAATAGTTGATATTACTAATGAACAACCAATTCTATTCAGTATTATCCTATTATGTTGAGCTATTAAATGAGATTATCATTTCTTGTTAATGTTGTTTATGATAGTAGTGCAAAGATTGTAAAAGCATTAAGGGATCACCCTCCCGGGTTTTGTAAAGCTCAAAGTGTAGGAGGATTTTTAAAGTCCTCGTCAGTTGGTCCAGGTCCTCAAGCTGCCCTTGATTGGAATTGGAAATCCCATAGGTAGATTAGAAGACCAACCTGGTTACATTGTAAAAAAGAACCAACAAGATACTCTCACAATTAGGATGGATAGTATGAGAATAGATACTATGATTATCATGAGTATCAATGACTGCATTTTTTGGAATGTTAGAAGCCTTAGTGGATTATCTAGGTGAGATGAAGTCCCCAAGTGCATCATCTAACATATCAAAGTTATCACAACTAAAGGGCTTGGTAGGTACAAAATGCACTTGTGGAAAGAGATCTAACATGATCATATTACTATGCTTTGTCCAAAATTAATCATTAAATTTCAATTTTGGTTTTATGTCTATGCATGTTAAAGGCTAACTAGGAAAGAAAACAAACTTACAAACCTATTATATACATAGATTTGGAAATCAGACTCCATATTTACAAACTAACAACAACTATTAATCTACTCTTAAAATTTGAGGCAAATTTACCAGGACTAAGTCGCCCAGGGAATCTATGTCTAGCCAGGGCTATGTCTACAATTTTAATTTCAAAGGCATTACTAATAGAAAGTGATTGTGTGAAAGTGTGCAAACCTAGATTTGGGATTAATTCTATTGTTATTTTGGAATATTTTAAGTTTCACAATGTGTTGTAACAACCTAGGGTTTTAAATTTTTCCAAAAAGAGAACCAGTTTATAAAAAATATGAAATACTTCAAAAAATGTAAACAATTGTCCTATAGATCTGATAATTTCCAGCACTAAAATATAATATTTTTCCCCAAATTTGCAACAAATTAAGTAAAATGACACCTTTCTTTCTCATCCAATAACACCTTTTAAGAATTCCAAACTAGAAATCAACAAGAAAAATCAAACTGAGGACATAGAAACAAAGGTCTAAGGAACTTTTTGTTGAGCCAAGAATACAAAGACAAATCCACTCAAGGGCGTCTATGTCTTGGATAGGGTTTCAAAAAATTGAAAGTTTGACAGTTTATTAGATTGTTTAAGGGTTATGTATCTATGTGCAAATATGTATAATAATGAATACTTTTTTAGAATTTTCTCAATTTAGGACAATGTAATTCAAATGTAAATGTGTAACAATGTTGAAAATACTTGAATAATAAATGATAATTGTGAATATAATTTGAATATAAATAAGATCTAAGATGAATGAAATTAACCCTATTGCAACCTATAATGCAATATGATATACAATTTTTTGAATTTTTATGCCTTTTATGGTGCAAAAATGAGTGCCTAAATAAGAAATGCATGATAATGCAATGCTAAACCTAGATCTAGGGTAAATTATTCTAGATTTCAAAAGATTTATGATGTTAAAATGTCGGGTTCACCAAAATGTTTTGATGAAAAATGGATCCTAGGTCTAAAAAAAATCACTAACATCAATTCGTTTTCAAGAGAACATTAAGATGCAAATCAACAAGGTGATTAGATTGAATTTCAACCATGAAGGTGAGTCAATAAAACCTAAATTTTATGCTTTTGAGCCTTGGAAATTGATTGGAATTGAATCACTTTAATTAACCTAATAAAACTATGTTCCCTAATCTAAAAATACAAGATTTTGATAACTTAGAAACTGTAACATATTTATTCATAAAAAAAATCTAAGAAAGGTAGAGTTCTATGCACTTGTGTTGCAAGTTTGAAGCAGAGTTTGGAGGACTAATTCACCCAGGGAGGAATAATTCACCATAGGGAATAAGTGCTCATGTAGAGGGATTTCAAATCTATTTTTGTAGTCCTCTAGTGCCATATTAGAGCTTTCTATTTCTACCTACAAATTTGTCAGATATTTTTGTGAGTTTCTATGAGTTGTCAAGGTGTAGGGTTTTGATTACAACAATGGATAATTGATCTTCAAACTTCTTCCTGTCTCCTTCAAACCTAAAACTTGCACATTCAAAGAGAGAGGAAGGGTTGTTTCATTTAGGGGTTTTCCTTGGTCAAAACCCATGATAGTGTTTCCACTTACACAATGGAAATGTTAATGATAAAAAGATAAATGATAGGAAGGAATGATGAATCAAAAAAGTTCTATAACTCACCATCCTTCAATGGATTCCTTAAAGGATTGAAGTCATGCACATCTCCTCAAGGTTTGGATCTTTCTTGCTTGAATTTCTTGGATACCTATAAAGGGTTATCCTTCACAAAAGATAATGACATAAACATGCATAAATTCACATATGATTTGATTGTTGGGAAAATGTGTCTCAACCTTGAAATTATATACGATTTATTGTTGATAGGATGTATGTTGGTATGTGGCAACTGATCATGCAAATACTATACACTCATAGCAAGATATGGGGTTCGGGGTATCACCTTGAATTTTTTTTTTTTTTGCTAACACATCAAGGCTTTTTCCCACTGACACGTCAAGATTTTTTCCTGCTGACACGTCAAGGTTTTTTCTTGCTGACACGTCAAGGTTTTTTCATGCTGACACGTCAAGGTTTTTTCCTACTGACACGTTAAGGTTTTTTCCTGCTGACACGTCAAGGTTTTTTCCTACTGACATGTCAAGGTTTTTTTATTAACACACCAAATGAAAAATGACCTTGTAAAAACCTAATTCTAGAAGGTTCCAAAAAGCTTGTTATAAGAATATGGGATGTATGTATATGGCATGTATTCTAAGAGTTTGATAGCAGTTGGGTTGTCTCTTGATCTCTAGTGGTGATACTCTTGTGAGAAGCTTTCTCTGCAAGTATATTGTAATCTTTTGATTTTTGAATAATATTTTGGGTAGCTTTTGGAGTGTGGGGTTTTCTCTCGAAAGGGTTTTCCCCACATAAGTCATTATGTCATGGTATGCATGATATTTGTGTCTATTTATATTTAAGCTTTTGTAATTGTTAAAGATCTGTAAATTTTTTTGCATTATTATCCTCTCAAGGTTAGTGTAGGAAGTTGTTTTGCTACCTTAGCTTCCTTACAAGTGGTATAAGAGCTTGATCACCTTTGGTTTCAATTGTGGGTTGTTGGATTTTTGAACTAATCCAGATTTGAGTGGGATTTTGTGCAAAAGACACTTTGAGATCTTGTTACAAGAATTTTTAGATGGAAATTTCATCAGGCAGAATAGAGGTGGAGAAATTTTTTAGAAATAATTTTGAGATGTGGAAGCTAAAGATGGAGGATCTGTTGATAAATCAAGATCTATGGGATGTTGTTGATGAGAATGTTTCAAGGCCTTCAAATCCTACTCAAGTTGCTCAATATGATGCTATGGATTGTAAAGCCAAGGGTCTAATTATATTGTGCTTGGTAGACTCTATTTTAATTAATTTCCATGATGAGACTTCTGCACATAAACTATGAAAGAAGCTTGGTGAGACGTATCAAGACAAATCTTTGGTGAACAATATTTTCTTGAGGAAGAAGTTATATTCCTTAAGAATGGAAGAGGGTGGATGAATCATAGACCACCTAGAAGCATTCAATATGTTGGTGGCTCAATTAGCATCTGTTGGTATCAAAATGGACGAGGAGGAGAAATGTTAGATATTGCTTTGTTCTTTTCCTGCTTCATGGGATTCTTTTGTTATGGATATTGGGAGTACTTCTATTATATTGAAGACTGAAGATGTGGTGGGTTTTTTTTTCTAAAGAAATGAGGAGGAAGGTATCCATCACTGCCAAGGAGGCCCTAAATGTTCATGGTAGACCTAAGGAAAAAGGAAAGAAAAATGAGAAGCATGACAAATCCAAGTCCAAGGGGAGATCTAAATCTTCTAGAAAGTACAAAGTTATTTGTTGGAACTACGGTAAGCCTGAACATGTTTGTAAGGAATGCAAAGAAGAAAAGAAGAAATTTGATTATGATTCTGAGTCTGAGAAGGAAGATGGTGATGCATTCATTGCGGCTTTGGAAACTTGTGTAGGTAATGATGCATGGTTAATTGACTCAGGTGCATCTTTTCATATGACCTTTAACAAAGATTAGTTTTGTGAATATGAAGAATTTGATGGAGGTAAGGTGTAATTGGGTGATGATTCTCATTTAGAAATTATTGGCATGGTAAAGTTAAAATCAAGTTTCTTGATGGTAGAATAAAAATGATTAATGATGTATTTCATATCCCTAGATTAGCAAAATATTTGTTATATGTGAGAAAACTAATAGATGCGGGTGTGCACGTAGTATTTTATGATGTAGGATGTAAGATGGTAGAGGTACTATGGTGATTGCTAGAGGTGTTAGATATGGCTCATTGTATAAGATTGATGCATGCACTGTTGAGTGCAATAGTACTTCTATGAAAAGAAAGTAGAAGTGAAGGTTTCACCTTTAGCAGATGGTCATGGCTTTTGGGTACCCAAGGGTGCTCTTTCTTTTGAAACAAAGTTACCTACAAAGAAAACTATGTTATGGCATCAAAGACTTGGCCACATTGGAGAAAAGGGTCTATGGATGTTGAAAAATAAAAATCTTGTTGAAGGTTTGTCTAATTGTAATCTTGAATTCTTTTTCTTTGAGCATTGCATTTATGGAAAAAAAACCACATTCATTTTTACTCGAGTTCTCATAAATCTTGTGGTGTATTGGATCTTGTAGACACCTAAAAATGACCTAGGCCTGCAAGCTTCATTTTTACCACCTTCGTCCTAGCATAATTATGACATTTAATTATGTCCTCGGTCCACATTCGTCTATTAATTAAATAATTCATAATTATTTGATTAATTCATGTCCTCTTATTCCCCATGATTATTAAATAAATAAATCTTATTTATTTGTTAAATACGTCATTAATTGTCTAAGTCTTCCCCTAATTAAACAAATTTCTAAATTTATTTAATTACCTTTCTTCATTTATTTCTTCCTGATTATTAAATAAAAAAATCTTAGTTATTTATTTAATATGTCACTAACTGTCATAATTAAATGAATTGATTAATTTATTTAATTAATTAATCTTATCTTCTAAATTAAATAATTATCTTTAATTATTTAATTGTCAAAATTAATATTCATCTCATTTTAAATAAATGAAATTATTTAAAATCTCATCACAATCTTAACTGACAATCCATTTTGGTAAATAATCTAAAAAATATTATTTATTTGTCTCACAAAATCCATATTTTGAGTTGATTGGTAGCTTTCTTCCAAAAATCAAATAAAGCAAGCAGGTTCTTGATTTTATCAAAATTTCTTTTCAATCCATCTTTTATAAATCTCACAAAGCAGACTATCTTTATCTTCTCAATTGGAAAATCTTTATTTTCAAAATTAATTATCTCCTTTTTTCTCCACTGCTGATCTAATTTTCTCAAATGACATCTTGACTGCTCACTTAAGGAGTTTTCCCTAACCCTAATTAGGGATTATCAGATTGAATCTCGTCCTCTGATTTTAGGTTTCTGTCAAGAGTCGATCTCGTCTGTCCATTCAAAATTGTGTTTTCTATAAAATGACAATTTTGTTCAAAATTTGGGGACCACTTCATTAATATAGGAATTATAGTCATTTAGCATTCATAGTTATTATTTTCATTTATCATATTGTCATAGGCATAGGAATTTAAGATTCAAATCCTTCAAAGCTTGTTTAGGACAATGGCATAGTCAAGATTGCTCACACACTCGATCTAAGGGCAACACAAATCAACAAGTTAGAAGGTGTAATGGAGATCAACCATGGAGATTGAAGACATTGGGTGAGATTGTTCTATTTTCTGTGTTTTCATTTATTTTCCTTTGCACTTCATTAATTCTTTGGGTTTATTATGTTTTCAATTCATTGAATCTAATCCTTAAGAAAAATAACCCTTAGTTACATTGGTGAACCCGATGTGAACACGACTCTGTTATTTGCTATTATTTCTGTACGATTTTTGGGAGTTTTCTGTGATTTTTGCAGGTACAGGTACAAAGCGATGTAGTCATTTTTAAAAAAACAATCGTGACGCATATGATGCATCACGATGCATTAGAAGCCCAAAATTCCGCAATCGCTATGTCTCGCCGCAATCGCATCCTGGAAAGCCGCATTTGAGATCCCCGAGCCGCATTCGATACACATAGTGACACATTCATTATGTCGCGACGCATTCACTGGGTCATGACGCATTTTCCTGGTAATCTTTTCTTCTCATTTGCATTCGGATTTTTGAGGTCTTTTTGTTCTTTCTATTTTTTTAAGCACTCAGTTTTTTTCTACATTCTGCTTAATAGGAGCTTTCGTGTTAGTAATCGTGTTTCACAGCTTGTGGCGGTTATGTTTCATGGGTCCAAGATTAGTGGATGAAATTGCTAACTTGTGGTTTTGCAGCTCCGTTAGTCAAAGACTCATTTCTCAAACAACGTGTTTGCGATTTATAGTGTAGAAAACACTTCATTTGGTGCTTTTAAAATGGATGTGTGTTTGATTCTGTCTGATTGTGCTTGAAGGTGGTAGGTGATTATTCTCTCACCTTGTGAAAACTAGGTGATCAGAAACCAGACCCATCTTATTTTGTGTCACCCTCACGATTTGGTAATCAAAGTATCCTCTCCCCTTGTGCACTTGTGCGATCTTGGGTGTAAGAGAAATGGTTACTAACTCTAGAACTTGGGCCTATTTTGGTGGGAAAAAGTACTCACCCCAGGACGACTTAGACCGATAGCACCCTGAACCCGAGGGACTTCCAGCCAGTATATAAAAGTGGATTCTTGGGGAAAGCTCAAGAATCACGAGTGTGGTTCCGACAAGATGGATCCGAAAGGGGACTCTCGCCACATGGATCATGCCCCATGAATGGAATGCCCATATTAAACACCTCTTGTCTTAGTGTCCAACCATTCTATTGGTCGTTGCTTGATATAGTGTAGGGTATAGTATCATGCTCGAAGACACTCACTACTGATCCCCTTGAGTAGAGATAGTAATTCTTGGGATGTCATTACCAAAGAATCCAAATTTGTTGTGCTCGAATGATGTTAATGAGCCGTGGAGGGGAGCCAATGCCACCAAAATTCTAATCTATTCGCTCTCGAGAAGGAAAGGTGTTTATCACCAATCCGGGGTATATCGGTGGGCTATATCAAGTATACAAACCCTTGGCCTATTGACCTTTTAGGATTGTACTTGTCTTATGTGCAATTTCTTACATTCAAAACACTGTGTTTGTCAAGTGCTTTCTAGTTTCATCACATTTACAGTTCTAAACAAAACATTCAACACCAAACAGATCAAACTTGCCATCAAAATGACAAGAAAATCAATTTTAAACAAAATTGTGTCGCATCTGTTGAACCACAATCAATTTTCTGCACCATAATTGCTCTGTTAAACCACATTTGACATTTAAAACACCGCATCTGTATGCGTCGCGATGCATCTAAACACTACAGAGCCACATATGCAAAATCGAGTCGCATCTGACAGTCCAAAAGCCGCAATCACAAAAACAAACCACATTTGACAAATTGTGATGCATTCGCAGCTTCAAACGACGCATTCGCCTGTCATGAATGAAACCTTGAAACAAATCCAAATCTAAGTCCACACTTTGTCAGTATTTTTTCAAACACAGTTTCCAAAGGAATCCTGTCAGAAACCAATTTTGAAATTGCTCAAAACTTTTGTCCATTAGTTTGCATTTTCTTCACCATAGGTTTCACCATTCATTATTTTTAGGTGCATACGTTTGACATTAGTTTGTCCCTAGGCTTCAAATCATTGCATACTTTGGATTAGATAAATCTCAACACCAATTCGCAAACGTCATTATTTTTCAAAACTAGGTTATCTTGGACTTCACCACCATTATCTTTTTCAGTCATTGTCCCTTTTGGTGAGATTTTTTCCAACTCAAAAGTCTAGTTAGGAAAACTCACTAATCATATTGGCCTTGCCATCTTGTTATTTTCAGCAAAGTCCTTTAGTAACCAAAATCAAAAACAAAAAGTCAGTTTAGAAGTGCTTAGATATCCTTGTCTTAAATTGCATTATAGGTTTAGACATTGCATATTTTATTCCCAAAAATCCAAAAACATTACACATTTTAGCCGTCATTTTAAACTTAGACTTCACATAGTGTCATCCTTGCATTTAGTTGTCATCTCCATTTTGAGCAATATCATTTTATGGTGGAAACTAGACTCCAAAAAAAAAGAGACAAATGGAAAACTTTTGACAAGACCCCACGTCCACTGTCAACAATCCCACATATGATCCAAACTGGAATTTTGATGATCCATTTGCCAACACAAAGGACCAACCTCTCACAACAACACCCCCCTCATCAAACAGTCCATTTGAACTATTCTTGTGTAAAGATGAATATGGTCAAATACTTGAGGAAAACCTAGAGGTAGTGGCACAAGATCCAGAGGCCTCTCAATTTGTCGAACAAATGGTCCTATACGATAGAGACAGATACTTGGCCATACTCTTAAGTCAAGGAGCCAAATTGCCTAAAGGATTCGACATCGACACATTGAGATCAACATCCCCAGACCCTAAGATTAATAACATACATAACTTGTCAAACAGTGATCAACCTCCAAACACTACGAGCAATACTTTCTTTGACACTACAATGATAGTACATGCTACTCCCAACATCTCAAACACCTCCAACTCAATAAATGCAACATCCATTGGAGGATCACAATCGGCCACAATGCCCCCAACATCCACGACACTGTCACAATCAGTTGGAACCGCTTATGGCCCCTCAACAACGTGGGCAAATTATTCAAACCCTCTCTTTACCGTAACGGTAAATGTTACAGGGGCATCATCAAGTCACAACAATCCCCCCTTGACAACCACATCTAGTACCATGAGTACACCTTCGACACACCCTCTCATTGGTATCTCGCAAAATCCTTTGGGGGGAGGCAAATGACATGTATTCATTCAAGGACAACAACAAAATGTTAACACACCAACACAGTCAAATGTCATTTCCTCCCAAGGATCAAATGCAAACATACCCCTTGCACAAAATCAACAATTTGGACAAGGTAGTCAACAAACACAACTCATGACATCATTCACAAATCAAAATGTTCATGGTCACCATATTCCCCAAATATCAACACAAATGGCTAGGGGACATATTCCAACTTACTCATCCCATGTTCATACTCACCAACATACACCCAACTCTAACATTCAGTACCAACAACACACCAATCCACACACATCATACATGTCACAACAATCCATATCGCCACAATTCACCAATATTCATGTAAAACAAACAGGGACCTATGGTGTACCGGGCAACCCAACACACGGGAGCACAAATGATCTTGTTATGGATGCCTTACAAACACGATTGATGGGTTTAGAGAAAACTATCCAAAACATATACGTATCGGGAAAGAAATTAGAAATATCATATGATCTAAACGTATACCCATTCGACATGAGCTTATACATGCCTCCATTTCCTCTGGGATATGTGTCACCCAATTTCACAAAATATAGAGGCAAGACAAACCCCATTGAACATGTTTGCGAGTTTACAACTAATTGTATGGACATCGCTTATGAACATAATTGATGAGACTTTTCTCTAAAAGTCTGGCAGGTCCTGTCCTTGAATGGTTTTCCAATCAAAAGGATATCCAAACATGGGATGAGCTTAAACAAAAATTCATAAAAAATTATGCGTACATTGACATGGATATCTCTATCACTAGCTTGTGCAATCTCATGCAAGAGGATGCTGGTGAAACTTTCATCCCATTCTTTCAGAAATGGAGAAGTCTAGCTAGTCAATGTCATATTGATATACCTGAAAGGGAAAAGGTCGACATGTTCGTGCAAACACTTCTTGGGCCCCTAACATATGCATTGCAAGTACATTGTTGCACAAACTTCATAGACTTAGTTGAAAAAGGGGTCCAGATTGAGAAATCCCTTATCACAAAGGGAGAACTAAGGTATGGTCCCAAAAACATGAACATCAATCCACCTGCCGACAAAAACAAATATTGGGTTAAAAATAAACACGTTACAAATGACGGTGTTGTCGATGCCAAGACTGCAAACATTGTGGGTCCTGTATTGGCCCTAAAAGGGGTTCAACAACAAAACAAAACAACATTGACACCTCCTCCCAATGTCCCTTCAAAGAACCAGAGTAGTCAAAACAATCAGGGACAATACCGCCAAATGAGACAATTTCCTAAAGGTTGCACATACACTTCTTTGGGTGAACCCATTGAGGAAGTCCTCAAGAAATACCTCCAGACTGGCGTCATCACACTTTAGGAACCAAAACCATATGACCCAAGACAATTCAAACCAGCATGGTGGGACGATAATGCATTTTGCGATTATCATCATACAAAAGGACATAAAACCTCTAACTGTCGACAGTTGAAAAACCTAGTAAAAGATCTTATCGAAAGCTGTATCATTGAGGTAGGCGGATCTCAATTGGCCTCCAATTCAGATCATACTATCCATAAGAACCCACTGTAGGACCATGGTTCTCATAATGCTTCCACCTCAGGTCCATAGACAAACAATAATCAAGCTAACTTTGCCCGAGCCAAGTATGACTATTCTAGTGGACCAATTATAAATAATGTACGAACTGATGTCGAATACATCAACACCATTACGATCAAGAGAGCACCTTAGTGTAATGCTACTACTCGAAGTGGAAAGGTCACCATAGCTAGTCCGTCTCCCGCTAGGAAACCCAAACTTACCATACCTGGACCATCTGCTAGCAGTCAAAACCTACCCCGACCACAAAGCAGGGACAACCCAAAAGTCAGTTCAACCTTATCGACCAGCTAGGCAAGACTCTCATACAAATCTCTATACTTGAGCTACTTCATATCTCTCCCGCACACAAGGATATACTAGATAAAACCCTGCAAGAGTCGTCAGTCCCCAAGGACATTGATGTCAATCAATTTGAGACCATGGTGGGATACCTCACTATGCCTCACCATGTCACCTTCTCGGATCAAGACTATTCATCACCTAAAACCAACCACAACGATGCCTTGCACATAGAAACATTTGTCCACAAACACAAAGTCAGATGGGTTTTAGTAGATGGTAGAGCAGGATTGAACATATGCTCCCTCAAGCTGGTTAAGGCTCTAGGATTCTCCAATGCATGCGTAGACCCAACAAAGAGCATAGTGATCAAATCATACGATGATGAAGAACGCTCTTCATGTGGTGTTATCTCTCTCCCTATCAGAGTGGGACCAATCATTGTGGACACAACCTGCCAGGTCCTGGATTTGGAACTACCATACAACATCTTGCTTGGCTGTCCATGGATCCATGCCTTAAAAGCCGTTCCGTCCACATATCACCAATACCTAAATTTTCCATTTGACGGCATAGAAATAACCATATATGGAGACCCTTACCCTTCCCAATATTGTACAAACTTAAGGGGTATCTCTAAAAATTGAGTACCTATTAACCAAGAAGCACCTGGCTCCTCATCATCCAAATACATTGACCCATCCGCACTCACATCATCTTCGACATCAACTCCATCCATGTCTTCCGCCATACCACCACCTTTCGCAAGCCCTAAGGCTGAATCCACTGTCAAGATCTAGGACCTGGGCTACGGAGAATTCAAATTGCACACATCATACAGCATAACAACAATACCCAAGTCACCAAAGGTCTATGGTAGGCCATGTTTCAGAATGTAACTCCAAATTATTTTTAAGGTTCCACCAAAAATAGTTTTCATCAAATGGGGGGACATGAGTAATGAGGACCTTGCTGACATCATAGGATGGATCTATAAGGATACTATCGCACTACCCCCATTACTAGTTCAAAAATATGGCAAGGGTTATGATATAATGAGGGCTAAGGGCTACGATGGTACTAGTGGCCTGGGAAAAAATAAAGCTGGTCGAAGAGAGCCCATAGAACCTTTCAAAATACCAAAGTATCTTGGATTAGGGTTTGGACTACCTGACTATGATGATTGACGTACCTCTGGAATTTCAAGTGAGAGAGTACATGCTTCAGACAGTGTCAAGACTACTAGGGAAACCCTCACCGAAACTGACTCCCAAGAGTGGGAATTTGGCTCAGAACGATCCCTAAGTGACTGTTGCCTAGATGATTTGTTTGTCGAAGAAGGGGAACTGACCTTTGAACAAATATTTTGGCAAACATTTAAAATTGATCAGGCACCAAATAGTTAAACTCCCATTACCACCTCCCATGATTTACAAACCCCACTATCTGAATCCCATTAGTCTGACCCATCTGAATTACCAAGTGACATTGATAATCGTGACTCTAGGTCCTTCACCCCTTATTTCGACAACGAATATGAGACAAGCGAAGGGGAATATTGGATAGAATCCAATGTAGAGTTGGATGATGATAACCTCATCTACAATATCACTAAATCCATCTGCATTCTTTCTGTATCCTCCCCACAATTCACCAACACTGACGATGGCATTTCCCTAGTTTATCCTCAACTAGTCGATTGGGACCAACAAGGGCCGCCAGTCCTGGATACATTTCAGAATGATGAGGCAATTGCAGAATTTATGGGATTACGCGAGGACATACCTAATGGTGACCACAAGGTAGGATTCGCTATTGATCTAGATTGCACGGCATACTTCGATGAGACTGCTCCATCCTCCAATCGCAAAAGTAAAAATAACAATAAAATAAAAAATGAAATGTCTCTAGGTGAAAACCGAAAGGAACCTTTTGACGATAAAATAGTAAAAACAAAGGATGTATCTGTGGGTGAAAACCTCTCTGAGGTGCCCAAAGATGGAGGATTGGACTTTCTTCCTGTGCAACAAGAGAAGTCGGCTATGCTGGTAGAAGATACCATAGAAGATAACATATCGACTGCAGAAGATCCCAAAATGGTCCTCTTTGTTGCATCATTGACTAAAGAAGAGAGGCCAAAATTTCATAAATTCTTTGCTGAACATAAAATAAACTTCGCATGGTCCTATGTAGACATGCCAGGATTAGACCCAAAACTGGTCTTGCACCATCTACCACTATTGCCTAATGTCAAACCAGTCAAGCAGAAGTTACGCAAAATGCACCCTCAAGTCGCTCTATTGGTCAAGGCAGAATTGAAGAAACTTCTAGATGCTGGATTCATTCGGTCAATTGACTATGTAGAATGGATATCTAACTTAGTGTCAGTAACAAAACCAAATGGGTTGATCCGCATTTGCACAGATTTTAGAGATCTAAATAAGGCATGCCCAAAGGATGACTTTCCTTTACCCAACATTGACATCATAGTTGACCTTACAGCAGGATATGAGATGCTATCCCTCATGGATGGTTTCTTTGGCTATAATCAGATTCACATTGCCCCAGAAGACTAGCACAAAACGACATTTACTTGCCCATGGGGAACATACTATTGGAATGTCATGCCCTTCGGTCTCAAAAATGCAAGTGCCACATATCAAAGAGCTATGACTACAATCTTCCATGACATGATACATAAAATAATGGAAGATTGTGTAGATGACCTATTGGCTAAATCAGCAACCAAGAAATATCACCTCAGGGTTTTAGACATAATTTTCAAACGACTGCAAGAATACAAACTCTGACTAAATCCTAAGAAATGTGTCTTTGGTGTAACATTAGGTAAACTCTTGGGCTACATAGTTTCTCGAAGAGGCATTGAGGTTGATCCAACAAAATTCAAAGCCATCATAGACATGCCTCCTCCTAGAGGAATCAGTGAGCTCAGGACTCTACAAGGTAGGGTACAATCTATTCGACGCTTCATAGCCCAATTGGCTGACAAGTGCCACCCATTTCAATACCTGTTGCGCAAGGCTATCCCCATTGTGTGGACAGACAAATGTCAAGAATCCTTTCAGAAAATCAAAGACTACCTACTATCAATGCCAGTTCTCATGCCTCCCATTCATGGAAAGCCATTGATCCTATACATCTCGACAACTAGTTCAGCATTGGGGGCATTATTAGCACAAAACAACCAAGAAGAAAAAGAAAGAGCTATATACTATTTTAGTCGAACGTTGGTCGGCTATGAGCTGAACTACACACCAATTGAACGAGTTTGCCTAGCCGTGGTCTTTGCAGCACAAAAACTAAGGCATTATATGCTAAGCCATTAGATGCAACTGGTAGCAAAGATCGACCCCCTAAAATATTTGTTGAGTAGGGCAGCATTAACAGGATGTCTGGAAAAATGGGTCATGATTCTAAGTGAATATGATATCCAGTATGTGGAAAGAAAGGCGATAAAAGGACAAGTCATTGCAGACCAACTAGCAGACGCACCTTTGCAAAGTGATCACCCACTAGTGGCAGATTTTCCAGATGAGTCGATATTCCATACAGAACCTAAGGCACCTTGGCGACTCTATTTTGATAGATCACACACAAATCATGGCTCGGGGGCAAGAATCTTGTTTATCACCCCTCAAGGAGACTCCATTCCTAAATCTTTCCGCATTGCATACCCATGCACAAACAATGTGGCAGAATATGAGGCATTGGTTACAAGACTAAGAATGGCAATAAAATGGAAATTTAGAGCACTACATGTCTATGGAGATTCTGAGCTTGTCATCAACCAGGTTAATGATGACTATGACACAAAAGATGAGAAGTTGATGCCCTATAAGCGAATGGTTGACAGTTTCCAAACATACTTTCATATGGTAACTTTTGAACAAGTTCCAAGAACACAGAACAAAGCAGCGGATGCAATGGCTACGATAGGCTCTCCTTGACATCCCAAGCAATCTTCCACAATTGGAGTTTCTCATAGAACAATTGTTGGTTCCTGCCTATGACATTCTAGAATCAGAAATGGTCTGTGAACTTGTTGGTCCCAACTCTCTCTGGTATCAAGACATTCACGACTACCTTAAGTCCCAAACCCTTCCACCCAACCTATCCAATAACCAGAAGAAGTCCTTCATTAGAAAATCTATGAGATATGCCATCGTCAGTGACACCTTTTACTGTTGTAGCTTTGACAATACCCTCCTTAGATGTCTCGACACTAATGATGCAGGTACAACCTTACGTGAAGTACATGACGGTATATGCGGATCTCATTTCGAGTGATCCTACTCTAGCTAAGAAGATAACAAGACTTGGGTACTATTGGCCGACCATTGAAAAGGATGCATTAGAATATGTCAAGACTTGTCACAAATGTCAAATTCACAGTGATTTGATCCATGCTCCCGCATAGGAACTTTAGCCGATCACCTTTCCTTGCCCATTCGCTCAATGCGGACTCGACCTCGTGGGTAAGATCCATCCAACCTCGTCCAATGGCCATAAATTCATTAACACTTCCACTGAGTATTTTACGAAGTGGATTGAAGCCATCCCATTGACATATATTACCGAAAAACAAATATCCAAGTTCATCCTTAACTACATCATTTGTCGGTATGGCCTTCCGCAATCCATCATCACTGACAATGGACATCTGTTTAAAAACTAGGACGTTCATGAGTTATGTGAGCGATTTCACATCCAACACCATTTTTCATCTCCATATTACCCACAAGGAAATGGTCAAGTTGAGGCATCAAATAAAACCATTGTTAAAATCCTCAAAAAGACGGTTAATGACGCTGGCCGTGATTGGTACATACAAAGTTCAATCCTGCTTTGTGGGCTTACCACACTAGCATTCATATGCCTATATGAGCCACTCCATTTGCCCTAGTCTATGGTGCTAAGGCAATCTTGCCCATTGAGGTCAAAATTCCTTCGTTACGAGTCTCCCTGAAGGGTTTAACTGATGAGGAAGAGTACATATAGTCGCACTTGCATGAGTTGGAGATGCTAGAAGAAAGAAGGCAGAATTCCCTAAACCATCTAGAAGCGTATCAGAACCATCTCTGTCACAGTTATAATAAGAGAGTCATCATCAGGAAATTTGACATTGGTGACTTAGTCCTAATGCAGAACCGTAAGAACCAAGTTGATAGAGAAAAGCCAAGAAAGTTTGAACCAAACTGGTTGGGTCCTTATGTCATCATCTCTTCTTTTGGTTCTAGAGCCTATCAACTAGCGACTCTAGAGGGAGAACAATTGATAGAGCCTATCAACAGTCTACATCTCTGGAAGTTCTACGCATAGCATCAGGAAATCGAGCTAAGAACGACAAAAAAATAAAAGAAAAAAATTAGAAAATAATAAAAAAATCATTGCCTTGATGAAAACCTGGCAAACAAGTGTCTCGGCAACAACAAAAAAAAAAGAAAAATGACAAAATAGTAAAGAGAAAAATCTCATCCAACAGTGAAAACCTGGCAAATAGGCACTTTGGATAGGTACCATAGAGAAAACCTGGCAAACAGGCGCCATGCGTAATCGATCATTGCTCTAACATCTACTATCACTTTGTCTACCTTCGCTTAGGATGGAGGACATCTCACGCCATTATCATGCTAGTTGACATGACATTATACCCTTCCTTTTATGGTTGATAAATGATTGACATCAAGTCCTGACGACTGACCATCTAGTAAACCAGCAACATTCCGTCCATATTCCTTAAAGTTGGCTGTCTTGGACCTGACTGGGGGAAAAATTTGTATCATATAATTGTAGTGGATGTCACATACGACATCGGAAAACATTGAAAAAGTCTTGAAAAAAGACCTAAACATTGAAAAAGTCCTCAAAAAAAAAAAAGACCAAAAACATCATAAAATGTCCTTAAAAAAAGACAAAAACATCGCAAAAAGTCTTGAAAAAAGACCTAAAAATCATAAAACATCCTGAAGAAAACCACAACAAAACCTCAGACTGCTCAAAGAACATGAACATAGGGTTATCTCTTGTTAAAGTCTGTCATGTCAAATCAATGAGTCTTTGCCATTTGTTTGAACTACATTGTCTCTGTGCATTTGCTATGTAGGCAAGAGTCACATTTGAGTCCCCGAGACATTAGGTCAGTCCATTTAGGTTTGTCACGATAAATCATGACGCAATCTTTGGTCATCAATACAAAGTCATTGGTCATGTCGAACTACAAGGTCTCTGAGTGTATGACATAGGCAAGGCCATCTGTCGATGAGCCCCCGAAGCCGCACTAGCTCAGTCCATTAGGGTACATGACATCACACTGGCATACACGTCAAAAAGTCTTCAAGACAACGAAAATCTTTCCCAAATGAACGAAACTCACAAGGAAAACTATGACAATCATTTATCACAACATAACATATCTCATTGGCACATATCATCATGACAATATTGGCATATAGTCAAACACAAGTCAAACTCGATCAAAGCAAGTCAAATCATCATAACCTGTCAAACTATCAACTTTAGGTTAATCTTCAGATATGTCCTTCTGAAAGATAGCCTTAGTCATTCATGCCTTAGGATGTGTCCTTCCTAGGCATAGTCACTGTCATTCAGCATTTTGTGGGATCCTCTTGGCATCTAAGGATCCCTTCTCTTAACATCAATTTTCTTCAGATGTGTCCTTCTGAAGAACCAACTCTATCATCTATGCCTTAGGATGGGTCCTTGCTAGGCATCGTCATCATTTCGAGGGACCCATTTTCGACTGTTAGGGATCAAATCCTCTCGACATTAAGATTATTTAGGATGTGTCCTTCCTAAATTTGGAAAATTTGGACATTTGTCGTCTGAGCATCATCAAAGCTTTGACACTCGGGCATCTTATCATCATCAAATTTGACATTCTGACAATGGATATCTAGATGCACTTGGCAAACACTTCACAATTATCTTTTGGTTTTTTATCATGTTATTAGTTTTTCAGTGAGATCCCACTAAGCAAGATTTAGAGAAGCAGCGACGTATCATGACGATTGACACGCATGACTACTAGTTTCTTAACGAGGCCCTGATTCTGGAATTTAGAAAAACCACGACATATCATGATAAGGGCTCTATTTTTTTTCTATTTTGACAATCGTGTTGCTAGTTTCTCAAGGATGTCCTGGAAATAGGATTTAGAGAAGCAACGACGTTTTAGGATTTTGTCTTTGTCTTTTTCTGCTTGTGGTTGATTATGCCAAAAAGACTGGGGCAATCACACTCCATTCTGAATCATGATCATCCTTGTCTATGACTGCTTGTCTTATGTTATGGTACGACCTTGCACACCTTGATTTATGTGATATCATGGTGTTTTTTGGCCATTACAATAGTTTTCCTCTGCCCCTGTCACTGCCTCTGCCTCCTTGTCTGGCCCTTGACACATGAGGTATCACTAACTGCCTGTCCACAGGAGCTGGCCCATTAGGATCTGTCAATGACACTGGTCTATGTGCCTGCCACCATAAATCATAGTCCGTTGTGGTCCCGGGATCAGCTATCCCACCTCTCCATCCCCATGCCTGGGCTCCTAGCCCATCAATTTGCTACTCTGTGAAGGCCACTGGAATGGCTGATCCCCAAGCATACTCTCTCGACGACCGGGCATACTCAGCTGTCCCTGCGGGTGCACCCTGCTGCTCTCTGAACTTCCTAAGGACACGCTACGAAAAATACATCTCATTAATCAGTGAGGTCTGCATGGTCCTCCCAATCAAATATCTGTACTGTTTGCAAAGGCTCAGGTGGTCGTCCGCATCATCCCACTGCCTGTAGTCTCTGTACGGTCTCCAAATGAAAGACACCATCATGTGAATTCTGTGTTGGCACCAACCGATCTCGCCCATTGGGGTCTACTATAAATCACTTGTGTAATAATAGGCAAAGGGCATCCCCTCGGCCAACTATGGTCTATCAATCGGTGGACGAAATATGGCTATGTGCTCCCAAGCCCAAATCATCATCAAAGTAGTCCCGTATGATATACTCTCTGCTCTCCTATAGGAAACCTTGTGTAATTGATGGTAGAGTGTCCCCAACAAACAAGGACCCCAGGCATAAACTGTCTTATCACATCTCATCCCAACCAGGACGTCTCCCCAGCCAATAGGGAATCTGTGTCCCCGATGGTTGGGAATCAAAATACCTACAATCAAGGTCGCAAGGAATGCATCAAAGTGACCATAGTGCTCTGCCATGAACTTCCATCTGATCTCATATCCCTAGATGCCCAGTCCTGCACCCTAATCTTGATAGTACGCTTGAAAGGTCTGCTAACCATGGCGAGGGTTGTAGATGATCCACTCCCCTCGGATTGGCACTCGCAGGATCTAGTAGACATCCTCCAAGGCAATAGTGGCCTCACCTATTGACAGGTGGAAAGAGCAGGTCTCTGAATGCCAACGCTCACACAACGCAGTCAGTAATCCCCTGTTTGCCTGAATGGCGGGCATGTACGCAACATAGAACAATCCCAGTCGCATCAACCAGTGCCACTCTCGTGGGCTCAACTGGTCAGCAAACCAAAATGTTGTCGGTCTACTCTCTCGTGTGTAAATCAGGGCAAGCTTCTTCTGCAAAAGCCAAACAAGTCATCAATACCTTTTGTAGCAACTATCAGTATTATCAAAAGCATTTAAAGTTACACTAACATCAAAATCAACTTTGGTCAAGGTCAAAGCAAAATGCGTCGCATTAAGGCAACTGCATCTCAAAACGTCAATTGCGTCATTCTGTACATCAAATGCGGTCCAAGATCGCAAATGCGTCGTATGTTCACGCTTGCATCATGAAATTTGACACTTGCGTCGCAGAAAAGCGAATGCGTCGCATCATAACGATTGCGTGAATCAAAATTTTGAATGCATTGCAAATACATGATTGCAGCATTCAAACATTCAAATGTGACTCGAAAGGTCAAATGTGTCGCAGGAATTGACAAATGCGGCGCAAACCACCGTTCTACCTTAGTTCCCTTTCGTACTTGCATCGTGATGCATCATATGCATCAAATGCGAAGGCGAATGCATCGAACGCAAATTCATATGCATCGTGGTGCATTTGTTATTCACCCTATAAACCTAACTATGACATGCAAAATGAAAAATTACAAAGTGGGACAGGGGTACATACTGCTGGCTCTGAGCCCTCTGGCTGCTTGAATATCTGCACAATCTCCCCACGATGCTCTATGACTAGAATCACCATCCTCTCTGCGCTCCTTTTCGCTCCGAGCTCTCAAAATTTGCAAGGTAAATAGTGAAAATGAATTGACTTTTACCCCTTTGTCAACCTATTTATAAGGTCAAAATGACATTTTCTCGGGTGAGTTACTACTCGAGGCTCATTTGACCAAGTTTGACTATGCCATAGGCTGTTTTAAACATGTCAAAATCCAAACCAACTGTGCCATTGTTTTTCTAGTCACCGAATTCACTTATCGAGACCCTTTACAAATTTTTCTACGGTTGATCCAAAATTTGAAAAATTTCCCGAGGGGGCATTGATACCCTTTACATTCACTGGGGCATGGCTTTGACTTATTTTCTTTGTCACAACGCGACAAGTGACATTATGACAAAGAGGGGAAAATGTAGACACCTAAAAATGACCTAGGCCTGCAAGCTTCATTTTTACCACCTTCGTCCTAGCATAATTATGACATTTAATTATGTCCTCGGTCCACATTCATCTATTAATTAAATAATTCATAATTATTTAATTAATTCATGTCCTTTTATTCCCCATGATTATTAAATAAATAAATCTTATTTATTTGTTAAATACGTCATTAATTGTCTAAGTCTTCCCCTAATTAAATAAATTTCTAAATTTATTTAATTACCTTTCTTCATTTATTTCTTCCTGATTATTAAATAAAAAAAGCTTATTTATTTATTTAATATGTCACTAACTGTCATAATTAAATGAATTGATTAATTTATTTAATTAATTAATCTTATCTTCTAAATTAAATAATTATCTTTAATTATTTAATTGTCAAAATTAATATTCATCTCATTTTAAATAAATGAAATTATTTAAAATGTCATCACAATCTTAACTGACAGTCCATTTTGGTAAATAATCTAAAAAATATTATTTATTTGTCTCAAAAAATCCATATTTTGAGTTGATTGGTAGCTTTCTTCCAAAAATCAAATAAAGCAAGCAGGTTCTTGATTTTATCAAAATTGCTTTTCAATCCATCTTTTATAAATCTCACAAAGTAGGCTATCTTTATCTTCTCAATTTTGAAAATTAATTATCTTCTTTTTTCTCCACCACTGATCTGATTTTCTCAAATGACATCTTGACTGCTCACTTAAGGAGTTTTCCCTAACCCTAATTAGGGATTATCAGATTGAATCTCATCCTCTGATTTTAGGTTTCTGTCAAGAGTCGATCTCGTCCGTCCATTCAAAATTGTGTTTTCTATAGAATGACAATTTTGTTCAGAATTTGTGGACCACTTCATTAATATAGACATTATAGTCATTTAGCATTCATAGCTATTATTTTCATTTATCATATTGTCATAGGCATAGGAATTTAAGATTCAAATCCTTCAAAGCTTGTTTAGGACAATGGCATAGTCAAGATTGCTCACACACTCGATCTGAGGGCAACACAAATCAACAAGTTAAAAGGTGTAATGGAGATCAACCATGGAGATTGAAGACATTGGGTGAGATTGTTCTATTTTCTATGTTTTCATTTATTTTCCTTTGCACTTCATTACTTCTTTGGGTTTATTGTGTTTTCAATTCATTGAATCTAATCCTTAAGAAAAATAACCCTTAGTTACAGATCTTATTCATTCTCATGTATTTGGTCTTGTAGATGTTTCTTCAATTGGTAAATCCACATATTATGTTTCATTTATTGATGATTATAGTAGAAGGAAATGGGTATATTTTGTAAAGAATAAATCTAAAGATTTTAGTTGATTTAAATAATTTAAAGCAATGGTTGAGTTGTAGACTCGAAAGAAAATAATTTTTTTAAGGATTGATAATGGCAGTGAAATTTTCTCTAATGATTTTGATAAATTCTATAAAGATTGTGGTATTGATAGACAAAAGACAACTTTGTATTCTCCACAACAAAATGGAGTTGCAGAAAGAATGAATAGGACACTGATGGAGAAGGCTAGGAGTATGTTGAGTGGCACTGGCCTAGAACAAACATTTTGGGACGAAGCTATTTCCACTACCTATTAACTAATTAAAAGGTCTCCTACATCATATCTTGTTGATAAGACACCTATAGAGGCATGGTCAGGTCGCAAGCCTTCATTAAGACATCTTAGAGTTTTTGGTTACGAGGCATATGCACATGTGCCAAAGGAGAAGCAAACAAAGTTGGAGAACAAGGTTGTGAAATGTATCTTCATTGGATATAGTTATGGTGTGAAAGGATATAAGCTTTGGGATCCTGTTACACATAAGGTAATACATAGTAGAAGTGTTAAATTTAGAGAAACTAAGCTTTCTTTTGTTACATTACAACCATAACAAAGTAAACAGAAAGATGTGATTCAATTACCTTCGACACCTGAGAAAGTTGAATCAAGGCCCAAGGATAGAAAAGAAGTTGAGGAGAGCTCATCGAGCTTTGGATCTTCAGAAGAGGAGGAAGAACCTCAAACTTAGCTTGTTTGTAGGTCTACAAGGCATAGAAAACCACCTGAAAGGTATTCACTTTATGATTGGAGATGTTTTTTTCTTTGAATACTAACATGGATGAACCCAAATTTGTAGAAGAGGCAATAGGTATAAATGATGTAGAATCCTGGAAGATTTCTATGGATGAAGAAATGGAATATTTGAAGAAGAATGATACGTGGGATCTTGTACCATTGCCTGAAGGATGAAAACCTATTGGTTGTAAATGGGTGTTCAAGAAAAATATGGTTCAAATGGAGGTATTGAGAATTACAAAGCAAGGTTGGTTGTGATGGGTTACTCTCAAGTTGAGGGTGTTGATTATGGTGAGATATTTTATTTTGTTGCAAAAATGACAACCATTAGATTTTTTCTTTCTATTGCTTCTTATGATTTAGAGGTTGGGAAAATGGATGTGAAAATTGCTTTCCTTCATGATGATTTGGAGGAGGATATTTATATGACACAACCAGAGAACTACATGGTGAAAGGTAAAAGTAAGTTGGTTTACAAATTGAAGAAATATTTGTATGGATTAAAACAAAGTCCTAGGATGTGGTGCCAAAAATTTGATACATATGTGTTGAGTTTTGGATTTGAGTGTTCTAAATTAGATCATTGTGTTTATTATAAAACTGATGGAGATTGTTTCCTATTTGTTGCATTATATGTTGAGGACATGTTGTTTATTGGTAGAGGGAAAGGTATGATTTTAGAACTAAAATTTCAACTTGCTGATAAATTTGAAATGAAAGATCTTGGTGTGGCTAAACACATTCTTGGGATGGAAATTAAAAGAGATAGAGTGAATAGAAATCTATGGCTTGGCAAAAGCAAGTATGTCAACTCAATTTTACAGAGGTTTGATATGCAGGATTTTAGACCATTGTGTGTTCTTGTTTCAGTTGGAACAAAGTTATCATTTATAGATTGTCCAACATCTCCATCAAAGTTGAACAACATGAGAAGAGTGTCTTACCAGGGTGCAGTTGGAAGTTTGATGTATGCTATGGTTTGTACTAGACCAGACATTGCTCAAGTAGTGGGAGTTTTTTCCAGATATATGTCAAATCTTGGTAGAGTTCATTGGGATGTAGTTAAAAGAGTCTTCAGATTTTACGAGGTACCTTAGATTATTCCTTATGTTATCATAGTAATATGATTGAAGATGATATTTCCCTTGATATTCATGGTTATGTGGATTCAGACTGGGCAGGTGATGTTGATAGTAGAAAATCCACTAGTGCTTATATTTTTACTTTATTTGGTGGTACAATTAGTTGGATGAGTAAGCGACAAGCTGTGATTGCTTTGTCCACTACTGAAGTAGAGTATATGGCAGCTACTAATGATTGTAAAGAAACCATTTGGCTTAAGAGACTATGTTCAGATATTAGAATAAAACAAGGTGCAATGACAATTTATTGTTATAGTTGGAGTGCAATATGTCTAGCCAAGAACCCGATGTTTCATGCCAGGACCAAGCACATTGATGTATAGTATCATTTTTTTAGAGACATGGTCGAAGATGGTAGGGTGAAGCTGGTCAAGGTAGAGACTTTGATGAATGTTGTTGATTATTTAACTAATCTTGTGAGCATAGAGAAGTTCAGATGGTGTTCAGAGACTACAAGCCTTTTGGCCCCTAGCAATTAAAGATGATGAGACACCCTTTTGTTGTCCTTGCAAGGTGTTTGACAAGTGGGAGATTTTTTGGGAAAATGTGTCTCAACCTTAAAATTATATACAACTTATTGTTGATAAGATGTATGTTGGTATGTGGCAACTAATCATGCAAATATTGTACACTTGTAGCAAGATATGGGGTTTGGGGCATCACCCTGAATTTTTTTTTGTTGACATGTCAAGGTTTTTTCTCGTTGACATGTCAAGGATTTTTCCCATTGACATGTCAAGTTCTTTCCTGTTGAAATGTCAAGGTTTTTTTGTTAACACGTCAAATGAAAAATGACCTTGTAAAACCCTAATTCTAGAAGGTTCCAAAAAGCTTGTTATAAGCGGCTGGGATGTATGTAGACAGTGTATATTTTGAGATTCTAATAGAGGTTGGGTTGTCTCTTGATCTCTGGTGGTGATATTCCTATGAGAATCTTGCTCTACAAGTATATTGTAATATTTTGATTTTTGAATAATATATTGGGCGACTTTTGGAGTGTGGGGTTTTTCTCCTGGAAGGGTTTTCCCCACATAAATCATTGTGTTGTGGTATGCATGATATTTGTGTCTATTTCTATTTACGTTTTTGTAAATTTTAAAGATCTATAATTTTTTTACATTATTCTCCTCTCAAGGTTAGTGTAGGAAGTTGTTACACTACCTTAGCTTCCTTAGATTGACATGATGCTTGGATCTTGAGTTACTGCAATAAATCATTAAAATGCTACCCTTGACTTGCTTGACAATGCTCTTGAAAATAATTCTCTCTTAATTTTCAACTCTTGCTTATTGGATTTGAAATTATGCAATAATTAGGTATTTATAGGAATTTAATCAATTTCCCTTAAATTATATCTCGATAGCCAATTTTGGACATTTGAGTTGCAAATAAAAAAGTGTTGACACTAACATATTTGAATTTAGAGCCAAAATAGGGGGATGAATTCACCATAAGGGGACACATTTTCCATAATGAGACTTATTCACCATAGGGTGTCTATGTCCCAACCCCATTTTATGGAAATCAAGGCATTGGGAAAAAAGTATTAGATGAATGCATTTTTTTTATATTTGTAATTTGTTGGTAATTATTAAAAATAGATATGGAATGCATAATTTAGGAACTTATGAGTTCAATTAGGTCCAATAATTTAAGGGGGAGAAAAACTTAAGGGGGAGAAAAACATAGTGTGAAATTGTCAAGGGTGACAATTTACAATGCTACACCCACATCAATCATTTTCCTTTTCTCCTTGTTATGAAAATCATATTTGTCCTTACCCATCACCAAAGTGGAGTGAGAAGATAATAATGAGGCCTCTAAGCTAACATCTTCAAAGAAAGGGATATGGGTTGATATCTTTGAGGTAACTTCTTTTACTATGAGGAGAGTGAGGGGCCAAATTAGAGGGGGGAGGGAACCCTTTTTGGAAACACAACTACCTTTGTAGGCATGGAATGGTCTATGGAAATTTTTTCCACCAATAGGGGGATGAAGGGGTCACAACTAAGGGGAAGGGGGCCAAATCCATTAAAACGATCACCTTTTTAGGCATAGTAGTAGATCCTAACTCATGGGAGAAAATTCCATTGGGATTGAATTGGGGTATTTCACCAGCTTTGAGAGCCACTTTTTGGGAGGGAAAAAGTGAAGCACTCAAATCAATAATTAAATAAATATGAAGCGATACCCCCTTAAAAGGGGCACCTTTTTATATTTGAGATTGATCTTGTGTTGTCTCTATCCACCCTCCTTTTCAAGGGACATGCATTGAACAAATGGTTATTTTTTAAACAACTTTGGAAAAATAGGGTAGAGTTCTCATAGAGAATATTTTGTGTCCATTTTCCTAATTTCAATTCTAAAAAAATGGAATTAGGAAGGGTATTATCAATCTCAACATTCAAGAAGCATCTATTGAAGAGTGCATGGGTACTAATCTTGGTAATCCTATCCAACATTAAGAACTAGCCAAAATTATTGTCTATTCTAGCTATTATCTCCTCATCCCAATATTCCAAAGGAAGACCAAGGAGATGAAACAAATTTGGGTTAATAGAGGCCAAATTTGTGGTCAAAAATTGACTTCCACTCATAGAGTGACAAGTTGGCTTTACCTAGGAACCAAGGGCCATTCACTAGAAAATGCATGAAGTCCTTGATAGAGAAGGTGAGGTGAAAAATACTTTTACGTAAAGCACAAAACCTCACATTGCCTTTGGTTTTCCATATTGCTAAGACCCATTTTCTAAAAAAATAAATTTTGGGCATGTTACCAAAGAAATTTCCAATCGATGTTCAATCCATCGTCAACATCATCTTGTTTATAGTCTTGTAAACAATCATTAGAGATACACTGATTTGTGAAGAAACTATCGAAACACCCCATTTGAACAATAGGGGTTAGAAGAAATGGATGCAAGGACTATATTCAACCACCTTTTTGAGGAATGTGACCCTTCAGGGTCACCTTTTTTGAAATAGAACAATTGATGACTCAAGGGGGGACCATGAGGAGGGACCCCACTTCCATGGGTTCCTAAGAAAAAATATAAGATTCATACAAAAAAATAGAGGATAACACGCACAAATTTTCTTTAGCTTTCATGAGCTTCAAATTTGTAAAGATTTTCTCATACTCATGCTTTTTATAGGATTACTGTGTATCTATTCTAGTTTCCTTTCTATGTTAAGTCAAATATATTCTAAGAATTTTCAAAATATAATTGATACATTTATACATTTGATGAATGTAAAATGGAGCATATGATATTCATATACTTGTATGGAGTATTAATTAACCCAAGTCCTAATAGAATCACACACTCAAATTCAAGCCTCCATGATGCTATATAAAGTTAACAATTGATCTAGATTATTTATGATAGGTCAAAGTGAATAACCACCTAAATTTTACTATGGAGCTTATCTTTCATTATGAATTCTAATACATACCTTAGGTTTGACCTTTATATAATCATGTGTAATACAATAATAAGAAAAATTAAATGTAATATATGATCAATATAATGTATAAATATAAGCATCTTATACAAAAATTAAAATAAAATAAAGAAATTGATAACCATCATAGAAAATTGGACATATAGTAGATCATACATTTCAACACTATGCTAAGAGGATAGAAGATGTTTAATATGAGCCTAAGCATAATTTTATAACATTTATTTTGAGGAAACATTCTTTTAACCTTAATAGGATTCTCGTGGTTTATACATATGGCTCCTTCAACTCCTATTGGTGATTCCCACCCATCGTCTAATTTGGTTGTTTAGTGTCTCATTTTATTTGCTTCAGGTTTTACCTTGAATCTAGTGTGGCATATTCTCATAAATCTATTGATCAATGTTTGGCAACAATATCTAGATGTTCAACTAATTTTGTTGCACCCATGGATGGGCTCTTTGAAGGGAGCTCCCCTCTTTCTCCTAGTTTTGAGGATTTGGTTGATAATATTTTGTGGAGAATTGTACAAAGGGAAAAGAAATGTCTTGCCAAATCTATCTCTTGATTATACACCAAAGTGAAGAGTATGAGATGAATAAGGTAGGGTCTAGTGTTGTTTAGGCTAGTTCCCTAGGTATTGATGTGTTCTTAGCAACTTGGTTGTGGTTGTATTGATGCTCTTTTGGAAAATTAACTACAATTGCATTTTCATTCTTTCTAGGATAGTTGTGTATGCTTTGAGTTATTCTTTTTGATGTGCAATGTTTTTGGTCCCTTTAAAATAAAATTGCCTAATAAAATCTAAGTGGAATTTATATTAGATGTCTAAATTTATAAAAGTATAATTAGACAAACTTTTAAGAATAGATAAGGAAACTATGTGAAGAGATGCTTGAGAAAAACTATAGAAGTCATGTAACATGATAGTAATATTTGAAGACACAAATTATTCTTCTAATTGTCGAACCTTAATTGTCATCATATCATTCATTTATTTTTCATTAAACAATCACTTACCTTTTTACCATTTCATTACATTTATCATTAATTAATGAGGTATTATCATAATTTATTTTTATTTATTAATTATCACACCATGTATCATTTATCACATCATTTATTAGTATTTCCATTTTTTCATAGTTTATCCATTGATTAAATAGTATTTTATTATTTAATTAAATGAGAGTTAATTATCCATTTTTAATAAATAAATAAAATTTTCATTTTCACCTCACTAATTAACTCTATTTTCAAATTAGAAACTTCTCATTTATCTATTTAATAAATTAAATATTTCATTATTGTCCTCCCAGGAGCTCGAAACAAGAATTTTCTAATTTTAGCTGAATTGTCTCCTCTACTTTCTCAAGTTAACTCCACACGAATTTTCTTTTGTTGCAACTGTTTCAATAGATTTTTTACAAAATTTGGAAGCACATGAAAGGAATTTGAATTGTTTGATAAAATGCCTCATATGGAATGCAATTCTCACAAGACACACAAAAAATGGGTATTTTGAGAATGCCTTTGAACTCTTTCAAAAAAATGCAACTAGAGGTATGAAGCCAAAAATGGGTTCTTTTTCTAGCATCCTCCAAGCATGTGCAAGATTGGGATATCTTTGTGTGTGTGGGAAATGTTAGTATCAAAATAAGATAACAAAAACACACCAATGCAACATTAAACTAAAGAAAGCTAAATAAAATGAAATCAAAGAAATCAAACTGAGCTTCTTCAGAATCGTTCCATTGTCCTTTATCTCCAGTGATTTGCTTGAAGCTACTGCTCTCAGATTGTGTAAGCAAAGCTTCTCAGAATGGCAACCTGCAGAACAAGTATGCAAAGGGAGAGTACTTCTCTATCCTATATGCTGGTGGAGTGAAATGTTGATATATGGATATGCACAGGGGCTGTGGATTATGAATGCTTTTGAGACTATGATATGAGGATGATAGGCCATGATATGGATTGCTAATATGCTAAGCTATGCTATGCTATGATTCTAAAGGATATAGATGCTAGAAAGCTGATTGACTATAGTTTTCTTGTATGCAAGCTTCTCTTTTTTCTTTCAAAGACCTGACAGTCCTTTTTATAGATTTTTACAAGTAAGAGCCTGGCTGGAAAAGATCAATGGCTATGAGATTGTCTGGTAATTTTGAATGGTGAAAGATGGAGAGGTTGAGAGGAAGATGGAAGATGCTGGGAGGTTGGAGAGAAGAATGGAGGTTTGTCTTCAACCCACGGGAACAACTTTGCTTAGAAACGGAGAAATTTGTTAATTTTTTGTTTTGAAGTTATTTCATGGTTGTTGTAGATAATCCAAATTAAATAAATAAATTTATTTAATTTTATGTGTTATGTGGGTTGAGGGATTTAAAATATTTTTGAAATATTTGATGTGAATAGACATTAGAAGATTTAATTAAATATTTGGAATATTTAATTGCGAATAGACTTTAGAAGAATTAAATATTTGGAATATTTAATTGTGAATGGAATTTAGAGGATTTTTAGAAGAGAAGAATATTTAATCTTTATTTGAATAAAATATTCAAGCCAAGATTATATGATAATTAATATAAATAAATCATAATGTTTATTTAATTAATTAAGAAATGGATAAGAAAAGTGATTAAATAAACTTATTTATTTAATCGAAATGAAAGAATGAACAATATAAATAAATTATTTAGATTTATTTATACGCAGATTGAATTCAGAGATTTAATTAAATATTAAAATATTTAATTAATAACTAGATTATTGTGATGTGACCATTTTAGGTGTATACATTTTTCCCCTCTTTGAAGTGATGTGTTTTATGCATTGCTTCAAAGAATTTTAAAATTTTCCCCAGATGCTAATTGTCAAATGTTGATAGGTATATGCCCCTCGGACGATGAATCGATAAGATTTTGATTTTTGTGAATTTTTGAATTTTTAAATTTGTTGGAATTTTTTTTTTTTTTTTATGATTTTTAAGATGTCGATTCATCGTTCGAAAATGATGATATGAAGAAATTAATGTGAAAAGATGTGAGATGAAAAATTGATGACCTAAATTGCCCCTGTAATGATAGAATGTGATAAAATGCCCCAATTTTGCCTTTAAATAGGTTAAAAATGTCATTTTCCATGTCATTTTCCCATTTTAACCTAGTAAAAATTGAAAGTTTTGAGCTCTAGAGTGAGAAAGATGGCACTTCCTACCCACCAGCACCATTTTGAGCTCATTCAATGACATCAGTGGCTAGCACACTATGGACCTGCGGTATGTACCTCGTTAAACTTTCAGTGTTTGAAAATTTTCGGTTTAGGGCACGTTTTCGAACATTTATGGACCTTCATGCATTCTTTTAGTGCCCTTTAGTATTTCTGTAGTGCCCATTAACAATTTGACAATGCATGACCTTGTATTGATTGTTTGCGTATTGTGTTGTCCCGATTTGATGATATTTTGTGTGATTAATTTGTTCCCAAGGTTGTTGGAAAACAAATAATAGCTGATAAATTTGCTTTTAAAGTTGTTAAAAACAAATAGTTGTTGATAGGTTTGCTTCTAAGGTTGTTAAAAATAAATAGGATTTTGATAAATTTGTTGTCCATGATGATGAAAAACAAAATAATTTGGATTAGTTTGCTTCTAAAGTTGTTAAAAACAAACAAGATTTTGATAAATTTGTTTTCCATGATGATGAAAAACAAAATAGTTTTGGTTGATAAGTTTGCTTCTAAGGTTGTTAAAAACAAACAAGATTTTGATAAATTTGTTTTTTTAGATTTGATTGATTTGTCGTGATGAATTGATATTGATGTTGCTTTCACTTGATGATTCTTCCTATTCAACAGGAGAGATTGAGCATCTTGCAATTATGGGAAATATTCCTGAAGACATGGAGATTGATTTCGTAGCTTGTACAGGTAGACAAAGATGTGATCGAGGCATGCAGACTGACCTCGTTACTTGAGATACCTGAGGTGCATCTCAATAGAGCTTTATTGACAACACTTGCAGAGAGGTGGCACATCGACATGAACACCTTTCATTTTCTGACAAGAGAGATTATTGTGACTCTTGAGGATGTGTATCGCATCTTGAAGATTCTAGTGATGGGTGAGATAGTGAGATTTGATGGCCGGGAGGCGGGAGGTACTAATGCTTTGAGATGGATATTCAAAGATGATCATATTGTAGGATATTATATCTCATGGGCGGAGATGACGGATTCGTATGCGCCCTTACCCTCTGTACTTGCAGGCTTCATTAGAGGTGTTTTGTGCCCCGACCATAGGTCGAAGGGTTTTGCAGTCGGGTGGGGTCATGTACTTGAGAGTATGGTGATGTAGGGTACATGATATGCTTGGGGATCATGCATGCTTGCACATTTATATGATGAGCTACAACATGTCGTGTATAGTTGAGGCCGGAGTTTAGTTGTTGGTTGTTCGCTTCTACAGATATGGGCATGTGAGCATTTTTCTATTATGCGACCATTGACTCGTGGACAATGGCCTGTCAGTCGATCGTATAGATTCAGATATACTGATGTCATTACTCAGCTGAGGCTGGGAAAATTGGATCATTGGCAGCATCTTCTGGATGATCTCAATACAGTATGCTGGTAGCCCTATGTAGATTGTGAGGCATGGCCAGAGGATGCTAGGGAGATGTCCTATGTCTTTACCGTCAGATATCTAATTGGTCATACTCCTAGGATTATTGAGAGGTTTCTTCTTGGTCGAGTGTGGCGACAGTATGGTCAACCTCAGGGTATGCCACAGGGTTCTTCCATTTATGCGCGTTGGCAACAAGAGGTTACAGTGTGGGGTCCGTGGATTGCATATGATGCAGTAGTGGCAGAGTTCACCACAGATGTGGGATTGCAGAGCTGACATTCTTGATGGGGGGATGACTCCAGAGTATGGTTAGTATGTGTTGGAACATCCTATGCCACGATTATTTGATCCTGATGAGCCTGTCGCTCCAGTTGCAAAGCAAAGACCACATATAGGGGGACATAGACGACAACGAGAGGCGGCTTCAGAGGGTGATGAATCTGAGGAGGATGATGATGATGAGTCAAATGGGGATGGAGATAGTAGTGATGAAGAGAGTGGAGGTGATAGTGGTGGAGGAGGTGGTAGAGGTGGCAGAGGTAGCGACAGAGGTGGTGGCAGAGGTAGTGACAGAGGTGGTGGCAGAGGTGGTGGTAGAGGTGGACCGCAGATGAGACATTCAACTCCATCGTCTTCAGTAGATCTAGTGGTGCTGAGTTAGATAGCCACCTTGCAGAGTAGAGTGCAGAGCTTACAGGGTCAGTTAGCACAGGTGCATGCCTTGGTTACACAACTATAGGGATAGTTGACTACAATGACAGCTGAGAGAGATACAGCTAGCCGACAGGGTGAGCAGGCCATGGCCCTAGCTGACAGTTTGCAGAGAGTAGAAATAGGTACCTCGATTGGTGACATGATGAGAGAGGTGACCAAGGCCACACAGGAGGAAGAGTTCTATAGGACCATGTATCATGATGCAGTGCCACCTGAGCGGAGAATGAGTTATACACAGTCTCGGTCTACACATAGTAGCTCTCGAGCTACCAACAGGGGCGTATCTTAGCCATTACCTCCAGGAGGGTCATCAGGAGCAAGTGGAGTAGGTCCATTAGGTATAGGTGGGGTAGGTCCTAGACCAATAGCATCAGAGGATAGCACTTCGTAGTGTTGTTTGCATGATGTCTTATATGTCTTATTGATACTTTGTTGAGACATCTGTATACACACTGATATGATCCCATTTTTTATGATGTTATGTCATGTATAGTTGACATCTTTGTATATTTGACATTCATTTTTGAGATATATGATATGTAGTGATGATTCCCTATGTGATGAATGTGTCGATTTTCTATATGCATGATGTTTTATGTGATAGTTTCACAATATTATGCTCATGATGTATATACATGCATGATTCTTAGATATGAAAATGCAAGCACAATGATATGATATGATTGCAATCTATTGATGAATGATTTTTATGAATATGAATGTGAAATGATGGATGGTACAATTTATGAATGCCCATGAATTTTTTGATTATGATGTATGCTTTATTTTTTTTATGATTTTCTGATGAAAATATGTATGAAAAATGTATGTGATATTTTTTTTGTGAATGTCAAATATACTGTGTCATTTCTTTGAAAGATATGAAACTTTGATACTTTGTCAGCTTTTGAAAAAATCAATAAATGCAAAATGAAAATTCTAAAATGAATGTAATCTATACTAATCATGCAGGGTATCTGTACAATATTGCCATTCTGAGAGCTTATTTGTGCTTTTTGTGTCATCATAGAGCATTGAAATGTTGAAAGTTAATACAAGCATCAAAGGGTATGTTAGCACCAATGATGACCTAAGTATTGCTTTCATGATTTTTGATATAGCAAGATAATACAAGCATCTAAGTATAATTGAACCGGGATGACTTGAGTATCGCTTGCATAAACAGACAAGAGTTAACCCGTTTCCCATGCAAATTTCGAAATGTCATCAATGATACTTAGTAGAGCATGTCTCACAACCAATTTGCACAGTACTAATGATTCACTCACAAACATCAGACAAAGAAAAATCATACTTCTTCCTTGCATTTCTAGTTTAGTACATCATCGAATTGCTCCAGAGATATGATAGAAAATCAACCAACAATTCAAATTTTGCCTAATGTATTCCAAACATTATTCAGATTAAGATCATCCAACTTGGTTATCAACATTGATGTTTGTGTTTTTGATTAACGTTGTTTTGACCATGTTTGATTTCATTGGCATTGAGTGATCGTTTTGGTGTTGTGGTTGATTTGATGCGTCAATGTATGTTGTGTTTTGTCAAACCGTCATTTGTCTGTTTGTGATGTTCTAAAAGCTCATTGCCCCTCTCTTGTTTAGTCTGTGTTTCTTCCCCCAGTGTAAACACAACCTAAATATGATGGATATGTACAAATTTCATCAAGCCATGATGAAACACAAGGATTCCCATTGCATGATATGGATATGATAGATATGTACAGATGATAGATATAGATAGATGATGCCGTAAAGAGAATGCAAGACATAAGCTAATAGATAGAGGAGCCCATTTTGATCACAAGTAGCACCTGTTTGCAGGTTTTCACCACTTGTTTTTATTGCAATTTTTTAGATCATGTAAATTTTTTTCTGCTTTTTTGATTTTTATGTATTTTTTCAGGACTTTTTTTGATTTTTATGTTTTTTTTTTTTAGGACTTTTTCTGATTTTTATGTATTTTTTTAGGACTGTTTCTGTTTTGATGATTCAGACATAAAACTTCTTCAAATGAATGTTGTTGATTAGCTCTTCAAACAGGTCCCCTTCTGATGTAGATAACTGATATGCTCTAGAACCATATGTTGCAATGATGACAAATGGACCAAGCCAATTTGGTTCAAATTTTCCTTTCTTTTCTTTGTCTTGTTGATTGTGTGGATTTTCTTTTAGGACTAAATCACCTACTTGAAATGTCCATGGTTTAACTCTGTGATTATAGCTACGGGACATAACTTGTTGATAACCCTTCAAATGATCAACTGCATGTTGACGTCTTTCATCTAACAGTTCTAGCTCTTGCAGACGAGATACTCGGTAGTCTTCATCATTTATCAATCCTTTCAATGAGACCCTAAGCAAAGTTATTTCAACCTCTAATGGTAAGATTGATTCTAATCCATATACCAAGGCATATGGGGTAGCTCTTGTTGGTTTGCAAATGCTGGTTCTGTATGCCCACAAAGCTGGATTTAACTGGACATGCCAATCACGACTGACATCATTTACCGTCTTCTTCAAGATCTTCAAGATTGTTTTGTTTGAAGCTTCTGCTTGACCATTTCCTTGTGGATAGTAAGGTGTAGAGAACCTGTGTTGGATGTGAAATATTTCACAAAGTTCATCAACATCCTGATTCTTGAAAGGCATCCCATTATCACTAATGATAAAATTAGGAATTCCATATCAACAGATGATGTAATTCAGGATAAATGAAGAGATTTGTTTACTGGTCATGGTTGTCAAAGGAACAGCTTCGATCCATTTTGTAAAATACTCTATAGCCGTGATGATGAATTTATGCCCATTTGATGATGAAGGATGAATTTTTCCAACAAGATCTAGTCCCCACTGAGAAAAAGGCCATGTTGGAGTGAAAGGCTGCAGTTCCTGTGTAGATGCATGAATAAGATTCCCATGGATCTGGCATTTAGAACACTTCTTGACAAAAGTAAAAGATTCTATCTCCATGGTAGGCCAATAATATCCCATTCTAACAAGTTTCTTGGCTAAGGTTAAACCGTTTGAATGAGTTCCACAAATACCACCATGAACCTCTTGTAAGGCTTGTTCAGATTCGTCACGTTCAAGACATCGAAGAAGCGTACCATCAAGACCACATTGGTAAAGGATATCGGCGATCAAGGTATAGCGGGATGATTGGCGTATGAAATTCCTTTTTTGGTTTCAGGATAAGTCTGAAGATAAGATGTTATTTTTTAGATAGGTATAAATCTTACCATATAAAGGTGAATCATAACTAGTTAAATGGCATATGAATTGGGTCTCTGGATTATCATAGGCAGGAGAAAATAATTGTTCCACCAAGAATTCGTACCGTGTTTGATTTTCTAATAGTTGTAACAAGGAAGCAATTGTAGCCATTGCATCTGCAGGTTTATTATCAATCCTTGGGATTTGTGAAAACTTGATTGCCACAAAATACTTTTTAAAATTGTCCACCATGTTCTTGTAAGGTAGCATCTTATCATCTTTAGTCTAATAATCATCATTGATTTGATTAATGACAAGTTGTGAATCACCGTAGACTTGTAACTTTGTAATCCGCCAGTCCAATGCTATCTTCATTCCTATGAGCAATGCTTCATATTCAGCTATGTTATTTGTGTAGGGAAAAATCAACTGATATGATTTTGGGATGGTATGTCCTTCAGGTGTAACAAAAAGAATCCCTGCCCCCGAGCCATGTTGCGTGTGAGATCCATCAAAGTACAATGTCCATGATTTCTTAATTGTTGCTGTGAAGACGTCTACATTAGGAAATTCAATGTGCATTGGGTTTTCTTCTTGTAAAGGTGCTTCGGCCAATTGATCTGCTATGACCTATCCTTTTATAGCTCTTCAATCTACATAGTGAATGTCAAACTCACTTAAGATCATTACCCATTTTGCAAGTCTTCCTGTTAAGGTAACTTTGCTTAAGAGGTATTTTAGTGGATCGATTTTTGTTATCAGCTTAACTGTATGAGCCAACATATAGTGGCACAACTTTTGGGAAGCAAACACTACTGCTAGGCAAGCTTTTTCAATGAAAGTGTAGTTTAATTCATGACTTGTTAAAGTTCTGCTGATATAGTATATGGCTCTTTCTTTGCCTGTAGAATCCTCCTGTGCTAGTAACGCCCCCAAAGATACTTCTATTGCTGAAATATAAAATATGAGTGGCTTTCCTGGAACTGGTGGAATTAGGACTAGTATATTCATGAGATATTGCTTGATCTGATTAAATGTTGCTTCACACTTTTCCTCCCATTTGAATGGGACCATTTTATGCAATAGATGTGTAAATGGTAAGCTTTTTTCTGCCAATTGAGCTATAAACCTCCTGATGGATTGTAGTCATCCTTGCAGTGATCAGAGTTGACTGATATTTCATGGTGGCGACATGTCCATTATAGCTTGTAATTTTCCTGGATCAACCTCTATGCCCTTTTTTGAAACAATGTATCCTAGGAGTTTTCCAGATTTAATGCCGAAGACACATTTGTTTGGATTGAATCGAACATTGAACTTCTCCATTCTGATAAAGATCTTTGAAAAAATTTCTAGATGTCCTTCTCTTGTGTTGGATTTGGCCAATAAGTCATCCACATAGTCTTCCATGAAGGTGTGCATCATGTCATGGAAAATGGTGGTCATTTCTCTTTGATAAGTCGCTCCTGCATTTTTAAGCCCAAATGGCATGACATTCCAACAATAGGTACCCCAAGGGCATGTGAATGTTATTTTATCTTGATCCTCTAGTGCAATCTTTATCTGGTTGTATCCTGAAAATCCATCCATTAATGAATACATTGCATGGCTAGCAGTTAAATCAACAATCATATCTATGTTTGGCAAGGGGAAGTCATCTTTAGGACACACTTTGTTCAAATCTCTAAAATTTGTACAAATTCTAATCCTTCCATCCGGCTTTGAAACAAGTACGATATTGGAGATCCATTCTGTATAGTCAATAGACCGAATGAATCCAACATCTAAAAGCTTCTTTAACTCTTCTTTAACCAATAATGCAACATGTGGATGCATTTTTCTGAGTTTTTGCTTCACAGGTTTTGCCCCTATGTTTATAGATAGATGATGCATTATCATATCAGGATCTAACCCTGGCATATCGTCATATGACCAAGCGAAATTGATTTGATTCTCCTTCAAGAACTCTATAAATTTCAGTACTTCTTCCACTGTTAATGATGTTGCAAGTTGCAAGATTTTTGGCTGCTCTATTGTACTTATGTTGATTGATTATGTGGGCTCAATCAAAATAGAAGATCTTTCTTGATAATGTTTGGGAAGAGTGTCAAGTTTCTCATCCTTCAGTGCCTCAAAAAGGTTTTCACCATTAGATTCACTCTTTATTTTTATCTTGTTGTGATCTACCACTGCCATTTTTTGGTTTTCACCAATAGATTCATCTTTTATTTCATTTATTTTGCAGCTAAGATACTTGACACCCTTCCTATCAAAATCTTGAGTATGAGATTCTTCAATGGAACACTTGTTTTCTTGATTAGATGAACAAAGGAAATTTACAATATCCTCTTCATCATGAAATGTAAGGATATCGATAGGTGCATCATTGTCCCAATCAATAAGTTCTGGATAGACTAAAGGTATGGGATCATTGGGTTGGGTAAGGTCTTGAGTGGTCAAAGTCATGACATAGTTGTCATTTTCATGATGGAAAAGGTCTATGATGGTATTCTCTTGTCAATTATCAATCTCGTTAAAATCTGAATCGTCCTCACTTGAGTCATGATCACTTTGTAAAACATAATCAAGTGGAGGCCTTGAGCCCTCCCATTGTAGGAATGTGGGTGTGAATTTGTGTATGACATCCACCCTTTTCTCTGTTAAGAATTTATCATCAGAGACATCATCCCATTCGTATTCATTGGAATCAGTGTCTGAACTATTCTACAATTGGAAAACTGATCCATAAAATTTTTGTAGAGTGACATCTTCATGGGGTTTATCTAAAATTGATTCTCCTTCATGAGTTTGTTGTGCTTGCTGTGAAGTTGAATCTTTTGTATCCTTACCATATCCAAGTCCTGTTTTATCCTTTGGATGTATTGAACTAGGTTGAATTGGCTCAATGATTCCTTCTTTTCTTTTTCCTATAGGACCATTTCCTTCATAGCCCATTCTTTGCATGATGGTATACCCTTTATCATATTGTTTAGTAGGTAACTTGATGTGCAAGAGAGATTCATCTTCATCTTTGTATAGCTAGCTTAGGATGTCCCTATCTTCAGCTTCTTCCTTAGTGGTGTTAGCTTTAATGAATTGTCCATAAAACTTTGTGATTGGCACAAAAGCCTGGGATGTAGAGGCTGTTGTGATCTTTTGATTTGATAGGGTCAGCTGACCATGTGACCTCAGAGAAGGAGGTAAGCTAGAAAGGGATAGCCAATATTCACCTACTCCTTTATCCTTTAAATGTAGCTTGGTGTCAAGATTCTTTGTCAATTCTTGCAATTGGCCTTGTAGATTGGAAGAAGAAGCAGTAAGAGCCTCCCTATTATGCGGCACAAAAAAATCTTGAGTTGCTTGGAGATTTGAACAAGTTTGGGTGCTATTGTAGTCAACTTGTATAGTTATTTCTTGTCCATCATATGGAAACTTGAGGCATTGATGGTACATTGATGGTACCGCTTGCATATCATGAATCCATGGATGACCCAAAAGTATGTTATAGGAAAGATCATGATCTAGAACCTGACAAAAGGTATTTTTCACAACAGGTCCCACTCTAATAGGTAGCATTATTAGTCCTTTAGAAGCTCTTTCTTCATCATCATATGCCTTGATAGTTATTTTCCTTCGCGGATCAATGGAATTTTCTGATATTCCTAAGGCATGTATTAGATTTAAGGTACAAATGTTTAAACTGGCTCCTCCATCTATCAAGACACATTTGATTCAGTGTTTATGGATCATGACTTCAAGATAAAGCGATGGATTATGCGGATGTGTCATGGAGGCATCATCTTTTTTGGAGAATGAAAGACAAGTGGGGGAGGACAAATGTACCACCATGGCTTGAAATTTTTCTACATCCAGATCTGTGTCGACGGTTGTGTTTACAAGAGCTTCTTCTAAAATATACTTGTGTACGGGAGATATTTTGAGAAGTTCAAGGATGGAAATTTGAGCTGATGTTTTTCTCAATTGATCAACTAGATTATAATGACTTGGAGGAGGAATAGCTGCCTTAGATGAACTTCTTTTTAGGACAACTTTTTCTTGTCCTCTCGTAGTCACATTAACCTATTGATATTCTTGTTTTTCCTTGATTTTGATAACATTAACTCGTTGATCATCTGCATAGATGTGGCGGATTATGTTGTCTTCAACATTATTTATTCTTTTCTCTTTGGTATCTGATGTTTCCCATTTTGATAGTTTGGTAAATGATCTTTGAATGCTTGATGATTGTCATTGGTATGATGTCCTTCAATTGTGATGGTGCCATTGTCAATTAAATCTTGTACTAGATTTCGTAAGGCTTGACAGTTATTTGTTCTATGACCTTTACATTGATGATAATTGCAATAATACGAGTCATTCCATGATGGTGGTTTGACTCGTGGCTCATAATCTCTTTGTGGTGGTAAGGTGATAACCTTACTATCAAGAAGCTGCTTGAGAGCAGACTCAAGAGATTGACCCAAAGTGGTAAAATTCTGTCGATTTGAAAAGAATGGAGGTCTTGGTAGATTTGATGTTTGGGTATTGCCAAGATTGTTATTGAAATTACCACGATTATCCTTGTTTTGATTGGTCATGCTTTCTTGATTGGAGTTTTGTCCTTGTTGATTGTTGTTTCCTTGTTGGTTGGTATTTCCTTGTTGGTTGTTTCATGGAGCACTTGATAGGTTGAAGATAGATGGTCTTGTTCGTAGATTGTTTGCATCCACTATACCATCATTGACAACATTTTTATTTCTATTCCAAAACCTTGTTTTATCATTGTTGTTATGGTTGGATGAACTTGAATTATCAAGTTTTATCACTCCTCTTTTGACCAAGGCCACTTCAATGGTGAGTGTGTTTTCAATTAATTTTTCAAAGTTAGGAGGACAATGAAGATTAAGCCTGTAGCTTAATTCTTGATCTAGGCTATTGATGAAGATATCCACGTTTTCCTTTTCAGGAATAAGATGGGAATATCATGCAAACAATCTTCTCCATCTTTGCAAAAATGTAGTAAAAGATTCCCCTACTTTTTGTTTCACTTTACAAAGATCAAGCATGGTTATCTAGTGTTGGATGTTGTAGGCGTATTGTGATATAAATTGATTTATTAGCTCCTTAAAGGTTTTGATGGGGGGGAGTGATCTTGGAAAGCCACTCCATGGATTTTCCACCCAAACTTCGTGGAAATTATCACATTAAGTAGGTATCTTCATAAGCGAATTCTAGACTCATATTTCAAAAATCCCTCACATGTTCAATGGGGTCAATTTTTCCATTGTACCTATCAAATTTAGGGATTTCACAATGTTTTGGAAAAGGGATCATTTGAAGACTCCTATCAAATGGATAAGGAGATATGTCATCCAAAACATACTTCTTTGTTGCACCCCCTTGCATTTCCTTTATTTTCCCTTGTAATTCTTTTATCTGTTGAGTAAGGGCACTAAAATCATTAGGAGGAGTTTCAGGATTCTCTTTAATCCCTTCTGTATCAAAATCGGAAGGTAACTTAGCTCCTTGATTAGCTAATGAAAGAAAATATCTTTCTTTGTTTCGTTCTAAAATCCTTTCCATAAAAGTATGGAATTGAGGATCCTGCTCTGCTTCTTGAAGTTTTTCTTTTGTTATCTCTTCAACATGAAATGGATTCTCTTCCTTCTCACTATTATCACCCATTTTTCTTGTGGTACTTTCTCTTTCGTCTTTTTCTATGTGCTTTCGAGATCTCGTTACAACAGGCATAAGCTTTGCCCCAAATTCTACTAACTTTTGATCAAAAAAATGAAATAGTGCAATTTTTGATGGTTATGAAAGTCAGGATAGAATGAAGATTCTATGACTTAAAAGTTTTCTAGTCTTTAGCTCATGTTTTTCCCTGATTGAAAGGATGAAAATCCTGTTGGCAGGAATTTAAGCAAAAGATCAAGAAAAAAATGATTTTGCACTTTATGAAGTTTGATCGTAGCTTCGTAAAAAGATGGATTTGTGATAAATGCCTAATGTGATTGAGTTCTCTATTTTAGAAATTGATTTGGACGAGTAGAATATTCAATTGCAGGTTGGGGAATATAAGAAGAACAAATACACTGACTGTGGTTGTGCCTTTGAGAAAGGGCTCTTCTTTGAAAGAAAGCTCGTGAGTATAATGGTTCTACAACATAATCATCAATGAAACCTCTAACACAATCATGATATCGATGGATAAAGGTTCTATGTTTAAGTAAAACCTTTCAACTTTGGTACAAGAACCGTCTTTTCTTTAATAGTTTCTTGTAGCTAAGTGGTTTCTTTGGCTTTTTGATTCGTTTGAGAATGGATTTCTTAACAAAGGTTGTGGATTTCCAATCTCTTAACATTAGAGTAATCAATGTAATTGTGAGTTTTGGATGATCTTTACTAAATTAATGTTTTGAAAACACATTAAGCAAGTTGTAGAATAGTTGTTTTTTAAGTCCTATACTAAACATTAAGTGTATGATCAAATTTTTTTTCAAAAATTGTTTTCACAGGTTTTACACATGATAGATAGTTCAAGCAGACTCACTCTTAGTACTCAGGTAGGTCACCATAATAATCAACAACCCACATCTTAAAACTGTGTCAACTCACACAACCGTGTCACCCCCGAAGGGGCGCCTGTGTTTTTGTCTTTTCCAGGCGCGTACTCAGAGTGACAGAAGTGGATACCGGATCCCCTGAGCAAACGATCCTTGGCAGTTATATGGTGATCTTGGGGGTAGATTCTTCCCTCCCCTGCACTGTGATTATTATGATGTTCAGAAACTGACTTCGGTTGGATACTACACTAAGTTCATAGTAAGAGTTTCTGTTTGGTGCGGCAAATGATATACTCCCTCGAGAGACCTCCCAACCTTTAGAACAAAGGCTTTGGGGATGGTTATCTTGCACACTACCATTGAATGGGATTTTCATCAACCATCCACATTTGATTAAAGTGGGTTGGAAAACTTGGCTTGTTCCCACTTAGGTCGTTCCCGTAGGGTGAGTACTTTTTCCCACTATGGCAAGCCTTCTAAAAGGTTTTAACAAAGCTTAAAATTGCATGAAATATAATAGATGAGTCTGGCATTTTGATCACCTAGTTAAGGGGAGAGCATAGGCCTATCACCATTTAATCATAGCAAGCAAGAGTTCAATTTTAAGCCCAAATAAACAGTTTTCTATGCTAGGTGAATATATTGCTTCACAAAGACATGGAGTTCTATCTAGTCCAAAATAGAAAATGAGGTGACTATCCTAGGATTGCTTCATTTTTTGAATTAAGTGACTATCCTAGGATTGATTCATTCCAATTAAGTGACTATCCTAGGATTGGTTATTTTTTTAAAGCTCTTACTGGCTGCAGTCATGTCGGATCTAGTCAAATCCTACTTAAGTTATAGATTACAATTGCAGACTTCCAAATTCTATGCTAAAATAGAAAAATGCGCTAAAACAGACATCAAGAGCGCTACAACATAAATGCTCTATGCAAATAGTAAAGAGTGCTGCATAATAAGTAAAGGGCACTATAGGATCATTAAAGGGTGCTATAGGATCATTAAATAGCTCTACAAGATCATTAATGGGTGCTACAGGATCATTAATGGGTGCTACAGGATCATTAATGGGCATTGTAGAATCTTTAACGGGCACTTTGGAATCCTTAAAGGGCATTGTAGCAGAGTTAAAGATCGCTAAACTGGGTATGATCTGAGCTGAAGCATGTTTGATTCGCTAATACACTCTTTTAGCCGTAACCTGTTAGAAAAATATGCAAAAAGAAGTTAAAATTGGGGTAAGAGCCCCATGGTGGGCGCCAAAAATGTGTGTGGGAAATGTTAGTATCAAAATAAGATAACAAAAACACACCAATGCAACATTAAACTAAAGAAAGCTAAATAAAATGAAATCAAAGAAATCAAACAGAGCTTTCTTTAGAATCGTTCCATTGTCCTCTATCTCTAGTGATTTGCTTGAAGTTGTTGCTCTTAGATTGTGTAAGCAAAGCTTCTCAGAATGGCAACCTGCAGAATGAGTATGCAAAGGGAGAGTACTTCTCTATCCTATATGTTGGTGGAGTGAAATGTTGATATACAGATATGCACAGGGGTTGAAGATTATGCACAGGGGCTGTGGATTATGAATGCTTTTGAAACTATGATATGAGGATGATAGTCCATGATATGGATTGCTAATATGCTAAGCTATGCTATGCTATGATTCTAAAGGCTATGGATGCTGGAAGGCTGATTGACTATAGTTTTCTTATATGCAAGCTTCTCTTTTTTCTTTCAAAGACCCAACAGTCCTTTTTATAGACTTTTACAGGCAAGAGCCTGGCTAGAAAAGATCAATGGCTATGAGATTGTTTGGTAATTTTGAATGGTGAAAGATGGAGAGGTTGAGAGGAAGATGGAAGATGCTGGGAGGTTGGAGAGAAGAATGGAGGTTTGTCTTCAACCCATGGGAACAACTTTGCTCAGAAACAGAGAAATTTGTTAATTTTCTGTTTTGAAGTTATTTCATGGTTGTTGTAGATAATCCAAATTAAATAAATATTTAATTTTATGTGTTATGTGGGTTGAGGGATTTAAAATATTTTTGAAATATTTGATGTGAATAGACATTAGAATATTTAATTAAATATTTGGAATATTTAATTGCGAATAGACTTTAGAAAAATTAAATATTTGGAATATTTAATTGTGAATAGAATTTAGAGGATTTTTAGAAGAGAAGAATATTTAATCTTTATTTGAATAAAATATTCAAGCCAAAATTATATGATATTTAATATAAATAAATCATAATGTTTATTTAATTAATTAAGAAATGGATAAGAAAAGTGATTAAATAAACTTATTTATTTAATCGAAATGAAAGAATGAACAATATAAATAAATTATTTAGATTTATTTATACGCAGATTGAATTCAGAGATTTAATTAAATATTAAAAATATTTAATTAATTACCAGATTATTGTGATGTGACCATTTTTAGGTGTATACACTTTGTATGGGTAAATAATTTCATGCACAAATGATATGAAGAAAACCTCTTGTTGATGTTGGTGGTACTTGTTGAAAATTTTGGCTCTTGGTCCTTTTAATACCTATGAAAAAATTGTTGCATGGTCATATTTGCTAGAGTTTTTTGTGTAGTACATTAGGGTTTTTGAGGAACCATAACCCCAGTAAAAAACCTTTACACTATTTGTTATGATTTTGTAATGACTATTTGCCTTGATTACTTAGTCCTTTAAGTTATGCCTTCAAGGTCTTTGTTTTGTTTAGTAACCAGCCCCAATTATCTAAGAATAGGTTAAGTCCATTACTTCTATGTGATTTTAAGTACCACTTTAACCTTTGTGCTTCATTGGGTCTCACTTTATATGTGGCATCATTTCATACATTTCTTTCAGTTCGCAAGCACTTTTTGTTTTGTTATTATCTTCTCGCAAACTTGAAAAATGATTATTTTCTTCCTTTTGTTGTCGACTTGTATGGGTTCTCTACCAATCAAATCAAGTGTCTTGCTCTCTTTAGTTCCTTTGGGTTGGTAACCTTCTTTTTAGGTTACCGGTATTATTAAAATGTCTTGCAATGTCTTTTAAATAGTATGTTTACGGATCTCTTTTCCTAGTGACTTATGTTGTTCCTTTTGGCACGTGCTATTAAGAATCTTTAAGTTTCTTGAAGGAAATCCCATTGAGTTATCCCATCTTCATATTATTTAGCACCAAGTGTCAAAATCTAATTAATTCATGCAAGTTATAACCTTCATAGAAGATTTTAGCCTTGACACAATCTTCTCATGAGCCCCAAAAAAGTATCACTTATATAGTATTAAGCTAAGTCATTTCCATGTCATACTAGACAAAAGCATTGTTTTCTTTCCAAAATAGCTTAAGACTTCATGGGATAATATTTAGTCAAGTATTTGTCTCCCCAAACTCCTGAAATTGTGCCATGTATCCCATCTTTTTATGTTCTCATTGTTTCATAGAAGAAAGCCTTGTTGAGGAAGCATATAATATATTTATTTTATTTCCATGAGTCCTAGAAATGTTGACATGTGTTACACATTATCATAAAGAAAGTAAGGCTTTTACCTTCACATAAAAGATTTCAAATATTTGCAATATCCATTGATCTTCATAAGATTGATGGTCCACATTAAAAATGGAGAACGACTATCATTGGTTGCACCCTCAAAACATGCAAAGAAATTAATGACCTATTTAATTTGTATCTACCTAATTTTCAATCACATCAAGGCACAACTATATGCATTTTTATCATTCAAAGCAAAAAATGAAGACACCAAAACAAAATTGTTGCAAATTTCTAAGCGGACAAGAGTTTTCAACAACATATCTAGGATTTACAATAAGAAAAAAATCAGTAAGTTAATTCAAACTTTCTTTAAGAATTTTGGTATAAAAAGGGAAATTTTTTGTTTTTCTAAGTACAAAAAGTGAGTTGTCTAAAATTTTAAATAATTCTTCTTTGAAGTTACAAATTTTAAGCCCTCTGAATAATCTGAAACCCTAAACAAAAAAGAAGCCATGGTCGAAACATCAAGGGGTGTGAAGAGAAGATTAGATGATATTATGGCTCAATTTCCTAGATCATCCAAGAGGCCTAGAATTTCACAAGGTTCAAGGATTCTAGCAAAAAAATTTTGAGATAAAAGCAAAAATTGTAGGGATCCCATTATCCCAATTGAAGGGTATTCCCTTTTTAAACATGCTTTTAAGAAATGCCTAGATGACATGCCTATTTGCAATATCTAGAGAATAGGGCTTGGGAGACTAGTAGTGCCCAATACATTTGTAATTGTGGACCTTATCAAAGGAATTACAAAGTCATATAACCTAGATAAGAGAGCTTTGTACACTATAGATGGAAAATATTTAATGGATTTGAATAACTTATATATGTAGAGTGTTCAACTTGGACCCAAATGCTCAACTTCCAATAGATTTGGGGGCACTATCAAGATAATATGAAAGGAATAAGGATAGCTAAAAAGTAAAATGGTTGCCAAGTTTCAGTCCCAAAGGGCCAAAATGAGAATTAGGGAGGTTTCTAGTGGAGAATTGGAACCATTTAGTTTTGACATATTTGAAGATTATTTTACAAGAACATATTTCTTCCTTTTTTGAGCCCTAGATGCCATTGGATTTGATGGTGTTGTCTATGGATATTTAGAGTAGGGATGACAACAAGCCCTATGATTATGCAATCTATGTTGTAGATGAGATTCACAGAGCCTTGAGATTTATTAAGGACAATAATGTGGTCTACTTTAAATGATACTCTTTATTGTGCCATATCATCTTATTTAGCGGGAAGAACATTTGGTCCCATCACATGTAGATAAGAGCCAAGGATACATAAAATATATTGCTACTAGTATAGGAGTGGACATAAATATGGTACAAGGATTGTGATAAATCTAATTATGTAGTCTTTGAAGAGTATTTTGTTAGATAATTTCTCAAGAATTTTGGCCAGTCTATCGATTGGAGGCTTTAAAAAGAGGTAAGAAGGTTTTTGAGGCCTAAGGATCTTTTCCCAGGGGTAGGAATCAAGCATAGTTTGGGTGATTGGTTCTACTACTCTAATGAAACAATGATTAGAGTATATGGTTCCCTAGTTGCTCCACATTTTCTCCCCAAAACTATCCTAGATAGAATTGATTTTTTTGAGATTATATGAAAACTAAATGAGTTTGAAAAAATCATTTTATAAATTACAAGAAAAATTCCATCCTCCCTTCCATTATTCTACTTTTTATATTTTTAGGTCACAAAAAGGGAAGAATTGGAGCTATTGCTAAATAAATTTCTCCCATACAGGATGAAAGTGGACACAAAGTCAAAATATGTGATACTGAACACTTTATCCATCATACTAGGACCAATTTTAAATTGGTTTCATTTGTGCATAAGCCTCATAACATTGAGGATTTTATCAAAAGATACTCATCAAAAGTAGAGGTTGCAAAAAGGAGAGAACAATGGGTGAGGATCCAAATTGCAGAAGGAGAAAGAAAGCAAGAAAATCCTTCATACAAAGGTTCATATTTAGAAATTCAGGATCCTATCATTAGGATCATGAAAATGTTGGATAATACAAACAAATTTCTTACAAATATACCTATTCCACCAATGAATAATCCTATCCCATCTACGCAAATGGAGTTGCCATAAATTCTACAACAAATGTTGAAAGAATGAGAATTTTGTGATCGACGATGTTGTTGGCAACCTGAGCATTACAATGTTGTCATTGATGTCAAAATTTTATTTGGATATGAACATCATGATGTGAATCATTTTAGTTGGATCTAATAGGTTTTGGAGTGTTTATGGAAGGAGTTCTTCAAAAGTGGTTTGGTCTGATAAAGTTGGTTGTGATGGGAAATGACTAAGTGTCAATACTGTTGATTCAGTGTAATAGTGATCCAGTTTTTGGGTCCATACCAGTTTGTAAATGAAGGTTTCACTCTACGCTCACTATTTTTTTGGATGTTAGATGTATATTATTCCAAGTTTTCATCATGTTTTGGCTAATGGATCGAAAGATATGAGTAACAAAAGTTGATCTAGAAAATTATAGTTATTCTTTGTATAGTGCATTTGTGTGGGGGAGTCTACGTTTCCATGCAAATAAGTTTTTGGCTTTTTGGACTTAAGGAGATGTTGATAGATGGAAGTATTGTAGGAATTCTAGTTGGCATCAAGTTTTTAGGTCCACATATTCGTATGTGGATACATGATTGAATAATTTTGTTATTAGGTCTTATGTCGTACCGACCTAACAAGTTTAAGGGTATGTGAAGGTTAAATATGTATTACAGTCTTATAAGGGATCTAATATAGATCCATGCTAACCTATTTTTAAGCTTTTTGAGTTTTGAATCTTGGTGCAATATACGTATGAAATTTTTAGAGCTGAAAAGTTATATTTTGGGTGTTAAATATAATTAGGCTGACCTAATCAATGTTAGAGTTGATATTGATATATATGTTAGATCCTTTTGTTATTTTGAGATGTGACATGAATATATGATGTGTGATGAAAAGATTCTACATGCGATATTATCAGAGTAGAGTGAATTTAAGTTGTGAATATTGAGTAGAAAATTGAAGTGATGTGAATGCAAAGGAAAGCAAAGTGTTAGATCCAAATTAAATGAAGTGTATAAAGTTAGTTTATTGAGATTCATTAGAACTTTATTTCATGCATATAATAGATTCAATTGTAATAGTTCAAAATAAGCTATGAGCCACAATATCTCTTCTATATTTTTCTTTGTGGGCTGTGAGTCCACTTGGAAAGTGAATCCACCTACAATGAGCACTTCTATACATATACTATAACCGGTTATAATATATTGTGAGCCAATTCTCACCATGGTTTTTCCAATTTTGGGTTTTCCACATAAAAATACTGGTGTTTATGTGTTATGCGGTGGTGTTAATTTTTTATGATTTCTTTCTTTATTACAGTTGGATTTGCTTTGGTGATTGGATGTTTAATGTTTTGATGGTTTAAGAGAATACTGATGCAACCCCCTCTTAGTATTATAGGTGTTCAAAAATTGGTATCAGAGCTTGGTTCCTTAGAAGAAGCTTAACCACTTTGGGAAGGTCTTGGAGGTTGACCAAATGGGTGATAGAAAATTTCCTACTTTGGAAGATATTCCTACTATTGGAATCATAGAAGAAGATTGCATGCTTGACAAAGATGGAGAACTCAAAGTTTCCCTTGAAGATCTTGAAAATACTGAAGATGAAAACAAAGATATAAAAGAAAATATCAAAGAAGCAAATGAATGCATTAGAAAATTGAGAGATAAAATCAAGAAGTTAAGAGAAAGGCATAAGGAAGCCAGTGAGAAATTGAAGCAAGCAAATGAAATCATCACTGGTCTAAAAGTGAAAATTGAATAAAAGAAAAGAATTGAAGAATGTTTGAATGCAATGTTGAAAATAAAATTAGAGGAATGTACAAGGCTTGAACGAGAAGTGGTAAATATGAGATTAGATTTGGAGAAATCAAGGAGTGATGAAGAAAAATTCAAAATTAGTGCTACAAAGCTTGATGAGATGATTGCAAATCAAAAAGGATCTAAAGAAAAAGGTGGATTAGGGTTTGAGATAGGAGAAAGTTCAAATACAAAAAAGATGATCAATGAACCAAAGAAGATTGAAGATAAGAAGAAAAATGGCAAGTAGATCCAAAATAAAAGGAATGATGTTAGAAGACCAATGGTTAGACAACCAAATGCACAAAGGTACCCATATTTTAATAGTTCTTGTTATTCTTGCAATAGATTTAGACATAAGGAAATGGAATGTAGAAGGAGAATGAATCAGAATACTCCATCCTTTTCTGGTCAATGTTTTACATGTAGAAGATTTGGTCATAAAGCTAGTGAATGCAAAAGTCAAATGATGAATGACTATAACAATGGTAGAATGATTCAATCTTTCAATGGCTACTTTTATACATGCTATGGGTTTGGGCATAGAGCTAATCAATGTAGATATAGAATGAATGGAATGAATACTATTCTGAATAATTTTGTATGCTACAATTACAATAGGCCTGGACATATATCCAAGTTTTACAAAAGCGTAAATACAAAGAAAGATAATCTGATAAAGAGGAATGAACTAGTAAAAAAGGTTGATCTAGTAGAAAAAAAGAAGGAAATGGAAAAGATATGGAGAAAGAAGGAAGAAATAGAAGTCAAGGAAGAATCTATACCATCCTTCAATATAGATGTTTCCTCTAGAAACTAAGCTAAGAGCTATGGCTTAGGGGGAGCTTTAATGGAAATATTTTTGTCACCCACTAGAGAAGAGGTGTTGATGCATCAACACAAAGATATATTATAAAGACAAACATGATTGATATATTGGTGAAAATTGTGGAAGCAAATATGTCAATATGAAAGTTAGTGGAGCTTTAGAAGTTGACTACACATAGATGAAGGGTTGGTAGCTTTATTGATTGAAGAATTTAATGCAAAATTAGGTCAGATTGAAGGGTTATAAGTGAATTCACTAAGGAAAATTCATTCACAAAAGAATTCAAGGAGAAGAGTAGTGAAAAGGTGATTAAAGGTTATTTGAGGTGATTTGAGATTTGGTACAACAAAACCCTAGTTTGACAAGTGAAACAAACGGTATTTATGAATCCTACTTACCCTAGTCTTCAAAAATCTTTGTTTGAAAGTAGTATGAATCTATTTTACAATGGCTACACCAAGGGTTGTCGAAGTAGCAAAGAAACCACAACCTAAATTCATGAAATATCTTGTGAAATCCATAGAAGATGATTTTTTGGGTGCATTTTCTCATATTCCTTATGAGATTTTGTAAACTAAGGATATTAATATCTATATTCATGGGAAAATGGATGAATATGATCATAGTAAGCTAGGAGATCTATGGAAAAATAAGTTAACTAGAGAAGAATTTTCCCTAAAACCTAAAAAAACCTAGTTGTGAAGAAGTTGAATGTATGGTAATGGTTTCTAATTTTCTTTCATGAGGACAAGTGGGTTAAAATGGCACTTAGCAGAATTCATGATAAATTTGTTTGGACTGACATGCCCAGTATGATAATAAAGGATATAGTAAGAGGGGTTACAAGTCTTTGCTTCACTAGACCTATTCCCATGTTGAAATATGTCAAGAATGAAATGGTTATGGAACTTACAAGTGCAACCTATGACAAGAAATCACTAACCATCAATACTATTAGAAACCCAGTTGTGAGGTATGCTGCAATAGTTATTGGATACAAGATCTATTTTACCAATAGGGAAAATTGAGTATCTACCACCGTAATTAATGTGGCATATGAAATGGTTGAAAAGGGTACAAATTATGATCTTTGTGAGTTGTTAAGGAAAAAATTGATGGAAAACTTGAGCCAGACCAAAGAGAATAAATATGCATTTAAATATGGTACTTTGATCGTATGTTTTCTATTCTATTTCTTAAAGGAGCTTCTCGAAACAAAAAACATAACCTAGTTGAAAGGAAAACCAGTAGCACATCAGATTGCAAACTTCATGAGGAGTCTTGGTGACATAAATTCTTAGGATAAGGCTCTTACAACCTTATTTTTAGTTTTCCAAAGGAAGATGCAAGCCAAAGAGAAGCCCAAGGAATCTGGTAAAGAAATACAAGAATGACATCACATTTTTGGTGTCAGAAGACCAATGAATCATGGAAGCAATAGAACCAACACTTGTGTGAATCCCTGAACTAGGATATGAAGTAATTGAATAAGATGTTGTTGGTTTAGTTGATGTTTTATTGAAGAGTCCTAAGGACACATCAAAGGAAAGGTATGGAACATATGCAAAAAAATCCATGGAGGTACACATAGAACAAAAGAAACCAATAATTCAGAAGGTTAGGAGGATGGTGGAAGATATTGTAGAGGAAATGGGTGTATCAAAGGAACAAATGTGACATTTAAGAGAATAAAAAGCTAAAGGAGAATCAAGTAGTACATGAAGATCTGGCTTGAGAAGATTAGGTAGGGCTACTGCCATCTTCCCTCTATTCAAAAGTCCTCTAGGACTATGCCCTCTACTAGAAACAAAAGGAAAACCATTGCTAGTCCTTCAGTAAGGGAGAAATCCCCTCTACTTGTGCAAACTATAAGAGTTGAGAAGAAGAGAACCATTGTTTCCCTTGCTAAGAGAATAGTAAAGAAAAAGGCAATGAGAGAGAAGAATATTAGTATTAATGTAGCATAAGAATTTTAGAGGAAATGGAAGAAGGACCACACTTGGTCCAAAGAAGGAGAAGTGATGCTTCACAAGGTGAAGCTAGTGTGAAAAGAAGAAGATTTGGCATTGTTGATATTGATAGTGAAGAGGAGATTGAAGAATAAAATAAGAAATTTGTTATTCATATGAGGGAAAACAAGAAAGAAGCCACCAATAAGGATTCAAAGAAGAAGAAGAAAGTAAAGGAAACAAGTCAAGAGAAGACTCTGGATGTAAGAAAAGGACAAGAATAAATAGAACCTATAAGACCTCATTCTCTTATGAAATTAGAGGCATTGTTTAATATTATTTTACAGAATGAGATGCTAGGAGAGACCAAATCTCTTTACAAAGATGCAGATGAGGTGGACAAGGCTACCATTATTGAATCCATTATGGAATATATTTTTGTACTTGAGTTTGATATGAGAAATATCAAGAAACATATTCATGCAAACTTGTGGAACATTTTGTTAGAAAGAAGGAAAGAAGTTGTAGAAGAAGAAAAAATTATGGAAGAAGCATTGGAAAGAATAAGTGCTCCTCTCTTTGAGGATGACATATCTACTTTGGCCACTGTATTTAGAAAAGAGCTAATGAAAAAGAAAATGGTAACAATTATGGAAAAATATTAAAGTGATCTTGAAAGAATTATTAGAAAGGAAAGCATTGAAAAAGCAGAGGAGATATCACAAAAGCTAGGAATGATACCAGAAGATAGGGAAGAAGTGAGTGTGGAAACCCCTACTCTCAAAAAAATTTAAGAAGATGCACAAATAGATGATGCTCAGCATGATAGGAAAAAACTCATCTAGATGTAGAAGACATGACACAATAAAATGTTGAAGAAGCAGTGATCGAAGAAGACATTGCAATGGAAAACATCACTCCTCCTCTGGTACAAAATGAAGTTAATCCTTAATTCGATTAACACAAAAAACACTACTAAGGAAGAAAACAAGGATGATAATGAAGAGAATGCTGATGCAAAGAAAGAAGGAGAGAAAGAAAAGAGAGATGAAGATAAGGATGCATCTAGAGATGCACAAACAAAAATGGAAAAACTAATTGTTTAATAGAAACAATAGGGCTTACCACCATGAATGAACAAGATGATAAACCACTAGATATTTTCCTTATTAAAACATTCAATTATGAGGGGAAAAAGATGAAAATAACAATAAAAATGATACCTAACTATTATAGAAACTATGAGGGAAGTTTTTAGAGCATAAAAATCTGTGTACCTTTTCAAAAACTTGCTATTTTTAAGATACAAAGGACTCATTTTCCTTCAACGGTGAATGGGTCCCTATTAGGATTTTTGAAACTGAGATCAGGGTTCTATTCCTTGATGTCCACACTCCCAAAATCTTGATTATCAACTTTTGGAAGTCTGTAGATAATGTTGTAGCTTCAAATATTTGATTTTTCACTTTAGATGACAACTTTTACAACTTGACAACTTTGGCAATTTTTCTCCAAATTTGCTCCACTTGATCTTCCACTTGTAAATCTACAATCACACATTCAAGGGAAGAATTTTTTTTTTTTTCTAGTGAATGGGGTTTTTCCTTGGTCAAACCCCTTGTAGGTAATTAAACCAAATGATGAAATAAAGGAATGAAGCATGAAACATGAAATATGCAATAGATATCACCTTGGATGATGTCTTGTTAAATAATTTTGCAAACTAGCATGTAGTGGCCATGAAGAATGTAGATCTAGGATCCTTCAATAAGATGTGAACAATGCTTGCAATTAGATCTTCAGTGCTACATCCACTTCTTTAGCTCAACACACATTAATGCATTAAACCTTTGTCATGATGATATGATCTTGAATTGTTGCAATGAACTCTAGAAAAAGCGTTGAAATGCCTTGAAAATGCTCTTGTAATTCTCTATAATGCTCTCTTGAAATTGATAGGATCTCTCATAAAAGTTCTAGGTTGCTTAGATTGAATAGCTAGTAGAAAAAATGTGAATTAACCCCTTATTTAGACTAAATTAGGAGATTAACCCCAAAATTCAAACAATTCAAGCCGAAATAGATTTGGAGGTAAACTTTATTAAATTCCCACTAGAATGAGATTTGAAAAGGGGGTCCTCATTGAAGGAGGACCCATTCACCACCTAGGGAGAATGGGTCTTGGCTCAATTTTCCAAAACCTAACCTCGAGGGATGGAAAGAGTGTTAGAAACCAATTTCAGATCAACTCAGAAAGGGGGGTCCTATTAAGGGAGGACCCATTCACCACCTAGGGTGAATGGGTCATGGTACCATTTTCTAGGACCTAATTTTTTCCCAATTAAATGTTATATTATTTAAATCATGGGTGTCAGGATAGATCTTCGGGAGGTGTCATAAATAAGATTTGAATTTGAATTAAAGGGGCTAATTAACTCTAATTAACCACAATTAATTAAGAGCAGCCTAGATAAATGTGAAAGTGCTTTATAACACTTTACAACACCTAAATAAGGTACAAATTTAAATACGTTTTATTAAGAAGGGGCTCATCAAGCTTAATTAAGTAAATAAATCCTAGAAAAGTGTGAAAGTTAGTTACAACACTTCACAACAAATTTTCAAAGGATCAATTAAAGAATGTTTCAATCAAAATAAGGGTCTTAGAATGGTGTGAACCTATACAACACATTACAAAACTACTCCAAGACACCATTAATTTAGTTTTAATATCAATTATCAAACCAACTAAAGGAGAAGGCTACTTTTTCCATTACTACACCAATGGAATCCAAAAATTTTGAAGAAAAAGACTCAAAGGGAAAGTATGCAGAGATAAAAAATCCTTTTAGTGAATCTTCCAGCTCCTCTAGAGATTCCTTGAGGAATCTATTGACTATGCAAACCAGGTTCCAACTTGTTGTGTCATCACAACTACTGCAATTACCGGTGCAACAACTACAAGTTACAATTAGGAGATATGTTTCATGCATCCACAAGAAAAGAGATTATTGAGACACACTAGAAGAGTGGTGAATTGATGAAATAAGCAGTGAAGGCATTACAAGAGACCATACCCAATGCAAATATAGATACATCACTATCTGATATGGATAACCTAAGATATATGCCTCTAGACTAAAAGAAGAAATAAAGAAAGAGATTGAGAAAAGAATAAATGACAAGAAAATGTTGGAAATAACTAAGAAATTTTCCATTGCACATAAAAAGTTTTCAAAATTGTTGAAGGATGTTGAAGGGTGTGCTGATGAGGCAAAGGCTCTATATCAATATGGTATGAAGTGTCACAAAGCCACATAGAGCATAAGGAAGGAGATGGACTCTATTGAGTCTCAAATTAATACTACCTCAAGTGCCTATGATCTGATGGTTGAACTAAGTGGAGAAATAGGGAATGTAATAGAAGAAATGCATAAGAAATTATTTCAACTACAAGCCCAAAAAGAACACATCATCCTATAGTTTGGAAAAATAAGGGAATTGTTCAACCCCAAATTTATACTTGTTTCAAAAGCTCTTTTATGTGTAGATAAATCCAAGAAAATGAATTCGGTACCTAACACTTCGAAAGAGAGAAGAATTATTGCTTGAGTTTGAAACACAGTCTAGATTTCTTGTGGAAGCTAAGAGAGAATGAGAACAAGGTAGACAAGCATGGTAGACCAATGCAAAAAAATTGAGGGTGTCAACTACCTCTAGTTGACATATTTCTCACTTTTTATGCATTTTAGTATTTACATTTAGATTCTTTGTACATATACAGAGTATGTAGTGTTATTTTCCAATACAATTTTTTGGTTTTTACTTTGGTACATGACTTAGGGGTAGTCAATCCAATCCTTTCAAACTAATCCAATCCTTTCAGTTTGTATATATGTTTACATTTCTCAAGGGGTGTTTCAATGCAAGAAAAATAGTTGTATAACTACCCTTTTCCCTTGATGTCAAAGGGGGAGAATGTTGGAGAATGGTTTGGAGATATTTTTGGCATGTTTCCAGCAATGTCAAAGGGGGAGATTGTTGAAAGAATGAGAATTTTTTCATTGATGACGTTGTTGGAAACATGATAATTATAGTGTTATCATTGATGTCAACATTGTATCCATATATGAATCTATCATGATGTGAGTCATTGTAGTTGGATCTAACAAGTTTTGGAGTGTTTATGGAAGGCATTATTGCAAAGTGGTTTGGTTCGGTAAAGTTGGTTTTAATAGGAAAATGACTAAGTGTCAATATTGTTGATTCAGTGTAATAGTGCTTCAGTTTTTGGGTCCGTACTGGTGCAAAAATGAAGGTTTCACTCTACAATTATAACACTTATTTTTTGGATTTTAGATGTATTAGGTTCCAATTTTTCATCATGTTTTGGCTATTGTATTGAAAGATATGAGTAACAAAAGTTGATTTGGAAAATCAGAGTTACTTTGTATAGTGCATTTGTGTGGGAGAGTCTGCACTTCTCTGTGGATAATTTTTTAGCTTTGTGTATATAAGGAGATGTTGAAAGATAAATTTTTTGTAGGAATTCCAGTTGGCATTGAGTTTTGTGGTCCACATGTCTGTATGTGGATAAATGGTTGAAGAATTTTGTTATTAGGTCTTATGTCATTTTGACCTAACAAGTATAAGGGTATGCAAAGGTTAAATAGTATTGCGGTCTTATGAGGGATATAATATAGGTCCAAGCCAACCTATTTTAAGTTTTTTCAGTTTTGAATCTTGGCACGAGATATGTATGAAAGTTTTAGAGCTGAAAAGTTATATTTTGGGTGCTACATCTAATTAGGCTAACCTAATTAATGTTAGATTTGATGCTGATGTATATGTTAGATCCTTTTGGTGTTTTGAGGTGTGACATGAACATATGATGTGTGATGCGAAGATTCTACATGTGAAAATTATCAGAGTAGAGTGAATTTAAGTTGTGAATATTGAGTAGAAGTTTGAAGTGATGTGAATGTAAAGGAAAGTAGAGTGTTAGATCTGAATTAGATGAAGTGTGTAAAGTTAGTTTATTGAGATTAATTGGAACTATATTTCACACATATGATAGATGCAATTGTAATAGTTCAAAATAGGTTGTGAGCCAAATATCTCTTCTATCTTTTCTCTATGGGCAGTGAGTCCACTTGGATAGTGAGTCCACCTATAGTGAGCACTTTTGTAAATATACTATAATTGGTTATAATATATTGTGAGTGAATCCTCACCTCTTTCACACTTTATTTTTGATTTAATTAAGATGATCTACTTATTTTCAAATATTTACTCATCTTTGAGAGGTTCTTGTTCTTGGTTTTACTTCTTAACAATGTTGTCATCACACATCATTTGGCACAACTATCTTTTGTGCATGATGTAGAACCCATGCTCTCGTATGCACTCATCAGATTCTTTACAATGGATTTATCAATTGAGTCTTCTAATTTTATTATTCCAAGAATCTTCATGGTGGGCCTAAAATTGAGTTGCCTCATCATTTCAACAAATAGTTGACATCTTCCAGCCTCACTTAGCTTCTCAAAAAATAAACTCCATATCCTCTTCACATATCTTTGACATGTACGTTTTGGAATCTTATTAGCCATTGGTTTCAAAACATTGGCATCAATATCAATCAAATATTTAGGTTTTCTATGCAAAACTCTAGGAGGAGTGCTCAAAGGAAAAGTTGTATGAACATTAGGAATGCCAACAACATCAGGGATAGATGGCGTACATTCAATCAGAGGTGAAATTGATGACGTACCTTTATATTGACATGTAAACGATGTTGTAATTCTAACTTGAGATGTGGTATGTGGATTGTCTTCAAGTAGAGATGTGTTTGTTGATGTACTTTAAAAACCACATGTTGTTGATGGTGTGTCTTCAACTGGAAATGTGATTGCTGATGTACTTTGAACATGAGATATTTTAGATGGTGTGTATTGAACTTCACTTATGGTTGATGATGTGCCCACAACTTTGAGATTCATTTCTCTCCTTGCACAAAGTTTTTGGATATGTTCCCTTTGTGCTGCCAATTTGGCATCTCTCTTAGATTGCACAAGAATTTCTTCCTCTATGGGCTATGATTTCTTTTCTTCACAAAATTTTATTTTTATTCTCTTCTTGCATTTTTAGCTTCATGTTCATCCAACACTAGAGGCTTTGCTCATTTCCTCAGAATGAAGTTGAATGCTACATGTTAAAAAACACACAAAGAAAAAAAGTAAGTAATGCCCACTAACCATAGCCATAACACTTTTCATACATTTCTACCAAAGGATTTTATGAAACATATTCATATCATTGATTATATTGCATTTCATATATTTCAAACTCAAAGTTACTTCATGTTGCATAACTAATAATTATATGTTGATCTATCTATGATAAAATTTCAATTGCAATCAAATTTTATTCAAATTCATGCATTCCATTAGACCACATTTCTTTAAGGTATTTTTTCAAACAACTCATTGCCTTGCCTATGCTACCACATTTTTCATTTTCTTACCATGCATCACCATGAGACCACATTTCTTTGAGGCATTTTTTCAAATAGCTCACTACCATGTCTATGCTACCATATTTTACATACATTTCTACCAAAGCATTTTATGAAACATATTCATATCACTAATTATATTTCATTGCATATCTTTCTAACTAAAAGAATTACTTCATGTTGCATAACTAATAGTTCTAGATCTGCTGATATCGATGAAAAAAATTCAATTGCAATCTAATTTTATTAAAACTCATGCATTCCATGAGACCACATTTCTTTGAGACATATTTTCAAACTGCTCATTTCCTTGTCTATGTTGCCACATTTTGCATTTTCTTATCATGCATCACCATGAGACCATATTTCTTTAAGGCATTTTTTCAATCATCTCACTGCCATGTCTATTTTACCACATTTTTCATACATGTTTACCAAAGCATTTTATCAAACATATATATTTATATTGTTCATTAAATTGCATTGCCCATAGATTTCAAATTCAAATCATTACTTCACATTGCATAACTAATAACTAGATGCACTGATAGATGACAAAATTTCAATTGCAATCTAAAATTTTTTAAAGTCATCCTATTAAGTGCAGTTGTGCAATTACTTCACACACCCTGTCAATGAACTAGGAGCAGTTGTCAATTGCATTTTCTTGTCATGCATTCAATGAGACTATAATCCATATTTTCATAGGTCTCGCGAATTTATTTAAATGTTTGATTTAAATAATTTTGTCTTAAGTCTTTTATTCTCACAAAGAGGACAATTATCATGCATATAATGATAGTCTTAAATACTTATAAAGAAAGTATGATAGTGCCACATTGTATAATCAAACAATGAAGACTTGAAGATAGTGACAACCACATCATGATAAAGGTTAGATGAATAATCATATTCAAATGAAGGTATTAAAAGTGTGTATCTTGCAATATTGACAGGCACACAAAGGGAAGAGTTCAATGTTTTCAAAGGTAGAAAACTATGTAAGAGTTTGTAACAATGAATTAAATGGTAAAGGACCGTCCTCATATATGAAAGGACTTTCAGTCCATATAGTGGATAGTTAAATCTTTTATCAATAAAGAACAACAAGGTTCTTAGCACCATAAAATGACATGATGTCAAGTGTTTTCAAAAGAAAAAGGGGATCACAATGCCAAATAAATGAAAGGAAAAATTTCATAGAAGTTAAATGCTCATGGAAAATCAATTAGCACAGTCATCGACATTTAACAAAGAAATGCTTGGCACTTCAAATCAAATACAAAACTGTAGTGTAGTAAAATGCATACCCTTGCATTTTCACACTTGTTTGGGCCTACCTTGCCTTATTTATCCCTATTTATGTCTTAGTTGGTCCTATTTTTCATCCACAAGCCCTATGAATTATATCATTTTTTGGTTGATCCTGACATTTTCCAATGAATAGATGATAATTTACTGATTTCATCTAAGTTTCATTCATTTTTGGGTCAGGACTAAAATTCCACCTGGGGCATCTTTGTCCCCCAAAGGTATTAGGACTTTGATTTTGAGGTATCTTAAATGGGGCCCTTTTTGGTGTCTATACCCCAAGTTTCATGACTTGGGACTAAGATGCCACCTAGGGCGTCTTAGTCCCCCTTGAATTATTTTTGGGATTTAATTTCAAATTCTGGCAGGATTTAGCCTCCTTTATTTAATGAATTCATATGTCGGTTTGATGTTGTGTAATTTTAGGATATTAAGCATAGATAAGTATAAATACAAGGTTCCTTCTCTCATATTTTCACCTAGCAAGATAACAAGCAATCTAAGAATCCAAGCATTCAAGCATTCCAACATTCCAACATTCAAGAGAAATTTAGTAAGTATTTGGAGCCATCATCAAGATTCAAGCATCATATCAAAGATATTCTTGCATTGTGTGTGTTGTTGTGCTAACATTTGTGATGTATGGTTTTGATTCAAGCAAGTCATTCAAGTCCATATCCATCAATCATTTCTTTGATTCAAGATCCGTATCCATTGTAGCCATTTCACACAAGTTTGCCTACTTTACAACAAGGGTTTGATCTAGGTTCAAGACTTGAAGATCATTTGGAGTGCAAAGTTGCAATGTTACAAAATTGCATTTTAAAGTTGTCATCTTAATGGAAACTCACATATAGGTCAAATATGAAGGTTTCAAAACCTGAGATTAGAGAAGAAGGAAGAAAAGACTTCAAGCCTTAGGACCACATTTAGAGTTTTCAAAATTTCTGATTGGGACTAAGACAATAGTAAAGGAATCTTAGTCCTCCTGAGGGTATTTTTCATATATTCTTCCAGATTCAGTTCCGACATTTGAAGATTTTGTATCTGCCCTAGAAAATAGCAGTAGGACTAAGACAACAGTAAGGGAATCTTAGTCCTCCATAACACTTTTTGGTAGCTTTTTTGGATTTCTAGAATCCTCACAACATCTCCATATTTCCCAGGTACATACATCCTAACTCCATGTTGCATGTTGCATAATTCCATCATTTGCATCTTTCATTTAGCTTGCATTGCTAGATTTTGTGAGTTGAATGCTTGTTTTTCTTTTCCAAGCATTTGCTTGGTGGTGAACCCCTAAAATTTAAAAAATCCCCCTCCTAGGTCTTCCTTGTTTTGAATTGACTCACCTTGTGAGGTTGATAGTCAATCCAATTAGGACTCCTAGGACATTATTGAATGATTGTGGGAGAAGAGTGATACCATTAGTCACCCTTTTCCACATGAATCATTTTGGTGAACCCACCTCTTTTGAGCATTCATTTTCTGATTTGGAGTCTATTAAAGTCTTAGATCTATATTGCATTCATTCTTGCATTTTATTTTTCATTAGTGAAATTGCATCTAGGGTTTCTCATATTTAGTTAAATTGCATCTAGGGTTTCTTATATTTACATTAGTGGAAGTGCATACAGGTTGCATTTTTTATTTTTTGCATCATTTAATTTCATTCAAAAAAAAAAAGTGCATTGTTCATAATCTTAATTGCATTTAGAAACATTCTTATTGCATTCAAAATTGAATTTTTTTTTGCATTACCTTTGCATTCAATTGCTTATTACTAGTTACTTTTTCTTGCATTCATTTGCACATTTTCCTGTTTCTAAACATCAATATCCTTAATAGGAAATTTTTAAACACTGTAGACAATCTAGATTTTTCTATTTTTCTGAGAAAAACCTTTGCTAGGACTAAAATTCCCTTCATGGCGTCTTAGTCCCTCTTAGGGTTTCTAGCTCAGAATCCTCTCTTTCTTGTTTGTTGTTTGTTTCAGTCCCTGGAACTTCAAAATTCCACTAGTAGGAGCAAGACACCTTTACTAGCGTCTTAGTTCCTGTTGATTTTGACCTTCTAGTTTCAAGATCTAAAATTTCTTTTCTGTGCTTCGATTGGCTACTTTTAGTTCTTTGTTTCATTTTCAGAATTGTTGTTATCTCAATTTCTTTTATTTCAAGTGTAATTGCAAACATAGGATATTGTGTTCATTGCACTTTTTGTGGTTTATCCCTTATATGAGCTGTAGTACTTGGTGTCCTACTGCTAATACTGTGGTTAGGTGAAGTGCAAGACTCATGTCATCCCACGATAAAGCACTCATTGTGGATCTTAGGTTATCAAGCTCTCTTACTTCTGGTGTTGGTATTAGTTCACTAGGTATGGACCATACATTTGATACCTCTTCTGCTATACCTACCTTACCTACAAGTGCTATGTCAAGTGTTCAAACAATGGTTGATCATATCCCTCAAGAAAACATAATGAAAATGCATGAAGATCTAGCTCATTTAGAAGATAGTGTGAGTTTGAAAACATTTCCAACACTATTATACCTGCCATAGATAGTATTCACTACATGATGGAAAGTGATGAAGGGTTGGAAGTTGTGTGTAACCTACCTCACATATTTGGAAAAAGTCTTCATTCCACCACTAATAGTGCTCAAGCTTAAAACAATGTGCAAATCCAAGGGGGAAGTCAAACTCCTTCCCTCTCAACCATAACATCCATTCCAACATATACCAATCCTCAAGTGACCACAACGATGCAGCCAACTAGCAATATCCTTCCTACCTCAAACATTTCTACTAGTGCTCCTTATACCTATGTGGCATCTAATCTTATATCTCCTCTCATAAGCAATCCATTCAAAGATTCTTCCAACACATACACACCATCACCATATTCACCTCCATCACAAAACATAAGCAATGATCCTATCATTAACCACCTTTTATAAATCCTTTCATCCATTCAACATCAAGTTTCCACCATAAATCAAACTCAAAATGGTCCACCTTCATACTATGTCAAGAGTAACCCACTATCCTTGGAGATATTGAGAACTCTAATGCCACAAGGTATATAAATCCTTATATTTGAGAAATATGGAGGAAAGGGAGATCTTGCTAATCATGTTAATGTATTTATTGCTTTATTTAGTGACTTTATCCTTGAGGACAAAATTTTGGCTAAAATTTTTCCCCGATCCTTGAAAGACATGGCCTTGGACTGATTTTCTGCGTTATTGAATAACTCAATTTGTTCATTAAATGAACTTTTTTAGGCCTTTTCTAGCCGTTTCCAAGTGCATATGGTTCCTGAAATGACATTAGCTAATTTGATGAGATGTAAGCAAAATGAAGGTGAAAAATTCATTGACTTTATTTCACACTACCAATCACTTTATTCCCAAATCAGTGTGAAGATTCTTAATTCCCACCTTCAAAAGATGTTCACAAAAAAATCCAAAGTAAGATAAGAGACAAGCTCACCATGATGAAATTCCCTTCCTTCATGCACTTGTGAACTTCCCTTCAAGATTATCAAAATTCCATAGGTAGTAGTGAACTGAAAAACACCTCTACCTATCCTGAAAAGTCTAAAGCTTCAAACCAAAACACCTACCAACATTTCAAAAGACAAAATAAAATTTTCCTTCAACTAAATTCTACCTCTCAACCTACCCAACCAGTTGATACCCAAGTAGCTGCTATAAAGAAGAGTAATCCTTATATCTTTGGGGATCCTCAAAGACAATTTACACCCTTACCCGACACACTTCACAACATTATGACCTAGCTATTAAACAAAAACATGCTTACCTTACCTCCTGTTCGACCCCTTGACCCTAGCAAGCCCTTACCTCTGAGCTATAGACACAATGCATGTTGTGCTTATCACCAACAAAAAGTACATGATATAGAACATTGTAAGCATCTTAAACATCTTGTGCAAGACCTCATTGATTCTAATCATATCCAAATTGGAGGTGTAAATGAAAAAGGTAACAAGTTTGTAGCTCCTCCTAACCAAAACTTGCAAATATTTACCAATCCCATGCCCAACCATAATATTTCATTTGCTAAGGCTATTAAAACTAATGCCAATGTGATGAATGTTGACACGGATGATGAGAATTTGAACAATAATGAACAAAATCCTATAGATGATGATGAATAGAGTCATATGGATACTAATGACCAAAGTTCTATTAATAAAATGATAGGAGTGATTGACATCAATCCTCGTAAATAGAAAACCATAATGCCCACTGACATTAATTTCTCTTCAAAAGAAACAATTAAACATTTACCTGATAGTCCTCTTTACATAGCTAGCAGAATCAATAACAGGCCCACTCCTAGGATTTTAATTGATCCCATTTGTGGAGAGAATGTGATCATAGAAGAACTCTTATATGTGCATGAACTTGCTCAAGATAGATATGATAAACCGAAAGCATGGAATAAAATGCATGATGGTTTTTCTTGTGCTATGATGGGCTCGATCACACTCCCTTTACAAGTAGGACCAAAGAAATTAAATGTATCATTCTCTATCATATCCAATTTGAAGCAATTTCATGTGATGTTGGGCTACAAATGGCTTAATTCCATGAAGGTGGTCCCATCCGTTGTCCATAAGTGCTTAAAGTTTCCAGTCAAAAATGAAATATTTACTGTGAACCATAGTGGCTTTAGACCCCTATCTTCCCATGGAAACTTTACCTTAGATTATTTTTGGCCTGAGCCTATGGAACCTATAAGACCCCGTGAAGACTTCCTTTTCCTATCCTACCAAAATTTCAAAGCAAAATGCATAGCCAGATTATCTCTTGAGAATTTTCATCCACCCATGATTGAACCTTCACCCCTTGAAGAAAACAATAGTGAGCCTAAATTCCTTCCAACAAACCAAGACCCATCCATGAAAAATACCTTACCTATTTCCTACAAAAGACCTAGAGAAAACCAAACAACTCCTAGTCCACCTCCTAAACAAATTTATAAAGCCAAAGAGAAAGTGGTTGAACAACCTTCCATGATTTCTTCTGTTCTTCCTTAACAAGAAGAAAAGGAACCTATGGTTGAAAAACCCACTCCTACACAAACACAACTTGAAAACCATGATAAAAGGAACAAAAATTCTAGAGAGCGTAGGCATAAGCATTGTGCTATTGCTCGAAAGATGAATGATGAGAAAAACATTGAAAATCAAAATCTAAACTTGACAGAAGCAATAAACAATGACCCTCCTCTCTTACCAGAACAAAAAAAAGTTATGTCTCTAACACAACAAGGACTAGAACCTTCTATGGATATTATCATTCGTCCTCCTATTGTGGTTAACTTGGATGACAATGAGGAAATTGCTAAAATTGATGATCAAGTGCATAATCAGTTGAATTTTCTATTTTCCTCTTCCATGAGCTTAAATGATAACAACCGTGATCATCCTCCTAAAGCGAGTGATGCACCACATGTTGAACTTGGTGATTCTCTTAGTACAACACTTGATGGTGTCCCTCTCACTAGTGATCTGTATTCTACATATACTAAACAAGACTAGGATGCAGATGACCTGTTGGATGGTTGACTCGCATGTGCTTTACTAGTCTTTTCTCTTTTCTTTTTCTTTTTTCTTTTCCTTTCCTTTTTTCTTTATTTTCAAATTTTCTTGCATGTGTGTAATGTGATCCCCCATGATGTTTAGTTTGATGTTTCTCTCTCTATGTGCATTCCTCTATTTGTACCTTCATTCTTCTATATGTCGTATACTTTTTCCTTTTCATTGATCTTTTATCTTTTCTTTCCATTTTCATTTGTGTCTTGTGTTTTCCTTTTGGGGATGAACACAAGTCGTTGAGACACCCTATGTCTCTTCCATGTTGACCCAAAATATTTTTCCTTATCTTTTCTTTTCATTTTCATTTTTGTCTTGTGTTTTCCTTTTGGGGATGATGTAAGGCATCGAGACACTCTATGTCTCTTCCATGTTGACCCAAAAGATTGTTCCTTATCTTTGCTTTTCATTTTCATTTTTTTCTTGTGTTTTCCTTTTGGGGATGGTGCAAGGTGTCAAGACACCCTATATCTCTTCCATGTTGACCCAAATTTTTTTTCATTTGTTTTCACTCTCTTTGTGTTATTCTTCCAGTTCTATGTGTATTTTGGTAATGATGGCAGTTCTGAGCTCTCTAATATCAATGCAAGAAAGATAGATACTAACCTAGAATCCATAGATCCCTTTTGTGTTTTTGGGGGGCAACCCTCTTTCCCATTTTCCTTTTCATTTTTGGCTAATTTAAAGTAATTTCTCATAGCATGGTGTTAGTAATTTCTTTAAAGTGGGGGCATACATTGGCATTATTTTGGTATGATTTCAATTGTATTTTTCCTTTTTAGGTTCCTTGATGTGATTTTCTTATTTCATGCAATGTGTTTTTCCTCTTTGTGGTGACATTAGGAATAATTTCCTTCAAGAGATAGATCTATCTTAGAATATTATATTCCTCTTAGTGGTGATGCAACACATTGCATTCCCTAAGTTGTGAATCTTTTATCCTTTGATTGGTCCTCTCTTGGAGACATCAAGAACAATGTCCCCTAAGATTAAGACCTCGCATGCACTAAGAAAAGTCCCTTTTTTACATTCTTCTTTATTGTTGCATTTTTATTTTTGTCCTTATTAAAGTCATGGAGGTATGGCTTTGATATGGACTTCCTAGGGCTCACCTAGTGGACACCTAGCTTCACTAGCCCTTGTGAGCGTGCATTTTTCTTTTTGTCCTTATTAAAGTCATGGAGGTATGTCTTTGATGTGGACTTCCTGGGGTTCACCTAGTGGACACCTAGCTTCACTATCCCTTGTGAGCATGCATTTCTCTTTTTGTCATTATCATATTCATGGGGGTATTGCTTTGATATGGACTTCCTAGGGCTCACCTAGTGGACACCTAGCTTCACTAGCCCTTGTGAGCATGCATTTTTATTTTTGTCCTTATCATGGTCATGGGGGTATGGCTTTGATATGGAATTCCTGGGGCTCACCTAGTGGACACCTAGCCTCACTAGCCCTTGTGAGCGTACATTTTATTTGCATAGTGGACAACGCATTCCAATTGTAAACCTCTTTCAACCGAGACTTAGTCCACCACATTGGATGACCAGTCAAAGCTTGATTCATTGCATTTTTCTTTTTTCCTTTTTTCATCTTTGATAGTGTATGTTTTTGATTTTATTATGGCTTCATATATCATACGTAAGCATGTTCCTTTGTTCTTATGTTGGTTTTCCATAGGATCTTGGCCACCCTCTTGATTATTGTCATCCTATCTTACTAGAATTCATACATTTGAACCCCTCTTGATTGTGTGTTTGACTACTTTAGTGTGAGTTTGAAGCAAGTTCATCCTCTCACTAAAGTGGGGGCTAAATATAGTGTAGTAAAATGCATACCATTGCATTTTCACACTTGTTTGGGCCTGCCTTGCTTTATTTATCCCTATTTATGTCTTAATTGGTTCTATTTTGCATCTACAAGCCCTATGAATTATATATTTTTTTGGCTAATCCTAACATTTTCCAATTAATAAATGATAATTTAATGATTTCATCTGAGCGTTCCTAAATTTTGGGTCAGGACTAAAATGCCACCTAGGGCATCTTTGTTCCCTAAAGGTCTCAGGACCCTAATTTTGAGGTATCTTAAATGAGCCCCTTTTTGGTGTCTGTGCCCCAAGTTTCATGACCTGGGACTAAGATTCCACCTAGGGAATCTTAGTCCCCCTTGAATTATTTTTGGGATTTAATTTCAAATTCTAGTGGGGTTTAGCCTCCTTTATTTAATGAATTCATATGTTGGCTTGGTGTGGTGTAATTTTGGGATATTAACCATAGATAAGTATAAATACAAGATTCCTTCTCTCATATTTTCACCTAGCAAGATAACAAGCAATCTAAGCATCCAAGCATTCAAGCATTCCAACATTCAAGAGAAATTTAGTAAGCATTTGGAGCCATCATCAAGATTCAAGCATCATATCAAAGATATCCTTGCATCATGTGTGTTGTTGTGCTAATATTTGTGATGTAAGGTTTTGATTCAGTCAAGCAATTCAAGTCCATATCCATCAAGCATTTCTTTGATTCAACATCCATATCCGTTGCAGCCATTTCACACAATTTCATAGACATTACAACAGGGGTTTGATCTAGGTTGAAGACTTGAAGATCATTTGGAGTGCAAAGTTGAAAAGTTACAAAATTGCATTGCAAAGTTGTCATCTTCACAAAAACTCACCTACAAGTCAAATTTGAAGGTTTCATAACCTAAGATCAGAGAAGGAAGAGCAGATATCAAGCCTCAGGACCACATTTAGAGTTTTCAAAAAATTTGATCGATACTAAGACAACAGTAAATGTGTCTTAGTCCTAAGGGTATTTTTTAGAAATTCTTCTAGATCCAGTTCTGACATCTAAGATTTAGCATCTGCCCCAAAAAATAGTAGCGGGACTAAGACAATAGTTAGGGCGTATTAGTCCTCCATAGCACTTTTTGGAAGCTTCTTTGCATTTTTGGAATCCTCACAACATCTCCATATTTCCCAAGTACATACATCCTAACTCCTTGTTGCATAATTTCATCATTTGCATCTTTTATTTAGCTTTCATTGTTAGATTTTGTGAGTTGAATTATTGTTTTTCTTTTCCAAGCATTTGCTTGGTGGTGAACCACTAAAATTTGAAAAAGCTCCCTCCTAGGTCATCCTTGTTGTGAATTGACTCACCTTGTGAGGTTGATAGTCAATCCAATTAGGACTCCTAGTACATTATTGAATGATTGTGGGAGAAGAGTAATACCATTAATCACCCTTTTCCACACAAATACAAAAAAATAGTCAACTTTAAAGGGTAGTCTGACAAAAAAATGAAGAGAAAATGAGAAGTTATTATGGCTGTAGTAGGGTAGAGTTTAGAGTTTGAAAAATTTGACAATCATGATTATAAGGAAAATATTCTTTGGTTTTAGTTGTGCAAACATAAGAAGGAATAAAAGATAGTGACTTCAAGCTATTTCAATGTATAGTGATTACATTGCATTGAACATCTTTAAAACTCAAAGCATTACTTCACATTGCATAACTAATATAACTAGATGTTTATAGACGAAAACATTTCAATTACAATCTAATATTTTTGAAAGTCAACCTAAGTGCACCTCTTATGCAATTACTTCAAATTACATCTCTAATAACTAGGAGTAACTGCCAATTGCATTTTATTTTCATTGCATTCCATGAGACCACATTGATTTGAGGCATTTCCCTAAGGCATTTTTTCAAATCCTCTATATAAGTTTACATGAATTCATGTCTATTATATCATTTTTTTCATTTTTTTCTTCAAACTCCTAAAAATTAAACTTTTATATGCAACTTACATCTAATTCAATGTTGAATTATATGTATAACAATGAATATTAATAAAATCATCAAATGAGTGGTCTATATTGTCAAAATAAAAAAAATATATAAAAATATAAACATCTAGCTAAAATGAAGAAGAGTGAATTCCACTAGCCATGATGGAAATGGACTACTATAAGCAATGAAAATGTAATTCATAATAAAGTTTGTGTTAAGTTGATTTCCTCTATACAAGTTAACATTAATTCATCTAAATTATGTCATGTTTTTCATTTTTTCTTCAAACTCCTAAAAATTAATTTTTTTTTATGCAACTTCCATCTAATTTAATGTTGAATTGTATTTAAAAATATTATGATTAATAAAATCATGAAAGGAATGGTTTATATTGTCAAAACTAAACAAAAAAACTCATTATAAACATTTCAATTGTACCAAAATGAATATATTACTTGAGAAAATGAAAAATGATGTAGAAACTTCAAATTGTCTTCTTCTATGTTGTCTAGCATGAAAATTGGTGCTAAAAAGGAGATGGATCAAGCATAGTTTGGTACAACAAGTCAACTGCATAAAAAGGAATTTTTGAGTTGGATAAAGTGTAGAACCAGAAAAATGCAAAGAATCATGTGCATGAATCATGAGGTCAACTCCTTTTTTACCATTTTTGGAAAAAGGAACATTTGGTGCTTACCAAATTTGGTGAGTGCCAAAGGTGATGCAAAATTTGATACATTTTTAGGACTTGAATATTTAAAACAAGCAAAACTAAGAACACACCATTTAACTACACTTGGGTATAAGTAAAGGTGATAAATTTCTAGGACTTAAATATTTAGAAGGATTACAATTGCAAATATCAATTATGATACTTCTAAGACTTGAATAAAGAAGGATTATAATTAAAAATAGATAATATGTCATGATTTGTGATACAAGATTATAGGTTATATCCTTCAGAGAGTGGTTTAAGCATCTAGGGGATGAAAAATGTATAAGTGGGATCTAATTTTGGATATTTAGAGATATGTGATCAAAACCCTCAACCATATACCATATACCTTAAACCCTAATCCCTCTAACCTCTAACCTCAAACCTCCAACCCTAATTGCTCAACCTTAATCCCTTAATCCTCAAACCTTAAACCCTCAACCCTACTCCCTCAAACATCAAAACTTAAACCCTCATCCCTTCAACCCTAATCCATCAACCCTCAACCCTTAAACCCTCAACACCTAAACCCTCAACCCTTAAGCCCTAATACTTCAACCCTCTATCCTATCAATTAAACCCTCAACCCTAGATGCTCAACCTTAATCCCTGAATCCTCAAACCTTAAACCTCAACCCTATACCTTCAAACCTAATCCCTCAACCGTCAACCCTTAAACCCTCAAACATTAAACCATCAACCATAATCCCTTGACCCTATACCTTAAACCCTAATCCCTTAAACACTAAACCTGAAACCCTTGACCCTAATTTTTTAACCCTATGCCTTAAACCCTAAACCCTCTACCCTCTACCCTACACATTAAATTGTCAACCCTAATCCATCAACACTATCCTTTAAACATGAATCTATCAACACTCAACCCTTAAATTGTAATACCTTTACCCTCAACCCTTAATTATTAATGCCTCAACCCTCAACCCTCTACCCTCTACACTATACATCAAACCCTCAACCATAAGTGGGAGAGACCCAAGTGAGAGAGAGAGACATAAGAGAGGGATTTGGAGTGAGTGAGAGAGAGAAAGACCTGACATGGATAGAGAGAGAGGGAGTGTGAGGGGGTTGGAGTGCTAGAGAGTTGTTTAGGTAGGGTGAGAGGGAGTGAGACTTGGAAGCAAGATACTAATACATAGGATAAAGAGGGTTATCTAGTTAGGATGGAAGGGAGAGACCTGAGAGAGGGAGAGGGGGTGGGAGGGATATTTTGAGGGAGATAATTGAGAGAGAGGGAGTGTGAGAGAGGGGGTTGGAGTGAGAGAGAGTAGTCTAGGTAGGGTGGGAGGGAGTGAGACTTGAGAGAGAAAATTGAGAAGGAGAGAGAGAGTTATCTAGTTAGGGTGGGGAGAGAGACATGAGAGAGGGAGAGGGGTTGGGAGGGATATTTTGAGGGAGAGACCTAAGAGAGAGGGAGTGGGAGAAACTTGAGAGAGATACCTAAGAGATGAGAGGGAGAGAGAAAGATAAATACCTGAGAGAGGGAGTTGGAGTGAGAGATAGAAAGACTTGAGAGGGACATAGAGGGAGTGTAAGAGAGGGGTTTTAAGTGAGATATTTGTCTAGGTAGGGTGGGAGGGAGTGAGACCCAAGAGAGAGAGAGAATTGAGAGGGAGAGAGAGAGTTATTTATTTAGTGTGGGGGGAAGAGACTTGAGAAAGGGATGCTAAGAAATGTAACTCAAATTTACTAGCTTGATCGACTTCCTGGAGTAGTTATGATTTTCCCTTTAATGGATTGACATTTAAAGTTTAGTAGGAAATAGTTTTTTACTTAATTCATTGGGTTGCAAGTTTTCCTAACTTAAGTTTCACACTTATAAATTTTCATAACCTCCTAACTTAGCAACTTTGAGGTTCTCTTTGTTATTGGTGAGTCACGGGTTTTGAGAACTTCATAACCTCTAACAAGAGGTTTTGAAGTTCAGGTTTTTAGTGACATAGAAAATTTGAAGCCAATGGATGTGGGGACCACTTGGAGTGGTAAAGTGAATATCAAAGGGATATCCTAATAGGGTGATGTATTGTTTCTTGCTCGTGGGTTTCTTGGTGGGACCCAATTGATGTCGAGCTAGAAAGTGGTAATTGGTTGACCGTTTACTTCAAGTGCTCGTTAGAAGTTGAACCAAACCGTTTCTTGTTGGAATATTGTAACTATGGTTGAGAATGAATGTTATAAACCCTAGAACATTCTACAATGAAGAGAGAGATAGAGGTTGAAAGGGAGTTATGCTGCTAGATTCTCTCCGAATGGAACAAGATGTAAATCTCTTGTAAAGGCTTAGAGCTTGTAATTGTATTTGTAACTATACTTTTGTTGCTAAACAATATAATGGAAATCTAGGATTTCGGAGTGTGGGGTTTTCTACCTATAAGGGTTTTCCCCATGTATATATGTGGGTTCATGACTTTTGTTTCATCTTTCATGTTTGTTGATTCTGGTTGTTGAATCTGTTTGTGCACATTGTTGGAACTAGTTAAATTTGCATGATTTTTTCTCAAAGGGATTAATGTGGGAAATGAACTATGTCTGATTCCACTTTGTGGCATAGTAGTACATGTATTTTTGGAAATCTAAAGGAATAAAAGTTAAAAAAGGAACTACTCTTCTTAGATGTTCTTTTTGAGATGACCAAAATTTCCTAACAAGTGGTATTAGAGCCTTTCTTCTAGGATTTGTTTTTTGCTTGAATGTGAAGGTTTGTGAGTTGCATGTATTTGCATGTGTGTTGCATGTACTTGCATGTACTTGCATGGACTCACATGTGGCTTGCATGTTCTTTCATATTGATGCATCTAAGAATTCCTCATGTTTTTGGTTTTGGGTGTTCCTTCTGTGAAGGTTTCTTAGCCTAGTAGGCTTGAGGAAATATGGAGGAATTGACTAATGGATTGATCCTTTGGTGAGTGGAAATTATTTCTCTTTTGTTTGAGTTTCAAGATACAACATGTAGTATGAAGGATGGGGAAGATGGAGAAATTGGAAGTGGTCATACTGGAATATAGTGATCTGTGGTATCTAGTTAGCAGTGGTATAATCCTATTGCATGGGGTGGAATATTTTTCTTTGTGGTTGTGTTGCACCAACAATTTAATATTGGGTGTCTATGTGAGAGGATCCTTGATGATATGGAGAAGTTTTTTTTTCATTCATCCATGGAGTAATGTGCTTATGCTGGGTGTTTTTCTTGGTATTGGAAGGCATAGTTTTTTTATTATCTTGATTGCAAGTAGGCTATGGAGTTGCTCATTGGATGATCTGAAAGCTCCTGTAGTAGCTTGTCTCCCTTGGATGCACGTACATGTTGGTGGTTGTGGAGTACTTGGCTTGAAATGGGATTGGAGTTTTTGACTGCCTTTTCCTCTCATAGATGTTTTGTACCTGCATTGTTTAGACTTGTGCTTCTGGGTTTGATATTTTTTTATAGGTTTTCTTAAAAATCTATGGTGATGCTCATTCATGATTATGCATTTTCTAGTTTAACCATTATGGTGTTTCATTTTTTTGGTCTTCTAGATGTGAAGTGGGTATGGATGTGAATGGGTTTTTTTAAAACACAATGGTTTTGTAGGTTTTACATGGTCAAGAAAAACTTGTGAATATGTGGAGTTGTTGTTAATCTAGATGAGCTAGTTGTAGTTTTGCATACATATTTTATGGATGGTAATAGAAGGTGTGATTCCATCTTTGCATGAGAGTGTTGGTATGTGGTTTGTCACTCAACATTCTTTTGGTGATTCTTGGTGGTTTCTTTGACTATGGTGCTCATTGTGGATGTGATTGGAAAATTGGATTTGAACTTGATCTGGTGTTTGAGTCATGTTGTCTACATGGTAAATTCTCTTTGAGATATCAGTTTTGCAGTTTTAGTGTGATGATGGGTTTCCATGATATATTGAATGGATCCATGGGTTGTGCAATGTTGTGGGTTGTCTTTACCTACATGTTTGTTGTGGGACAACTCCAAAGTGGATTGTCTATATCCGCAAGACCTGATTTTGTGATGGTGCAGACTTGTTAGCTAGCCTTGTCTGTGGTCACTTGTGCATTGGTGTAGTTGCTTTGAAATGTGAGGATGGATGGTGTTGAGTACCTAGATAGTCAATTATGGGTACCTATAGCATGTTGTATCACGATGTCATGGATAGCTTGGATACACTGCCTTGTGTAAGATTTTGACAGTGATGGTTTTTTCTACTTGGTTTGAAGATCTTGGTGCTGCTTGGTTTATTGTCAGATGGACATGTTGATGAGTGGACTTGGAGGATTTTCAGTTTATAGATGTTTGGTCATAATTCTTGGAGAGCTCAGTTGTCATGATTCAGTGGGAGCTTTAGCAATGACTGTGGATTCATCACTTAGTGGTGAATGATCTTCTTTAGTGTTGCAGAAGTTACTAGGAGGAGCTCTTAGATCTTGTTACTATAGAAGGGTTCTTTCGTATTTGCATGGAAACTATTTGAATATGTGTAGAATCTCAGAGCCATGGATGACTCTTGGATTCTGTGGTTGAGGTGTTGGCGGTGCTTGATAGGTGATGTTGGTTTAAAGTTTGTTTGCTTAATGCCATGGTATACTCTTGATTCCATATTATAGTTTTGGCATGATGTATATCTCTTTAGACCATGGTATGTTCACTTGGAGTATGTGATCTCCTAAGGGGGATGTTTAGATCATGATTTCATGATAAGTTCTCGATTCAGATGATTGGAGCATTGATAGTGGTTTGGTGATTCTATGTGTTTTGGGTGCATTGGTCATATGATTGAGAACTTCATGATGGTGTAGTGATGCATTTGGAGTTTAGCATGAGATGATCGTTTGTAGATTCTCATGGATACATGGAGAATAAGGTGAGGTTATAATTTTATTGAGACGAGAGAAGTGTTGTTGATGGTTACTCTTGATGAATATTTCAATAGAAATTTTGAGGATCCTACACCTTGGTTGGACATGAGTTCAACATAAACCAATGAGGAGATTGCTCTTGGAGAAGTCATGAGGAATTGGTTACCCTGGATCTCATTCCCCACTCTTGGTCTACTCAGAAGCTTATCATTTGAAAGGTATTTCCCATTATTGCTTTCAGATGTGTTATGTTCATGCTTTGATTCTCATGGAATGAGTTGATTCTTGGTGATTGGATTTGGATACTCATTTGAGGATTGGTTTAGCATGTGTCTATATGTTGTATCTTTCGTAGATATGGATCTTGAGCTCTGTAGTTAGTTATGAAGGATTCATTTGAAGGATGTTTAGCATGGTTATCTCCTTGTGCTTTTGTATGTTTTAAGATATCATTTATTGATGAGGATTGTTAGGAGATGGTTTTATGGGCTGATTTCTTAAGATGGAAATGAGAGAGTTTGATCTTCTTGGAGAAGCTTGCATCCATGTTGATTATGTGTTATATATGTTGTGTTTGATCTTGGAGATTGAACTGTTAAGTGTTGTTATGTTGTTCTCTTTGGGGTGTTTTGAAGGAGATCATACTTGACATAGTTGGCATTTAGAGGTGTATGTAGGAGGATTTTATATAGGTACATGATGTGAAGAGGTTCTCTCTTTGGTCTTGGTTGTCTTCTTGGATGTTTGGTTTCACATTACATTGGTTTGAGGTTTTGTCGAAGCTAAGTGATCACTAGCTTGTAGTCATGTGTTTTCACTCATGTTCTTGGGTGATGACATGGTGGTTCTTAATATTTTTATTTTGTTGGGCATGGAGAACTTGGGAGAGCTGTGAAGACTTGTGGTGAGAGATATTCTTATAGGTTATTTAATTGCATGTTTTGCATATCATTGTGGATGGTTCCTTGAAAATACATGTTTACACTCTCTATGTTATGCTATTGGGAGACTTGGTATGCCTTGATCTTTTTAGATTTATTACCCATGCAATGGGAGTTCCTGAATATGTTTGCTCTTCTTTGACTAGTTTGTACTTGGAGCTTGTATCTATGATTGATGGGTTGGATATGTTGCTAGCATGAGTTTATTGATGAGGATACATGTGAGGTATGTGTGATTGGATGGATTATAACTTGATTTTTGTGCTATTTTTAGTCACGTGGGTTGATTAGTTGGATGGGAGCAGTCAGTTTTCTGGAGAATGACTTCATGGTTGTGTTCATGTTGAGGGCTTTGAAGTTGATGTTGTGATGCTTTTGTACATCTTGTGAGAATAGTGAAGTGGTAGAAATATGTTATAGCCTTTTTCTATTAGATGGATTTGGTGCTTATGTTCTTTAGACTAGTGCATATTCACCATGGCTCATTCCTTTCCTTTGGAGGATGGTAGGAATTCTTACCTAAGATGGTGGATATCTTAGATGTTGGTGCAGGTTTCTTAGTTGGAGCATGGAAGCATTGGTTGAGGATATTCCTAGTTGCATGAATGGCTAATATGGTAACTTCTAGCTTTGGAAGGAGCCAGTAAGTTCTTCATCAAGTGGGAGAATGTTGAGAAATGTGACTCAAATTTACTGGCTTGATCGACTTCTTAGAGCAATTGTGATTTTCCCTTTATCGGCCTGATATTTAAATTTTGGTAGGAAATAGTTTGTCACTTAAGTCATTGGGTTCCAATTTTTCCTAACTTTAGTCAATGGGTTCTAAATTTTCACAACCTTCCAACTTAGTGACTTTGAGGTTCTCTTTGTTATTGGTGAGTCACGGGTTTTGAGAAATTTGTAACCTCCAACAAGAGGTTTTGAAGTTCGAGTTTTCAGCAACATATCAACTTTGAAGCTGATGGATGTGGGGACCACTTGGAGTGATAAAGTGAATATCAAAGGAAGATCCTGGTAGGGAAATGTATTGTTTCTTGCTTGTGGGTGTCTTGGTGGGACCTAAAAAGTGTCAAGCTAGAAAACGGTAATTGGTTGACTATTTACTGTAGTTGCTTGTTAGAAGTTGAATCGAATTGTTTCCTATTGGAATATTGTAACTATGGTTGAGAATGAATGTTATAAAACCATAGAAAATTATACAATGAATGGAACAAGATGTAAATCTCTTGTAAAGGCTTAGAGCCTATAATTCTATTTGTAACTATAATTTTGTTGCTGAATAATACAATCGTGATCTAGGATTTTTGAGTGTGGGGTTTTTTATCCTTAAGGGTTTTCCCCACATATATCTATGTGTTCATGAATTTTGTTTCATCTTTCATGTTTGTTGATTCTGGTTGTTGAATCTGTTTGTGCACATTGTTGGAACTAGTTAAATTTGCATGATTTTTTTCTCAAAATGATTAATATGGGAAATGAACTATGTCTAATTCCACTTTGTGGCATAGTAGTATGTTTCTTTGAGAAAATTTAAAGGAATAAAATTTAAAGAAGGAATTGCTATTCTTAGATGTTCTTTCTGAAATGACCAAAATTTCCCAACAAGGGAGAGTGGTTGGAAGGGATATTTTGAGGGAGTTACCTAAAAGAGAGGGAGTGTGAGAGAGGGGGTTGGAGTGAGAGAGATTATTTTAGGTAGAATGGGAGGGAGTGAGACCTAAGAGAGATATACTTGAGAGGGAGAGAGAGAGCTATATAGTTAGGGTGGGGGGAGATCTACTTGAGAGAGGGAGAGAGGTTGGGAGGGATATTTTGAGGGAGAGAACTAAGAGAGGGAGTGTGAGAGATGGGGTTGGATTGACAAAGAGTAGTCAAGGTAGGGTGGGAGGGAGTGAGACCTTATAGAGAGAGATACTTGAGAGGGAGAGAGAGAGTTATCTAGTTAGGGTAGGGCGAGAGACACCTAATAGAGGGAGAGGGGTTGGGAGGCATATTTTGAGGGAGAGACCTGAGAGAGAGGGAGTGGGAGACACTTGAGAGAGATAACTAAGAGAGAGATACCTGGGAGGGAGAGATGAGAGGGAAAAGGAAATATAAAGACCTAAGAGAGAGGGAGTGTGAGAGAGGGGGTTGGAGTGAGAGAGTTTTCTAGGTAGGGTGGGAGGGAGTGAGACCTAAGAGAGAGAGACTTGAGAGGGAGATAGATTTATTTAGTTAGGGTGGGGGTAGAGAACTAAGAGAGGGAGAGGGGTTTGGAGGGATATTTTGAGTGAGATAATTGAGAGAGAGGGAGTGGGAGAAACCTAATAGAGAGACTTGAGAGAGAGATACCTAAGAAAGAGAGATATATGAGAGGGAGAGAGAAAGATAAAGACCTAAGAGAGGGAGTTGGAGTGAGAGAAAGAAATACCTAAGAGGGAGAGAGAGGGAGTGTGATCGAGGGGGTTGGTGTGAGAGATTTGTCTAGGTAGGGTGGGAGGTTGTGATAATTGAGAGAGAGACTTAAGAGGGAGAGGGGTTGGGAGGGATATTTTGAGGTAGATACTTAAGAGAGGGAGAGGGACTGGGAGGAATATTTTGAAGGAGAGACCTAATTGATAGGGAGTGTGAGAGAGGGGGTTTGAGTGATAGAGTTTTCTAGGTAGGGTGGGAGAGAGGGAGACCTAAGAGATACTTGAGAGGGAGAGAGGGAGACCTAAGAGATACTTGAGAGGGAGAGAGAGTTATCTAGTTAGGGTGGGGGGGAGAGACCCAAGAGAGGGAGAGGGGTTGGGAGGGATATTTTGGGGGAGACACCTGAGAGATAGATACCTGAGAGAGAGATGAGAGAGATAGAGAAAGATAAAGACATAAGATAGGGAGTTGGAGTGAGGGAGAGAAAGACCTAAGAGGGAGAGAGAGAGGGAGAGAGAGAGGGAGTGAGAGTGGGAGTTGGAGTGAGAGAGAGTTGTCTAGGTAGGGTGGGAGGGAGTAAGACCTGAGAGTGAGAGACTAATACTTTAGAGAAAGAGGGTTATCTAGTTCAGATGGGAGGGAGAGACCTAAGAGAGGGAGATGGGGTGGGAGGGATATTTTGAGGGAGTGTGAGAGAGGGGTTTGGAGTGAAAGAGTAATCTAGGTAGGGTTGGAAGGAGTGAGACCTAAGAGAGAGACTTGAGACAGAGAGAGAATTATCTAGTTAGGGTGAGGGAAGATAGTTAAGAGAGGGAGAGGGGTTGGGGTGATATTTTGAGGAAGAGACTTTAGAGAGAGGGGGTTGGAGTGTGAGAGAGTTTTCTATGTAGGGTGGGAGGGAGTGATACCTATGAGAGAGATACTTGAGAGGGAGATAGAGTTATCTAGTTAGGGTCGGGGGAGAGACCTAAGAGATGGAGAGGGGTTGGGAGGGATATTTTGAGGGAGAGACCTAAGAGAGGGGGAGTGGGAGAAACCTAAGAGAGAGACCTAAGAGAGAGAGTTGGAGAGAGAGAGAGACCTGAGAGGGAGTGTGATAACCTATACCTAATTATTCGTTATTTAATAATTATTGTAAATGACACAAGAATATATTCCAAATTAAATAGACATAACTAGTTGATAAAGTCAATTATAGCTACACATGTCCATTAAAAAGAGTCAAAGATTCTTATATTCTCTTCAAAAGTAAAATTACAATATCATGTTCACTTGGCACCAAAGGCCATAATATCATTTCAAGGTACATTTCTCATCAAGTACTTAAATGATAGTTACATCAAGTTACAAAATAAACTATATTAGTTTGGTGAACATTAATTTTCTTCTTCATCACTCGCCTCCACTGGTGGACTAGAACATGGTTGAAGTGTTGTACCATCCAACCAAAAAGCTTATGCTTCCACATTATTCTTTTGACTTGAAGAATTCTCAACCCTACAGAAAGAGTTTAGCAAGAGAACAACCTGTAAGGTGGAATTTGGTGCATTCCCAACATTAACATGAAAATTCTATCTTGTATTCTAGAAAAAGAAAATACAAGATCTATGCTAGGAATGGTGGAGATTGAAATCATAGAGTTCATTCATACATACATAATGGACCATATTACTTGGCCAAGTGTAAAAATTGTGTTATAACAATAGCAAATGATAGGTTATGGTAAAGCAAACCTATACTCTCTAAATTCCATTTCAGCACCCATCCCAGAAGGTAACTTTCTAAAATAACAATTATCTACCTCCTACCAAAAACTAACCATAGGTTCTTTAGTAAACTAAGGTATGAATATTCTTTTCTAGTATATAACTATTATTCCACACGAGCCTTCAAAGAAGAAACAAAATATAGATTTGTGTATTTATATCCATACTCTAAACAAAATTTAGGTTTCAGGTTTCACAGAGCATTTCAATGATCTGTCATATCATTCTTATGACTATGTCTACTTAACATCTTAAGCATTTCCCTTGTAAAAAGTACCCAAAAAAACAAAATAAGGCATGTCACAAGTATATGTATGTACATAGACAAAGTCTATGTGGATACATATATATGTGCACACTAATGTTAAAGTTTGTGCATACATTCTAGAATAAACATATTAAAATTTGTAATCTACTAATTATATTCTAATTAACATTTCATAGTCAACATAAATATTCTAAGCTCAAGTTTATGATAACAGTTTATCACTTATTGTTAAAGCTTAAATTTATTGTTTCCACATGATCATTCATTGTTTTAAGCAAGTTTTGTTTCCTACTAAAAAGAGTACACAAGTAAAATGTTTACATTATACATAGTCATCAAATGAGGTGTTTGTACATGATCATCCATTGTGTTATCCAAGTATGTATTGTTTCTCACTAAACAAACTAAGCAAGTTGTTTACATTCTAAATAGTCAACAAATAAATTATTTGCACATGAACATTCACTATACAAAGATAACTTTGAGCAAGATAGAGTCTTTTGCAAGCATTTCTACAATTTGCATTGTCCTTTTTCAATCTCAGACTTAAACAATTACATTAAAAAAAATAATGCACTGTCATTTACTCTGTTTGCTATTTTGAATCTAAACAATCAAAAATCCCTATTTCATACATAGAGAAAAATTCTTGTTCTTCAAATGCTATTCAGTTTCCTTTCTATAAATTTAGAAATATATGGTAGTATTAAGGGAAAAAAATAATCATCATGCTTGCTGATATCATACTCAAGCATCTACTTTAGTCATAAAACTTAAGAAACTCGGTAATCAATCCATAATTGCACATTTTCTAGGAAACCTTATTGACTATGATGGCTCAGGATTTGACCCATTTCTAGGTTCGGGTGGTTCTTCAAAGATTTCAAAGAAAAAATCTAATGAATTTCTCCCTTATGACATCATAACTTACCCATATCATAAGCAATAGAACACAAATATATATCATGCAAAATCTCTTGAGACATTCAAGCAACTTGCCCATATCAACCATGAAGATCGATTCCCCTACATGCCTTAGTAGGTTCCAAACTTACAGATTACAAGGTGTTGAGGATAATCCTCTTCATGCAAACACGACTTCAAATTTACAATAATGAAGACTTCCCTTTATTCTATTATTGACCTCTCCAATTATGGAAAACATTGTAGTAGTAAATGAAAATACAGTCAATTTCAACAAGAGATACAAAGGATGGTATCCTCTAGTAGGGTTGATCTTTGATCCCCTATGGTTTTCCATTTATCCAAGTTACACATTCTATAGAAATTCACTATGTTGATAGCTACAATGTGGCTCAAAATGGTACACGACTAATACGTAGTCGCTGGAAGAAAAGACTCAAAAACACCGATCGAGCACAAAGGCAAGCTAATAAGCTTTAAATATTAACCAAGCTAGTAGATTGAAGCCTAACGATCCCTTTGTGGGCATTGCTACTCTATGCCATTGGCTCAAGTTGGGTCATGTACACATTCATACAACAAATTTTACAAATTATTGTGCCATCGATATGATAACCAAAAAAATGCATTTTAATATAGTTTTCCAAAAAACCAAGCTTACCTCCTTGGTTGAGCTTTCAATGAGACTTTTCCTTAGCCTTTTTCTCCACTTCTTGTTGATTTCCTTCCCAATATGTCTTCTGCATTTTCCCCACACTCTTCATAAAAATGTAAATCACTCCTTTGCATGTGGCTGGTTACTATCATTATGGCCTTTCTATCATGGTCGTCGCCACCCCTAAATTTGAACATTAACTTAATTATTTTGTAGGTCATGACTGTCATGTTTCGGCCTTGGAATATATTTCTTGATGTTCCACATTCAATTTCATTGTATATCAGTTATCACTTACATTTCAAAATATGAATTTGATTATGAATACATATATATATGTACGTATGCATATATATACAATTATTACATATATATATATATATATGTATACTTACATATATGTTTCTTTATGCATTTTAAATGACTTCATTCACATCTTTCATATATTCAAATAACATACACTTATATATATATACGTGTGTATTTGTGTGTTTTAAATAAAATCACTCATCTACAAGCTTTGAATAGACATTTACATTTACTAATCATTCATTTGTAAGCATTGAAATAATTTGTATTGAAGAAAATTTCATTTTCTTATATATGCAAGTAAGTCAAAATACAAGTTATTACGCTACTTGTGGTGTGTGCATCTAGATTCCAACTGTCTTACCATTCAATCCGACTAAACAATCCTACTTCAACCATGTTCTCATCCTTCATCTAGTCACCCTACTACAACACACACTTGCAAATTAATTAGTAACGCTCAATCCTTGATGACATATATAAAAATAGTTTTCAGATTTTCATAAAGTCAACATTAGTCAACTCCTCATATTCAACATGCAAATATTCCAGAATATCCATTTAATATTTAATTGAATTTCATCAGCAATTCAATTTTTCATATTTAAATAAATATGTAATAAAATTGGGTTATTACAGGGTGAGAGAGAGTGGGTTGGAGTGAGAGATTTTTCTAGGTAGGGTGGGAGGGAGTGAGACTTGAGAGGGAGAGAGTTATCTAGTTAAGGTTGGGGGAGAGACTTGAGAGGGAGAGGGGTTGGGAGGAATATTTTGAGGGAGAGACCTGAGAGAGATGACATGGAGAGAGAAAGATAAAGACTTAAGAGAGGGAGTTTGAGTGAGATAGAGAGAGGGAGTGTGAGAGAGTGGGTTGGAGTGAGGGAGATTTGTATAGTTAGGGTGGGAGGGAGTGAGAAAAGAGAGAGACTACTATTGAAGAAAGAGAGTTATCTAGTTAGTATGGGAGGGAGAGACTTGAGAGAGAGAGGGGGTGGGAGGGATAGTTTTAGGGAGAACCTGAGAGAGAGGGAGTGTGAGAGAGTGGGTTGGAGTGAGAGAGTAGTCTAAGTAGGGTGGGAGGGAGTGGGACTTGACAAAGAGACTTTAGAGGGGGACAAAGAGTTATCTAGTTAGGGTGGGGGGGAGAGACCTAAGAGAGGGAGAGGGGTGGGAGGGATATTTTGAGGGAGATACTTGAGAGAGATGGAGAGAGAGAGGGAGTGGGAGACACCTGAGAGAGATGTGAGAGAGAGAATTGAGGAGAGATACTTGAGAGAGAGAGAGACATGAGAGAGAGAATTGAGAGGGAGAGAGAGAGGGAGTGAGAGATACTTGAGAGAGAGAAACTTGCGAGGGAGATAGGTTTTTCTAGTTATGGTGGGAGGGAGATACTTGAGAGGGGGAGAGGGGGTGCAATATATCCAAGAGATAGAGGGTGGGAGGGATAGAGTGAGGGAGAGAGAGTTGTCTAGTTAGGGCGGGAGGGATATAATTTAGAGAGAGATGGGGTGCAAGAGTAGTTAGGGTGGGAGAGAGAGACTTGAGAGAGGGAGAGGGGGTGTGAGAGATCCAAGAGATAGAGGGTGGGAGGGATAGAGTAAGGGAGATACTTGAGAGAGAGGCATTGGGAGGGATAGAGGGAGGGAAAGACTTGAGAGAGAGGGAGTGGGAGGGATAGAGGGAGGAAGAGACTTGAGAGGTGGATTTATCCTATACATTAAACCCTAAACCCTATACCTTAAACCCTAAGGATGGAAGACAAGGTAGAGAGTGTAGGAGAGACCTAGAGAGGGTTGAGAGAGAATGGGTACGTATTGGTTAAGAGAGAAGGAGGCAAAGAGGGAGTGAAAGGTAAAACCTTAACTATCCGTCATCGATCATAAACTAGGAACTTTAAGTGTTATCAAAGTTGTGAAGATGGACACAAAGAGAAAGAAAACTTATTTTTCATCATTGCAGCTCATTTGGTGAGCACCAAATGGGATGTGCGATTTGGAGACTGCCAAATTTGGCACTCGCTAAATGAGCTACTTATGGACATGGTTTTCTCATGAGGGTACTAAATTTTCACATATTTTTTGTCGTGCTAACCGTCACGTTTGCACATATTTCAATGCAATTTTATAAAAAAATTGTGATGATGTTAGGATCTCTTAGCTATCTAAATATATAAGGTATGTGCAGGATCATGATGGGCCAAAAAGTGGCGATATGATGCCAGGTATGTGGCTGACGAATTTTTTTACCCAAAATTGATGAAACGAAAAGAGTTTTTAAAGGAGATTCTCAAATTTTCACTAATATAAATTATGCTTTACTTTGAATTTAATAAATAATTATTATTTATTTTCTATTTGAATTATGACTAGAGTCCTGATTGATAGGCTGGTTGACAAAAATCTATAACTTTTGAATGGTATCACAATTTTTGAATCCAAAACATGCGTCGCATACTATAGGATTAAAAAAAAACTGAATTTCATGAAGTTTTGACCAAGTTAAGGTGGTTAGACATATGAGTTTTTATATTTTTAAAAATTTGTAATAAAAAATTCATAATTAATTATTTAATTGGAAAAAATTACAAAAAAATATGCATCACATCAAGACATGATTCCTCTACTTGTATCTAAAATCTTATAAAAAAATATTATCATTTTATTGTGGTTAGGGTGGTCA
>VDFB02056351.1:14250941-14269081 GCA_007258455.2 Sequoia sempervirens
TTTGAGGGAGATAATTGAGAGAGAGGGAGTGTGAGAGAGGGGGTTGGAGTGAGAGAGAGTAGTCTAGGTAGGGTGGGAGGGAGTGAGACTTGAGAGAGAAAATTGAGAAGGAGAGAGAGAGTTATCTAGTTAGGGTGGGGAGAGAGACATGAGAGAGGGAGAGGGGTTGGGAGGGATATTTTGAGGGAGAGACCTAAGAGAGAGGGAGTGGGAGAAACTTGAGAGAGATACCTAAGAGATGAGAGGGAGAGAGAAAGATAAATACCTGAGAGAGGGAGTTGGAGTGAGAGATAGAAAGACTTGAGAGGGACATAGAGGGAGTGTAAGAGAGGGGTTTTAAGTGAGATATTTGTCTAGGTAGGGTGGGAGGGAGTGAGACCCAAGAGAGAGAGAGAATTGAGAGGGAGAGAGAGAGTTATTTATTTAGTGTGGGGGGAAGAGACTTGAGAAAGGGATGCTAAGAAATGTAACTCAAATTTACTAGCTTGATCGACTTCCTGGAGTAGTTATGATTTTCCCTTTAATGGATTGACATTTAAAGTTTAGTAGGAAATAGTTTTTTACTTAATTCATTGGGTTGCAAGTTTTCCTAACTTAAGTTTCACACTTATAAATTTTCATAACCTCCTAACTTAGCAACTTTGAGGTTCTCTTTGTTATTGGTGAGTCACGGGTTTTGAGAACTTCATAACCTCTAACAAGAGGTTTTGAAGTTCAGGTTTTTAGTGACATAGAAAATTTGAAGCCAATGGATGTGGGGACCACTTGGAGTGGTAAAGTGAATATCAAAGGGATATCCTAATAGGGTGATGTATTGTTTCTTGCTCGTGGGTTTCTTGGTGGGACCCAATTGATGTCGAGCTAGAAAGTGGTAATTGGTTGACCGTTTACTTCAAGTGCTCGTTAGAAGTTGAACCAAACCGTTTCTTGTTGGAATATTGTAACTATGGTTGAGAATGAATGTTATAAACCCTAGAACATTCTACAATGAAGAGAGAGATAGAGGTTGAAAGGGAGTTATGCTGCTAGATTCTCTCCGAATGGAACAAGATGTAAATCTCTTGTAAAGGCTTAGAGCTTGTAATTGTATTTGTAACTATACTTTTGTTGCTAAACAATATAATGGAAATCTAGGATTTCGGAGTGTGGGGTTTTCTACCTATAAGGGTTTTCCCCATGTATATATGTGGGTTCATGACTTTTGTTTCATCTTTCATGTTTGTTGATTCTGGTTGTTGAATCTGTTTGTGCACATTGTTGGAACTAGTTAAATTTGCATGATTTTTTCTCAAAGGGATTAATGTGGGAAATGAACTATGTCTGATTCCACTTTGTGGCATAGTAGTACATGTATTTTTGGAAATCTAAAGGAATAAAAGTTAAAAAAGGAACTACTCTTCTTAGATGTTCTTTTTGAGATGACCAAAATTTCCTAACAAGTGGTATTAGAGCCTTTCTTCTAGGATTTGTTTTTTGCTTGAATGTGAAGGTTTGTGAGTTGCATGTATTTGCATGTGTGTTGCATGTACTTGCATGTACTTGCATGGACTCACATGTGGCTTGCATGTTCTTTCATATTGATGCATCTAAGAATTCCTCATGTTTTTGGTTTTGGGTGTTCCTTCTGTGAAGGTTTCTTAGCCTAGTAGGCTTGAGGAAATATGGAGGAATTGACTAATGGATTGATCCTTTGGTGAGTGGAAATTATTTCTCTTTTGTTTGAGTTTCAAGATACAACATGTAGTATGAAGGATGGGGAAGATGGAGAAATTGGAAGTGGTCATACTGGAATATAGTGATCTGTGGTATCTAGTTAGCAGTGGTATAATCCTATTGCATGGGGTGGAATATTTTTCTTTGTGGTTGTGTTGCACCAACAATTTAATATTGGGTGTCTATGTGAGAGGATCCTTGATGATATGGAGAAGTTTTTTTTTCATTCATCCATGGAGTAATGTGCTTATGCTGGGTGTTTTTCTTGGTATTGGAAGGCATAGTTTTTTTATTATCTTGATTGCAAGTAGGCTATGGAGTTGCTCATTGGATGATCTGAAAGCTCCTGTAGTAGCTTGTCTCCCTTGGATGCACGTACATGTTGGTGGTTGTGGAGTACTTGGCTTGAAATGGGATTGGAGTTTTTGACTGCCTTTTCCTCTCATAGATGTTTTGTACCTGCATTGTTTAGACTTGTGCTTCTGGGTTTGATATTTTTTTATAGGTTTTCTTAAAAATCTATGGTGATGCTCATTCATGATTATGCATTTTCTAGTTTAACCATTATGGTGTTTCATTTTTTTGGTCTTCTAGATGTGAAGTGGGTATGGATGTGAATGGGTTTTTTTAAAACACAATGGTTTTGTAGGTTTTACATGGTCAAGAAAAACTTGTGAATATGTGGAGTTGTTGTTAATCTAGATGAGCTAGTTGTAGTTTTGCATACATATTTTATGGATGGTAATAGAAGGTGTGATTCCATCTTTGCATGAGAGTGTTGGTATGTGGTTTGTCACTCAACATTCTTTTGGTGATTCTTGGTGGTTTCTTTGACTATGGTGCTCATTGTGGATGTGATTGGAAAATTGGATTTGAACTTGATCTGGTGTTTGAGTCATGTTGTCTACATGGTAAATTCTCTTTGAGATATCAGTTTTGCAGTTTTAGTGTGATGATGGGTTTCCATGATATATTGAATGGATCCATGGGTTGTGCAATGTTGTGGGTTGTCTTTACCTACATGTTTGTTGTGGGACAACTCCAAAGTGGATTGTCTATATCCGCAAGACCTGATTTTGTGATGGTGCAGACTTGTTAGCTAGCCTTGTCTGTGGTCACTTGTGCATTGGTGTAGTTGCTTTGAAATGTGAGGATGGATGGTGTTGAGTACCTAGATAGTCAATTATGGGTACCTATAGCATGTTGTATCACGATGTCATGGATAGCTTGGATACACTGCCTTGTGTAAGATTTTGACAGTGATGGTTTTTTCTACTTGGTTTGAAGATCTTGGTGCTGCTTGGTTTATTGTCAGATGGACATGTTGATGAGTGGACTTGGAGGATTTTCAGTTTATAGATGTTTGGTCATAATTCTTGGAGAGCTCAGTTGTCATGATTCAGTGGGAGCTTTAGCAATGACTGTGGATTCATCACTTAGTGGTGAATGATCTTCTTTAGTGTTGCAGAAGTTACTAGGAGGAGCTCTTAGATCTTGTTACTATAGAAGGGTTCTTTCGTATTTGCATGGAAACTATTTGAATATGTGTAGAATCTCAGAGCCATGGATGACTCTTGGATTCTGTGGTTGAGGTGTTGGCGGTGCTTGATAGGTGATGTTGGTTTAAAGTTTGTTTGCTTAATGCCATGGTATACTCTTGATTCCATATTATAGTTTTGGCATGATGTATATCTCTTTAGACCATGGTATGTTCACTTGGAGTATGTGATCTCCTAAGGGGGATGTTTAGATCATGATTTCATGATAAGTTCTCGATTCAGATGATTGGAGCATTGATAGTGGTTTGGTGATTCTATGTGTTTTGGGTGCATTGGTCATATGATTGAGAACTTCATGATGGTGTAGTGATGCATTTGGAGTTTAGCATGAGATGATCGTTTGTAGATTCTCATGGATACATGGAGAATAAGGTGAGGTTATAATTTTATTGAGACGAGAGAAGTGTTGTTGATGGTTACTCTTGATGAATATTTCAATAGAAATTTTGAGGATCCTACACCTTGGTTGGACATGAGTTCAACATAAACCAATGAGGAGATTGCTCTTGGAGAAGTCATGAGGAATTGGTTACCCTGGATCTCATTCCCCACTCTTGGTCTACTCAGAAGCTTATCATTTGAAAGGTATTTCCCATTATTGCTTTCAGATGTGTTATGTTCATGCTTTGATTCTCATGGAATGAGTTGATTCTTGGTGATTGGATTTGGATACTCATTTGAGGATTGGTTTAGCATGTGTCTATATGTTGTATCTTTCGTAGATATGGATCTTGAGCTCTGTAGTTAGTTATGAAGGATTCATTTGAAGGATGTTTAGCATGGTTATCTCCTTGTGCTTTTGTATGTTTTAAGATATCATTTATTGATGAGGATTGTTAGGAGATGGTTTTATGGGCTGATTTCTTAAGATGGAAATGAGAGAGTTTGATCTTCTTGGAGAAGCTTGCATCCATGTTGATTATGTGTTATATATGTTGTGTTTGATCTTGGAGATTGAACTGTTAAGTGTTGTTATGTTGTTCTCTTTGGGGTGTTTTGAAGGAGATCATACTTGACATAGTTGGCATTTAGAGGTGTATGTAGGAGGATTTTATATAGGTACATGATGTGAAGAGGTTCTCTCTTTGGTCTTGGTTGTCTTCTTGGATGTTTGGTTTCACATTACATTGGTTTGAGGTTTTGTCGAAGCTAAGTGATCACTAGCTTGTAGTCATGTGTTTTCACTCATGTTCTTGGGTGATGACATGGTGGTTCTTAATATTTTTATTTTGTTGGGCATGGAGAACTTGGGAGAGCTGTGAAGACTTGTGGTGAGAGATATTCTTATAGGTTATTTAATTGCATGTTTTGCATATCATTGTGGATGGTTCCTTGAAAATACATGTTTACACTCTCTATGTTATGCTATTGGGAGACTTGGTATGCCTTGATCTTTTTAGATTTATTACCCATGCAATGGGAGTTCCTGAATATGTTTGCTCTTCTTTGACTAGTTTGTACTTGGAGCTTGTATCTATGATTGATGGGTTGGATATGTTGCTAGCATGAGTTTATTGATGAGGATACATGTGAGGTATGTGTGATTGGATGGATTATAACTTGATTTTTGTGCTATTTTTAGTCACGTGGGTTGATTAGTTGGATGGGAGCAGTCAGTTTTCTGGAGAATGACTTCATGGTTGTGTTCATGTTGAGGGCTTTGAAGTTGATGTTGTGATGCTTTTGTACATCTTGTGAGAATAGTGAAGTGGTAGAAATATGTTATAGCCTTTTTCTATTAGATGGATTTGGTGCTTATGTTCTTTAGACTAGTGCATATTCACCATGGCTCATTCCTTTCCTTTGGAGGATGGTAGGAATTCTTACCTAAGATGGTGGATATCTTAGATGTTGGTGCAGGTTTCTTAGTTGGAGCATGGAAGCATTGGTTGAGGATATTCCTAGTTGCATGAATGGCTAATATGGTAACTTCTAGCTTTGGAAGGAGCCAGTAAGTTCTTCATCAAGTGGGAGAATGTTGAGAAATGTGACTCAAATTTACTGGCTTGATCGACTTCTTAGAGCAATTGTGATTTTCCCTTTATCGGCCTGATATTTAAATTTTGGTAGGAAATAGTTTGTCACTTAAGTCATTGGGTTCCAATTTTTCCTAACTTTAGTCAATGGGTTCTAAATTTTCACAACCTTCCAACTTAGTGACTTTGAGGTTCTCTTTGTTATTGGTGAGTCACGGGTTTTGAGAAATTTGTAACCTCCAACAAGAGGTTTTGAAGTTCGAGTTTTCAGCAACATATCAACTTTGAAGCTGATGGATGTGGGGACCACTTGGAGTGATAAAGTGAATATCAAAGGAAGATCCTGGTAGGGAAATGTATTGTTTCTTGCTTGTGGGTGTCTTGGTGGGACCTAAAAAGTGTCAAGCTAGAAAACGGTAATTGGTTGACTATTTACTGTAGTTGCTTGTTAGAAGTTGAATCGAATTGTTTCCTATTGGAATATTGTAACTATGGTTGAGAATGAATGTTATAAAACCATAGAAAATTATACAATGAATGGAACAAGATGTAAATCTCTTGTAAAGGCTTAGAGCCTATAATTCTATTTGTAACTATAATTTTGTTGCTGAATAATACAATCGTGATCTAGGATTTTTGAGTGTGGGGTTTTTTATCCTTAAGGGTTTTCCCCACATATATCTATGTGTTCATGAATTTTGTTTCATCTTTCATGTTTGTTGATTCTGGTTGTTGAATCTGTTTGTGCACATTGTTGGAACTAGTTAAATTTGCATGATTTTTTTCTCAAAATGATTAATATGGGAAATGAACTATGTCTAATTCCACTTTGTGGCATAGTAGTATGTTTCTTTGAGAAAATTTAAAGGAATAAAATTTAAAGAAGGAATTGCTATTCTTAGATGTTCTTTCTGAAATGACCAAAATTTCCCAACAAGGGAGAGTGGTTGGAAGGGATATTTTGAGGGAGTTACCTAAAAGAGAGGGAGTGTGAGAGAGGGGGTTGGAGTGAGAGAGATTATTTTAGGTAGAATGGGAGGGAGTGAGACCTAAGAGAGATATACTTGAGAGGGAGAGAGAGAGCTATATAGTTAGGGTGGGGGGAGATCTACTTGAGAGAGGGAGAGAGGTTGGGAGGGATATTTTGAGGGAGAGAACTAAGAGAGGGAGTGTGAGAGATGGGGTTGGATTGACAAAGAGTAGTCAAGGTAGGGTGGGAGGGAGTGAGACCTTATAGAGAGAGATACTTGAGAGGGAGAGAGAGAGTTATCTAGTTAGGGTAGGGCGAGAGACACCTAATAGAGGGAGAGGGGTTGGGAGGCATATTTTGAGGGAGAGACCTGAGAGAGAGGGAGTGGGAGACACTTGAGAGAGATAACTAAGAGAGAGATACCTGGGAGGGAGAGATGAGAGGGAAAAGGAAATATAAAGACCTAAGAGAGGGAGAGGGGGATGGAGGGGAGGGAGAGAGAGACAGGGAGGATGGAGTGGAAGGGGTAGAGAAGAGAGGGAGAGGGGAGGGACATGGAGGAGATAACGGAGAGAGGGAGAAAGAAAGAGAGATATATGAGAGGGAGAGAGAAAGATAAAGACCTAAGAGAGGGAGTTGGAGTGAGAGAAAGAAATACCTAAGAGGGAGAGAGAGGGAGTGTGATCGAGGGGGTTGGTGTGAGAGATTTGTCTAGGTAGGGTGGGAGGTTGTGATAATTGAGAGAGAGACTTAAGAGGGAGAGGGGTTGGGAGGGATATTTTGAGGTAGATACTTAAGAGAGGGAGAGGGACTGGGAGGAATATTTTGAAGGAGAGACCTAATTGATAGGGAGTGTGAGAGAGGGGGTTTGGAGGAGGAAGGGTGGAGAGAGGGAGGAATGGTGAGATAATGGAGAGGGAGAGGGACCAAGAGAGAAATGAAGGGGAGACCAAGAGAGGGGCTGGGATGGACATTTGGGGAGACAATGGAGTAGAGGGGATACCTGAGAGAGATGAGAGGGAGAGAGAAAGAAAAAGACCTAAGAGAGGGAGTTGGAGAGAGAGAGAGAGAGAAATCCCTGAGAGGGAGAGAGAGGGAGTGTGAGAGAGGGGTTTGGAGTGAGAGAGAGTAGTCTAGGTAGGGTGGGAGGGAGTAAGACCCTAGAGTGAGAGACTAATAATTTAGAGAAAGAGGTTATCTAGTTCTATGGGAGGGAGACCCAAGAGAGGGAGATGGGGTGGAGGGACATTTTGGAGGGAGTGGAGAGGTTTGAGGAAGAGAATGGGGTGGCTGGAAGAGAATGGAGACAGGAGAGAATGGAAGGGGTTGGTGGACATGGAGAATGGAGGTGGAGAGAGGAGAGAATGGAGAGGGAGATAGAAAGAAGAATGGGGAAGAGATGGAGAGGGGTTGGGGGGGATATTTTGAGGGAGAGACCTAAGAGAGGGGGAGTGGGAGAAACCTAAGAGAGAGACCTAAGAGAGAGAGTTGGAGAGAGAGAGAGACCTGAGAGGGAGTGTGATAACCTATACCTAATTATTCGTTATTTAATAATTATTGTAAATGACACAAGAATATATTCCAAATTAAATAGACATAACTAGTTGATAAAGTCAATTATAGCTACACATGTCCATTAAAAAGAGTCAAAGATTCTTATATTCTCTTCAAAAGTAAAATTACAATATCATGTTCACTTGGCACCAAAGGCCATAATATCATTTCAAGGTACATTTCTCATCAAGTACTTAAATGATAGTTACATCAAGTTACAAAATAAACTATATTAGTTTGGTGAACATTAATTTTCTTCTTCATCACTCGCCTCCACTGGTGGACTAGAACATGGTTGAAGTGTTGTACCATCCAACCAAAAAGCTTATGCTTCCACATTATTCTTTTGACTTGAAGAATTCTCAACCCTACAGAAAGAGTTTAGCAAGAGAACAACCTGTAAGGTGGAATTTGGTGCATTCCCAACATTAACATGAAAATTCTATCTTGTATTCTAGAAAAAGAAAATACAAGATCTATGCTAGGAATGGTGGAGATTGAAATCATAGAGTTCATTCATACATACATAATGGACCATATTACTTGGCCAAGTGTAAAAATTGTGTTATAACAATAGCAAATGATAGGTTATGGTAAAGCAAACCTATACTCTCTAAATTCCATTTCAGCACCCATCCCAGAAGGTAACTTTCTAAAATAACAATTATCTACCTCCTACCAAAAACTAACCATAGGTTCTTTAGTAAACTAAGGTATGAATATTCTTTTCTAGTATATAACTATTATTCCACACGAGCCTTCAAAGAAGAAACAAAATATAGATTTGTGTATTTATATCCATACTCTAAACAAAATTTAGGTTTCAGGTTTCACAGAGCATTTCAATGATCTGTCATATCATTCTTATGACTATGTCTACTTAACATCTTAAGCATTTCCCTTGTAAAAAGTACCCAAAAAAACAAAATAAGGCATGTCACAAGTATATGTATGTACATAGACAAAGTCTATGTGGATACATATATATGTGCACACTAATGTTAAAGTTTGTGCATACATTCTAGAATAAACATATTAAAATTTGTAATCTACTAATTATATTCTAATTAACATTTCATAGTCAACATAAATATTCTAAGCTCAAGTTTATGATAACAGTTTATCACTTATTGTTAAAGCTTAAATTTATTGTTTCCACATGATCATTCATTGTTTTAAGCAAGTTTTGTTTCCTACTAAAAAGAGTACACAAGTAAAATGTTTACATTATACATAGTCATCAAATGAGGTGTTTGTACATGATCATCCATTGTGTTATCCAAGTATGTATTGTTTCTCACTAAACAAACTAAGCAAGTTGTTTACATTCTAAATAGTCAACAAATAAATTATTTGCACATGAACATTCACTATACAAAGATAACTTTGAGCAAGATAGAGTCTTTTGCAAGCATTTCTACAATTTGCATTGTCCTTTTTCAATCTCAGACTTAAACAATTACATTAAAAAAAATAATGCACTGTCATTTACTCTGTTTGCTATTTTGAATCTAAACAATCAAAAATCCCTATTTCATACATAGAGAAAAATTCTTGTTCTTCAAATGCTATTCAGTTTCCTTTCTATAAATTTAGAAATATATGGTAGTATTAAGGGAAAAAAATAATCATCATGCTTGCTGATATCATACTCAAGCATCTACTTTAGTCATAAAACTTAAGAAACTCGGTAATCAATCCATAATTGCACATTTTCTAGGAAACCTTATTGACTATGATGGCTCAGGATTTGACCCATTTCTAGGTTCGGGTGGTTCTTCAAAGATTTCAAAGAAAAAATCTAATGAATTTCTCCCTTATGACATCATAACTTACCCATATCATAAGCAATAGAACACAAATATATATCATGCAAAATCTCTTGAGACATTCAAGCAACTTGCCCATATCAACCATGAAGATCGATTCCCCTACATGCCTTAGTAGGTTCCAAACTTACAGATTACAAGGTGTTGAGGATAATCCTCTTCATGCAAACACGACTTCAAATTTACAATAATGAAGACTTCCCTTTATTCTATTATTGACCTCTCCAATTATGGAAAACATTGTAGTAGTAAATGAAAATACAGTCAATTTCAACAAGAGATACAAAGGATGGTATCCTCTAGTAGGGTTGATCTTTGATCCCCTATGGTTTTCCATTTATCCAAGTTACACATTCTATAGAAATTCACTATGTTGATAGCTACAATGTGGCTCAAAATGGTACACGACTAATACGTAGTCGCTGGAAGAAAAGACTCAAAAACACCGATCGAGCACAAAGGCAAGCTAATAAGCTTTAAATATTAACCAAGCTAGTAGATTGAAGCCTAACGATCCCTTTGTGGGCATTGCTACTCTATGCCATTGGCTCAAGTTGGGTCATGTACACATTCATACAACAAATTTTACAAATTATTGTGCCATCGATATGATAACCAAAAAAATGCATTTTAATATAGTTTTCCAAAAAACCAAGCTTACCTCCTTGGTTGAGCTTTCAATGAGACTTTTCCTTAGCCTTTTTCTCCACTTCTTGTTGATTTCCTTCCCAATATGTCTTCTGCATTTTCCCCACACTCTTCATAAAAATGTAAATCACTCCTTTGCATGTGGCTGGTTACTATCATTATGGCCTTTCTATCATGGTCGTCGCCACCCCTAAATTTGAACATTAACTTAATTATTTTGTAGGTCATGACTGTCATGTTTCGGCCTTGGAATATATTTCTTGATGTTCCACATTCAATTTCATTGTATATCAGTTATCACTTACATTTCAAAATATGAATTTGATTATGAATACATATATATATGTACGTATGCATATATATACAATTATTACATATATATATATATATATGTATACTTACATATATGTTTCTTTATGCATTTTAAATGACTTCATTCACATCTTTCATATATTCAAATAACATACACTTATATATATATACGTGTGTATTTGTGTGTTTTAAATAAAATCACTCATCTACAAGCTTTGAATAGACATTTACATTTACTAATCATTCATTTGTAAGCATTGAAATAATTTGTATTGAAGAAAATTTCATTTTCTTATATATGCAAGTAAGTCAAAATACAAGTTATTACGCTACTTGTGGTGTGTGCATCTAGATTCCAACTGTCTTACCATTCAATCCGACTAAACAATCCTACTTCAACCATGTTCTCATCCTTCATCTAGTCACCCTACTACAACACACACTTGCAAATTAATTAGTAACGCTCAATCCTTGATGACATATATAAAAATAGTTTTCAGATTTTCATAAAGTCAACATTAGTCAACTCCTCATATTCAACATGCAAATATTCCAGAATATCCATTTAATATTTAATTGAATTTCATCAGCAATTCAATTTTTCATATTTAAATAAATATGTAATAAAATTGGGTTATTACAGGGTGAGAGAGAGTGGGTTGGAGTGAGAGATTTTTCTAGGTAGGGTGGGAGGGAGTGAGACTTGAGAGGGAGAGAGTTATCTAGTTAAGGTTGGGGGAGAGACTTGAGAGGGAGAGGGGTTGGGAGGAATATTTTGAGGGAGAGACCTGAGAGAGATGACATGGAGAGAGAAAGATAAAGACTTAAGAGAGGGAGTTTGAGTGAGATAGAGAGAGGGAGTGTGAGAGAGTGGGTTGGAGTGAGGGAGATTTGTATAGTTAGGGTGGGAGGGAGTGAGAAAAGAGAGAGACTACTATTGAAGAAAGAGAATAGTTAGTGGTGGAGAGACGGAGAGAGGGGGTGGAAGGGAGAGGGAGAGAGTGGAGAATGGTGGGAGGGACGGACAAAAGAGGAGGGGGACAAAGAGTTAGGGAGAAGAGAGGAGAGAGGATGCGGAGGATACTCGAGGAGATACCTGAGAGAGATGGAGAGAGAGGGAGGAGACCGAGAGAGATGTGAGAGAGAGAATTGGAGGAGCAGATACTTGGTGAGAGTATAATATGAGAGAGAATTGAGAGGGAGAGAGAGAGGAGGGAGAGATAATTTGGAGAGAGAAACTTAGTGAGGGAGATAGTTTTTCTAGTTATGGTGGGAGGAGATACTTGGAGAGAGAGGGGGCAAATATATCCAAGAGATAGAGGTGGAGGGACAGAGGAGGGAGAGAGAGTTGTTCAGTTGAAGGAGTGGATATAATTTAGAGAGAGATGGGGTAAAGAGTAGTAGGGGTGGAGAGAGAGACTTGGAGAGAGGGAGGGGTGGAGAGATCCAAGAGATAGAGGGTGGGAGGGATAGAGTAAGGGAGATACTTGAGAGAGAGGCATTGGGAGGGATAGAGGGAGGGAAAGACTTGAGAGAGAGGGAGTGGGAGGGATAGAGGGAGGAAGAGACTTGAGAGGTGGATTTATCCTATACATTAAACCCTAAAACCTAAACCTTAAACCCTAAGGATGGAAGACAAGGTAGAGAGTGTAGGAGAGACCTAGAGAGGGTTGAGAGAGAATGGGTATGTATTGGTTAAGAGAGAAGGAGGAAAAGAGGGAGTGAAAGGTAAAACCTTAACTATCCATCAACGATCATAAACCAGGAACTTTAAGTGTTATCAAAGTTGTGAAGAGGGACACAAAGAGAAAGAAAACTTATTTTTTGTCATTGCAGCTCATTTGGTGAGTGCCAAATTGGGATGTGCGATTTGGAGACTGCGAAATTTGGCACTTGCTAAATGAGCTACTTATGGACATGGTTTTCTCATGAGGGTACTAAATTTTCACATATTTTTTGCCATGCTAACCATCACGTTTGCACATATTTCAATGAAAGTTTATAAAAAAATTGTGATGATGTTAGGATCTCTTAGCTATCTAAATATATAGGGTATGTGCAAGATCATGATGGGCCAAAAAGTGGCGATATGATGCCAGGTATGTGGATGACGACTTTTTTTTACCCAAAATTGATGAAACGAAAAGAGTTTTTAAAGGAGATTCTCAAATTTCCACTAATATAAATTATGCTTTACTTTGAATTTAATAAATAATTATTATTCATTTTCTATTTGAATTATGACTAAAGTCCTGATTGATAGGTTGATTGAAAAAAATCTATAACTTTCGAATGGTATCACAATTTTTGAATCCAAAACATGCATCGCATACTATAGGATTAAAAAAAAACTGAATTTCATGAAGTTTTGACCAAGTTAAGGTGGTTAGACATATTAGTTTTTATATTTTTAAAAATTTGTAATAAAAAATTCATAATTAATTATTACTTGGAAAAAAGTTACAAAAAAATATGCATTACATCAAGACATGATTCCTCTACTTTTATCTAAAATCTTATAAAAAAATATTATCATTTTATTGTGGTTAGGGTGGTCAGACAGACACCTACTTCTTATTTTTTCCCTGAAATTTAAGTACTATTGCATTGAAATTTCAAATTTTCACCAAATAGATTTAAAAAAAGAAGAAAACTTAGTAGTTTAGAAACTACATTCAATTTGCTACAGATTCTATTCTTACATATTTTTGAAATAATATAGATAACTTATTCAAATTTTTATGTAAAGTTTCCTAACTCATATTTTTTTGAATTTTATCGCCACTTAAGGGCCTACTTTTTCCATGATGATCCTGCACATACCCTATAATTTTCTTTATGTTTTGATTATGTTAAGGTTTTCATCCATAATTTCTCTTATTATTTCCTCCGTTTTTTGTCAAAAACTAGCATGTGCTAGTTTTAGGATAGATTTTTACTCATTCATCAAATATTGAAAAAAAATAAAAATTAAACTAGACTCCATTCTACATGTGATGAAAAAATCAATTTTTGATTAGTTTTCAAAAAAATTAAGGGGAAGCATGCTCAAATTTTAGCTTTTCAGGATGTGTCCACTTCAAAAATTCATAAAATATTATATATCCATTAAAAAAATTAGTCAAAAGAAAGAGGATAAACTACATGGTGTTAGCTAGTTTCTCACCATTCAGATTTTTGAAATTCTAAAAAAAGGTTAATGAAAAAGGAGGGCCTCAAAAGCTATGCTTTTTTTTGATAAAAACAGGACCTGTTTTGGCTCCCCTCATTTTGAAACCCTTAATCTTCATTATTTTTCAAAAAAAAAATGTAGATTAGAAAGTAGACTTAGAGCACTTCAACTCTTATTCTTGCTCCTTCTTCAAATTTTGAGTGTAACTATCTTCATTTTTTTGTGCACACCATACTTTGCTGATTTAAAAAAAAAGTGGCATCTTAAGAGCCATTTTTTTGTTACAGATTGGTGCAATTACCCTATTGTCATGATTTGTTGATCAATGGTGCATATTTGATATCTCCTATGGGTGTGGCAACTCAAGAAAGGGCCACTCAAGGTATACCAACCCATCCTATTTTTTGTATTAGATTAGATGTTATATTACTATATCCATTTATCTAAATTCTCACTTTTATGTATGTGAATTTCATTAATGAATGTACTATAGCATGAATTACATTTTGTAACATTAATTTGAGTAAGTCTCCAAAGAAGTTAGGAGTCAGAAGTTAGTAGTGTTAGTTGCAAGTTCAAATTTAGTAGTTAGCAATTACATTGTTAAGTAGAAGGTACCTGTAGCATAAGGAACAAATTCATGTTATTTCCCCTGTTTTACAATTTGATAGTTTACTTTCCTTCCCAACATTTATAGTTTTCATTACATATGTGACCACCTATGTTTCATTGATATAGGGCATAGTTAGGATCCTTGAATGCACATATAGTGCCAGAATTATCAAAAGCTTACAAGCTCTGGTTAATAATTTAATGAAGCCTTTGTTAGGGTTTGGTGAACTATTTAGTTAGGAACTTGTCCTCTGACTTGTGTGTCTAATCATGAGTTCACCAAGTTGATTGAACATCATAAAGGCCTTACATTCATTTTTGGGAAATCAAAATAAAATTAGAAATTAACATTTAATATTTATTTAACACAATAAAATCCCCAAAATGGGTCTGGACTATGATTCCACCACCCTTGTCCAACCTAGTTTGGCCCAGTTTAAAATATGTTGTTGACATTTTAGCATTTATAAATTTAAATTCATTTTATTGGCTTTTGACAATTAATTTTGTGGGAAAACAAATTAATTCATATAAATATGAGTATTTTCACCAATTGAAATCCTAATGAAATGATTAAGAAATTGAGCATCCTAAAAAGTAGTCAAGAGTAGAATAAACATAATTAACAACACTTATTATTATTCAAGATCCATATTTGCAATGCATCAAGTTCATATGTGAGTATGTTCATGTTTTATGTTCATTTTTTGTGAGTACTAACACTTGCAGCACCTTCAATCAAGCAACCAATTCTCTTTGCATGATATGAGTATAATGAATTCAGTCCATCAAGGAAAGCATATCTAAGTGGTAATTTGTAGCACTTATCAATTTATCACTTTTTTTTATCTATTTTTCCTTTGCATGAATAAGGGTAAGCACTCTTTACATCATCATAACTGTTGTGGAGGTGGAAACACCAAAATGGGGTTTGACTTAAGAAAACCCCTATATAGAAAAATTGTTTCTCCCCTCTCTTGTGTGTAAGTGGAAAATTTGAAGTGTATTTGGGAGAATATTGAAGACCTAATTGCAAGATCAAGCATTCAAGCCTCCTACTTCAACAAATTAGGGAAAGTAGAATTAATCATCAAAAGATGAAGTTCCAAAGGTAAGTTTTGGAAGGAAGGACCTATAGACTATGACCATCTAGTTCAATGATTCTTGAGATCTAAATTCTCTGCACTAGGGTGCCACCGCCCCTATCCAAGAAATTTGAATCCTACTTTACATGTCAAGTTCCTCTATCTCTGCATTTTGTTATTTTGTGATTCATTATGTGTTTTAATTCTTTAATTACCTATACTTACATCAATTTTTTGTAACTTCATAGTTGACCTAAGAATACATTGCATAATCAAATCAAGTTATCTCGTAATCAATCAAATCAATACCACTCCCTCAAAAGAAGAACCAAAAATTTGATCCACCATTTTGGCTCTACCATTGAGGCTAATATCCAAGTGGATGTATGTGATCAATTTTGGTTCTCTCTAATGTAATGTAGGAGAAAGTGTGATTTAGAACCTAGATCCCTTTTCTCCACATCGCAAAATTATTTTTTATTTATACATCCATATCAAAATAAAGTACATCAATATTCTCAACACATGTACATCAAAAGTCATTAGCTATGTACACCGATCAAAAGTCAAAACTAACCCATCATCCATCTAGTTGTTGTTGGTTACAATATGGGGGAGCTAAGTACTCCCCTTGAGGATGTAGGTCATGTGCTTCCTCATCCTACTCTTGGTGATGGAAATTGTCCCATCGAGTGGATCCTTATGGATTTCAATTTTGCTAATTGAGACCTAGTCCTCCTTGACCTTCTCATCTATGAAAATCTTGACATCTTTGCCTCCATTAGGATAACCTACTTGTACAATCCCTAGTAATATTTTTACTCCCTACTAACCTTTGCAAGTTGTAGCACCAACTCTATCAATTCCAACCATCCTGTCTATTCCCTCATTGTGTCCCACTCTTGGTAGTACCTATCTTTTTTGATTTGTAACCATCCTCTCTCTAGATATAAAGCACTTCTCACTAAGGTCAAGTTATCTCACTCCATGATGATAGTGGATAGTGATCCCTGCAAGATGTCCCTCTCTATTGTAATCATGGCCATATCCCCCTCCATCCAATCCAACCTCCCCTATAGCTTAGTTATGTATCTCTTTGAAATCACTAACCACACCTCTAGGCTCTCCCTATCATCATCTCCATCTACATCTTGTGGTGATGGCACTAAAAGAGGTGCATCATTTAGTGCTAGCATCTTGAGTGATCTCTCCCATCCTCTCTCCACCTCTATCTCATCATCCTTGCTATTTATCATAATCACCTCCTCCTCCACAATCTCCTCAATTTAAATAATGTCCTCCCCATCATCTCCTCCCTCTCCATGTCTTCTCACTCTACCTATTCTCACCCTCTCTTGTCATGTCTGTCTAATATTCTATATATCTTTTATGTCTCCAATATAGTTTTTTATTCTCCCAACTAGTTTTACTATTGAGCCTTATGTCACTCACCTAGGCACGTGCCTATCTCACCAGGCTTTGCATATATCCATGACCCTCAGGTCATCAACTTCACCTTGCATGTTCTAGATGACTTCTCTACCTATCTCTGAGAGTCCATTGTCATACATCGAGATATTTAAGGCCCCTAGTTGGCTAGCTCCCTCATCATCCAAGTGAATATATGTGGTCAATCAGTCAAGTCCTAGACAATACTAAACTATCTCATAACCTAGTCTAGTTGATACCTCTCACTTAGGTATGGGTATCTCCCTATGATATAGCATGGATTGAACATATAGTGCTAATATTTTTAGTCCTCTTGTCATCCTCCCTCACCCTAGAAGGTCTCCACACTATGTCTCCATCATCAAAATTATCTAATATCCCCCTCTTCTATATCAAGTGTAGTGTAGAAAAATGTTGTCCTTGACATTTTCACACTTTTTTGGGTCCTCCCTACTAAAATTAGGCTTCTTTATGCTTTAAATTGGCCTTATTTTGCATCCATAAGCATTAATTAATGCATCTTTCAAAGGATAATCCTGACATATATCAAGTGACCAATCAAAAATTAATGATTTTGGATTGTATGGCTCATATTTAGTAATTTGAGACTCATACGCCACCTTGGGTGTATGGGTCACACCTAAGTTTTGGGGCCTTGATCTGGATTTCACATTAAACTAAGCCTTTCTAGCTTAGTGGTGAACCCCATTTATACCTTTTTTCATACCCTAGGACACCTTAATTTTTGTAAACAAAGATTTTGGTAACCCTATTGGGCACTTACCCTTCTAGGATGTTTCACCTAAAAGGGAAGGAATAGGGTACAAAATCTATGTAAACACTCAAAAATTAATGTGAAAGGGATGCAATGTATCTAATTAAGATCTACTAATGCACTAATGTGAAAATGGAGTGATATTATGATGCAAAACCTAAGAAATATGAAATGTTTGAAAACAAAGTGTGATATGCAAACATAAAACAAACAATCTAAAGATGCAAATAGAACTATAAGGAAATTTGTGAAATAGAATGTGTGCACCTGGGATACAAAGAGGGACTAACTGAAGACTGTAGAGACCACTGGAATTCTTGAAATTTTGTTGTTGAAGCCTGATCAGACTAAGTCACTAGGTGGGGCCATTTAGCCCTGTTTCTAGGAAAACTTTCTAAAGCAAGAATCTGTTAGATGGGTGTCTGAAAGTACAAAATCACTGTTCAAATACTAAAGTGGGACTAAATCGCTAGAGGGGAAATTTAG
>VDFB02056351.1:14269181-14647725 GCA_007258455.2 Sequoia sempervirens
TAGCAACTGCATTTTATTTTTTGATTGAGCAGTGATTGCTCTTGAAGAGCTCTGCGTAGCTCCTGGTAGTGAGCTCCTAGCAGCTCCTGAAGTTTGTCTGGTTGAGCAGTGAAAGCTCCCAACAGCTTGAAGTCTATAGTTTAGAGTTTATCTTCAATAGTTTATGTTTAATCTTTCATATATTGTTCATTTCTATTTATTGAATACAAGAAGAAAATATTGCATGTCTCCTTGTCTTGTTTGTTATTCTGCATTTTGAGTATTCCCTTGTTGTTTTGGGGAAATAGAGCAACAACTCTGTGGCTTTCATTTTATTTAAAAACATTGACATGGTATTAGAGCTTTTGAGTTATTGACATGGTATCAAAGCCATAAGCCCCATTTCCTCGCGAGTTAGGGTATTTTTTTTTCTGGGTATTAAGTTTTGTGTGCAAGAGACATGGTTGAAGATGAAGGAAAGAGTTGGCAGCAACCACTATCCTTTAATGGATAAAACTATGATGTATGGAAAAAGAAGATGAAGAACATAATGGTCGCCAATGATTTGTGGGAGTTTGTGGTCAATGGGTTCGTGGATGTGACTGACCCAACAACATATGTTGCACTCTCAAACAATCAAAAGACCCAGTTGAAGGAGTTAAGGAGGAAGGATGCTAAGGCATTGAGTTTGATAGAAGCAACCTTGACAGAGGCCATTTTTCCCAGAATAGCATCAACTAACTATGCAAAGGAAGCTTGGGAAATCCTCCAAACTGACTATAAAGGGGCTGAAAAAGTCAAATTGGTGAAGCTCCAGATGCTTCAAAGAAATTTTGAGACTATTGAGATGAAGGACAGTGATTCTATCTCAGAGTTTCACACAAGACTCTCAAGTTTGATAAACTAGTTGAGAGTGAATGTTGAGATCATTGATGATCAAAGGATTGTGGAGAAAATTCTCAGGAGCTTACCCACAAAGTTTGATGCAGTGGTGATTGCCATTGAAGAGGCAAAGGATCTCACAACATTATTTGTTGATGAGCTAATGAGTTCTCTACAAACCCATGAGCAACGCCTTAATAGGTCTGCAAGTTCCTCCCAAGAGCAATTTTTTAAAGCTCAGTCAAATGCAAGAGGAAGGGGGAAAGGTAGAAATAGCTCCAGATGTGGTAGAGGGAGATCTGGATGTGGTAATGTTGGAGAAGAAAGCTCGATGTGAGCAAACAAAAGAGGGAGGAAGCAACTCTCAGACCAGCTCCCAAAGAGGCAAGAAGAACAACAGTTCAAACCAAAAGAATGACAAGAACAATGTTGAATGCTACTACTCTCATAAGTTTGGGCATTATGCGAGTGAATGTTGGACAAAGCAACATGATCAGTCAAAACAAAATGAAATGTGGCTGATTCGAATGTGCTTGAAGGAAACCAGTCCATAGCCTTCATCATGTGCAACATTGGTGAAGAAGGCAGCCCCGAAGTCTAGTATTTGGATAGCGGTTGCAGCAACCACATGAGTGGTAATGAAAGTCTATTTTCTTTCATTGATAAGAATGTAAAATTAGAGATAAGAATGGGGAACAATGGAGTTGTTCTAGTTGTTGGCAAATGATCTATTATGATTCACACCAAGCAAGGGGAGAAGAAGGAGATATAGAATGTATTTCTTTCTCCTAGGTTAAAGCACAACCTAATGAGTGTTGGACAACTGGTCCAAAATGGATACAAAGTGTTGATGGAGAGGGGTCAATGTGTCATTTATGACAAGAATGAGAGGATGAAGGTGTTTGCATCAGTTCAAATGACAAAGAATCAGATGTTTCCTTTGAAGATTAAGACATGTTTCTTATCTCAGTCCGTTGTTGCACCTCTCATGAATGGAAAATGTACAACATTACATCATGTAGCTCTCAACAACACCATTCAAGACCCCTCCAAGCTATGACATCTCAGGTATGGACATTTAGGCTATGCTGGTTTAAGTCTTTTGTCTAAGAACAATATGATTGATGGTTTTCCAAGAATAGTAGAGCCTAATGTTAAATGTGAGGTTTGAATTTTGGGCAAGCAACATAGGCAGCCCTTTAAATCGGGCAACTCTACAAGGGAAAGAGCACCATTGGAACTAGTGCACACAAATTTGGTAGGCCCTATGCAAAATTTATCTATTAGTAAAAGTAGATTTTTATGACCTTCATTGATGATTACAACCATAAGACATGGGTCTATTTTTTTGCAACATAAGCCTGATGCATTTAATAAGTTTATGTTGTTTAAGGCCCAGGCGGAAAAGGAGAGTGGAAATTTTATTAAGGTCCTAAGGTCAAATTGAGGAGGAGAGTATACCTCCAATTTGTTTGTAAATTTTTGCAAGCAAAATGGCATCAAGAAGGAGCTGATAGCCAGTTATACTCCACAGCAAAATGGAGTGGCTGAGAGAAAGAATAGGACCATTGTGGAGATGGCAAGGAGCATGATGAAAGAAAAGGGATTCCCTATTGAATATTGGGGAGAATTTGTAGAAACAACTGTTTATTTGATAAATAGAAGTCCAACAAAGGTGGTCCGAGACAAAATCCCTCAAGAGGCATTGAAAAAATGCAAGTGGACGGTTGAGTACTTGAGAGTGTTTGGGTGTGTAGCATATGCACACGTGCCTAAAGAAAAGAGGCATAGATTTGATGACAAGGGTGAAAAATGTATTTTCACGAGCTACAATGTAGAGTCCAAAGCCTATAGGTTGTACAATTCGGTCACCAAGAAAATTGTCTATTAGAGACATGAAGTTCTTAGAAGATGAGTCATGGGATGGAGTGATAGATTTTGATAGTTTAGAAACGCTCCTGAGAGCTCCTAAAGAAGAAAAATAGATCATGAAGATCAACAAGATGAGTTTGCAGTTGCTCCTAAGAGCTTTGGACAAGCTCCTGAAGGTACTGGTTGAGATCCTGAGAGGCTCTTGAGAGCTCCTAAAGTTGGTAGACAGCCAGGAAGACAGTCACAGACAGCCAAAGATTCGACTGTAGTGAGCTCCAAATGAGCTCCTGAAGTTAACAAACAAAAAGGAAAGCAACCAGAGACAGCTAGAAGATTGGTTCCCAAGAGCTCATGAGGGCTCTTGAAGTTTACGGAAGAGCTCCTGAGAGCTCTCGACAGCTCCTGAACCAGCCTGTTGAGCAGAATAACAGTTGTAGTGAAATTTTAGACCCCACTCTTGCCTACCTAATGCCAAGAAGGACCAAGAGTCTAAGGGCGATCTACCAAAATGAAAGGTATGATGAAGATTTTGATGAGAGTGTGAATTTTGCATTATTTTCTCATAGTGATTTGATTTATTTTGAGGATGTTATGAAAGAGGAGAAATGGTGTGAGGCCATGGATGAGGAGATTGATGCAATAGAGAGGAATAACACATGGGAGCTAACTAATTTACCTCCCAACAAGCAAGTTATTGGGGTGAAATGGGTCTATAAGACCAAATGCAATGTCGAAGGAAGAATAAAAAGGCATAAGGTAAGATTAGTTGTCAAGGGGTACAAACAACATTTTGGGAGAGATTATGATGAGACATTTTCCCTTGTTGCAAGAATGGAGACCGTGCGGGCAATCATTGCAATTGCAGCCCAACACATGTGGAAGGTATTTCAAATGGATGTGAAGTCCACCTTCCATAATGGAGTGTTAAAAGAGGAAGTTTATGTGGATTAGCCATTCGGATATGAAGTTCCAGGTCAAGAACAAAATGTGTATAGGTTCAAAAAATCTCTTTATGGGTTGAAGCAAGCTCCATGGGCATGGTACAACATGATTGACTCATATTTGATGAGCAACGAATTTAGCAAAATCAATGGTGAGCCCACTCTTTACATAAAGGTAGCAAATGGTAAGGTTTTGATTGTTGTCTTGTATGTTGATGATCTAGTTTTTACTGGGGATGATGATTTCCTCATTGTTGATTTTAAAGAGGCCATGAAAAGAGAGTTTGAAATGACAGATTTAGGTCTCTTGAGATATTTTCTAGGCATAGAAGTAAAAAAAATGCATGATGGTATATTTATTTTTCAAGAAAAATATGCAAATGAGATTTTGAAGAGATTTAGGATGCTTGAAAGCAAGTCTGGCCCAACTCCAACAACCATAGGTCTAAAGTTGAGTAAGGAATATTGCAACAACAATGTGGATCTAACCATGTTTAAAAGTTTGGTTGGAAGTTTGATGTATTTAACTGCAACTAGGCCTGATATAATGCATAGTGTGAGTCTTATTTCCAGATTTATGAAGACTCCAAGGGACACCCATTGACAAGCACGTGTAAAATAATGTTGAGGTATGTGAATGGCGCCAAAGGATATGGTATTTTGTATAGTGCAACAAATAATTTTGGGTTGGTTGGATACACAGACAGTGATTGGGAAGGAAGTTTGGATGATAGGAAGAGCACATCAGACTATGTGTTTCATTTGGGTTTGGGAGTCATCTCATGGGCTTCCAAGAAACAACCCATAGTTTCCCTATCTACAGTAGAGGCTGAATATATAACAACAAATGTAGCAACATGTCAAGCTATTTGGTTGAGAAGAATCTTAGCAGATTTGGAAGAAGAACAAGAGGATGGAACAAAAAATTTCTGTGACAATGTTTCATCAATAGCTTTGATGAAAAATCCTATGTTTCATGGAAGAAGCAAGCACATTGAAATCAAGTATCATTTTATCAGAGAATTGGTTGAGAATGGTGAAATAAAAATGACATTTTGCAGGTCTGAGTAGCAGCTAGCAAACATATTCACCAAGCCTTTGAGCAAAGATAGTTTTGAACACCTAAGGAGCAGATTAGGCATTGTTGATTTGGATTAGGATTGGTCTTGTTTGTTGGCTCAGGACCAAGGGGGAGTGTTGGAAAATTGAATGCTCCTGAGCCTCTTTCTCTCACGTCAGACCCTTGTTTCACCTACCCGTTAGGAGCCCCCAATTTCAACGACAATTTTTGGGATCTTCATGCTTGCAGCTCCTGATAGCTCCATAAGTAAATATGGTAGCTCATTTTGAATTCCCAATTAATGCTGGTAGGTAATTTTGAATTTGAGAGGGAATGTAGTTTGAAGACAAAAGGAATGAAGGCAGTTTGTTCTATTAGTTAGAAAAAGTTGAATTCCTGAGCAACAATAGTTTGAAGGGAATGTTTTATGTTTTGTTCTCTGTGTGATTCAAAGAAGTCTGTACACAACAATAGTTGTATTTTGTTTTTTGATTGAAAAGTGATTGCTCCTGAAGAGCTCTGCATAACTCCTAGGAGTGAGCTCCTAGCAACTCCTAAAGTTTGTTTGGTTGAGCAGTGAAAGCTCCCAGTAGCTTGAAGTCTATAGTTTAGAGTTTACCTTCAATAGTATATGTTTAATATTTCATGTATTGTTCATTTCCTATTATTGAATACAAGAAGAAAATACTACATGTCTCCTTGTCTTGTTTGTTATTCCGCATTTTGAGTATTACCCTATTGTTTTGGGGAAATAGAGCAACAACTCTATGGCTTTCGTTTTGTTTAAAAACATTGGCATGGTATCAGAGCATTTGAGTTATTAACACTAATGTCACCCAATAGTTCATAAATTTTTCCTTAAGTCATGAGGAACGAGTCTCGATAAATAATATTTTCATAGATTTTCCTTCACAGTGAAGAAATTCAAGAATCATAAGAATCCACGAAATCATTAAAATCCTAAACTTCTTGCTGATTTTAATTAAAGAAACATGCCTCTTCATAGATTTTGGGACTGCCTGAAATGTCTGAAGCTAATAAAGGAATGTAGAATTTTCTCAAGTCTTCACTAGAATCAATCTCTTGTGAAAATCAACCTTCTTTGAAATATTTCATGGCTTCTAAAATTTTGTGAATCATTTTAAAACTCGAGCCAAGCTTTGGAAAAATGATAAGTTTTAAGGAAAACCATTAAAGTTATTTTAGGGATTTCATTGTGCTTTGAAGTCTCTGAAGTTATTCATTCTTGGGGATTTCACTTCCCCTTAAATATCGTGAAACATCTAAATTCTTTGCAAAACACAAACAAATGCAGTTTCTTTTGATAATTTAAACCTACCTCAAAATCCCCAAACTTCAAAACACCTCCAAATCCTTGAATTGTTTTCAAGGGATGAATTTGATTTGTCTCATGATGGGATTTTTAACATATAATTTCAAAGTGATGTTTTATACAATTATGGAAGGATGTGATTATTTTTTTCATGAATCTGCAATAATTTGAATATGTTTGAAATCTTATGGGAGATTTTTTCATCCTTACCACACTTCTCCTCTCTTTCAAGTAATTATGGTATTTTGCTAACAGATGCACGTTGAAGAAAGAAAAGTTGAGGCAAGAAAATAGGCAAGAAAAGCAGGGAAGGGAAATAAAATAGGACAAGGTGAGGAGAAGCTCTCTAGAACAGTGCAAATGAAGTATGATTTCAAAGGTTTCCTACTAGAAACAAAGATTGCTTCTTACTGGGAAAGCAGGGAAGGGAAAGAAAATAGGACAAGGTGAGGAGAAGCTCTCTAGAACAGTGCAAATGAAGTATGATTTCAAAGGTTTCCTACCAAAACAAAGATTACTTCTTATTGGGCAGGTAGGGAAGGGCAAGAAAATAGGAGAAGGTGAGGAGAAGCTCTCTAGAATAGTGCAAATGAAGTATGATTTCAAAGGTTTCCTACCAAAAAAAAAGATTGCTTCTTACTGGGGTAATTTGGGAGATACAAGCCTTGGTCATGTGGAAGATGGTTCAGAATGGAATTGTTCAGGCTGGTGGATTTCCACCTCTAGTTCAGTGTCTAGAGCTAATTATTGAATGTTCCAAGAATTATAGGTTCGATGAGAGAAAGATCGTTGGACCATAGGGAAGAATCATGGCCAATTTCATAGAAGAAGCTTTGGTTGAAGATTTTGAGATTCCATCTCATTCAAGGCTAATAAGCCAGTAAGTTTTAAATAGATAGCCTAGAAAAGTGCATGAAAATCATGAATACCAAGTGGGTTAATAGAACAAGACAACACTTCTTAAAGTTACCAAAGACTTTGTACCGAAGTGACTTTCATGATTAGTATGGTGACATGGTTACCTTGTTGAGCAGAATCATGGAGTTGGAAAAGGGTGCCCAACTTGAGAACTGATTGTTTTATGTAATTAGAGAAATTGAGAAAGGAACAAACTTCCATTCATATTAGGTTGATAAGCAATAATATTGATAAACAATTGAAAGAGGTGGAGAAGACTAGGAAATTCACAATGACCTCTAAAATTTCCTATATACTAGCCAAAAAATTTAAATATAGATGATTGACATGCAAAGGGACAGTGGGTAATGAGCCCGAGAAGATCAAAGTTTATGAGTGCTATCCCCAGTTGCACTTATCCAATACCTCTCAATACAATATTTAATGATGCTTTTTCAATGTATATTACTAGAGCACTATAGGAGGCTTTCCGTATCAGGTTTTCACCCTATTCCATGAAGTTGGTAATGAAGTATGCTCCTTGTTCATTCAGTTCTAGAAGTTTACTTACATTAGAATTTAGGGCTGCCCTCTCAAGCCTTATAGTCTTCCAAGATACCCAACCAACAAAATGGTGATACTAGAGGTTACAAGGTAGCTAGTTGCCTTTGATAAAGTGTTAAAGGGTATGCATAAAACAAGAATCGGAGGTGAATTCCTTGTAGCAATAGATGGTTGGGAAGCTTTTCCCACCATTATCAGTGCACAAAATTTAGAGGTTGAGATAAAATTATCATCTACAAACACATATAGAAAGAAGAAACTTTGATCCACATGGGGTAGAAAAGGAAGTTCCAAAAACAAGCCCCACATTGAAGATTATTGGGAAAATTGCAGGGATGAATTTGAAATGCTAAGAAAAAATACTCAAGGCTTTCCATTGGAATGATTAGATTGTATAGGCCTGTGGATATCCCTAATCAAGTAGATGATGATGGGGATTTAATTTAGTACCATGATTATATTAAAATAGCAAATAAATCACTCACTCCCATGGATTGGGTTGAGGAGGAGGTAACTGAGTTGAATGAGGTTATGTATCCTATGCTGAAATATACCAAACTATGGGCCAATCATAAAATAATGTGTTTGAAAGCTAATGGGGTTAAGTTCTCTTATGATCTAGTGGGGTATCTTGAATCCCAATCCTCTGAGGAAGAGCTAAAACAAGGAGTTGAATTTCATGAAGTTGAGGAGGAAGAGTCAAAAGAAGAATAATTGGTTTTCAAGAAGGCCAAAGGAAAAAAGAAGAATAAGCTAGATGTTGTTGAGAGAAAACCCATAGAGAAGAAGAGAAAAGAACCAAAATCTCCTGTTGAGGAGCCACCCAAAAGGAGGCTCACATGGGGAAAATTGACGAAAAATGCATCCTCCTTGGTAGATGCATATCATCCTTCTTCCCAAAAAGAACAAGAAACTTAGGAAGAGGAGATCTTCTTTGAGGAACATTTTGAAGAAGCACAAGCTCTAGAGATAGAAGGAAGTACAAAAGAAGCCATTAATGTAGAAAGTTTCGAGGATAAGCCCCAATTTTTATATAAAAGAAAGGCTCTCTCCAAGGAGTGGGATTCCATCTCCCAACTTGGAAAATATAGAAAAGATTGTAGAGGAACTTGAAGAAGTTGCAAGGAAGGAGTCAACTACAATGGAAAATACCATTGACATAGCTCTTGAATAGCACGGCGAGGAATTGCAACAAGAAGAGGTTGTTATAGAACAACCTATTGATGAACAACCTAAAAATTCAATACCACCTATCATAGAATTCAATACTGAATAAGAGAAGAATATTTTTGAAGATACTTCTATAGGACATGGGGAACAAATGCAAGAAGTTAACACATAAAATACTGAAGATCAAGAACATGAATCTCAAGAGAACTAGCAACAAGTACAAGAGGATCACCTGCAACAATAGGAAGTAAAGAGTAGGATAAAGATAAAGAAGATAAAGGGAAAAATATTCAGGAGCAACATGAAGAGAAACGACAGGAGCAAGATACGAATGTAGAAAAATCCACTTCTCCCGAATGGCTCAAAGAACAACTGTAGATCAAACCTATTGTAGAAATTTCTACTCCCAATTGGGATGGATTTTTGGTCACAATGAATAATCCCAAGAAGAAGAAAAGGGAAAAACATATTCAAATATTATTAGAGATAATTCCAATAATTGGGTTGTGCACATTGCCACCCCAACTACAAATAAAGCAAAGGGAGAGATTGCTCCCAAATATTATATTGTCACTACAATAAACTTGGGCCCTACTTCAAAGAAGAAAGAAGTCCATGAGATAAGGGAGTCAATAGAAACTATTTTACAAAGGCTCGAGAAAGAGGTAAAAGCTAAGGAGCAGTTGAAAGAACAAGTGGAAGAATTGTAGAGCTATATAAAACACTTGGCAAGTCCACTTCAAACATATTTTGGTCCCTTTTCTTAGTGAAGGGTACTTTCAAAGGAAGCCATTGATGAATTGGGTAAGATGAAATCCTCTACCCAAGTTTCTCAAAAATGGATTGTTGTGGTGTTTGACAAGGGAATACCCATTCTAGATGAGATAGTACAACTATATAATAGATTTTCGGTTTGTTATGAGAGGGTGCAAAAAATAATTGCAACTTCCAAAGCTAGAGATGATAAAATAGTTGTAAGATTAAATTTGTTGGTGGACACTCAACAAATTTTGATAAAAGAGAAGATAATTGCTAAAGATAAAATTGGTGGCTCGAGTCTTGGTTGCAGGCTCTTAAATTAAAAAGGGAAATATTTACATGAAATTTTTGGGGGTTGTGTTCTATTTTTGGAAGTCATTATTGGAAATAAAATTGCCAAGGAATATGTTAAAATTGATATATTGAAGGAGTGGTGACAAGATAGTTTCACTCATGTAGATTATGGTGTAGTCACTAAAAATCATTTAGAGGATGCAACAATGTATATTAGCTTCATGCACAGATTCCAAGAATCCCAACAAGAGTGGACTAATGTGCTTAAAGGTTTTGAGGCTGAGGTGTCATCTATGTCATACAAGATCCAAGTAATTCCCACGTTTAGCCTAGATGAATTAAATGTTGTTTTATCAAAGTTTCAAAAATATTCAAAAAGGAAGCAAATAGGGAGAAGTGTTGATGGGGATGACCTGCCTTGAATTCCATACCTTATTTTATTTTATTTTACAAAACCTCCCATGTTAGGCTAAACTGCCTCAAGTATTGCAATGTAACTATTTTAATATTTTAAAATGTAAAAGTATTTAAAATAGGAAGGTCGACTTGTTCTGGCCGACCTAGGTAGGTGGTAGGAACCCAACATGTTAAATCTTGGCCATTGATTTTGGGTTAATCTAGAACTCTAAGTTGTAATGAAACTCTATAAATATGAGCTTTTCCCTCATTAAAAAGTCGGATTTGGAATTTTTTTAAACACATTTTGAAGTCAATATAAGGAGAAGACATTGGCTTTTCGTGCTCTTATTCTTTGTTGCTTCGTAATATTGCAGGGTTCCTACTTCCAAGTTTTATTTTAATGTTGTTTAGCTTTAGTTTAGTTACAAAAAATGGCAAAGTGTTGAAGGTATTTTGATAGATCTCTAATTCATACCACTTTTTGATTGTAAGTTACTTTGTATGGTTAGTCCAAGCCCTTTCAAATGCAATGGTTCAACTATGAATGTTTATGCATATTATGCCATAATCTAGGTATGTGTTTGAATGTTTATAGTTTGAAAATATTTCAGTTCTCCTTTGAAGATTGCACTATTTTTGTGGCATTGTGGGTTTGGCCTTGGTTAAGCAGTAATTAGTTTATGAGGGATCTATCTATCTAAAGCATCAACCATCATTGTGATTGTCCTTAGGCTTTAGATTTATAATTCCCTGAAAGCCCTTATTTTTTGCAATTTATTTTAAGTCTAGGTTAGTTTTAGGAAAGAAAGCATCACAAAATTTCCATATTTGATAATAATAATAATTTTTATATTTTAGATATGGAAAGTGCAGTTAGGGTTTGCATTAATTTTTAGATTTCATAAAACCCTTGTTTTAGAAGCTTCTAGTTGAACCATAAAGGCCCCTTGTGAAACCAACAATACATTAACCACTAAGTTTTCTTTGCAAGTAACCTAACATCCTAAGCCTTGGGGTTATTTTTTGAAGTTTTCTAAAGAAGATTTCTTTTCAAGAGAGATAGAGCACTTTGTGTTTTATCTGTGTTGTGCAATGCAAAAACACTTATCAACAATTGGCCAAGTGGTCTGCTGTAGAATTTCCTTTCCTAAAGATGTGGCATATTTTTATAATATTAAAAAGATTTAATGTTTCCTTAGCTTTTTTAGTTATATTTTTATTATACTAATAGGCATTGGCTTTTTTCTAACATTTCAATAATGTTCTTTAAGTCTCCTTCAATCATAAGATTGTAGCACCCATGATCTTGAGCAAGGATAATGATAGTGAGGGAAATCTTAGATTCAACATAGTTACTATATGCTTAGGCTATCAACAAAAGCCACTATTAGTCATTGTTTCTCAAAATTATACCTTCCAACATGACCTAGATTTCCTTTGGAGGATCCATCAAAATTCCACTTGAACTAACAAATTTCTAAGGGGAACTAAGTAGTCATTCTTCTCTACTGATCTTTTATGAAATTCACATTGTCTATGTTTGTCTTGATGTTCCAATTGAAAGTAATTTTATTTTCTAGGAGTGTGGATGGGATTTTAGGTCTTTTGACCTTGGTCTCTTCAATGTTCTCTTGTATGTTTTGGTAAATCTTGGTTGCTAGCACTCTCCAAGATCTACTACTTTTTTAAAATATCTTTTTATTTCTTTATTTCCACACACCCTAACATATATGAGGGAGGGATAGATTCCATATTTTTTTTATTGTGGGGTTCTTGAATGAGAAAGACTAGCTAACAATCATCATATTGTATCATTAGGCCAAACCCAAGGAATAATGATCTTTATCAAGATATTTTTTTAACATTCCAAGTGTATGGGCATTTAGATAATACGTGGTTGATAGAATCTTCCTCATTCTTACAAAAGATGAATCTATTGGGAAATGTTAAACCTTTAATTTTAAATTATCAATCATAAGAATTTTTCCATGACAAAATATTCACCAAAAAGAGTTAATTTTGAGAATGATATTGTGATTTCATATTTGGTCCCAATTGAAATCAAACATTTGATTACTCACAACCTATTTCTTGTCTTAACATATCACTCTCCAAGAGGATTAGCTATATAGATAAGATTATCTTGTCTTCGGAAACAACTAAAATATTTTTTTTAGTTTTAGCCTTCAAATCATTAGTGGCTTCATTATCATTGTTACCAAGAATATTGACTATAAAATTATAGCTTTTGGACCTTCCATTATGTTGTTAATAGTTCTTGATGTTACTTCCATACCTTTCTCTAAATTCCACATTAAGCCTTGCACAAGGTTGTGAGAGTTCAAGAGGAACCTCAATGATCCATATATCTTCCTCAAATTAGACTTTTTCACCATCCCCCACCACCATTTGGAGCCCATACTCAATATATGACAAGACTTGACAATGTTGTTCCAAATAGCAGAGTTATTTGGGAGATGAATTGAAAATAAAAGAGAAAGGCACTCATTTCCCATCAAGTAATTTTCCTTCATTATGTTTCTCTATTTGATCATTTCCCTCATGAGTAACTATCATGTTTTTCCTATCAGATCCTTTTTATGTCTTTTTTTTTTCTAATTCCCAAACCTTCAATATTTTTAGGTAGACACACATTTTCCCAAGAAACTAGAGTTATACTTTATTTACTTTCAATACCTGACCAAAGGAATTTTATTTGAATTTTTTCAATTTTATCAACTAAAAAATGAGGGATTTTGAAAAGAGAGAGTAAGTATAGTGGCATGCTTTGAAGGGAGGACTTCATCAATTGAAGCTTTTCAACATGACCTAGTAGAGTTCATCTCCATGTAGTGATATTTTTATAAATCATTTATATTAGGCTATGCCAAGTGCTATGATAATTTTATCCTAAAGGGGCATTCCAAGATATGATACTAGGAATTAGTTTATGATGCATCCAAGAATGTTGGAAATTTTTAGTTGTAGGGGTAGTTTGGTATTGAATAAGAAAATTTTACTTTTTTTTAGACTAATTTGTTGCCCAAAGACAATATCATATTGAGCGATAATTTTTTTCCATCCTTTTTTCTTCCATGATGGTGGTTGTACCTAGGATCATAGTTTCATCCACAAAATATTGGTGGAAATTGGGGTTCAGACCAAAAGCAAGACAAAACCCTTTAATATAGCCCCTATAAATGTTTGTGGTGATGTTTCATCCAAGAGCCTCAACTAAAAGAATGAAGAGATAAGGGAAAAGGGGAACCCTTGTCTTTGACCACCAATAGTAGCAGAGTGGATTCTCAGAGATCCATTGCTTATAACTAAAAACTTAGGAGTGGTGTAGAGGCTCATAAGGAGATTTAAGCTCTTACCATCAAATCCAAACTTTATAATAACCTTGGATATGTCAAGTCTCAAAGCCATGTTCTCTTTTATGTTCTTATCCATGGAGTGAAGGGTTTCATGAACAAAGAAAACTATATCTATAATCTACCTCCCTAGGACAAATCCATTATGATTAGGATAAATAATATTATCAAAAAATGACTAAATTATTAACATCGACATTTTGGTGTGCTATTTTATAAATAATGTCGTACAAACTTATGGGCTTCAATTCTTCCAACTTGTTGGCTCCCATATTCTTAGGGATAAGAACTAGAAATGTGTTATTTATTTCTTTGAGGAATTTTTCATTAAGAAAAAATTCCTAAGTAGCTTTGAAAATATCATTACCAACTATGTCCCAATAAGTTTGAAACAAAGGAAAGGGAGAACTATTAGGAATGAGGGCTTTGAAAGGTTCAAATGAGAAAATAACAAGTCTTACTCCCTGAGTTATATCTTTACAAATTCTATCCAAATCAAAAGCTATGATAATTGTATGGATAACTTCAAGAAAATTCTCTTCCAAGCTAATGTTAGTGGCTAATTGAGGAGACACTGAAAGAACCAAACATCCTCAACCTAGATATCTTTTTTGTTACAATATTTGACCCATTATTTAGGATTCGCTTATAAATTCTATTGTAAATATGGATCATTTATCGTTAAGTCATAGATTTGATGGTAGAGATTATGTTGGTATTGTGTTGTCCTAGAAAGAAACCCAATTTTATGAGTGTATTATATTGTATTGTATCAGGAGATTGTGACAGAGAGAAGATGAAGTTACAATAGATGCGTTGTAAGTTATATGCCTTCATTTTGTTGGATAAATAAAAGGAAGGACTAGTTGTTTCTCTATGGATGTAGCCCATATTGGGTGAACCGACTATATTTGTGTCTCTATGTTTAATATTTATTTTTGCATTTATTTGATTGTATATTGCTCTATGATTCTATACCTAACATAAATTTCTATTATAAGACAATAATGCACCTTCTAGTAAGGAAAGGTTCCACAAATTTATAAAAACACCTAAAGCATCATTTGCACCCATAACTTCAAAGAACACCCTAAGATAGACATTTTGGCTTCTCACAAAGAATGAACTCACTAGGATTTTTTATTCTAGAGTAAAAAAATATCAAGTTTATTATCTTTAAGACAACTCTCAAGAATAACGTGTTTACGAGGGATATTAATCCCTCTTACCTTCTAGGATAAGATCAAAATTTATTCTCTTTCTTGGATTAGGCCAACTCTAGGGTGACTTATTCACATCATTCACTATTTATTTTTCCCAAGCCTCTTTATCAAATGTTTTCCTTGGCATAGAATCTTTTCCCGTTGTTTTGATGAAAAAGGGATCCTAGGTCTAAATGCAATAAAACACTTGCAATCCTTTTTCAAGAGAACATTAGGATGCAAATCAACAAGGTCATTAGATTTAATTTCAACCATGAAGGTGAGTCAAAAGTGAATTTTATCCTTTTGAGCCTTATAAATTGATTTTCTTTAATTAACCTAATTAAAATATGTGCCCTAATTTAAAAATGCAAGATTTTGACAAATGAGACTAACAAAAATTTAGACAATAGATTTGAGAAAGGTAGAGTTCTATGCACATGTCTTGCAAGTTTGAAGCATATTCTGGAGGACTATTTTTCCATAAGGTGTAAGTATCCTTATGGAGGGATTTCAAATCTATTTGCATAGTCCTTCGGTGCCAAATTAGAGCTTTCTATTTCTGACAATAAATTTGTCAAACCACTACCAGATATCTCTATAAGTGAGCTTTTTTGTGATTTTTGAAGGTGTAGGGTCTTGATTGCAACAATGGATAATTGATCTTCAAATTTATTCCATTATCCTTCAAACCTAAAAACTACACATTCAAAGAGAAAGGAAGGGTTGTTCCATTTAGGGGCTTGCCTTGGTCAAACCCCAAATTAGTGTTTCCACTTCCACAATGGCAATGCCAATGATAAAAAGATAAATAATAGGAAGGAATGATGAATCTACAAGGTGTTGCAACTCACCACCCTTCAATGGATTTCTTGAAGGACTAAAGTCATGCACATCTCCTCAATGTTTGGATCTTTCTTTCTTGAATTGCTTGGATACCTACAAAGGGTTAGCCTTTACAAACAATGATGACATAAACACACATAAACTCACATATAATTTGACATGATGCTTGGATCTTGAATTGCTAAAATGAATTACTAAAATTTTTCTCTTGACTTGCTTGATAGTTCTCTTGATGATAATTCTTGCTCTTAATGTTCACCTATTATTTGTTAGATTTGAAAAGATGCAATAACTAGGTATTTATAGGCATTTAATAAATTTCCCACAAATTAGATCATAAAAGCCTACTTTGGATATTTGAATTGCAAATAATAAAGTGTTGAAACCAACACATTTGAATTTGGAGCTAAAATAGGGTGACACTTTCGCCATAAGGGGACCCATTTGCCATAGGGTGTTTGTGTCCTAGCCCAATTTTCTAGAAATTAAGGTGGCAAGAATAAAGTATTAGATGAATGCATTTGTTTTCCACTTGCAATTTTTTGGTAATTGTTAAAAATAGCTATGAAATACATAATTTAGGAAATTAGGAGTTCAATTAGGTCCAAGAATTTAAGAGGGAGAAAAATATAGTATGAAATTGTTAAGGGTGACAATTTACAATGCTAAATTTAGCCCCTGCTTTAGTGAGAGTATGAACTTACACTCAAAGTCACACTAAAGTAGAAAATATATGTCAAGAAGGGTTTGATTGTCCAAATTTTGAAGAGATAGGATGACAAAGGATCTAGGGTGAGTTCACAAGCTCCTAAGATCCAAGATCCTATGGAAAGACAACATAAGCACAAAGGAAAAAACACATGTATGAAATGTAGCAAGGAAACATACACAAACATACATGTCAAAAAAAGAAGCATACACAAAGAAAATTCATGATATAAAATAACATATAATGAAAAAAAAATGAACACACTCACAATACAAACACAATGCAAACATGAAGAAAACACAAAAAAAACACAAGATTAGTACTAAAAGGTTTCGAGTCGGTAAGGCAAAGAGACCTTAGTCTTAAATTGTCTCCAATAGCAAACTTCATCCATCAAATGTGCTATTTAAACAAAATGATACTCTCACAAGGATGTAAAAATCACTTATGATCAATTAAAAACTCACCTAAGAAGGTGCATAGACAACAAACTCATCTAACTTGTAGGTTCATAAACTCACCTAAGAAGGTGTATAAACTCACCAAAGTAGGTGCATGAATGTACAAGGGGAAAAATTGATAACCATGCCTCAAGGAGTATTATAAACAACACCACCACCAAGGGGGTGTGTCAATAAGTCAAATCTCATAAGACGTGTATGAAATGGATAAGGGTAATGTATGCCCCCCTTAAAATTTCAACATACTTGCTATGTTGGCATTTTAAGGAATAAGAGGGGAAGAGGGGATCCTTAAGGAGAATGCACAGCTCCCAAAACTAGTTATCCTTACCCCCCAAGTGTGGAGACAAATACAACCACATAAGAGACTATTGTGTTGTTGTCATGGAAAATATGGTTGCACTTAAGATTTTAGCACCATGAATGACAATGAATAAAACACATAAAGCTTCAAATTCCACATAGTGAGGAACAACACCATAGGATGAAGATCATTATTGTTTAAAGTGATTAGGTGCATTAACACATGGGAGAGTACCATGATCATAAAGTTGTTAAATTTTATTACTCAAGGATTAACATTCAATGGTAGAATGACCATGCACTTGAAGATTTGAAAAAAATGAGTTTTGTTATAAAATTTATTTTATGTTTTCAAAGGGAGGGATATCAAGCGGGCTTTGAGAAGCCTCAACAAAATATGCACTTGATTAGCAATAGAATACATTCCATTCCCTTGTGAAGAAAAGCTTGCTTTATTACCAGAAGATGTCATACATATAGAAGATGATAAAATATTAGATGAAGATGGAGTTGAAGGTTGGAAACCTAGACTAGGTACTTGGAAAAGTACAATATAGACTTCACTTGATTCATATCATTTTGTTTCATGTTTTAATTATATCCATGTCTAGAAAGAATTTTGTATCCAAGACCATAAAATTCTTCCAACTCAAATGTAGATATATTATCTACATGCTTCTAAGAAGAGTTAGCTTCTTCCCAAGCACATGAATCTTTTTAATGTTTTTTAAAGGTAAGAATATTCCACTTATGAGGGACATGAGTTGAAGAGCCCCCATCACCACCATGGGGTGATGTTGTTGAAGTAGAACCTGGTTGAGAAAATGAAACAAAAGACTACTTAGGTTTATATTGTGAGATTTTGTATTCTCCCATAAAAGAGGATATAAAATCTAATGAGCCCTAATCATCATCTAAGAGTTTTATTGTAGGTGAAAGACAATAAACTTGTATAGGTTCTAAATTTGAAGTTGGAATCAAAGTATTAAGAGAGTTAGAAGTGTTATGATAATGTTGAACTTGTGAATTATAACTTTTTTCATCCACTTTAACCTTGTATATCTTGTTATTATGTTCATACTTCATCTCATGGTGAAGAGTAGATGGGACTCCCTTCATGGCATGAATCCATAGCCTACCTAGGAGAATATTGTATGAAGGAGGTCTTGGCATGATATGGACATAAGTAGGAAAAACCACAAGCCCAACTTCATTGGGTAGTGTGATCATTCCTAATGATTTTTTATTAACATTGTCAAAGACATGAATATTAACATCATTGGGTTCTATAAGATTCTTGTCTACACCAATTTTATCTAGGAGGTCAATGCTACAAACATTTAGACCTATTCCATTATCTATAAGAGTACGCCTAACTCTAGTTTCATTAATGAACACCTTTATCATTAAGGCTTCATGTTTGTTTTAGATCTCTAGCGAGGGTAATTCATGTTGAGGGAATGTAATATCTGACTTTTTCACTTGTATATAATCAAACTGTAGTGTTAGAAATCGTCACCCTTAATAATTTCACTTTTGAGTCTATTTTTAGAATACCCTTCACTTTGGAAAGTAATGATCCGCTATTCTTTTGCTCATTCTTTGTGTGAGTTGGCTGATGTTGAGTTGATACCACATGCATAGAGGAAAAAGAAGAGATGCTCATGGGAGATTCCTTCCTAATAACCTTGATGGGAGATTCCTTCCTAATAACCTTGATCCATTCCAGCTAGTAGAGTTTCCAAATCTACTGAGAAATGAAGAAGAAGAACCATTTCCTTTTGCTGATGCATTTCCTGATTTGACCAATTTTGAAGCTTCCATTGAAGATCAAAATTAGATTGAAAACCCCTTTGCTCTGGAAATCCATCAAGAAGACATGGGTGATGCAAATAGAAACAAACCTAACCAACCAGATTTTCCTTTCCCCATTGCTCATTAGAATGAAGTTGACAACAACAAAAATATCCTTGCTTCAACACTTCCTAAGCTCTATGGACTTGTTAGAGAAGACCCTGATACCTTCTTGTTTGAGTTGGACATACTTTGCAAGAGCTGTGACTATAAAACTGATGCTCATAGGCTTAAGCTATTTCTTACTACTCTGAAAGAAGCTACACTAAGATGGTTTATGAGCCTAGGAAGAAATACTGTGGAAACTTGGGAGGACATGAAGACAAAGTTCCTTGAAAAGTACAAGGAATATTGTAGGGGCAATGATATGAGAGGAGATGATATATTTAGGATGCAACAGAAGGAAGATGAGAGCTTGGAGGATTACATTTCAAGGTTTCTATTTTTCCTACAAAATTCTCCATACCATACACTCAATGAAGAGTCACAAAAGCTACTTTTTCTGAGAGGAATTAGTGAGAGTTGCACTAATTCCTTAGACCTGATGGTAGGAGGAGATATCAACCAAGTTCCTTGGGAAGATATCAAGAAAATATGTCAGAATTATTCTAGAGCAGTGTTACCAATTTTTCACTACAGCTCAATTGGTGGAGCTGATTAAATATTGTTATATTTGAAAGTGAAAGAACAATTATTTTTGCATGTGCTTAAGTGTTTTTTGCACTACATTTATCAAGGATCAAATAACAGTTGTGTAAGTGTTTTGAGGAAGCTGAGTTTCAAAAGTGTTGCTCAAATTTTTAAAAATCAATTGGAGTACATAATTGAGTATATAGATGACAAAGCATTATTGATTTCATTTATTTCATGAAGTTATTCACATTACATGTTTTCATTTGATTGTGAGAATACAAATGATAGTACATTTTTTGCATTTTGATGCATTTCTTTAAAGAAGAATGGAAATGAAAGAAGAAATATAAAGATCCACACAAGTCGTGGATGTAACTATCACAATGCATCATGAGAGGCATGCTACACTATTGAAGATGCAGAAAAATAAATCACATAAGCATGAACATAATCATCATTGCCTATGCTTTTGGCTGATGTAGAAGTGGTGCACCACCCTTCGTCCTCAAGCTCCAATCAACCTGTAAGAGAAGAGAGGGGTTGTCAGAGCTCTGACTATGAACATTCCTAAATGAACCACCAGCAATAATGTAAAATGCTGCCAATGATACATTGAAACAGTTGCAAAAACGGGAGATGGATAGAAGTAAAGGAAGGAACATAAACATGAACCGAAAAGAGAAAACATCATCATCATACATTGTTTTTATGCTAACATCATTTGTTTCCTTGTGCAGGTATAGGGAGAGTCATCAAGTTGATCATATTATGAAGACCAAGCATGTGGGGAAAAACGGGCTCCCACAAGGGTAGAGCTCGACATGTTGTCCCTTATACATTACATATGGGGGTTGAGTGAAGGAATGCAATTATCATGTTCATATGAAGTATACAACTAAAAGAGTAAAGCAGAGTTCATTTATCAAATCCATCAACCCGATTGGTCACTCATAACAATCAAGTAGTATGCTTCTTGAAAGCTACAGGTGGACAGTGGACTTAAATGAGCTCAATCAATTCAAATGAATACATCATTTTTATGATTGCAAATCTCAAATATTGTTGTACAATTTACATTTTCTGCCATGGGTGTTGTTTATGCATCTTGTTTCAAGATATTACAACAATGTTCTATCTCATAATAAATGATAGTGAATAGGCATACATAATGCCTCAACAAAGAGTACTATTTCAGATTTTTCATTTGGGAAGAGAGCAAGGCATAAGATAGTTTTATTAAATGAGCATAAAAATGCATGAAGAGTGCCAGTTAGAAGAGCATAAACATGTAAGGATAGTTGAGCATGAAGAGAGCTCCAAATTCCCATTAGAATGAAGGATGACAAGCATCAATACAGTGACTAGTATGTCTGATAAAGTGAAGTAATGATTCAACAAAGACAACCAATTTCATTTTGGCTGAGAGTGCAAATGTTGCATTAAGTGAAGTTTATACATCATTGTATTTGAAGGGGAAACAATAAAAAATACACTATTTTGGAGAATTGTTCTGTCATTCAAAGTGTATTTTCAAAGAATAATTTGCATGGGTCTAGGCAGACAAATATGGACAGATTGAAAAAGAATTACAATCTGTAGAAGTCATTTCCAGAATGAGTAGAGAATGACAAAGCATGGAGGAGCTACTAGAAATACAGTAAACTAGAAATACAAGTGGAGCTACAACCATGAAAATTTAAATCTAAGTCTAGTGCACAGAAATCAAGAGTATTTGTTATCAATTCAACATGCTCAATATAATCAAGGGTGAATGTTCTTAATGTGCTACATTTCAGAGACAAAATCTACTATATATCTTGGCATGGATTTTTCATCAAAATCCAAATTTATTTCATTTTTTAGAATACCCATGTGGGATTTTGATAAAATACAAAAGATTTATACAATGCTTTCATGGTCGAGCTTGAAAGATTCAGAATAAGCATTATTTTCTTCAAATACAGTTTACCCACATCAAGTTTTGTTTTAGAATACAAAAGACATTAAAATTCTTTCATGGTCGAGCCTAGAAAGGTTCCCAAATGCCCAGTTTGAGCATGAGTGGCTGCGGCCTAGAGGGAGCCCTTGACACATAAATGTTCATAAACTCACAAAATATAAACCCTTTTAAGCTGCCATTAGATCCTAAAGATCAACTAAAATGTGAAGAAGGAAGGTTCTTTCATAAATGTCATCAAGGAAGCATATCAAGTTCGCAGCCTATCATAATCTTCTTGCATTTGTAAGCTTTGCTTGAATGAAAAACAACAAGTAAAAACAAAGGCTTACCATTAGTTTCCTGTAGAAGAACAAATAACCCTTAGTCGAGCTCTCATAGAGCTTTCAAAACTCAAAGCTCAAACTCTCTCTTGGCAGCCAGTGAGAATAATAATACAAAAATGGCAAAGATGTATAAAAAATATGGTTACAACTGTGATCTATGTGGCCATTTTATCATCAAAAGGATCCAAAAAAGAAACAAGTAAATGATAGCTGAGCTTACCATTGAGTAGCAAAGACTGAATCTGGTGAAGATTCAACCACAAAAAGCTCGAATGGAGTCTCAAAACTGAAACCCTAGCCTTCCCATGGTGGTGCTACTTGCATAGCATTTTCCCCAAAAGTCACCAAATGAAAATGATTTGAATTTAGGGTTTGCTTTAGGTTTTGTCTATCCTCATGCCCTAATTCAGAAATGGGCTTTCCATTTAAGATTATAATGTTTAGGTTTATCCTTTTATGTCTTTTTCATGCCCTAGGTCGAACATTGTAGAGGTTTCAAATTATGAATTTTGCCTAAGTCTTTGGCTTGTCTAATGAAATATTTGTGTGGTATAAAGACTTTAGGCCTTTAGGTGAAGCCTTAGACTATTTTCAAGGGATTTTGAGAAAATCAATTAAATCTTGGAGGGTATTGTTTTAAGCATTAGGTTTATTCTTAGACTATTTTCAATTGATTTTAGAGAAATCAATTAAAAATATTGTTAGGAGATTATATTATATTTTATGATTTTTAAGAAAATCAATATTGTAAATGGAGAGATAAGCTATTATTTTTTTGCTAAAGATTTTCTAAATCTTTAACTACAAAAATAAATCAATTATTAGTAGTAAATCTGCAAGTCATTGTAAAGCAACATTTTATAAATTGCTTTAATTCTTCACTATTTTTAGCAAGTTTTTGAGTGATCTTCTTTTGTCAGATTTGGGCTTCTTGATAAAAAGATAAGGTTTTTTATTTTCTTTCAAAGCATATTTGGCCTATTTTTAGAATTCTAACAATATGTGCATGCAAAAAGTGTGTTTTTTCCGCTTTTGTGCAAACTTATTGGACAGTTTTGATACCTTTTCTTGGGATTTTCTTTTGAGCTCAGATTAGGGTTTTGGGGAGATATATCTTGAGAAAAACTTAGAGTTTTTCTAGTTCAGATTCTAGTTTCTTGCTCTTACACATTTTTTAGCTTGTAAACTTCTTTGTGCTTAGGTTTTGAGAGTTTTCACTCCATCCAATAAAAGAAACATTCCTATCTCCAATTTATGTCTCTATTTGTAGTTTTAGTATGAAGTTCATATTGTGATTCAGTTCTACAGATCCTTTTTATGTCCTAATATTGTAGATTATTGATACATAAAGTTCATTTAATGTAGGTTGCATGCTGTGTTTAGGTTTAGACCTTCATGAAAATCAATTTTGTACTGATGTTCATGAGATATTGTGAATTCATTGTTGTTTTTCTAAAGACTATTTGTGGGTGAAATATCAAAGTCATTATTAAGTTGAGATCATACTAGATAGTTTTTCATTTCAGTCATATTCTCTATCCTTTTTCCAAAATATCACTTAGAATAGGATCCATCATTCGAAGAACCAAATCACTCTAGAGATTCGTTCTCGCAAAGAGTTACCCACAACTCGAGAACGTTTCCATGTGTCAATAGATTGCTGAACTTTCATTTTCAGCAGGGTGCAAATCTTATTGATAACAAGCAACTTCAAAGAAAGGGAGAGCTTACCAATCCTCTCTGGGTAAGTCATCCACTAGTGGAGTTTCAAGGATGGAGATTAATCATTTGCTGGAAGATTTTAAGTAGGATATTATAAACAATCTAGCTACTCAGTTGGATACACTTGAGGCCAAAAAGAAACATGAGGAGGTAGAGGCAATGTTGACAAAATATTGCCCCAATTACAGAAAAAAGAAGAGGTACTACTGATGCAAGATGGTAGCTAACATTGATAGAAAGTAGGTTCCACTTGAGTTCAAACCAATTCAGATTGAGGAAGATCAATTCTACTTTGTTGCACAAATAAATCCATGCACTCCAAGACAAGGTATGCCACCAGATCCACTATCTTTTTCTAGGCCATATTTTAATTCTTATTCATTTGGTAACCTATGACAACCTCCATATCCACCCAACTATGGAGGATATCCACCACAGTCTTGGGATAACCCTCCAAATTATTGGCCCAATTATCAAAATTCTTCACCCAATGGCAACAACCTCAGGGGAATTGGCAACAGTTTTAGGGACCTTGGCAGCCACCTCCAGGAAAATGGCAACAAACATCTCAATGGAGAGGACAACAATGGCCAAACTAGACCACCAATTGCATGCAACCACCTTCTCAACCCCAAAAACCTACTATAATTCCTCCACCTATTAATTCAAGCTAAAATGCACCTAAACCTAGTCAATTACTAGCTCAACCCACACCTAACCCAAATAACAAACAACAACATCAACCAGTATACTTTTCTGATCCAAATTAATTTCTTGCATGTGATATGAGTGTGAGTGACATGCATTTTCATTTGGGGAACTAATTTACCAACTCCTTCCACACCCATTATTATTAAGCTTCCTATGGAAGAGGTAGAGGAACCTCTGACTAATCCCATTCAACCAAACACACCTAAAAATATTGAACCAGTTCTAGTCAAGCAGACTGCATAAGAGCCACCATTCCCTTAGAGATTGGAAGTTTCCAAGCATAAGGAAGACAAAGAAGATACAACTTTCAACATCTTTAAGCAGTTGAAACACATATGTGTCTAGATACCCCTATTTTAGGCCATAAAAGATGTTCCTATATATGGCAAGGAAATCAAGGAAGCATGCTTCAAGAAGCTGGGTAGGAAAGAGAAAGACCCAACTACAATCCATGTGATGGGACAAATCACTAACATCATGCTTGGAAAAGTGACTATTACCAAGTACAATGATCCAGGTAGTCATGTGGTAGCAGTTGTTATCAATGGGATTCAAATAAAGAATTCCTTGATTGATTTGGGAGTAGCAATAAATGTGATGACTAAGGAAATCCTGCAACAACTAAACGTTGCAATCATGAGATCTACTCCTATTGTTCTATAGCTTGTTGATAGTTCTACTATGAAGCTTGATGGTATAGTAGAGGACCTTGTGGTGATTCTAGACTCTTGGGAGTACCCAATGGACTTCATGATTCTTTCTCCCAAAGCTACACTAGGCAGATATCCTATCATTCTTGGAAGACCATGGTTAGCAACAAAAAATGCTTATATTGGATGTCGATCAGGTGACATGACTATTTTTGATGGAAGGAACACCAAAAGGTTTCTTTATCCTCCTGCTCAACAATCACATGATGAGGAGAATCCTGTATGGCCACATGTTGGTGAAGAGGCTGAGGAAGTTAACTCTGTGGCACAACTTATGATGCTAGGAAGAAGTTCTTTCCTGCAGCTTAAAGATGAAGTATTATCTAATATAATTTAGAACCATTGTGAAGTTGAGGAAGCATCATCCTCTCATGCATCTGGTTCTGCTAATCCTATGAAGACACTTTTTCCTACTCATCCCGCTCTTCCTGCAACCACTCTACCTACAGATGAACTTTCTGTAGCCACTCTTCCTATAACCAATTTTCCTATAGACAAACTTCCTACAACAACAAGTATGTTCCACACAATGCTGCCATATGAACTCAAGGTACCATGTGTTAATGAAGCAACTATGATAGAATTAACTAGACAAGTACACATGTCCGAAGGGAAATATTTGAATATTAACAGTAAGTTGAGTGAAGAACAACAGTTGACATTGACAAACTTACTGAGGTATCATCAACATGCATTTGTATGGGACTATCATGATATGAAAGGACTGGATCCTAAGCTTTGTACTCATAGGATCTACATCAGAGATGATTTTCAAACAGTAAGGTAGCCACAATGAAGAATCAACCCTACATTAAGAGAAACTATCAAAGTAGAACTACAAAAATTGTTAGATGCAGGATTTATCTACCCCATTTTAGATAGACAGTGGGTATCTCCATTGGTGATCATGCCAAAGAAGGGAGGAAAATGGTGAGTTTGTGTTGACTACAAAGAACTCAATGCTTCCACCAAGAAAGACCATTTTCCCTTGCCTTTTTTACATCAAGTCTTAGACTCACTTGCAGGAAAGCAATACTTTTCTTTTCTAGATGGATTCAGTGGCTAGAACCATATTCAAATTGCACCCGAGGACCAAGAAAATACAACCTTCACCTGTCCATGGGGAACATATGCCTACTCAGTACTTCCTTTTGGTTTATGCAATGCACCTACAACTTTCCAGAGAGCAGTCATTAGCATATTTTCTGACATCTCCCTTGACTGCATGGAGATCTATAGGGATGATTTTACTACCTATGGTGCTGATTTTAATGAAACATTGGAAAATCTAAGGAAGGTCCTATAGAGATGTGAAGACAAAATATTGTCTTTAAACAATGAGAAGTGCTTCATGATGATGTAGGAAGGTGTAGTTCTTGGCCACTACATCTCTCACAAAGGAATTCAAGTAGACCCTACAAAAATTGAGGTAATTATTAATCTGCCTACACCTGTAAAATAAAAGGATGTTAGGATTTTCTTGGGACATGTAGGATATTATAGGAATTTCATCAAAGACTTTAGAAAAATGGAAGCACCATTGTACAATCTCCTAACCAAATATGTTGAATTCTAATGGACAAAAGATTGTGACAAAACATTTTTTGACTTGAAGGCAGCCTTGACCCATGCTCCTGTATTAAAAGGGCCTAATTGGAAGATCCTTTTTCACATTCATATAGATGCATCAGATTATTCCATAGGAGCAATCTTAGGAAAAAAAGAAGGAGCCATTGAAAATGCCATTTACTTTGTCAGCAAAAATTTGCAAGGAGTTGAACTCAACTATGTTGTGACAAAAAGAGAAATGTTAGCAGTGATTTATGCCTTGAACAAATTCAAACACTACATGATAGGCTATTCGATTTTTGTACACACCGATCATGTAGCCATTAGGTACCTTATGAATAAACCCCTGATCTTAGGTAGACTAGAAAGATGGTTATTTTTGATGCAAGAGTTTGACATAACCATTGTGGATAAACCGAGGAAAGCTAATGTTGCTGTAGATTTTCTTTCAAGGTTGACTACATCTGAGGACAGTCAAGCCATAGATGAATCATTTCCTGATGAGCATCTATTTTCCATCAATGTTCAAACACCCTGGAATGCTGACATAGCTAATTATCTTGTCACAAGGAAAATTCCTCCTCACTTCTCACCAAAAGAGAGAAGAGTGCTCATTGAAAAATCTTTTCCTTTTTCATGGATTGTTGGATGCTTGTTTTATACTGGACCAGATCATGTCATGAGAAGATGTGTGAGGGAAGATGAGACATATGCTATTTTACATGCATGCCATGATGAACCCTATGGAGGGAACTTTGCATCCAAGAGGACAACAATGAAGATTTTGAACATAGGATACTATTAGCATACACTCCACAAGGATGCAAGATATATACAAAAAAATGTGATAGGTGTCAAAGGATGGGCCAACCAACCAAATCTGAAGAGATGCCACTTTATCCCCAAGTAGTAATCAATCCCTTTGACAAGTGGGATTGGATTTTGTGGGACCCATTGACCCTCCATCAAATCGTAAGTCTTATATCTTGATATGCACTAATTATGTAACTAAGTGGGTAGAAGTTAAGGCCATGAAGCATGCAAGAGACAATAAGGTTGTAGAATTTCTTTATGAAGAAATTTTCACATGGTATGGAGTTCCTAGAGAGATAGTAACTGATCAAGGAGCTCAATTCACTTCAACTCTTGTTACAGTGTTGGTTAATGAGTATAACATAAGGCATAGGAAGTCTACCCCTTACCACCCTCAAGCCAATGGTCAAGTTGAGGTGAACAATAGAGAAATTGAAGCTATTTTGACAAAAAAAATAGCCATCCATAAAAAGGATTGGGCAAGCAGATTACCAGAAGTTGTTTGGGCCTATAGGACCACATGGAAAACTACTACAGGCTTCACTCCATTTAAGCTGATGTATGGAAAGACATCTATGATGCCTATTGAGTTTGGATACAAGACTCTTAGGACTACAGTAGACCTGGGGATGAATATCTCTAAGGCACAAAAAGAGAGAGTCATGCAGCTAAATTCTTTGGATGAGATGAGAAGAGCAACCTTGCACCACACAGAGGTAGTGAAAAATTAGAGAATGAGATAGCATGATAAATTCATCAAGGAGAAGAAATTTCAGCTAGGTGACTGGGCACTAATATATGACTCAAGGTATCAGGACAATGTAGGAAAATTGTAGACAAGGTGGTTAGGACCATACAAAGTTGTTGAGGTCTTTCCTAATGGAGTTGTTTAGCTCACCACCATTGACCTATCAAATTCAAGTTACTTTTTAATGGTCATCGCCTCAGATTATATCACAAGCCAATCTCCAAAGAAGAGTTACTGTAGTAATTCACCCAACATTCAGCACCCAAGCTTCTTGCAGCTGAAGGAAGTGGACCTAGTGTCCCTCCTTTTGGATAAATTAAGGTACATATCTATCATAATAAAGGCTTCCACTTTTGTGGAAGTCCATTTCTTCACCCATCCACCCATTCACCCATCCATCACCACCTTTCTCCCTCTTCCATCATTTCATACCACCTCACCTTACTCCGCTTCATTTTCATTAATTGCTCAATTATTTCTTAAAAAGGTGAACGGTACTTTCTCATGATCTTTGCAACAAATCCTCCACATGTTCAGGTATGTGTGCATTAATTGCCATCTTTTAATTATCTTTTAAGTGTGTTCATTTAATCATTGTACATTAGTATAAATGTTTACATAATATGTCATTACTCCCTATCAAGTCGCTACTCCCAGCTCACATGTGTGGACACATGTCCAAATTTAGGTTGGGGGGAAGAAAAAGATGAAATTAGATTGCTCGTGTTAATTCATGATTAAGCTACATCAAAAAATTTGAAATGAGCCGATTTGAAATCTAAGTGAGAGGACAACTTGCATGTGTAAAGTGACACTAATTGCGGTCACCATTTATTCCCATCATAACTTGTTTTTATCACTCCTTTCCTTGCCATTATTGACCCTATCATAATTCTGTAGCAAGAGGTAAAAAAACCAAAGGAAAATTTAGTCGATACTGGCACTAGAAATTTAGTAGGGAGGTGTTGGATTTCATACAAGAATTTCAGAAAAGAAATTTTGCTGAGTGTTAGTTGATTACAGACAATGGGAGGAGGGCTAATTTGAAATGAGCCTTCGATTCATGACGTTTTATTGTAGGATGCACAATGCCTGGCCAAATTTAGATGTTGTGGATGGTTAGACTACTTCATGAAGTTGGATGGATTTGTTGAAGGCATTGCACTTGAATTTGCTAGACATTTTCTGAAGGCAAAGGCACAGTAAAAGGGTTAGAAGTTGTGGAAACTAAGGAAAGAATTGTAGAAGTCATAGGGTTTCCTGTTGATGGTGACCATTACCCTTCCTCCAGAGACACTAGGTCAGCTAGGGCCAAATTCACAGTACATGGTGACCCTCCAATCAACGTGGTTTAAAAAGGTGCAAAAGAACCTCTCTTCTCAAACCTTGGAAGTAGGAAGTTGTCTACATTATAAGGTATATCACTTGTGAAGGTCATCTATCGAACCTACATTTAGTGCATTCCAAACTATTGAGTCACATGAGGCATGGGAGGAGGATGAATGTGCCTAACATGTTATACAACCTTCTCTCCATCATGGCGGCCAAAACACAGAAAGGTAGGGACAATTCTATTTCCCACCATTGCTTGATTAAATTGTTGGTTGAAAAATATTTGCATGATGTATCTAGAATGTCTTGGGAAGAGTTTACAAATGTTGATCAATTTAGACCTGAGAAATTGCAACCTAGGGTTTTACCTCAATCCTGTAGGTCTAGCAGGAGATTAAGCATGGCTGAAGCCACTCCTGGTGCTTCAACCTCTGGTGCTGGCTCTAGTGTGAACCCTTCTACAACATCAAAAGAAACCATAGATATTAGTTCCTTTGAAACATAACACTTAGAAAAATAAAGTTCTTCATCATATTTTGATGATGATGTCCCCCTTGAAACCATAATAAGAACTAGGGAACAGAAGGAGGCCTAAGCAAGAAAAGGAAAAGCCAAGAAACAACCCATAGAAAGAGAGGTGCTAAGTGCTAGGAAGAGAAAGGATGACACTATTCATCTTGCAGCCAAAGGAAAATGTGAGAGCCCTCCTAGAAAGTCAAGACCAGTTGGGCCAAATTTTGGTATGCCTCCACAAGAAATCCCTAAGCATGGAGATGCATCACATGAGAACACAAAAGCTCCAATGGGGCAGGAAAATGTTGAAGAAGAAGAGGACATATTTGAGAGAGCGTCAAAGATAACACTGACTGACCTTGCTAGCATTGCAAAAGAGTTTGAGGAAAATCATGAATTCTTGCAGCAAAACCAAGAACAAGAGTAGGAGTTCTTGCATCCACAACAAGGGCAAGAGTAGAATGAAGAATAGGAACACGAGGTCCTGCAACAAGAAATGGGAGAAGAAATAGTACCCCCACAGCCAGAGACGACTGGATAGCTTGAGTCTATGCAGATAGGACTATATGGGGAGCAACCATCGATAAAAATACTGGTAGGAATTCATAACCCTCTTGGTTTTACAATACATACAACAATTTTAAATTTATGAGAAGAAATACAAAGGAGGGAGGAGGAATGGAAAAAAGGAGAAGAGATTGGAAAAGGAAATTCAAAAAAGGGATGAGGTCATTGAAGAAAAGAATGAGGAAATTGTTACTTTGAAGAAGAAGGTGGATGACATTGTGACCTTGGTACCATAGATTCTGGAATGTAGAACCCCTCCATAGTTTATTTACTGGTAGTTGCCATGAACTTTAATGGTTAAATGTTAGTATATGCATAATGTTTCCCTCAAACCATTGACATTGGGTTTAATCCTATCTCCACAAATTTTAATGACATTAGCATATTATGTGAATTGTCTATATTGATTTTGCATATCGTTGATGAATACTCTTTAAGGTGATTATACATGTGTAATTATTATGTGTACTGACATTGCTATGCAGATATAATTTCAAGATGCTAAGTTGAGAAAGGTAGCCGCTAGTTGGTCATGCAGAGGAATTGTTCAAAGAATCAACTGGAGGACGACGACAACAGATTCCCCATGATATTCAAATGTATCTGCCTTGTATTGATGATATTGACAAAGTGCAGGCATTACTACAGTGTTGAATCCAAGTTTGGACATGCATGTCTTACTGGATTCCGTGTAGGTGTAACCACCCTTCCACTCTTTTCCCTTTTTTCTCTAAATGGCATCCTCTCAGTTAGTGGGAGTTGACCGACTTGCTTAGTTGATAGTATAAATAAGGATCAGATCTTTCTTTTTGAGGTTGTTGATGATGTTTTTGTTATCATGTGATTTGATGTACTAGCATTTTCATTTTCATATAGTCATGCTACTATTTTGTTTACACATTTCTTAATGAATAAAATGTTATTATGAGTTTGAGCATTTGAGTTTATCTTAGTTTCTGAGGATACTTATCTAAGGGGGGCCACTTGGTGAGTAATCCATCCTTTAGAATAAATTAGTCAGTTATTATTTCCTATTCAGTACTTAGTTAAAATATGGCACTAACTATTCCTACAGCCACTAGAATTTCATTCTGTGATTGTTCCTACAGCCAAAGCAGACATAGTAGTTTCCATTTTGTTCACTTAGATTTTCATTCTTATCATGAATTTCAACTTAGTATAGTTGTTGATTGATGTTCAATATTTGTTTCATTCCTTTCCAAGCAATTTACTTTCATTATTGTGTTTATCTTAGTAGTAGAATAATGATGGCTACTTTGAAGTTCCTAGTGCACATAATGTGCTGACCCATTTCAAGTTCATGTCCCTGGGTTGACAAGTTAAATGCACCTTCATGATTATTGTGATAGCTATTTAGGTTAGATGTCCAATCTCTGAATCATGGTTGTAAGGGCTTAGTTATTGAATCATTGTGGGAGGCTGAAATTACCTATGAATTTTTGAAAATCCAATAATTAGCAAGGGTAAGGATTGGCCAAGAAACAAGTAAGGATTCTAAGGCCCTTACTTCTACACTTTGGGCTCTATGAAACCTAGGAGGTTAATCCTATTATGTTCATATGATATTTCCTTTTCATTCTATCAAGAACATTGTAACATACACAAATAATTCTTATATAGAAACTCAACTAGTAGAACATATCAAAGAAGTTGGATGCTTCTTAATAATAGTTCACATTCAGAGCATGAGAATGGTAAAACCTCATATCTTTGTAACCCATTTTATAGAATTTAATTAAATTAAGGGTTAGTTGTTGGATTAATCAACACAATGCAATACAATTACCTCACTTAGACCGGTGCCTCATCCCTGGAATGGAGTCAATTCTAACACCCATATGATTTGACAATAATTTTCACACATGAAATTATTTAAAGCTTTGAGAATATTGCATTATAGTATTTCAACATTATGTCTCAACCACCACTTTTTACTAGCATCCTAGTACTGTACTTAATATAAAATTATGGTTGTATTCAAACATTTAAATCAATTCTTTGAATTAATAAGCAAAAATAAAACCATACACCCATTGGAAATCAATAGAGACAAATAAGATAACCATTGATCATATTATTTATAGTTTTTAGAATCAGTACATAGGAGAGAAATGGTTTCAAACTGGTACTATTCTATTTTGTTATTCCAGTATTACTATTAGAACTTCATATACATATTAGTAGACTCAAACCTAAGACTTAACGCTAAAATGTTCAATATCCCTTACAATTTTTTGTATGATTCAATCCTAGAACAACCAACCACTAAACAACCCTTGTAACCGGCCTTGAAATACCATTTATAGAGATATGGGAGTGACAAGCATCATGCCAAAATTACAATTACATTTTTATTTGCATTTGACAGTTAATTTCACCTTAATTTCAAAGATTCCCTAGATAGTTACATTTGATCATTGCAAAATAGGGGGAAAACCAAAGACAAAATTCCATGATCATGTATGTTGAAGAAGACTATCCCACCTTCCATTTTAGGCATTATTTTCTATTGCAGTAGCACTAAAATCCCTCGTCCACATTGATCAAAGAAGATTCTCCATCAACACCCAAGGCAAACACTCGCATATTAACCAGAAAAGGCCTATTTTCCATCGAATTAACAGATTCCAACACCTCTCCTTAACACCAACCAAAACAGTTTCCACGTTAGCATCAAATACAAAAACCATATGCTTGTTGAAGAGGAGAAGTCCACTGTAGTGGCCATGGTGTCATCAAAAACAAAAATAGAGTTGGAGCACTACTCTGATTCGTCAACATCAAAGTATGCCTGCTCGCTCCACGTTTGTGCTAAAATTGGAGAAGCTACTACTCCTCCCTCATCAAAATCCTCATGTGGAACCATAGTGAGTAGGTAATGGCCATACTCTGGGTCAATATCTCCTTCATCACCCGAAGGGCTATCTAAAACTTCTATGGGAGAGTTGTGTCGTCCCATGTAAGCCTTGTGATACTTATTCTTCTTCTTCACTTCCCTCACAAGTTTTATTGATTCTTTCTTTCTAAACTTGACCAATTCTTTTGAAACAACCATACTTCTCAAATTATAGGTGCTCTTGACACCACCTTTTTTATTTTTTCCACGGGCACTCCTCCTGCCCTTTGGTGTTGCAAGAGCTCTTGGTATGCCACATTTAGTTTCAGGAACATCATCCTGAGATTCATGCAGACTAAGTCTCCTAGACCTTCTAACTAGCTTGACAGACTCACTTGGCTCACCCATTTTCATAGAGGATAGAATGAAAACAAAGAGACTCGTAATTGCAGGCAAAATTTTCACCAATTTGTTCTTAAAAATATTTTTGCAAAACAAAAAACTCAAAAACCTTGCAATTCTTATCAACTTAAAAGGAGATTGAGGCTTGAAAAACCCTCACCACCCTAGGAATAACTTATATGTAATTGAAATAAGTAGGTATTAGCACCTACTTACCTAGGAGAAAGCTACCTCAATATCTTTGTAACTTCTTACACCATCTTCTTCACGAACTCACACTTAATTTCTCAACTTCTAATTTGCAAACTGTGAAGAAAAATATGGTTGTCAATCCTCATTATATTGAAAAATTTGAGTGTGCTTACCATTAATTCTTGAGGTAAGCTTGTGCGAGCGAGCTGATAATCAACTACTTGATTTTTGAACCTCAGTCATTGATCACATGTTGAGATAAATAAACTGATAATTGCAATCAAAGTAATTAATTATGAAGACACTAACTGGATGTGATTGATGCTTTTTCTAATCAAAAAATCTAAAGTGGATATACATCCACTCTATCTGTGCACTTAATCACCCATTCAACATTAAAGAAAAGCATATCATGTCCAATTTTCCTACTCGGTCGTGGAAATTAATCTACTTGTAGATCATCTCAATAGGACGACAGGGAGCAATCTTGATTTAATCTCAAGACAATGACTCGTACTATGCCTTAATTCAATATCACCTTCCTGCATGTACAATCCCCTGATAGAAATGACGGTCGAGATCAAAAACTACTCATCATATCTCAAACACATTCTTGAGAAATCAATTCTTATCTTGAACCCTTAATCCTTCATGTCTTCTTCAGAAAAAAATATTAACATTTCACCTTTAATAATGTCCATTCGACTCTTTAGATTAATCCATGTGGCAATCACCCACTTCCTCACTGATAAACAAAAGGTATGAGTGGGCCCTTCACGGGATGGCAGAGAGTGGTCAGGATTAACCCACGTCACTCGCCATCAACCATCGATATTTGCTCCATAAAATGTTCTCTATCTCCAAAGTCAAGTGGGCCTCTCCATGAAGCAACAAGTGTCAATCCTCCCGCTCCCCTGCTGAGATTTCTTGAATATAAAATAAGATCAAATGGGGTGGTGAGGAGTGTCCAAGATGAAGCCACATCACCCAACGACCATCGTCAATTTCATTTTAATACCACTCGTAGATCATTCAAATGTACCAGGCATGCTAATGTAGAAGACACATGGCTTGCTCTCGCTAGCCCATGTGATTATTTTAATGAGGAATAAAATGAGACGGGGAAGTGGGTAATGGTGGAGATTTGCTTGCGATGATCAAATAGTCAATATAGAATCTAAGATTTGTACATTCTGAAAATGTAAGTTTTAAGAAGGGGCCATCACTAGATAGATGATAGTCGAGGACATAACAATTAAGGTTAAAACCTTAGGAAAATATAAAAAACCCGAGCTTGGACTTTAGACAAAATATTTGGAAGACATCGACCTTGATTAAAATAAGGAAATAATTTTAACTTAACTACGAGCATCAACTGGGACCACTAAGATCAAGGGGCTGGTAAAAGAATGAACTTGACCACATAAGTCACAACTTAGACAACTGGGAACCGGTTACAAAAGTTCAACAACATATTAGAACATTGGCAAGGACACAAGCTTATGGATTATTTAGGAAGGGTTTCTAGCAACATAAACCCTTAAAGTATTGATGAGAGATGAAACTCTAAGCCCAAAGACAAGAGATTAATCCAAATTTTATAGAATTTTGAGATGGAACATGAAAATTTTAGGGGTTCCATCACACCCATGGGTGAATGAGCCCCCCTTCTTAGTTAAGAACCAAATTCAAATATGTTGGCGGCATTTTAACATCCAAAATTCAAATATAAAGTGTCAAATTTTAGAATCTAATTGGGAAATTGGCATAATTTGATATAAATACCTAGTTAGTTTATTATTTTAAATCTAACAACAAGAATAAGAATTCATGATAAAATAATATTGTCAAGAGCAAGTCAATAGCAACATATTTTAAAGCTTTATTGCATCAATCCAAGATCCTAACATCATGTCAAATTCTATGTGAGTTTATGTGTGTTCATGTTCATTTTTTGTGAAAGATAACCCTTGTTGTAGGTCTCCAAAGCTTTCAAACAAAGAAAGATCCAAATCCTTGAGGTGATGTCTACTACTTTAGTCCTTCAAGGAAGCCATTGAAGGGTGGTGAGTTGCAGAATTTTTTTCATTCATCATACCTTCCTTTCGATTATCATTCCTGTCATTGACATTACCATTGTGGAAGTGGAAACACTTACACAGGGTTTGACTAAGGAAAGCCCCTAAATGGCACAACATTTTCTCCCTCTTTGAATGTGCAAGTTATAGGTTTGAACATGATTGAATAAACATTGAAGGAAAATCCTCCATTGTCACATTCAAAGCCCTAAAAGTTGTCAAGCTATGAAAAATCAATTACAAATTCATTGACAACATTTCGATAATTCTACAACTAGGAATCAAAAGATTAGATCTAGCATTAGAGGATTGTAAAAGTAGTTCTAGGACCCCTCATCAAAGACACATTTTCCAAGGGGTGAAAGAGTCCCTTTGCATATGCTAAATCCTACTTTTGGTGATAGGTACATATCTCTGACACTTCCCAAATTCACCTACAATTTATAGTTTCAATCTGTGCATCTTCAAAATATTACATTTTTCATATTAGGTCATATAGCTCAATTAGGTTAATCATTCCAAATCATTTCCTATTCATTCCCAAGACTCAAAAGGATCAGATCCAAGTTTGATTGGCTCATCTTTGAGGTTGGAAGTCAATCTATGCACCTTGTGGATTTGCATCCTAATGAAACACCCTTAGAAAATGTAATTGATACTAGTGTCTTTGCATTTAGAACATCATCCCTCAATTCCCACATTTTTCTATGTTTCATTTTGGTGAACCTGACATTTGACATCATAGCTTTAATTAGGGTGTGTTTTAGTCATTTAGATCAGATTTTCATTTCAAAATTGCATTAAAAAAAGTGTCATTTTGTTTTAAAATTGTCACACATTTGCATTTACATTACATTGAAAAATTCTAGAAAAAAAATTCATTGTTAAACCTATTTGTAGATAGGAACAACCTTAAACAACTTAAACATTCCATTTTTCAATTTTTGAAACCCTGAACAAGGACCTATTTTCCCTTGGATGACCCTGTCCTTGTACAGGTGCATCGACAATCTTTTTCACACTTGTCTATTTTTGTCTACTCAATTTTTATATACTTGCATATTTTAGTTTGAAATTCATAATTACATATCTTAAGGCATTTTGTATTTAGTTCACTTGCTGAAAAAAATTGCACAATTTGTGTTCAAAATTTTCATTCAAAATAATCATTTATAGGTCTTTGCATCTTGCAATTAGTCAATTATTACATTCTAGATCTGAAATTTGTATTCAAATTTGTTCAAAAATATTCAACATCATTGCATACTTGCATCTTGTATCAAATTGGGATACATTAAGCAAATTATAGAAATTTTTTTATTGTTACAATTGTTTGCAAGTAGAATCAACATTCTTAACCAGTGTAGTACACAACCAAAATTTAAGCTTTTAGAACCTTTGTCTAGGGCTTATATACCCTTGGGAAACCTTGTCCTTCTTGTCTTTGCGATCTTTGTTACTGTGTTCCTTGTTTTCTCTTGTTGTCTGTTATCTTTCTAAATGTTTTTATACTTATTTAGTAGTTTTTTGTTCATCTTTGGTGCACCTTTGGTGTTGTGAAACTTGCACGAGTTTTACAACCCGATGTCCTATTGCCAATTATTTAGTAAGACATATTTCTCGACTTATGGAATCTCACACCGGTTTGATGCAGGAGCATCCAGTGGTGTAAGGGCAATCTTGCATCACCCAAAAATAGTTAAATTTCAAGTTTCTCAGTTTTTGGATGTTTTTACATTTTTGGATACCCTTTTTGTCATAATAAAATTCCCAATTTATGGTTTTTATTTTTGGTTCCTGGGTTGAAAGATATTGCAGTTTTAGTTTCCCAGATTTGCACCTGAAAATCTTCCGAGTGGGATTTGAGGCACTTAGAGCTTCCGGAATGGCCCCAAAACTTGCCAAAATTGGCATGATTTCGAATGAATTTTTGACTTCGATACCTTTCCAACGGTTCATGAATCAGAGGCCTGGATCAAAAGTTATGACCCCGCAAAGTTGGCTCACTTTCTAGAAGATACCATTGCAAATGGTCTTTTGAAATTTGAACTTCATGTTGTAAATCTTTGGCGCCAAACCGCCTAAACTCAAATTGAATGTTGTTTTGGCTCCAAACAAATGAGGAGCTCTATTTATGGGCGAGTTTTCTAATTTTTGGGTAACTTTTTGGGGACAAGCTCACATATTGCGAAAGGATTATTCTGTAGCTTTTTGTAGCTTGCATGTGTTGTAAAACTTGGAGATTTGAGATCCTCTACATGTAAGAAGTTCCATTTTCTGAATAATAAAATTATTCTCTTGTTTGTGGGTTATTTTCTGTGTCTCGGGTTTGCGCCCTCATCAAGTGGTATCAGAGCGGGTTTTTCTTGAGCGTGTGGACAAATCACCGATCGTGAGGTAGTTCGCACCAGGACCGTGGTTGTGGGTCAAGGTTAAGAAAGATGCCTCCAAGAGTGATGCCTGGTAGGTGTGGTGGTGCTAGAGGTGGTCGAGGTGGCATAAATGCTAGTGGAAGAGATGCACTGGCAGCCCTCGAGAGACAAATTGATGTGTTACAAGAGCAATTGAGAAGAGGGTTAAACCCGAGGGAGGAAAGTGAGGATGAAGGAGGGGAAGAAGGTTCAGATGTAGAAGAGGAAGAAGAAGCAATTGATCAAAACCAAATGCGGCTAATAAGGGCCATTTTGAAGATCGGGAAAAGACCTAGAGCAGAAGTCCCCAGTTATTCTGGAAGTCTGAACTCGGAAGAGTTGATCAACTGGATCAACGAGTTAGAAGAATATTTTGAGTATGAGGAAATAGAGGACCCAGATCGGGTTAAGTTTGTGAAAATGAAGCTGAAGGGCCATACTAGTATTTGGTGGAAAGAGGTCTAGTTGGAAAGAAATCGAAGAGGAAAAGTCAAGATCACCAGATGGGATCGCATGGTAGAGAAACTGAAAAAGCAGTTCATACCAGTGGACTATGAGTTAGACCTATTGAAGAAATTGCAAGGGTTGAAGCAAGGAAGTAGATCTATGAAATAATATAATGAAGATTTTCATAAGATAATAATCAAAATGGGTCACAGAGAGGCCAATAAGGAGAAGGTAGCCTGATATCTTAATGGGTTACGACCGAGCATTCAGGAGGAGTTAAGCCTAGTCAGAATGACCACCATTGAGGACGTGTATATATTTGCTCTTAAGGTGGAAGAGAAGCTGAACAAAATATTTGATGGCAAGCAAAAAGGATGAGGAGGTCAAAGCGGAAGGGGCAGTGGAAGACCTTCAGGAAACCGAAATGATGATGAAAAGAAAAGTGAAGATGTGGGTACCAGCCGAAGCAAAAGGAATGACAACTTCTACCGCCCTCGTGATCAAAATAGTGGTGATCAAAGAGGTAGAGGATGAGGGAGATATGGACAAGGATCTGGAAGAGGTGTTTTCAAAGGAATGTTTTTCCAGTGTGGTGAAGAAGGGCATCGAGCCTATGAATGTCCACAACACCAAGGAAGGGCAGACAAAAGGCCAGAAGGTTGTGGAAGGGTTGTGCATGCAGATGAGGAGGCCCAATCTGAACATTCAGATGATGTTGAAAGGGGGGAAACCCTAGTGATTAAGAGAGCCCTAGTGATTGAGGAAAAGGAACCAGAATAGAGGAAGAATTTGTTTCGCACAAGGTGCAAGTGTGAAGGAAAATGTTGTGATGTCATTATTGACGGTGGGAGCACTGATAATTTGGTGTCAAAGGAGATGGTCACAAAGTTGAAGCTGAAGAGGGAAAGACACCCGCGTTCGTATCGGATTTCCTGGTTGTAGAAAGACCACAAAGTTGTGGTCAATGAGCAGTGCCTAGTAAAGTTCAAGATCGAGAGCTTCCATGATGAGGTACTCTTTGATATCATCCCCATGGATGCCTGTCACATGTTGTTGGGAAGGCCCTGGCAGTTCGATAGGTGAGCTATGCATGATGGCCATGCAAACACTTATTCCTTGACAAAGGATGGGGTTCATAACAAGTTGAAACCCCTGAAGGAGACTGAAGAAAAGGTATGTAGTAGTGCTAGAATTTGTTATGTAAATGGAAGAATTTTTTTAGAAGGTATGAAGCATGAGCATGTGTGTTATGCATTGATTCCTAGAGTGAGTAAGGAGGATAGTGAGAAGGTTCCAGAAGAATTTTCTAGGATGTTGGATGAGTTTCAGGATATTGTTTCTGATAATGTACCTGAGGGTTTACCACCAATAAGGAAGATCAGTCATCAGATTGAATTGATTCCAGGAGCCAGCTTTCCAAATAAGGCAGCTCATAGAATGACTCTAGCAGAAAATGAGGGGTTGAATAGACAAGTTCAAGAGTTGTTGAGAAAGGGTTTGATACAGGAGAGTTTGAGTCCATGTGTAGTACCTACAATACTAGCACCAAAGAAGGATGGGGAGTGGAGGATGTGTACATTCTGAGCCATAAACAAGATAACAATCAAGTACATATTTCCCCTGCCAAGGATGGATGACTGATGGGATTTGAGTGGAGCTTAGTACTTCACAAAGATTGATCAAGAGTGGATATCACCAATCTGGATTCGAGAGGGAGATGAATGGAAGACTGCCTTCAAGACCAAAGAGGGCCTGTGCGAGTGGTTAGTCATGCCTTTTGGGCTAACCAATGCACCGAGCACATTCATGCGGCTCATGAACGAGGTACTAAAAGAATTTCTGGGAAGTTTTGTTATTGTGTATTTAGATGATATTTTGATTTTCAGTAAGACGTTGGATGAGCATATGATGCATATTTGGAGAGCCTTTGAGAAGTTAAGAGAAGAGAAACTGTTGATTAATCTGAAGAAGTGCAGTTTTGTGAAGAGGGAGTTAGTGTACTTGGGGTTTGTTGTCTCAACAGAAGGTCTCAAGATGGACCCAGAGAAGGTGAAGGCTATTCTGGAATGGCCTACCCCAAGAACTGCTACCGAGGTGAGATCTTCCATGGTTTGGCTAGTTTTTATAGAAAGTTCATTAGAAACTTCAGTAGTATTTGTGGACCCCTGACTGAAACAATGAGAGGGGATAGAAAAGAATTCAAGTGGAGCGGGCAGCAAAAAGTTTTGAACTATTGAAGTAGAAGGTGACAGAGCAACCTATTCTAGCCCTCCCAGATTTCAACAAGGTGTTTCAGGTGGATTGTGATGCTAGTGGTTGTGCCATTAGAGCAGTGTTGAGCCAAGAAGGTAAGCCCATTGCCTATTTCAATGAAAAGTTAAATGATGCGAAGAGAAAGTATTATGTATATGATCGAATTTTATGCGATAGTTCAAGCATTAAAGAAATGGAGACATTATTTGTTGCCAAAGGAATTTGTTCTATATATGATCATCAGGCCTTGCAGTACCTAAATAGTCGGGAAAATTAAATCGAGGCATATGAAATGGGTAGAGTTTTTGCAGAGTTATACCTTTGTTTTGAAACATAGGAGTGGGAAGTCAAATAGGGTTGCAGATTCCTTAAGTAGGAGGCATACATTGATGACAAAGATGCAGATTGAAGTGGTTGGGTTCAAGACACTATATGCAGAAGATCCTGATTTTGCAGAGGCTTGGAAAGCTTGCAAGGAACCTGTTACAGTGGACAGGACAAGGTGGCTGGATTTCATAATCCAGGATGGCATGTTATTTAAGGGAAGTCAATTGTGTATTTCGAAGAGTTCTATGAGGCAGAACCTAATAAAGGAGAAGCATAGTGGAGGAATGGCAGGACATTTTCGTCGGGATAAGACCATCGCCATTATTAGTGAGCATTATTATTGGCCTCAGTTATCATAAGATGTGAAGAAGTTTGTACAAAGCTGCAGGGTATGTCAGATGGCTAAAGGAGTGAGCCAGAATACTGGCTTATATCAGCCCTTACCTGTACCAGAGAGGCCATGGGAAGATATAAGTATGGACTTTGTCCTTGGTTTGCCAAGGACACAATGAGGGAATAATTCAGTCTTTGTGGTGGTTGATAGGTTTTCAAAGATGGCACATTTCATTCCATGTCAGAAGACCCATGATGCAGTCCACATTGTTGACTTGTTCTTCAAAGAGGTGGTGAGGCTACATGGTCTGCCAAAGAGTATTGTTTCAGATCGTGACACCAAATTTATGGGGTACTTTTGGAGGACCTTGTGGAAGAAGCTGAAGACAGAGTTGAAGTTCAGTTCGCACACCATCCACAAACAGATGGGCAGGAGAGGTTGTTAACAGGAGTCTAGGTAACCTACTAAGATGTTTGGTGGGAGATAAACCCAAGGGATGGGACTTGATCTTACCCCAGGCAGAATTTTCTTACAACAATTCTGTCAACAGAAGCACTGGTAGATCACCATTCTAGATTGTGTATGGAGGTAGCCCTAGAACAGCTCCAGAATTGAGGAAGATGGACCAAGAGAAGAAAACAAGTGCTGAAGTTGAAGATTTTGTAGAACACATCAAGGATATACATGAGAAGGTAAAAGAACATATTAACAAGATGAATATGCAGTATAAGGCTAAGGCGGATCAGAAGAGGAGGTATAAGGAGTTTCAAATTGGTGATGAAGTAATGGTCCACTTGAGGAAAGAAGGATTTCTAGTGGGAACATATAACAAATTGAAGATGAAGAAATTCAGTCCTTGTAAAATTTTGAAGAAGCATGATTCAGGGAATGCATATGAGGTAGAGTAGCCTAATGGAATCAATATTTCCCCTGTGTTCAATATTTCAGATTTGACAGAGTATCATGAAGGTGGAACGGAGGAAGCACCAACAATAGGGAAGTATGAAATTCTAGCACCTACTTCAGAAAGGGAGGAGATTGAGGCAATCTTGGATAGTCGTGTGGGAAGGAGTACCAGAAACAGGTAGTATGAAGAATATCTGGTGAAATGGAGAGGACGACCTATGGAAGATTCATCATGGCTATCTAAGGTAGTGGTTGACTAGTTGGGTTTTCCTCAACCATCTGAGATGTGATAGGGTCACTTCTCAAATTACCCTGGGTGTCTGATACATGAGCATCCAGTGGTGTAAGGGCAATCTTGCATCACCCATAAATAGTTAAATTTCAAGTTTCTCAGTTTTTGGATGTTTTTACATTTTTGGATACCCTTTTCATCATAATAAAATTCCCAATTTACGGTTTTTATTTTCGGTTCCTGGGTTGAAGATATTGCAGTTTTAGTTTCCCAGATTTGCACCTGAAAATCTTCTGAGTGGAATTTGAGGCACTTAGAGCTTCCGGAATGGCCCCAAAAATTTTTGAAATTGGCGTAGCAGATCTCAAGCGTGTTGTTGACTTCGAGACCTTTCCAACGGTTCAAACGGTTCGCGAATCAGAGGCCTAGATCAAAAGTTATGACCCCGCAAAGTTGGCGCACTTTCTAGAAGATACCATTGCAAATGCTCTTTTGAAATTTGAACTTCATATTTTAAATCTTTGGTGCCAAACCACCTAAACTCAAATTGAATGTTGTTTTGGCTCCAAAAAATGAGGAGCTCTATTTATGGGTAGGTTTTCTAATTTTTGGGTAACTTTTTGGGGACAAGCTCGCATATTGCAAAAGGGTTATTCTGTAGCTTTCTGTAGCTTGCATGTGTTGTAAAACTTGGGGATTTGAGATCCTCTGCATGTAAGAAGTTCCATTTTATGAATAATAAAATTATTCTCTTGTTTGTGGGTTATTTTCTGTGTCTTGGGTTTGCGCCCTCATCACGGTTTAACATCCATTGTGGATCATGAGTCTTTTAACTCTTTCATGACTAGTGTTGTCAATACTCAACCCATTTTGGCATCTATTCCTGATGTTACCATGTTAATGAAAACCTCACAAGCACTTACCTTCACAGATGTTGAGACTATGGTTGCTCATGTCCCTGAAGACAATCTAAGAAAATTGAACAAGGACTTAGGAAAACTTCAAGACTATGTGAGTACTAAATACTTTGCTGGTATAACAATCCCTATAATTGACAACATGAGGAAGTTGGTTAATGATTACCATGGATTAGAGGTTGTGCATAGCCTATCCCATATAGTTGATAATAATGGACCTACAATGGTTAGTTGCGCTCAATCTTTGGGATACACTCAAAGTGAAGGAGGAAGTGAAGTCTCCCTCCCTACAACCATAGCCTTTATTACTACATACAAAAATCCAATTGTTTCTTCAAAAATACAACCAAGCATTGGCATAACTTCAACAATAGGTATTTCCATTGGAAATCCTTATGGTTTTGGATATTCACATGTCAAACATCAAGTTCCATCGCCACTCACAAATGTGCAACATAGTAACCCACCTAGTACATACACACTTCCACCATATTCACCTCATTCCCAAAAATTGTCAAGCAATGATTTTTTCATAAACCAACTCTTGGAAAATACATGACAACACTTCAACAACAAATCTCAAAATGACCCAAAACCAAAGTGGACAACCATCACAATATATCAAAAGGAGCCCATTGTCACTTGAAATATTGAAAGCACAAATACCGCAACACATAGAGATCCCTTGATTTGATAGGTACAATGGTAAAGGGGACCATAACAACCACATATCAGCATATACGGTTATGTGTAGTGACTTTATTTTTGAGGTTAAGCTCCTAGCTAAACTTTTCCCTAGGTCATTAAAAGATGTGGCCTTGGAATGGTTTTTTTCATTACCTAGTAACTCGATCAACTCATTTAATGAATTTTTTTATGATTTACTCAACCATTTCCAAGTCAACATTGGTCCTAAGATCAATGTAACCATTTCCAAGTCTATAGGTCTAATCTGCTTGCCTCTGATTAGAACTATAGATACAACCAAACCTCTTCCTCCAAGTTTTAATCCAAGTGCCTTTTGTCAATATCACCACAAAAATGGACATGATACAAAACGGTGCATGCATCTTAAACATTAAGTTCAAGACTTCACTGATTCTAATCACACTTAGTTGGGTCGTGTTAATGATAAAAGGAATAAGTTTGTTGCCCCACCTAACAAAAGTTTGTAAATCTTTACCAGTCTAATGCCCAATCATTCAACCAACTTTGTGCAAGCTTGTGATGTTAAGAATGATGAGATGAATATTGATATAAATAATGGAATGAATAATGATTACAATAATATTGAGGATGGTCTAAAAAATAATGGTTAGTTTTGTAGATGTGTAATCTCATAAGGTCCAAACTATTGAGTTACCTGACATCATTTTCACCAATAGTGATGCACTTAGACATGCACCTAATGGTCTTCTCTACATTGCTAGTCATATTAATGAAAAACCTATACAAGGAATACTCATTGATCTTGCATTTGTAGAGAATATGATCACTAAGGAGTTCCTATTTGTGCAAGAACTTTATCAAGATCCATATGAACAATCAAAAGCATGGATAAAATATCATAATGGTTTTTCTTTCCCTACGATAGGTTTGATCACTCTTCCTTTAAAAATTGGACCAAAGAAATTATATTTTTCATTATCCATCATCCTGTCATCAGATCAATTTTGTGTGAAGCTAGGTTACCCATGGTTACACTCCATGAATGTTGTCCTATCAGTTATTCACAAGTACATAAAGTTTCTCTTTGAAAATGAGATACATACAGTGTGTCATAGTGGGTTTAATCATTTGTCTTCCCATATTAAATTTTAATTTTATTTTTATTGGCCTCAACCTATGGAACCTATAAAGCCTTGTGAAGGTTTCTTTTTCAAGTCATATCAAAAGTTGAACATAAATTGCATAGTATAGTTATCTCTTAGAAATATTCTTGATAGGTCCATGGTTGTTCCTTCTCCTTAACCCATCACAATTAAACCCATGCTTGAACCAAAGAAACTTCCAAGTAACCAAAAAAATATGCAGTTGTTCCTCCACCTAGATCTTATAAGAGGCCAAGAGACAATAAAATGATTCCTTTTGTGCCACCAAATATAAAACACATGTATAGACCTAAAGAGTTAATGGTTTCACAACACCTGATGGTTCCTTTAGTTCCTCCCCTAAGGGAAGAAAATAAACCAATGGTTGATAAAACTTACCCCTACCCCATCACAACTTTAAAATTATGCAAGAAGAAACTGAAATGCTAAAGAGTGCAGTTGTAGATGTCTTGCTATTGCTCACCAATTGGAAGAAAAAAAAAAATGGTGCGTGATAGTCCAACACCAATGGAAACAACTCAAGAAGAAATCTAAATTTCACCCAAACAAGAAATGGAACCAAGACAAGAAGTGAAACAAGAAAATTCAACTACAATTTTCATAAAACCTCCCATTGTGATCAATTTGGATGATGATGATGATGAAATTGCTAAAATTGATGAAGAGGTGCATAATGAGCTTAATATTTTATTTTCAAAGAAAATGAATTTAGATGGGGGAAATTGTGATGATCCTCCAGATGGGAGTGACCCACCACATGTTGCACTTGGAGATGCTCCTAATATGACACTTGTTGTAGTCCCTTTAGCTAGTTTCCTTCCTTCCATTTATGATGAGAAAGATTGGGATGTAGATGACCTAATTTAGGTCGGCTCACATGTGTGGTACTCCTTTATGTTTGTTTCTTGTGTTCTTTGTGTTAGCTTGGACATGATGTGATATCTCATGTTGTGCTACTTGGTATGTCTTTATGTTTGTGAGTTTTCTTTAGATGAACCTTGTTGCTCCATTGGTGAAAGGATACAAAGGAAAAAAAAAGTCCTGACATTCTTCTATTTGTATTTTCACTATTCTATATGTCATAAACTATCTTTTATATCTTTGTTTTGTGTTTTCCTTTTGGGAATGATGTAAAGTGTTGAGACATTTAGGTCTCTTCCATGTTGACCCAAAATTTTCTTTGTCTTCTCTCTCTATGTGTCATTCCTCCTTTGTGTTCATTGTTCCATGAGTATTTGGGGAATGATGTCAGTTTTGAGCTCTATTATATCATTGTAACGATGTATACTAACCCTAGATCCATGGATACCTCAGTGTACCTTTATATTTTGTTTATCTCATTATATTTTGGGGAAATCCCTTATCATTATGTGGCTTTATTTGGAAGCATATCATTTTCATAGGGATTTCCAAATTAGCTATTGTGATCTCTTGTTACATGAAATTTATCATTTACACTTTAAACTAATTGCCCATAACATGGTGTTTTTAAATTTCTTTAAAGTGGGGGCATACACTGGCATTATTTTGCTTCACTTTGTCCATAAGAGATGGAATTAGTGATGCATTAACATTTAGTAGTGACATTGAAATTTTCTCTACCTCACCTTGTTCACAGGTGTTGAACTTAGTGTAGCATTTGCATTGCATCTTGTGGCACCTTATCAAGGTTATTAGGGTGTATAACTCTTGGTATGTTTGTTATGGGAACACCTTGTAGACCTAGTGTGTTTCTCATCCTTGTCTTGGGGGATCACATAATGAAAATGGTCCTCACTAGCTCATGTGCCTTCCATTTTTTGATTCACCTCACAAATATTGAAGTTTTCTATTGTGTGAGTTATGAACACCTTTTTGTATGGTTCCTAGCATAACACAACTTGTTAGTCCATACCCTCCCTTTTCATTTCATTTTGAAATTATATGTTAGTGTATGTTGTCTTGCTACATTTCACATACATGTTCCTTTGTGCCTATGTTGGTCTACCATGGGATCTTGGAATGGCCCAAAATTTTCTCCCTCTTGAATGTGCAAGTTAGGTTTGAAGAGGATTGAAGAATGATTAAAGGAAAATCCTCCATTGTTGCATTCAAAGCCCTAAAATTTATCAAGATATGGAAACACAATTAAATAATTCATTGATGATATTCTAATAATTCTACAACTAGGAATCAAAAGCTTTGATCCAACATCAGAGGATTGTAAAAGCAATTTCATGAACCCTCATCAAAGACCCATTTTCCCAGTGGTGACTGAGTCCCTCTGCACATGCTAGATCTTTCTTTTGGCGATAGGTACATATCATCTAACACTTCCAAAATCTACCTACAATTTATAGTTTCAATATGTGCATCTTCAAAATATTGCTTTTTTCATATTAGGTCATATAGTTCAATTAGGTTAGTCATTCCAAATCATTTCTAATTCATTCCTAAGACTCAAATGGATCAAATCTAGGTTTGATTGGATCACCTTTTAGGTTGAAAGTAAATCTATACACCTTTTTGATTTGCATCCTAATGAAAATCCCTTAGAAAAGTGGATTTGATACTAGGTTCTTTGCATTTAGAAAATCATCCCCCAATTCCCACATTTTTCTATTTTTCACCAACAAGGCAGCTACGTCATTCGGTCTAATAGAAGGTGGGACATCAATCTTCTACAAAGCCTCTTGGAGCATCCTATGGTATGTAGGTGATGTTTGAATAGAGTCCAAAAGGGAGATTTGTTTTAGTGTACTACAAAGTTTCTCAACAAGATCATACTCTTTACCAGTACATTGAGGAATGCTATATGTGTGAGAAAGTACGTGATAAATTGCTTGCTGTGACACATGATTACTAGTGATTTGTTTTGAAAATTTCAAGATATGGCTAGGGGGTTCAGGAGGTCCTATAATGAGAGGTGATCCAATTGTCAATTATGTGTTCATAGCCTCATCTGAGTTATCTACTTATTGACGACCTTCTATTGAGGGGGCATCCAATGTCAACTTAGGATCTTAATCTATGCGATCCATCTTACTATCTTTTGAAAGAAATGTATCAATAATTTCATTCTCCTTTGCCATAATGTTTTCCCAAGTAGGAGAGGTATTGCGAGAGAACTGAACAAGATTCTCATGGCACTCACTGATTGGATCCTCTAACACCAAGGTACCTTCTTCACAAGTAGGTGATGTATTAGGAAAAGAACAACTATGATTATCATGATATTCCATGATTGAATCCTCTTGCACACCAAATTTTTCTCACAAGTGCGGAAGATTTTGGGAGGTGAATGAAGATTAGGAAAAATGATATTAATAAATATGTCAATGTTTTCATTTTCTTATGTTAAGATATGTTGGCAATCTCAAATTTTGCAAATTTGAGATGCCCATATCAAAAATTTTGCCTCTACACTTTCAGAAGTGCACCTGATGAACTTGCCTGAATGACCTACTTTGGAGGGTCATATTTTGAAGCCCATTGATTTCTAAGAAAAATACTTTTGCAAAAACACTCATGTGTCCTATGTGAATTTCCATGTCAATTTTTAGCTTCCCACAATGAGTTTTATCAGGGTTTCAAAATTCGAAGCCGGAGGGTTTTGTCATTGTTCAACTATATGCAAATGTTCAGTTTTGCAAAGTAGCCTCTTGTTTGAGCTTGGATTTTGCAACTAGTTGATCTTCATGCCAAAATGATTGTTTCTCTATACTCTCCATACCAAAATGTACTCACACGTCAGTTTTTAGGGCCTCACAAGTTGATTTTCTATTTTTAGCATATCAAAACCAAATGGAATTTTTCCAGTTTTGTACTAAAACCTTTCTCAGAGGCCAACTTCGAGAGTCAATAACTTTTGATGGTTGATGATTCAAGCTAATTCCTCATTCACAGATGTTCTCTATACCAAAGTGATCTACTGTGTCCATTGGCAGCTCGCCAGGAGCTAATTTGATATTTTTGCAATGAGGTGATTTCATCAGTTTCAATTGGTTCAGAACAACTGATTGTTGCAAAAAGTTCAATTGAGCAACTTTGACAGCAAATATCTTTTTCCTCATGATTGATTTATCCAATCCATCTTTTGTACTACATTCTCGGGTCTACTGTCTACATTCCTGCAAGTTTTTATGTCTCTAGGAGGTCGTTTGACAAGTGTTCAAGGCTGATTCCTAAGCCAACTTGTCTAGTTTTGCATATTTAGCAAAAGTGCCTGAAAGTGAGTTTTAATGAAAACCCATTTCACTATTTCACTCCAAATACATTCAGAGGTTGTCTGAGACCAATTTGAGCACAAAAGTTGTTTCTAAATGAGAATTTTTTAGGTCAGGCTACATGGGGCCTAACATGCTCTACATTGTTATGAAGTTATATGCTGAAGGATGATTAAAGGCAAAGATTTCTTCAGAATGAATGCAGAGGCTCTTGATGATATGCATTGTGGGATATCTCCATATTTGATTGAGCACATGTTTATAAGTGTGGTGAAGGGTTTTCAAGACTAGTATATCCTTTTATGTCAAAGGCTGAAAGTGTGACATTACCTATTGTAAGCACAATTATTCCTATTCAAGTATGGATGCAATATTTGAATACCTTTTTGATTCAAAGTAGGTTTTGAAGTGACATTTCAATAGGCTAAACAAGAGGTATACCTGACATAGTAGCCTTGAAGCAAAATTACACCATTGTAGTAATTATATAGTGGTGTCATGAGACAACATGAAAGATTTGGAAAGGGGATTCAATCAAGTGTGGATTTCATTAAGGAGGCATTCAAAAGAAAAGTTATATGTAGTCAAATTTAGAGGAGATCTGGGTAAGGAAGTTAAATCATTTTGGGGAATTCCATTTTGATGATTGAAAGAAGGGGAGCCGATTTAAATACTCCAGCATACACACAATATAAAGCAGATTTATGAGAAATCATGACTTTCCAGCCAATCTAATTGACTTGAGAAAAGACTTGAACCACATTTGAAACCATGGACTTCCAAAAAAGAAATGAATGGAAACTACAAAAAGGCATGCCTTCAGGCAGGTATATGGACATCCCTCAAAACATTAAAGAAATGGTTTTTGAAGTCAAACGAACCATGGAACAAGGTATTGTTGTGCTTGGGAGTCCACATTAGGTGAATTATTTAATTGAATGCCTCTAAGTGACTTCAATTTAGTAAATGCTCGAGCCATCACCAACACAATGCATAGAATAGAATGTTGGAAAACCTTGAAAAGCCTTCAAGCAAACATATTAGAAGGAGAGACTTAGAGAGAATAGGGAGCAAAGCCAAGGCGCAACTTGGAATAAAGTTTGAGAATACCATCATTGCATGATACTATGGAATGCATTTATTGAGTAAAGCTTCAAAGGTTTTTAAGGGAATACAGGGGATCGACCCACAACTGTGAACAAAATGATATGTTGAAAAGGCATTAGAAACTTTCAAGCAAATGCATTTGATTCAAACGCAAGAAATGGTGGAGCAACCAGCGCATTGTTTGTAGAGGCAATTTGACATTGCAAATGGAATGCCATCGTAGAGCTATAGGAGGCCGTAGAAAACTTTATGTAAGCACGTGAAGAAAACTCCCAAAATGGAGGGCATAAAAAAATGGCTGTGTAAAGAGCCAACAAACTTGTATACAATGAGGGTCTCCCAACAATAAAGGGTTGCACATTGAATGAGGGATGTGCACTTAAGTTCATCAGATGTTGTAGTTGCAAATGCCCCTGTTGATACACTTCATGTGAAATGGGAGCAATGATATTTGAAGGTAGCGCTATAGAATAAAATGCAACGCACTGTCTAGAACGGTGAATCCAACACACTAGCAGTAAATGGCATTTCAAAATATTTATCAAATGGAATTGGGAGGGATGGCGCCTGCAGTAAGCAACGTAAACATAAATGTTTTTTGAATACACCTTATAAACTTACTAGCAAAAGTTGTGTAAGGCATGAATTAAGATAGACACCGTGCCATCTACAGAGGATGTTTTGTTTTAAGCCTCAATCTCGATCAAACAAGAACCAACCAGCGCCATGAAATAGGGGATACACCAGAGAAAGTGTATATATTGAAAGGGCCTTCGAAACATTGAAGGGTATTGAAATCCATTAGAGCATAGGGTACTAAGGAGGAATGGCTACCATGGGAAGTTGTTGCCATTGTCTTGCAGAGGAAATATACAGAAAGGATTAGGGAAAATTTCCAAACGAAGATGCAAAAGCAAAGCCAACGGTGGAGATTTGAGGTACAAACCTAGCCATATCCCAGCCGTCGCCCGCTATATTGCAATAGAAACATGCTCACGGGTTAATCCTCGCAAAATTGTGGGTTGCTGCCATGTGGTAGGTGTTGGTTGTTTTTAATGAGCAACCAGGTTGGTCTCCTATTCTACCTATGGAGTAGCCATCTCCAGTCAAGGGAAGCTTGGAGGACCTAGACCAACTGACAAGATTCAGTCAAAGACTGAGATCTTTTGCACTTTAGGCTCTGCAGAACCAGGGCGGGTATACCCACACAATGCCTCAAATAAGACTAGACATTGCTTTTTATAGAAGATGACTCCTGATGCCAAGTATTGAGAACCTCAAATATGGCTAGATTCCCAGTAACACAATACTTGCAACAACCAGGAGGTAGGGCAAGACATCAAACAAGATTGATTAAATAAAATGATTGATCTTGAGCAAGAAGACTAGAACCCTAAGGAAAAATAGCATATATCAGATCAGTGCCATATCCATTGGGCTAGGAGTCACAATAATCTACAAATAGAAGGAACCATTACTCTGGACATTAAAGTCTTTGCAAGATTAACCTTATTAGTCTCACAACTAGTGATCAGATCTATAAGACTACTTATCAAATCCTCCTATCATACATATGAATCTCTGATATGAATAAAGCATTTAACTTATACCTTGAATAAGAGAAACAACCAGAACAAACAGTAAAACGTTACATTAAAATGATTAAATAAGTGATCCTTGATCAACTTTCATTAACAATCCATATGCACAATACAAAGGGGAGACTTAAAGATCTCAATCTATACATTCAGATTCATACATGTGTCCAAGACCTCACAATTTACAGACTGTAACCCTAAACCTCAAAATCTAGTAAAAACCTGACTCTGTGACTTAGTGCTCTTTTCTTCAGATTTTTGTTCTAACTTCTGGCCCTAGACCCCTACAAATGATTCAGAAGTTCCTTTTAAACAGCTTCGGAAATGCCATCCAGCTCAGAGCCACATCAACGCCATGCCAAACCCTAATCGCCATGTTCTTCAACTACTTCTCTGGCCTCATAAATGTCATTGGTTGAGTTGCTGCAGGAAAGACACTCCCACACGAAAGAAGCCAGGCAATCGATGTCAAATCCGCCACCAAATCCGCGCGTCCATACTCGAGCCATGCCGCTGCAGCTTAAGGTTTTTCTCGCCAAAAAGAACTTTTCATTTAACACTGTCGCTGTAGGATCGGACCATCGGGGATACATCATAGATATTCTATCGGGTTACACCGAAAGCCACGTATTGAACCCATCGGCAAGACACACTGAGTTCACTGAGACACTATAGCGAAGCAACATTAGCCATATCAAAGAACCCTAAAACATCGGTTGGAATAACAAGCTGACATCACCAAGACCTTTCAACGAAAGGTATAACCCATGCCGAAAGCAAAACATAAAATACTGTTGGCAAGACACAACAGATTCACTATGACATACATCAATGCCTCAAGCCATTTGCCGATAGAACCCACACTCAATCGCCAAAACAAAACCAGGGTCACGCCGAAAACCACCTACAAATAAATTCCAGTTGCTGTGATATATGATAAGTCTTGCCGATAGGAAACTTAGACTTATGCAAGCAAAGAACGCACAACAGGTCGGGGAAACAATAGGAAACCTATGCTGAAGGGAAGTCACACCGAAGAGTAAAAAAGGGGGCGCGGTAAAAAGGACTTCGGGGAGACCAAGGGGAGTCAGGAAGACCTCACCCCGAATGGTAACCATCACACCGAAAGGAAAGCCCATCGGTGAGACACGAAGGGGTCAGGGAGACATCTCCCCGACACAGTGAACACAGGCTGAGAAGATAAGGCCTTGGGGAGACAAGCAGGGGTCGCCAAGAGGTTACCTCGAGAGCCAAAAGTCATGCTGGAGGCAATGTGGGGCCAGTGAAAGTGGTAGCAAGGGGCCAGTGATGAACGAGAGACAAGGCTCAGGGAGGAACTTAAGTGAGATGCGCACCGGCCAGATCAGCCACCAAAGGAAAAGAATAAGCGGCTAGAAAGGAAAAAGAACCCAAAATGATCTCGCCCCCACCTCCGCAAAAGATAGCGGATATGGAGCCAGAACCAAAACAAGACCAAAAATCCCCAGAGGCGAAGATAAAAGGAAAATAGGAACCTTGCAAAAATTTCCAAGACAAACCCCCGACCCGGTTCTGCCCTCGCCAAAAGCAAAAGGAAAACAAAGCAAGCGAAGCTGGGAAAATGACCAACGACCGACGTAGGGCAGAAATGGAAATAAACTCCAAGCACGCGGAATCGGAACCGGGACGAATGCGTGGACAAGAATTAGAACTTCAGAATTTGGAAAAGTTCTAGTTCCGTTCAAGCATCCATTCTGCCTCTGAAAAGACAAAAGAGAAGCCAGGGCAAGCAAAAGAGAAAGGGGAACCAAATAAAAAGGCCCAAAAATGGGGAAGAGAAAAACTAGGAAAAACCCTAACACAGGCCGCCCCAACGGGGAGATGAAAACTAGCACGCTGGGCTTAACCCTTGTGGGAGCCCATTTAACCCACGTGCCAAAATGAAACACACCCCAGAGCTAAAGTTATATCATGAAAAACAAGGGTACACAACCAGAACCTGAAAGACAACCAAAAAAGGCTCTAACAGCAGGTATGGGCCTGGGTGAAGTCTCGTGCAGGGGTGAAGGTTTTAAAAGAGGCCTGATATTTTAATGATTTAAATGCTCTTTTGTTTTCCCGTGAAATTTTTTTTGAAGGCTTTAAGGAGAAAATGAGGTGGGTGCCGCTGAAGAAAAATTAATGCATGAAACATTATTAGTAACCTGATGAAAATATTAATGTTTCAAGGCTTACCCCGCTATCTCACAGACTTTAAAAGGCAAGATTTTTCTTATTGCGAAATGGCAGGCTGGTGCCATGTGGCAAGTGTGGGCCCGGTAAAAGTTAAGACCTCCTGTAAAAAATTAAAAGAGGCCCGTTTAGTTTTGTTGGCTCGATTATTCAATTTTTTAATATTTAAAGCAAATTGTTTTAAATTTAAGTAAAAGGGAAAATATTTGGTGGGCCCGGGAGAAAATTTTGTTGATCGGGTGAGGTTCACGCATCAGGTTAAACATTAAATGAGTCTTGTAAAAGGAAAAAAGTAAATATAAAACATTTAAATGTTTTAAAATGTTCGATGACATTTTCAAGAAATGGGACTGATGAAATCAAGTACATCCACGTTAAATGAAGATTTTAAAATGAAGGTGAATATTTTACATGTAAGTGTAAAATAAAATGAGGTGAGATAAAATGGTGTTGGGAAGATATGTGTTGGAAGTAAACACAGGTGAGATTTTATTTGCCTCATAAAACTTTTAGTGTTTTCAGTTTGGTAAAGTGAAACAAGTAAAATGCAAATATTTTAAAATGCACATGAAGGTAAAATTGCAAGTGATATTCTCTATTGGAGAATGAGAGATAAAAGTGAAATATTTTATTGTTGGGCAATGAAATACAAGGTGAAATAAAATATTATATGCAGCCAAAGAACAGAGGCAGAAAATGAAATTTTCACGGGCAAACAGGCTAAGAAATTTTCACGCAGCTGGGTGAATTTGAAGATTCTCCACATGGGTAGTTTTCCGTTGCAAACAGAATAAAGGAAAATGATGAGGCAAATTCAGTTGGAAGAGAGATGAGAGATGCTTTGAGAAATTTTTTTGATCAACGGGAGAGAATTTTCCAGATTATATCTACAGATCAGATTGATCTTAGGGTTACTTCTGTTTCTCTTTTATTCTCTTCTTCTCTCATTGTAAAAAAAGGGGGGGCTGGGATTCCAACTTCTGAAAGCTCTACATGTCAGGCAGAAACTCTGGGTAGAACTATAATGCTAGGATGATTGTAATTGAGTCATTAATCTGAAAGTGTGTGTTCTGAATTGTGCTTTCATGTTTATTTTAGATGATAATTATCTCCATTTCTAAGATGTATTACTCTTTTGGATTCAATAATAAGATTATCTGAGTCTTTTCATGCACATTTTCTGCATTAGAGTGGTATATGTTGTTTCCTTCTATTATGAGAATAATGTAATTGCTTTAATGAAGCACAAGTTGCATTTATTATGCCTTTTGTTCAAAGGATAGTGTAATTGCTTTAGCATATGTGACAAGAGTACTATGTTTTAGGTGGATTTATAAGAAGAGTTATTAGATAAAACTTCAGTGGTCTGGTTGTCATAATGTGATAACATTTGCAAGGGTTTTCATAACATGTTCAACACTATAGGATGAATGTTGGTTGTATGACTCCATAGCCCATTTTCTGGCACTGGTCAAATGTTATACTTCTGTTGTTTTCAGCTTGGTCCCAAATCTTCAAAATTAAAAATCATTTTAAATCCCTATGTGTTATAGTGTTGTGGTTATTTCATGCTCCAAATAGATGATATTACTGATGAACATCCAATTCTATTCAGTATTATCAGGTATTATGTTGAGCTATTAAATGAGATTATCGTTTGTTGTTAATGTTGTTTATGATAGTAGTGCAAAGATTGTAAAAGCATTAAGGGATCACCCTCCCGGGTTTTGCAGAGCTCGAAGTGTAGGAGGATTTTTAAAGTCCTCGTTAGTTGGTCTAGGTCCTTCGAGCTGCCCTTGATTGGAATTGGAAATCCCATAGGTAGATTAGAAGACCAACCTAGTTACATTGTAAAAAAGAACCAACAAAATGGCAACTCTACTAGGGATAACTTTGAATCTCCAAATGTAGACTGCTTAGTTACAGAGTTATATTACTTTTTTCCATTTTGAATTTAGTTCAAATAATGAAGGATTTCAAGCTTGAAGAAAAATTGTTGCAGTGAACCTGAAAGTTACATGATCTGTGGTGCTCTGCTAGTGGAAGGAACTCAGAGATGGATTTATTTGTGTAAGAACTTCATGCTATTCGAAGTTCATTCCTCTTTGAAGAGAGGTGGTGACTCTGTTAGAAGAACTTGTTGAAGATTTAAAGAATACAGTTCCAGATCTACAATCAGAAGACAATGTGCAATAGTTGCAACATTTCTAGGTATTCTTCATTCTTAGTTTTCAAGAAAAATGTATATGAAAACCATATTTGAACATCTTAGAATAAACCTTGCTTCCCTATTGGGTGATTAGCACTAAGAGATGGAAAGGAACAATATATTTAGTTTGCATACTTTTGAATTGTAATTTGTAGCTTATGTATTATGTTGGAAAAAGTATGCTAGTTTTTAAGTTTTCCTATTAAATAGATCTTAGGCATAGATGCATTTGCATTATGTATTGTAACATTCTAAGATCATGATAAAAGATAGACATAGGGAAAATGAATGATCAACTTTAGAGTTGATATGTGAATTGTAAAAGTGGCATGTTAAAATGCTTCAATATATACATCCTAGTATGGTTCCGGATGGAACCATGGTTTGTGATCAGTCCCAGCCAAATGGTCGAAGAAGTTTCAGCATTGGAAGGTACAGAGCCATCAATTTTAGTGGATTTATTGGTTACCCAAATGACATTCCAGCTACAGTCAGAGATAAGTTACCGAGATTCACTGGTGACAAGGTTGAATCAACAAATAGACATCTCTAAGAGTTCAATAATGTGATGGAAGATTATGAGGTTGATTATGGGGATGTGATCATGAGACTATTTGTTTAGTCCTTAAGAGGAGATGCAAGGGAATGGTTCTCCTATCTATCAACATCCTCCATTCATTCATGGGAAGAGTTCAAGGTAGTGTTCATGGAGTAATTTGGAGAAAGGATTGACCTTGTTTTGATAAGGAAAAAGCTCATGAACATGGAAAAGGGAAAAGATGAGTTAGTCCTATCTTTTAACCTCAGATTTTCAAAGATCATAAGAGAGATTCTTGAAGACATAAGACCAAATGATGCTGAATGTTTGATCATGCACTTGGGAGCATTTGACAAGAAGATGAGTTTCTTATTAAGAGACAAAGAGCCTACAACCCTGCACCAAGCATATCAAATTGCTATGGATATTGAGAACAATCTAAGATACTCAATGATGAAAGGACATAAGGTTGTGAGTGTTGGTCATCCCAATACATATCATGCATATAGAACACATGGAACAGATTGTAAGGAAAGCTAGATGCAGAAACAACTCTCCTATTGTCAAAACCTCAGAGAAGAATGTAGATATACTTTTAATTTTTCCAATTACAATTCAATTAAGATGCACTATGAAGTAGATAACAGAAACAGAGTATTTGAAAATCACACATGAACACCAGATATACGTGGGAAAACCCTTACGGGAGAAAAAAACCCACCACACCAAGAGAAGTCACTTTGTATTACAGTAATAAAGATTACATACAAGTTTCAGACTTATCTTTCTGATGTCTTTTTACAACAACATTCACCATGAACAATCTTGTATAGGAACCTTCAAGTTACAACCATTATAGATTAGATTACATTTACTGATCATACAACCACCCAACAATCCGTCGATCCAACCAACCGATCACAATATGTAATCACAGAGTATAACCATGTCATTCCATGTCCGTCGAGCTTCCTCACAGAACCGTCACAATGAACAATCTTCCAACTGTTCAAATTTGGCTTCTCCTATTGGTCCACGAGACTCCACATAGGATGGTCAAATGGTCAACAGAGCCCACATTGTATTGGCATGTCGATGAGACACAATAAGTGTCTCCCCGATGCCCTAAAAGCTTCATATCAATGTCGCCAAGAGCTACCATTATCGCCAAGATGTTCTATCAAGCTTTCATGTGTTACACCGAAGCACCAAGCAGTCGGCAAGACCTATCACTTTCGCCAGGACATCATAGCGAGTCCAAAAGTCTCATAGATGTGAGTTTACCATTCGGCAAGAGTATTGTTCTTTGCTAGGACCTCACGCCGAGTCATCAAAGGTTATACCGAAGTCACATGTTATACAGAGCTCCAATCACCAGTCGACAAGACTTACTGCTCACCAAGACCTTCCACCGATTTTCCTTATGTTACATTGAAGCATCCATTAGTTGGTGAGACTCATCGCTATCGCTGAGACGTTACTTTGAAACCCCCAGACATACCAAGCGCCAAATAGTAGTCGGCAAGACTCTTGTCAATCGCTAAGAGATCTTCATGAGATCCTTTGTGTTACTCCAATGACCAACACTTGAACCTCCATCTGTGAGACATTTGCACATCGATAAGGCTTCTTATCGATAGAATATAAGATACGCTGAAAACCACAACATGTAACATACTGTCGACGAGACTTTAATATCTCAATAAGACTTCTCACCGAGCCACCGTAGGTTATTCCAATATGCGATAGAATGGCCTATCAGCCAGGGATCTCCATAAGCAGTGAGAGGTTTCAATGACTGCTCTATGTCACAGTGATAGACTCCATAGTGAAAGCATTCGGTGAGACAGAAGCTAGGTCACAACGACCTGTACAAATCACAATGTATCAAAGCTGCTAGTCGGCCAGACATGATAGATGTCATACCAACTTTGCTCTAGTAGAGGTTACAGCCTATGATGATTGAGGCATATATTTCCAACAATCTCCCACTTGACGAAGATCACATAGGCACCTCTAGAGCACAATAAAACTTAATGAAAATCATGGGCACTAAGGCCCATCGAACTGGAACACCACTTGAGCTTGTCTGTGCTCACTGGCTTTGTCAATGAATTTGCAACATTCTCTAGAGTATCAACCTTTTCCAAACTGACCTTTCCATCCTCCACCATATCTTGTACAAAGTGGTACTGTACATCAATATGTTTCGTCCTGGCATGGAAAGTTGGATTCTTTGCCAGACAAATTGCACTCTGACTATCACAGAAAATATTTATTTCCCCTACATCAAAACCAATGTTAGAACACAAATGTTTCAACCAAACTACTTCTTTACAAGCATGAGTAGCTACCATGTATTCAGCCTCCGTAGTGGACAAAGCGACTACAGCCTGCTACTTACTCATCCAACTCACTGCACCACCATTCAAAATGAAAATGTATCCATTGATGGACCTCTTGCTGTTAATGTCCCCTGCCTAATCAAAATCTACATATCCACGAATGTTGAGAGTCCTCTGTGATTCAACCAAGTTCCCATGGTAACACAAAGCAAAATCTGAATTTCCCTTCAAATATCTAAACACTCTCTTCACAGCATCCCAATGTATCCTTCCAGGATTTTCCATAAATTGACTAAGAACTCCCACTGCTTGAGCAATGTTTGACCTTGTACAGACCATTGCATACATGAGACTACCAACTGCACTAGCATAGGGTACACTGGTCATGTCCTCCATCTTAGTAGGAGATTTTGGACAGTCCTCAATAGATAGCTTCGTTCCCTGCAAGACTGGAACCACTAGTTGTTTGCAATCATTCATACAAAATCTCTCAAGAACAGTCCTGATATACTTACTCTGACTGAGCCATAGTTTTCGATTCTTCCTATCCCTGGTTATCTCCATCCCTAGAATATACCTTGTTGCACCAAGATCTTTCATTTCAAACTTAGCAAACAACTGAGACTTAAGATCATAAATCATTAGCTTACTATTTCCTATGAATAACATATCATCAACATAGAGAGCAATAATAAGTACTCAATCACTTTCAGCTTTATAATATACACAGTGATCAAATTTTGATCTCACAAATCCCAAAGAAAATACAAAAGTATCAAATTTCTAGTACCACATTCTAGGTGACTGTTTTAACCCATACAGAGACTTCTTTAATTTGCATACCAGTTTTTCTTTACCTTTCTCAACAAAGTGCTCAGGCTGGGACATATAGATTTCTTCTTCAAGATCACCATGAAGAAATGTTGTCTTCACACCCATCTGTTCGACCTCTAAGTCATACGCTGTTGTAAGTGACAAAAGAAATCTGATAGATGTCAGCTTTGCTACAAGAGAAAATATTTCCCCATAATCGATTCCCTCTACCTGGGAATAACCCTATGCAACTAGTCTCACCTTGTACTTTTCTACATTGCCATCCAGACCAATTTTCTTCTTAAATACCCATTTGAAGCCAACAACCTTTTTGCCTTTAGGCAAGGGCACCAGACTCTAGGTTTCATTCTTTTCTAATGACACCATCTCTTCATTCATGGCTTCCAACCAAGAGTCTGAATCAGACATTTTAAATGTCTCCTTTATAGTCCTAGGCTCATCAGTGCTAGAAATTAAAGCATAGGCACAAGTAGAATCAATCGAAGAGAACCCATACCTATCAGGTTGCTTTCTTTCATAAGTTGACCTCCTCACTTGTTGAGGCTGAGGCTAAGGTTCTTCTTCTTCAGAACTATCAGAACTACTTGAGCTCTCCTTATTTTCAGGTACATTTTGAATTTTGAATTCCTCTTTCTCTGGTGTAGGAGGAATTAAAGCTACATCCTTATTGTTTTCTGAATTTGTCTCTGACTGCAGATCCAAAGTGGAAGGTTTCAGCTCATGAAAGATTACACTTCTGTTGTATATAACCTTTTTTGTATTAGGATTCCAAAGCTTGTATCCTTTTATGACAGCACTATAGCCAATAAAAAAATAGTTGACAGCCTTGTTCTCCAGTTTAGATCTTTTCACATCCGGCACATGAGCATATGCCTCAGCCAAAAACATGAACATGTCTAAGAGAGGGCTTCTTACTAGACCACACTTCCAAAGGTGTTTTCTCAACAAGAGCAGAATTTGGAGAACGATTTATTAGGTAACATGTAGTAGATACAGCCTCAGTGCAAAATTTCTCCTCCAAGCCAACACTACTGAGCATACTTCGTGCTCTCTCCATTACTATCCTATTGAATCATTTTGCAACTCCATTTTGCTGTGGAGTATAAGGTGTAGTCTTGTGTCTTTTAATTCCATGGTCTTTACAATATCTTTCAAATTCATCAGAACAGAATTCACCACCATTATCAATCCTTAAGCATTTTTTTTTCTACCAGTCTGATTTTCAACAAGATTTTTAAATTCTTTAAACCGACTGAATACTTCTAATTTACTTTTTAGAAAATATACAAATGCTCTTCTTGAGTGATCATCAATAAATGAAAATTAGTATCTTGACTTAGACAAAGAAGGAACATCCACTAGACCAAATACATCCGAATGAATATAATCTAGCAAACCAGAAGATTTATGAGGAATGGAATAAAAAGAAACATGATGTTGCTTTCCATATATACAATGCTTACAAAATTAAAATTCGAGATTACAATCTTCAAGCCCCTCAACCTGGTTTTTATTCTTCAAGGTTTTTAAACCTTTTTCTCCTATGTGGCCTAACCTATGATGCCAAAGCATAGTCTTCTCTGCTGGAAGTTTTAATTCCATAGAGTTTACATAATTAGGGATATGTCCCTCTTTACCTCCATGAGTAGCTTTCAATGACTTTCCAGAGACACTGTTACATTGAACAACATGTGCATCCAGCTTGTATAGGGTACCAATTCGAGCACCTTTAGCCATTACCATTGAACCTCTAGTCATCTTGCAGCCATTTCCAAAGAATGTTACTTGTACTCTAATATCATTCAGCTTACTGACAGATAGTAAATTTTGAGCCAAACTTGGTATGTGCATAACATCATTAATTCCCTTTACTCTGCTATTGGGAAATTGTATTCTGACTCTTCCACGGCCAACTATCTCCAAAGTTGAATCACTTTCTAGTGTAAAATGCTCCTCTGGGTTTGCTTGCACCAACCTACTAGAAGACTTCTCTCTATCTTCACCCAAGAACCTGATAGCTTCTAGGTTCTAATTTGACTTAGATCATCAACTAAGCCTAGTTTCAACTCTACTACAAGAGTCTCACTCCTTGTGCTTCACCTTGGAGGACTTAACACCATTTGAATTTGTAGACTATCTCCTACACTTAGAAGGATCTAAGTGCCAACTTCATTATCAAACTTGACCTACTTGTAGGGGTGTTAGAACACTGATTTCTTGCATTTCACATTCAATTGAATACATCTTGGAGGGTCTTCAGTCTTCACTCCTACCGATCTCAAGATTTTTCCTTGAAGAGGCCTAATTCTTGTAGCCCTTACCAGTCACCTTTTTTCTTTTCCTGTCCAAACTATCCAAAAAGTCTAGCAAATAAATTGCACTTTTGGACACCCTTTTTAGTCCTTTAAAACATTCATAGGGTTTCAGACCCCTGTCTCCTCCGTACAATAGATTCCTACAATCAAGGGTAAAAAGGGATATTAGGCCTAATTCTTAGGGTTTCAATGATCTCCTGCTAATTTCTCACACAAATGGATTGATCAAGTCTCAATCCTTCTAGCATCCTTGTGTTTGGTCATGTCCCACCTGGAACTATACTTTTTCCATATAGTACTTCCTTCCCCTGCCTAAGTTCTTCAAATTTTCACTCTCAAACCTCTAACCAGACTGTCCTAGCTCGCCTAGGGTTTGAGTTTAATAATCCTTGATCCATTCCCTATACTTCCTACTGCTAAATATGTACAAGTGATTGGCTCCCCTATCATTTCAATCCATTCTCAGGGAGATCCCGTGGTTAGATTTTATGGGGAGCCATCCAAAGACTGACTGCTCAAAAACAACAACTACAACCCTCTAGACTCTAAACTGTGAATTCAAAACAACAAATCAACTCTAAGCAACTTGATTACAAAATAAAAGGTACTAAAAACTATTCTATGAAATCAAATACAGTACTAAATTAGTATATACAGTGCCTTTGATATCTCTGTTTCTCAAGATACATGGGTAAACAAAGGAAAATGCAGAATTTCTTTATTCACACCAACCAAAAACTTGATTACAATGCCCTCTAACTGCTTGTCTATGAGCCACCACCCCTACATAGATGCCTTTGCCATATTTCAAGGGAAGTTGATTGATCCCACACTCCTAATTTTTAAGGAATACAAGACAACTAAGTTGCATGCAACCTAACAAATGTTGTCATGCAACTTTGCACATTCTTGCAACTTTGCCATCATCCTACATATTAGGACCTCAATCTTCTTGATTCTGAGCCAACAACTCCCCTAACTGCCTCTTGGCATCTTCTAACAACTTAGATGTGTTTAGCACACATTTAATGCTTTACATTCCAACATAAGCTGTCTAAGGCTAATTAAAGCAAAATTTAACAACAATGAGTAAACTAAGATGACTTTAGTCCTAGTGACTAACTTACCACACACAATCAAGACCTTCTAAGGTCCAAAATAAACACACCATTATTCTGACTTGGCTAAGGTCAGGTACAAGCCAAAATTGATAACAAGCAAAATGGAGGTTAGCCTAGGTGCTCCTGCACCATCCTCCCCAAAACAAAAGATTTCAATCCACCCTCAGATTGAGCAAGTTGAGATCAATGCCCAACTTCTTGAACTCTGATTCCTTGATCCACACTGCATCAGCATCAGGTTGACCATGTCTTTTAATCAGATGTTCTTTGTATTCTTTGGTTCTAGTCCTCTTATAGACCCTAGTATCCAATACACTGTCAGCTTGTTTGACTGTAGCAGAGGGCAGTTTGAGTTCTTCCACATCTTGGATGACTTCATGGAGGGTCTAATCCATGTTTGGTGGTGGTCCTTTGTAATGAACTAGATCTACAATGTTAAAAATAGGGGACAATCCACTGTCATCTGGTAACTGCACCTTGAAAGCATTGTTTCCATATTTCTCCAAGATAGGACAGGGACCTATCCTCTTCATTTGCAACTTATGAGGGACTCCTTTTTGCAGTCTAGACTTGTTTAAATGCACCATCACCAAATCTCCAACATGGAACTGCACTTCTCTTCTATGCTCATCCACCTTGGTCTTATGCTTCATGGTATTCTCTGCCAATGTCTTTCTGACTGTATCATGAATCTCCTGCATTGCATAGGCAAAACCATCAGCATACCCACTTCCCTTGACTCCATCCTTTAACTCTCTTAGCTCATAGATTCCTCTAGGATGTAGTCCATAGATAATTTCAAAGGGACTCTTCCCTGTTGATCTATTTACAGTGTCATTGTAGGCATATTCAGCTTGCCCAATCAACTGATCCCATTGTTGACCATACTCTTTGGTCAAGCACCTTAAGAGATTTCCAAGAGTTCTATTAACCACTTCGGTCTGACCATCAGTTTGAGGATGGTATGCAAATCCAAAGGATAAATTAGTGCCCAATCTTTTCCAAAGAGTCTTCCAAAAATGACTCATGAACTTAGTGCCTCTGTCTGATACAATGCTGATTGGTAATCCATGAATCCTTACTATCTCTTTGAAGAAAATAGAGGCTATTTGACTGGCATCATTGGTTGTTTTACATGGCACAAAGTGAGCCATTTTGTTGAATCTGTCCACAACCACATAGACACTATCCATGCCTTGTCTTGTCTTGGGTAACCCAACTACAAAGTCCATACTCAAGCATTCCCATGGCCTAGTAGGAATAGGCAGTGGTTGGTATAGGCCTGCACTTGAAGAAGTACCCTTGGCCTTTTGACACACCATACAATTCTCCACATACCTCCTAACATCTAGGTTCATCCTTGGCCAATAGTAAAACCTTTGGACAAGTTCTTGAGTCTTGGTGATCCCAAAATGACCACTCAATGCACCATTATGCTTTTCTTGTATCAAGTTCTCTCTAATAGAACCTCTAGGAACATAGCTGATTCCCTTTAAACAAAAGTTAACTTTGCAAAGTATATTCAGCATAGATGTCTACAAAATCTTCATCATCTGCATATAGATCCTTGAAATGATCTATCCCCATGCTCTTCAACTGAATTTCCTGAATTGTGAGGACTCTTCTACTCAAGGAATCTGCCACCTTGTTGAGAGCTCCTTTCTTGTGCTTGATATTGAAGGTGTAAGCTTGCAAGTACTCCACCCATTTCATGTGTCTGTGACTCAACTTCTCTTGTGAATTCAAGAAACTGAGTGCTTGGTTGTCTGAATACACTATGAATTCCTTGGGGAGCAAGTAGTGCCTCCATTTCCTTAAAGCCTAGACCAATGCATACATCTCAAGGTCATAAGAAGAATACTTCTTCTTGGCTTCATTTAACTTCTCTGAATGAAAAGCCACCGATCTGCCCTATTGACTGAGAACAGCTCCAATAGCCACATTGCTTGCATCACACTCAATGGTGAATAGCTTCTCAAAGCTTGGTAAAACCAAAACAGGTTGGGTAGCTATCTTTTCCTTCAGCAACTCAAAACTTTTGTTAGCTTGCTCATTCCATACAAACTTAGTCTTCATTCCTCCTTTTATGGTATCCAACATAGGAGCACAAATAGCACTAAACTGTCTTATAAAATTCCTATAATATTGAGCAAGACCATGGAAGCTTCTTACCTCTGTTGCTATCTTTGGAGTAGGCCAATTGAGGACGGCTTCCACTTCGCTGCTGTCCATCTTCAAGTTGCCATGTGATAGCACAAATCCAAGGTACACCAGCTTTGTTTTGATGAACTCACACTTTTCGAAATTGATCTTCAACTTCTCCTCCTGTAGCCTCTTGAAAATCAACTCTATCTGTTGGAGGTGCTCTTCTCTTGTTTTGCTATAGATCAGTATATCATCAAGATACACTACTACAAAATTGCCAATGTAGTCTTTGAGGATTTCATTCATGAGTCTTATGAATGTGGAGGGGGAATTAGACAATCCAAATGGCATAGCTAGCCACTCATAGAGACCCTCATTGGTTTTGAAAGCTGTTTTCCACTCATCTCCCTCATGTATCCTAATTTGGTGATAACCACTCTTTAAATCTATCTTGGTATAGTACCTAGCTTCACCTAGACAATCCATGAGATCTTCAATCTTAGGGATAGGGAACCTATACCTGATGGTTATCTTATTTATGGCCCTGGAATCAGTGCAAAGCCTCCATTCTCCTCCCTTTTTAGGTGCTAAGACAGTGGGTACTACACATGGGCTAATGCTCTTTCTAATAAGACCTTGGTTTAGGAGTTCTTGAACTTGCCTAGCTATTTCCTCATTTTGTTGAGGAGTCATCTTATAGGCTGCTTTGTTTGGTAGGGTAGCCCCTGGTATCAAGTCTATCCTATGACTTATGGCTCTCTTAGGGGGTAATGTTTCTGGTTGACCACTACTTACAATGCCTTCATAGGTCTGCAACAATTTCTGTATCTCCTTAGATAACTCTAGTTTTTCAGCTTCTTTCTCATTTCTTACCTCTCTTGGCTTTATCATCATTTGCATAACCAACTCCTTCTCCTTCTTCCAAGGCTTCTAGGAACTCTTTTTCACCAACCATGAGCAGTTTAGGACCTGCTTTCTGCACCTCTGTATCTTCTAGCAAAGACTGAATTTTGAAGGTTACCTTATCTTTCTTGAAAGTATAGGAGTTCTTTGCTCCATCATGCACAACTTGGTGATCAAATTGCCATGGTCTACCTAGCAGCAAGTGACATGCATCCATAGGTAACACATCACACAAAAATTAGTACTTGTACCTACCAATTGAGAACTCCACCCATGCTTGTTCATTCACCAAGACATGTTGACCTTTATTGAGCCATGTGACCTTGTAAGTATTGTTGTGGGGTATCCTTGTCAACTTCAGCTTGTTGATTGTCTCCTCTGACACAATATTGTCAGTAGACCCTGAGTCAATGATGACTCTACACACTTTCCCCATCATTTTACAATTTATCCTAAACAGGGACCTCCTTTGGCTTGGTTCTTCTTTCACCGACTCCTTGATCAAAGTTCTCCTCATCATGAGGTTCTCACCTTCCTCTGAATTTAATGGTACTTCAGGATATTTATCTGTTGCAGCTGTCTCATCATGAACCAAGTTAGTTCTCTTATCACCTCCATGAGAAGTACTACCTTTCTATGGATATTTATAGGCCGGGTGTCCCAATTGATTGCAGTGGTAACATTTCATGTTGGTGAAGTAGTTACCTCTTCCTTGTCCACCACTTCTTCCTCTGGAGCTGGAGCCTCTTCCTCTACCACCTCTACTAGAGCTTCCTTCTTGCTGCTCAGAGTATCTGAATTCTCCTTGGGCCCTTGGTTCTAAACTCCTTCCACCATAACCACCTCTTTGTCCTCTGTTGTCTTTCCCTTTACCTCTACTTTTGGCGTTTTGGTCTTGCTTCTTTTTTCCTTTCTCCTCTATCTTTAAGGCCATTTGATAGCATTGGCAGATGGTTTTGAAGTTCACTAGGCTCATGTCTTCTTGGATAGACCACTTAAGCCCATTCAAATACCTCGCTAGCTTGATGCTTTCATCTTCAACCACCTTTGATCTGAGGCACAATTTTTGAAACTCCTCGATGTATGTTTGGACATCCATATCTTTTTGCCTAAGATTGTGTCTTCTCCTATGCAACTGAACTTCACAGTCATCAGGTAGATAGGTCTGCCTTATTTTAGTTACCATTCCTCTCCATGTAACTATGGGACCCTTGCCTTCTTTCTCTCTTTCAGCTTGTACAAATTTCCACCATGTGAGAGCTGCTCCTCTCAACCTTGACTTGGCCACCTTTACTTTTTGGGCCTCTGTTATACCATCACATTCAAAGTGATTTTCAATACTCTCAATCCAGTTCACAACTGAATCAGGGTCCATTTGTCCACTGAATAGTGGCACTCCTTCCAAAGCTTTGCCACTTAAGGCCTGCAGTGCCTTCAAGAAGGGTTCTTCAGCAAGAACAGGGTCAGGTTTTGGAGCTTCCTCCTCCAAGTCCTCTTCTTTTTCCTTTGCTTCCTGCTCTTCCTTCTATTCTATTGTATCCTTCACTTTGTCTGTTGTTTCTTGGACTTCATCCAAGAGCTTCTCCATTCGAGACAACCTTTCTCTTAGCAGCCGATTGTCCTCCTCTTGCTCTTCTACCTTCTTAGCTAACTTAGCATTGGTCACCATGGTTCTTTCCTTTGGTGTGTTCTCTCCTACTGACTCAGTGGGTTGCAACATCAATCACAAGCCTTGATCAAACTTGGCTCTGATACCAATATGGTGTAAAATGCTCCTCTGGGTTTGCTTGCACCAACCTACTAGAAGACTTCTCTCTGTCTTCACCCAAGAACCTGATAGCTTCTAGGTTCTGATTTGACTTAGATCATCAACTAAGCCTAGTTTCAACTCTACTACAAGAGTCTCACTCCTTGTGCTTCACCTTGGAGGACTTAACACCATTTGAATTTGTAGACTATCTCCTACACTTAGAAGGATCTAAGTGCCAACTTCATTATCAAACTTGAACTACTTACAGGGGTGTTAAAAAAACTGATTTCTTGCATTTCACATTCAATTGAATACATCTTGGAGAGTCTTCAGTCTTCACTCCTACCAATCTCAAGATTTTGCCTTGAAGAGGCCTAATTCTTGTAGCCCTTACCAGTCACCTTTTTGCTTTTCCTGTCCAAAATCTCCAAACAGTCTAGCAAATAAATTGCACTTTTGGACACCCTTTTTAGTCCTTTAAAATGTTCATAGGGTTTCAGACCCTTGTCTCCTCCGTACAGTAGATTCCTACAATCAAGGGTAAAAAGGGCTAATAGGCCTAATTCTTAGGGTTTCAATGATCTCCTGCTAATTTCTCACACAAATGGATTGATCAAGTCTCAATCCTTCTAGCATCCTTGTGTTTGGTCATGTCCAACCTGGAACTTTACTTTTTCCGTATAGTACTTCCTTTCCCTGCCTAAGCTCTTCAAATTTTCACTCTCAAACCTCTAACCGGACTTTCCTAGCTCGCCTAGGGTTTGAGTTTAATAATCCTTGCTCCATTCCCTATAATTCCTACTACTAAATATGTACAAGTGATTGGCTCCCCTATCATTTCAATCCATTCTCAGGGAGATCCCATGGTTAGATTTTATGGGGGAGCCATTCAAAGACTGACTGCTCAAAAACAACTACAACCCTCTAGACTCTAAACTATGAATTCAAAACAACAAATCAACTCTAAGCAACTTGATTACAAAATGAAAGGTACTCAAAACTATTCTATGAACTCAAATACAGTACTAAATTAGTATATACAGTGCCTTTGATATCTTTGTTTCTCAAGATACACAGGTAAACACAGGAAAATGCATAATTTCTTTATTCACACCAACCAAAAACTTGATTACAATGCCCTCTAAATACTTGTCTACGAGCCACCACCCCTACATAGATGCCTTTGCCATATTTCAAGGGAAGTTGATCGATCCCACACTCCTAATTTTTAGGGAATCCAAGACAACTAAGTTGCATGCAACCTAACAAATGTTGTCATGCAACTTTGCAACATTATTGCAACTTTGCCATCATCCTACATCTTAGGACCTCAAATCTTCTTGATTCCAAGCCAACAACTCCCCTAACTGCCTCTTGGCATCTTCTAACAACTTAGACATGTTTAGCACACATTTAATGCTTTACATTCCAACATAAGCTGTCTAAGGCTAATTAAAGCAAAATTTAACAACAATGAGTAAACTAAGATGACTTTAGTCCTAGTGACTAACTTACCACACACAATTAAGACCTTCTAAGGTCCAAAATAAACACACCATTATCTTGACTTGGCTAAGGTCAGGTACAAGCCAAAATTGATAACAAGCAAAATGGAGGTTAGCCTAGGTGCTCCTGCACCACTTTCCAAGTACACCTTTCCACCATCGTATCCTTCATACTTTGTGAACCAGTCTCTATGAGATGTCATGTGGAAAGATGCTCTAGAATCAATCAACCAAAAATCATCTGATGCCTGAGTAGCCAAGGCTACAATGAAGGTGTTTGCATCACTATGAGAAGAATCACTGTTGGAAGAAAACTTCTTCTTCTTCTTCTTCTCCTCTTTACAATCCTTTTGGACATAACCAGGTTGCCCACAGTTCCAACATTTCACCTTGGACTTCTTGCCAAGATACTTTGATCTCCCTTCTAATTTTGATTTTGATTTCTTGTCCTTCTTCTTGCCTTTCTCTTTCGGTCTTCCTCTGACAGCAAGAGCTTCCTTCGCCATCTCAGAAGATTTCCTTCTCATCTCTTCTGATAGCAAAGAACCAACATCTTCCATCTTGAAATTGTATGTTGTACTCCCAATAGCCATCACCAGATGATCCCAAGAGTTTGGAAAAGAACACAGTAATAGCATACAGCAATCCTCTTCATCAATTTTTACACCAACAGATGTCAATTGAGAAATTAGTAGATTAAATGCGTTCAAATGATTAGCCACATACCCTCCTTCCTGCATTCTAAAAGAATACAATTTCTTCCTCAGGAATAGTTTATTCACCAAGGACTTCCCCTGATAAATAGACGCCAGTATCTTCCACAAAGAAGAGGTAGTCTTCTCCTCATGCACATTCTGAAGAACCGAGTCTTCCAAATAGAGCCTTATCAACCCCTTAGAATTTCTATCTGCAAGGTCCCATTCTTCTTGCTTCATGCCTATAGGTTTAGTTCCAGACACTACAAGCCACAGATCATGATCAATTAGAAGATCCTCCATCTTGAGTTTCATCAACTTAAAGTTACTGCCATTGAACTTCTCTATTTCAAACTCTCCAGACGTGCTAGCCATCTCAACCTGTAAGCAGAAATAACAAACTCTACAAGACTCCCACTGAACATAATTGACTCAAAAAACCCAACGTACCCACAAGGATAACACAACTGGCCAGGCTCTGATACCACTTGTAAGGAAAGCTAGATGCGGAAACAACTCTCCTAACGTCAAAACCTCGGAGAAGAATGTAGATATACTTTTAATTATTCCAATTACAGTTCAATTAAGATGCAGTATGAAGTAGATAATAGAAACATAGTATTTGACAATCACTCATGAACACCAGATATACATGGGAAAACCCTTACAGGAGAAAAACCCACCACACCAAGAGAAGTCACTTTGTATTACAGTAATAAAGATTACATACAAGTTTTAGACTTATCTTTCTAACATCTATTTATAGAAACATTCACCATGAACAATCTTGTACAGGAACCTTCAAGTTACAGTCATTACAGATTAGATTACATTTACTGATCATACAACCACCCAACAATCCGTCGATTCAACCAACCGATCACAATCTGCAATTACAGAGTATAACCATGTCGTTCCATGTCCGTCGAGCTTCCTCACAGAACCATCACAACGAACAATCTTCCAACTGTTCAAATTCAGCTTCTCCTATTGGTCCATGAGACTCCACATAGGATGGTCAAATGGTCAACATAGCCCACATTGTATTGGCATGTCGGTGAGACACAAGAAGTGTCTCCCCGATGCCCTAAAAGCTTCATATCGATGTCGCCAAGAGCTATTATTATTTCCAAGATGTTCTATCGAGCTTTCATGTGTTACACCGAAGCACCAAGTAGTCGGCGAGACCTATCGCTTTCGCCAGGACATCATAGCGAGGTTCAAAAGTCTCATAGATGTGAGTTTACCATTCTGAAAGAGTATCATTCTTCACTAGGACCTCACACTGAGTCATCAAAGGTTATACCGAAGTCACATGTTATGCTGAGCTCCAATCACCAGTCAGCAAGACTTACCAATCGCCAAGACCTTCCATCGAGTCTCCTTACATTACATTGAAGCATCCATTAGTCGGTGAGACTCATCGCATCGCTGAGACGTTACTCCGAAACCCCAGACATACCAAGCGCCAAATAGTAGTCGGCGGGACTCTTGTCAATCGCTAAGAGATCTTCTCGAGATCCTTTGTGTTACTCTGATGACCAACACTTGAACCTCCATCGGTGAGACATTTGCACATCGGTAAGTCTTCTTATCGATAGAATATAAGATATGCCGAAGACCACAACATGTAACATACTATCAGCGAGACTTTAATATCTCGATAAGACTTCTCACCGAGCCATCGTAGGTTATTCCAATATGCGATAGAATGGCCTATCAGCCAGGGATCTCCACGAGCGGTGAGAGGTTTCAACGACTACTCTATGTCACAGCGATAGACTCCACAGTGAAAGCGTTCGACGAGACAGAAGCTAGGTCACAACGACTTGTACAAATCATAATGTATCAAAGCTGCTAGTTGGCCAGACATGATAGATGTCATACCGACTTTGCTCCAGTAGAGGTTACAGCTTGTGATGATTGAGGCATATATTTCCAACACAGATAATAGAAGTGCTTGTCAAGATGCTAATTCTGCTGCTTTGATTTCTCCATCATCACAACATGTAGATCATAATGAGCTTCATGCTAAACATCATCAAGATTTGAGCAATGCTGATCAATCATTTGTTGTCTAGGGATTGTCTCAAATGAAAAGACTCAAAGGAAAGTCATTACATGATTTATTTTCAAGGTTTTTGAATGCTTTTTTGAAGATTCCCACAAACTTTAGACCTGAAGATTCAATGTGCATTGACTTGTTTTGTCAGAGTTGTGAGTCTGGGCTGAGTACTTTGTCAGAGGAGTTGAAACCCCATACCTTTGATCAAGTACTTGATTGAATAAGGATGGTGGAATTAGGTAAATGTGGTTATGCACAAAATGAAGATTCTCAAAATGAAGACAACAGTTGTCCTCTTGAAGAAAATAAGACAAAAATGCAAACAAGTGAAAAGGATATGGTAGAAAATGAAGTTCCATGCTGTATGGATGAAGATGAACAGTGTAATCAACTTACAATCAGAACATGTGAAAATCTTTGCAACAGTGAGGAAAATGATGACACATGGGATAATGACAGAGTAGATATGAAAGAATGTTTCTCTCGTGATATCTTAGGTGATGGAAAAGTAAATGAAAAACAAAATGCTATCCCATGTCATGATGTGATTATTGATTACAATGTATGTGTTGTTGATACACCATTACAAAGCAGTGATTATGATTTTGAAAGTGTAGCCTCGGGCATTTATTCTGAAGATTTTGAACATGGTTCAAATAGTGATAATTTGTCTTGTGATGAAAATTTTGATGAGGTTGATATTTCTAATTGCTCCTTTGAATATTGTAATTGCCTTTCTGAGGATGACATGGAAGCATATTCTTCACTTGAAGAATACAATGATATAAATGCTCATGGTGAATTCATAGAATGTGATTCAGATTCACTATCAGTAGAGCAAGCTCATTGTGAGAGTGATGCAAAATTTGAAGACAAACATGTGTGTGATCAATATGTCAAATCAAAACATAATGTTGAATATGATGAAGATGTTGATAAGTGTGCTTATTCCCCTGCTCTTCATGGTTGTTTGTATGAAGAAAAAATGGAAAGGTTTGTGCTACGTGAAGAGCATGACGATGAAATAATGGATTCCTTTTGGAATAATCAAGTGGCACACTGTGATATATATATATATATAGATATATATATATATATATATATATATATATATATATATATATATAGATATTAAATCAACATCATTATCCATTGATGATATTGAAGAGCTTGCTGATCCATATGACCGTAAAGTTTCAAATTGTGTTGACACTATAGAAACACTTGATCCATGTGTGGAGCCAAGGAGTGAGAATGATGTTGAATTTCATGTTGATGAGTGTGGAGTTGAGTACAATTGCTTCCTATTTGATGCTCCTAATCTTTAGAGTGTGAACAGTGATATGTTTCCATCCTATGTGAAAGGATTTTATGTGAAAGATAACGAAGATTCTAGTCATATTGCTAATGAGGAGTTTTCAACTAGCAATGAATCTTTCACTTTTGAGTTAGCACATATATCAACTAACATTGCACATGAAAAAACCAATGCATATAGTTGTATTCCTGTTGTCCCTATTGATTTTGAATTACTTGAGCCTACTTTTGAAGTATTTGGTTTTGAGCTAAATAATGATGACATGAATGCAGCAGAATATGTTCTCAAACCTGAGATGAGTGCATTTACTCATTCCTTAGAAGTTAATGTTGCATCTGATCCCTGTCTCCATGATGCCAAGGTATGTTCTAATATACCTGAACCGAAGTGTCAAAAGATGTGCCTATGTTGCAGTCATCAGCATAAGGATGCTCCAGAATATGCATCTTTTGTCTTTGACATATGCCAAGATGGTTTGCATGATGAACAAGATCTTTTGTTCAGTCCTTCTAATAATTTCACCTTTGAAATGCAAACTAATGATCAAATTGAACTTGATAGTTCCAGCCACAAGGAAGATTGTGAGTGCTACTTTTGTCAGTTGGAAGGAGTTTTCATAGAATGTGGATGTGCGGTACATTGAAGCAAGTTGTTTTCAACTTGAGAATGATGTGAATGATGAATGTGATAAGTTTTTGCCACATAATAATCAACATTTTGAAAGTGTCCCTGACTTTCAAATGTACGAGGATTATGAACATATTGATGATGTTGTATATGATGGCCTTTTGAGAGGTACTAGCATGTTCAATCAGGCAAATGGATGTGATCAGACTGTGCTTTCATATGGTCTTGATCCCCATTCTCTCATGTTGCCACTTATTACAAAAGCAGAGAATGAAGAGAGTGAAAATGATGAAACCTATTTGATTTGGTTTCCAATTGATGACACAACCAAATAGAGAGCAAATTCTCACTTGCACAAAGGTAGCCTAATCCTTGTGTTTGCATGGATGTGGTCACCCATGTTGTTATGGTTTGACAGAGGAAAGCATGAGTTGAGGGAGATCAGTTCTTTTTATAGAATTGCATTTGACAGAGGTAAATTCTGACTCCCCTTTTCATTTGGTCGCCTGGTCTCACTAGATGAAGTTGAAAAAAAATGAAGGGTGAATAAAGGAGCAGTTTCAGAACACCTAATGGACTCAGCTTTTGGTCTATTCCCTAGAGATCTTGAATCTTGCTATGCCCATAGGGGGCATACATCCCTAGTCAGAGCCACTGTTGGCACTCTCAAATTTTGCAAATTTGAGATGCCCTTATCAATTTTTTTTCCTCTGCACTTTCAAAAGTGCACCTGATGAACTTGCCTGAATGACCTACTTTGGAGGGTCATATTTTGAAGCCCATTAATTTCTAAGCAAAATAATTTTGCAGAAACACTCATGTGTCCTATGTGAACGTCCATGTCAATTTTTAGCTTCCCATGATGAGTTTTATCAAGGTTTCAAAATTCAAAGCTGGAGGGTTTTGTCATTGTTCAACTGTTTGCAAACATTCAGTTTTGCAACATAGCCTCCTGTTTGAGCTTGGATTTTGCAACCAGTTGATCATCATGCTAAAATGATTGTTTCTCTATACTCTCCATACCAAAATCTGCTCATATGTCAATTTTCAGGGCCTCACAAGTTGATTTGCTATTTTTAGCAGATCAAAACCAATTGGAATTTCTTCAGTTTTGCACTAAAACCTTTCTCAGAGGCCAACTTCGAGCATCAATAAATTTTGATGGGTGATGATTCAAGCTAATTCCTCTTGCACATGTGTTATCTATACCAAAGTGATCTACTGTGTCTAGTGGTAGCTCGCTAGGAGCTGATTTGATATTTTTGCAACGAGGTGATTTCATCAGTTTCAATTGGTTCAAAACAACTGATTGTTGCAGAAAGTTCAACTGAGCAACTTTGACAGCGAATAAATTTTTCCTCATGATTTATTTATCTGACCCATGTTTTTCACTGCATTCTCAGGTCTGTTGTCTACATGATTGCAAGTTTTTATGTTTCCAGGAGGTCGTTTGACCAGTGTTCAAGGCCGATTCCTAAGCCAACTTGTCCAGTTTTGTATATTTTGCAAAAGTGCCTGAAAGTGAGTTTTAATGAAAACCCATTTCACTATTTCACTCTAGATGCATTCAGAGGTTGTCTGAGACCAAGTTTAGCACAAAAGTTGTTTCAACATGATAATTTTTTAGGTCAGGCCACATGGCGCCAGACATGCTCTGCATTGTTATGAAGTTATATGCTCAAGGATGATTAAAGGAAAAGATGTCTTCAGAATGAATGCATAGGTTCTTGATGATATGCATTGTGGGATATCTCCAAATTTGATTGAGCACATGTTTATAAGTGTGGTGAAGGGTTTTCAAGACTGGTATCTCCTTTTATGTCAAAGGCTGAAAGTGTGACATTACCTATTGTAAGCACAATTATTCCTATTCAAGTATGGATGCAATATTTGAATACCTTTTTGATTCAAAGTAGGTTTTGAAGTGAAATTTCAATAGGCTAAACAAGAGGTATACCTGACATAGCAGCCCTGAAGCAAAATTACACCATTGTAGTAATTATATAGTGGTGTCATGAGACCACATGAAAGATTTGGAAAGGGGATTCAATCAAGTATGTATTTCATTAAGGAGGCATTCAAGAGAAGAGTTATATGTAGTCAAATTTAGAGGAGATTTGGGGTAAGGTAGTTAAATAATTTTGGGGAATTCCATTTTGATGACTGAGAGAAGGGGAGCCGATTTAAATACTCCAGCATACACACAATATAAAGCAGATTTATGAGAAATCATGACTTTCTAGCCAATCTAATTGACTTGAGAAAAGACTTGAACCACATTTGAAACCATGGACCTCCAACAAAGAAATGAATGGAAACTATAGAAGGGCACGCCTTCAGGCAGGTATATGGACATCCCTCAAAACATAAAAGAAATGGTTGTTGAAGTCAAACAAACCATGGCACAAGGTATTGCTGTGCCTGGGAGTCCACATTAGGTGAATTATTTAATTAAATGCCTCTAAGTGACTTCAATTTAGTAAATGCTCGAGCCATCACTAGCACAATGCATAGAATAGAATGTTGGAAAACCTTCAAAAGCCTTCAAGCAAACATATTGGAAGGAGAGACTTAGAGAGAATAGGGAGCAAAGCCAAGGCGCGGCTTGGAATAGAGTTTGAGAACACCATCATTGCATGATACTATGGAATGCATTTATTGGGTAAAGCTTCAAAAATTTTTAAGGGAATACAGGGGATCAACCCATAGCTATGAAAAAAATGATCTGTTGAAAAGGCATTAGAAACTTTCAAGCATATGCATTTGATTCAAACACAAGAAATGGTGGAGTAGTCAATGCATTGTTTGTAGAGGAAATTTGAAATTGCAAATGAAATGCCATCATGGAGCTGTAGGAGGCCATAGAAAACTTTATGTAAGCATGGGAAAAAAATGCCCAAAATGGAGGGCATAAACAAATGGTTTTGTAAAGAACCAACAAACTTGTATACACTGATGGTCTCCTAGCAACAAAGGGTTGCATAGTGAATGAGGGATGCACACTTAAGTTCATCAGATGTTGTAGTTGCAAACGCCCCTATTGATACACTTCATGTGAAATGGGAGCAACGATATTTGAAGGCAGGGCTCTAGAATAAAATGCAACACACTATCCAAAACGGTGAATCCAACACACCAGCCATAAATGAAATTTCAAAATATTTTATCAAATACAATTGGGAGGGATGTCGCCTACAGAAAGCAACGTAAACATAAATGTTTGTTGAATACACCTTAGAAACTTACTAGCAAACATTGTGTAAGGCATGAATTAAGCTAGCCACCGTGCCATCTACAGAGGTTGTTTTGTTTTAAGCCTTTGTCCTGATCAAACAAGAACTAGCTAGCGCCATGAAATAGGGGATACACCAGAGAAAGTGTATATATTGAAAGGGCCTTTGAAACATTGAAGGGTATTGAAATTCATTAGCGCACAGGGTACTAAGGAGGAATGGCTGCCATGGGAAGTTGTTGCCATTGTCTTGCAGAGGAAACATACAGGGAGGATTAGGGAAAAATTGCAAACAAAGATGCAAAAGCAAAGCCAACGGTGGAGATTTGAGGTACAAACCCAGCCAGATCCCAGCCGTCGCCCGCTATATCGCAATAGAAACATGCTCATGGGTTAATCCTTGCAAAATTGTGGGCTGCTGCCATGTGGCAGGTGTGGGCCCAGGTGAAGTCTCGTGCACAGGTGAAGGTTTTAAAAGAGGCCCGCTATTTTAATGATTTAAATGCTCTTTTGTTTACCCGTGAAAAGTTTTTTGAAGTTTTTAAAGAGAAAATGAGGTGGGTCCTAGTGAAGAAAAATTAATGCATGAAACATTATTAGTAACCTGATGAAAATATTAATGTTTCAAGGCTTACCCCGCTATCTCGCAGACTTTAAAAGGCATGATTTTTTTTATCGCGAAATAGCGGGCTGGTGCCATGTGACAAGTGTGGGCCTGGTAAAAGTTAAGCGCTCCTGTAAAAAATTAAAAGAGGCCCATTTAGTTTTGTTGGCTTGATTATTCAATTTTATAATATTTAAAGAAAATTGTTTTAAATTTAAGTAAAAGGGAAAATATTTGGTGGTCTCGGGAGAAAATTTTGTTGATCAGGTGAGGTTCAGGCATCAGGTTAAACATTAAATGAGTCTTTTAAAAGGTAGAAAGTACAGATAAAACATTTAATTTTTTTTAAATGTCCAATGACATTTTCAAAGAAATGGGTCCGATGAAATCAAGTAGATCCACGTTAAATGAAGATTTTAAAATGAAGGTGAATATTTTACATGTAAGTATAAAATAAAATGAGGTGAGATAAAATGTTGCTGGAAAGATATGCGTTCGAAGTAAACATAGGTGAGATTTTATTTGTCCCCTAAAAATTTTGAAGTGTTTTCAGTTTGGTAAAGTGAAACAAGTAAAATGGCAAATATTTTAAAATGCACATGAAGGTAAAATTGCAAGTGATATTCTCTATTGGAGAATGAGAGATAAAAGTGAAATATTTTATTGTTGGGAAATAAAATACAAGGTGAAATAAAATATTATATGCAGCCAAAGAACAGAGGCAAAAAATGAAATTTTCATGGGCAAACAGGCTAAGGCATTTTCACGCAGCTGGGTGAATTTGAAGATTCTCCACATGGGCAATTTTTCGTTGCAAATAGAATAAAGGAAAATTATGAGGAAAATTAAGTTGGAAGAGAGATGAGAGATGCTTTGAGTAAATTTGTTGATCAACGGGAGAGAATTTTCCAGATTACATCTACGGATCAGATTAATCTTAGGGCTACTTTTGTTTCTCTTTTATTCTCTTCTTCTCTCATTGTAAAAAAAGGGGGGATGGGATTCCAATTTTTGAAAGCTCTGCATGTCAGGCATAAGCTCTGGGTAGAACTATAATGCTAGGATGATTGTAATTGAGTCATTAATCTGAAAGTGTGTGGTCTGAATTGTACTTTCATGTTTAGTTTAGCTTATAATTATCTCCATTTCTAAGATGTATTACTCTTTTGGATTCAATAATAAGATTATCTGAGTCTTTTCATGCACATTTGTTGCATTAGAGTGGTATATGTTGTTTCCTTCTATTATGAGAATAATGTAATTGCTTTAATGAAGCAAAAGTTGCATTTATTATGCCTTTTGTTCAAAGGATAGTGTAATTGCTTCAGCATATGTGACCGGAGTACTATGTTTCAGGTGGATTTATAAGAAGAGTTATCAGATAAAACTTTAGTGGTCTGGTTGTCATAATGTGATAACATTTGCAAGGGTTTTCATAACATGTTCAACACTATAGGATGAATGTTGGTTATATGACTCCATAGCCCATTTTCTGGCACCGGTCAAGTGTTATACTTCTGTTGTTTTCAGCTTGGTCCCAAATCTTCAAAATTAAAAATAATTTTAAATCCCTATGTGTTATAGTGTTGTGGTTATCTCATGCTCCAAATAGTTGATATTACTGATGAATAGCCAATTCTATTAAGTATTATCCTATTATGTTGAGCTATTAAATGAGATTATCATTTGTTGTTAATGTTGTTTATGATAGTAGTGCAAAGATTGTAAAAGCATTAAGGGATCACCCTCCCGGGTTTTGTAGAGCTTGAAGAGTAGGAGGCTTTTTAAAGTCCTCATCAGTTGGTCTAGGTCCTTTGAGCTGCCCTTTATTGGAGTTGGAAATCCGATAGGTAGATTAGAAGACCAACCTGGTTACATTGTAAAAATGAACCAACAAGATACTCTCACAATTAGGATGGATAGTATGAGAATAGATACTATGATTATCATGAGTATCAATGATTGCATTTTTTGGAATGTTAGAAGCCTTAGTGGATGATCTAGGTGAGATGAAGTCCCCAAGTGCATCATCTAACATATCAAAGTTATCACAACTAAAGGGCTTGGTAGGTACAAAATGTACTTGTGGAAAGAGATCTAACATGATCATATTACTATGCTTTGTCCAAAATTAATCATTAAATTTCAATTTTGGTTTTATGTCTATGCATGTTAAAGGCTAACTAGGAAAGAAAACAAACTTACAAACATATTATAGACATAGATTTGGAAATCAGACTCCATATTTACAAACTGACAACAACTATTAATCTACTCTTAAAATTTGAGGCAAATTTAGCAGGACTAAGTCGCCTAGGGAATCTATGTCTAGCTAGGGATATGTCTACAATTTTAGTTTCAAAGGCATTACTAATAGAAGGTGATTGTGTGACAGTGTGCAAACCTAGATCTGGGATTAATTCTATTGTTATTTTGGAATATTTTAAGTTTTGCAATGTCTTGTAACAACCTAGGGTTTTGAATTTTTCCAAAAAGAGAACCAGTTTATGAAAAATATGAAATACTTCAAAAAATGTAAACAATTGTCCTATAGATTTGATAATTTCCATCACTAAAATATAATATTTTTCCCCAAATTTGTAACAAATTAAGTAAAATGACACCTTTCTTTCTCATCCAATAACACCTTTTAAGAATTCCAAATTAGATATCAACAAGAAAAATCAAACTAAGGATATAGAAACAAAGGTCTGAGGAACTTTTTGTTGAGCCAAGAATACAAAGACAAATCCGCTCAAGGGCGTCTATGTCTTGGATAGGGTTTCAAAAAATTGAAAGTTTGACAATTTATTAGACTGTTTAAGGGTTATGTATCTATGTGCAAATATGTCTAACAATGAATACTTTTTTAGAATTTTCTCAATTTAGGACAATGTAATTGAAATGTAAATGTGTAACAATGTTGAAAATACTTGAATAATAAATGATAATTGTGAATGTAATTTGAATATAAATAAGATCTACTATGAATGAAATTAACCCTATTGCAACCTATAATGTAATATGATATGCAATTTTTTGAATTTTTATGCCTTTTATGATGCAAAATTGAATGCCTAAATAAGAAATGCATGATAATGCAATGCTAAACCTAGATCTAGGGTAAATTATTCCAGATTTCAAAAGATTTATGATGTTAAAATGTCGGGTTCACCAAAATGTTTTGATGAAAAATGGATCCTAGGTCTAAAAAAATCACTAACATCAATCCGTTTTCACGAGAAAATTAAGATGCAAATCAACAAGGTGATTAGATTGAATCTCAACCATGAAGGTGAGTCAATAAAACCTAAATTTTATGCTTTTGAGCCTTGGAAATTGATTGGAATTGAATCACTTTAATTAACCTAATAAAACTATGTGCCCTAATCTAAAAATACAAGATTTTGATAACTTAGAAATTGTAACATATTTATTCATAAAAAAAATCTAAGAAAGGTAGAGTTCTATGCACTTGTGTTGCAAGTTTAAAGCAGATTTTGCAGGACTAATTCACTCAGGGAGGAATAATTAACCATAGGGAATAAGTGCTCATGTAGAGGGATTTCAAATCTATTTTTGTAGTCCTCTAGTGCCATATTAGAGCTTTTTGTTTCTACCTACAAATTTGTCAGATATTTTTGTGAGTTTCTGTGGGTTGTCAAGGTGTAGGGTTTTGATTACAACAATGGATAATTGATCTTCAAACTTCTTTCTATCTCCTTCAAACCTAAAACCTGCACATTCAAAGAGAGAGGAAGGGTTGTTTCATTTAGGGGTTTTCCTTGGTCAAAACCCATGTTAGTGTTTCCACTTACACAATGGAAATGTTAATGATAAAAAGATAAATGATAGGAAGGAATGATGAATCCACAAAGTGTTATAACTCACCGCCCTTGAATGGCTTCCTTAAAGGATTGAAGTCATGCACATCTCCTCAAGGTTTGGATCTTTCTTGCTTGAATTTGTTGGATACCTATAAAGGGTTAGCCTTCACAAAAGATAACGACATAAACATGCATAAATTCACATATGATTTGATTGTTGGGAAAATGTGTCTCAACCTTGCAATTATATACGATTTATTGTTGATAGGATGTATGTTGGTATGTGGCAACTGATCATGCAAATACTATACACTCGTAGCAAGATATGGGGTTCGGGGTATCACCTTGAATTTTTATTTTTTTTTGCTAACACATCAAGGTTTTTTCCCACTGACACGTCAAGGTTTTTTCCTGCTGACACGTCAAGGTTTTTTTCGTGACACGTCAAGGTTTTTCCTGCTGACACATCAAGGTTTTTCCTGAACATCAGGTTTTCCTATTGACATGTCAAGGTTTTTTTATTAACACACCAAATGAAAAATGACCTTGTAAAACCCTAATTCTAGAAGGTTCCAAAAATCTTGTTATAAGAAGATGGGATGTATGTATATGGCATGTATTCTAAGAGTTTGATAGCGGTTGGGTTGTCTCTTGATCTCTGGTGGTGATACTCTTGTGAGAATCTTGCTCTGCAAGTATATTGTAATCTTTTGATTTCTGAATAATATTTTGGGTAGCTTTTGGAGTGTGGGGTTTTCTCTTGAAAGGGATTTCCCCACATAAGTCAGTGTGTCATGGTATGCATGATATTTGTGTCTATTTCTATTTAATATTTTGTAATTGTTAAAGATCTGTAATTTTTTTTGCATTATTCTCCTCTCAAGGTTAGTGTAGGAAGTTGTTTTGCTACCTTAGCTTCCTTACAAGTGGTATAAGAGCTTGATCACCTTTGGTTTCAATTGTGGGTTGTATTTTTGAACTAATCCATATTTGAGTGGGATTTTGTGCAAAAGACACTTTGAGATCTTGTTACAAGAATTTTTAGATGGAAATTTCATTAGGTGGAATAGAGGTGGAGAAATATTTTAGAAATAATTTTGAGATGTGGAAGCTAAAGATGGAGGATCTGTTGATAAATCAAGATCTATGGGATGTTGTTGATGAGAATGTTTCAAGGCCTTCAAATCCTACTCAAGTTGCTCAATATGATGCTATGGATTGTAAAGCCAAGGGTTTAATTATATTGTGCTTGGTAGACTCTATTTTAATTAATTTCCATGAAGAGACCTCTACACATAAACTATGAAAGAAGCTTGGTGAGATGTATCAGGACAAATCTTTGGTGAACAATATTTTCTTGAGGAAGAAGTTATATTCCTTAAGAATGGAAGAGGGTGGATGAATCATAGACCACCTAGAAGCATTCAATATGTTGGTGGCTCAATTGGCATCTGTTGGTATCAAAATGGATGAGGAGGAGAAATGTTAGATCTTGCTTTGTTCTTTTCCTGCTTCATGGGATTCTTTTGTTATGGATATTGGGAGTACTTCTGTTATATTGAAGACTAAAGATGTGGTGGGTTCTTTTTTTTCTAAAGAAATGAAGAGGAAGGTATCCATCATTGCCAAGGAGGCCCTAAATGTTCATGGAAGACCTAAGGAAAAAGGAAAGAAGAACGAGAAGCATGACAAATCCAAGTCCAAGGGGAGATCTAAATCTCCTAGAAAGTACAAAGTTATTTGCTGGAACTACGGTAAGCCTGAGTATGTTTGTAAGGAATGTAAAGAAGAAAAGAAAAAAATTGATTATGATTCCGAGTCTAAGAAGGAAGATGGTGATGCATTCCTTGCGGCTTTGGAAACTTGTGTAGGTAATGATGCATGGTTAATTGACTCAGGTGCATCTTTTCATATGACCTTTAACAAAGATTAGTTTTGTGAATATGAAGAATTTGATGGAGGTAAGGTGTAATTGGGTGATGATTCTCATTTAGACATTATTGGCCATGGTAAAGTTAAAATTAGGTTTCTTGATGGTAAAATAAAAAGGATTAATGATGTATTTCATATCCCTAGATTAGCAAAAAAATTGTTATATAGGAGAAAACTAATAGATGCGGGTGTGTAGGTAGTATTTTATGATGTAGGATGTAAGATGGTTAGAGGTGCTATGGTGATTGCTATAGGTGTTAGATATGGCTCATTGTATAAGATTGATGCATGCACTATTGAGTGCAATAGTACTTCTATGAAAAGAAAGTAGAAGTGAAGGTTTCACCTTTAGCAGATGGTCATGGCTTTTGGGTACCCAAGGGTGCTCTTTCTTTTGAAACAAAGTTACTTACAGAGAAAAATATGTTATGGCATCAGAGACTTGGCCACATTGGAGAAAATGGTCTAAGGACGTTGAAAAATAAAAATCTTGTTGAAGGTTTGTCTAATTGTAATCTTGAATTCTTTTTCTTTGAGCATTGCATTTATGGAAAACAAAACCACGTTCATTTTTACTCGAGTTCTCATAAATCTTGTGGTGTATTGGGTCTTATTCATTCTCATGTATTTGGTCTTGTAGATGTTTCTTCAAATGGTAAATCCACATATTATGTTTCATTTATTGATGATTATAGTAGAAGGAAATGGGTATATTTTGTAAAGAATAAATCTAAAGATTTTAGTTGATTTAAATAATTTAAAGCAATGGTTGAGTTGTAGACTCGAAAGAAAATAAAATGTTTAAGGATTGATAATGGCAGTGAAATTGTCTCTAATGATTTTGATAAATTCTATAAAGATTGTGGTATTCATAGACAGAAGACAACTTCATATTCTCCACAACAAAATGGAGTTGCAGAAAGAATGAATAGGACACTGATGGAGAAGGCTAGGAGTATGTTGAGTGGTGCTGGCCTAGAACAAGCATTTTGGGATGAAGCTATTTCCACTACCTATTAACTGATTAAAAGGTATTCTACATCATATCTTGTTGATAAGACACCTATAGAGGCATGGTCGGGTCGCAAGCCTTCATTAAGACATCTTAGAGTTTCTGGTTACGAGGCATATGCACATGTGCCAAAGGAGAAGCAAACAAAGTTGGAGAACAAGGTTGTGAAATGTATCTTCATTGGATATAGTTATGGTGTGAAAGGATATAAGCTTTGGGATCCTGTTACACATAAGGTAATACATAGTAGAAGTATTAAATTTAGAGAAACTAAGCTTTCTTCTATTACATTACAACCATAAAAAAGTAAATAGAAAGATGTGATTCAATTTCCTTCGACACCTGAGAAAGTTGAATCAAGGCCCAAGGATAGAAAAGAAGTTGAAGAGAGCTCATTGAGCTTTGGATCTTCAGAAGAGGAGGAAGAACCTCAAACTTAGCTTGTTCATAGGTCTACAAGGCATAGAAAACCACCTGAAAGGTATTCACTTGATGATTGGAGGTGTTTTTTTTCTTTGAATAGTAACATGGATGAACCCAAATTTGTAGAAGAGGCAATAGGTATAAATGATGCAGAATCCTGGAAGATTTCTATGGATGAAGAAATGGCATCTTTGAAGAAGAATGATACGTGGGATCTTGTACCATTTCCTGAAGGACGGAAACCTATTGGTTGTAAATGGGCGTTCAAGAAAAATATGGTTCAGATGGAGGTATTGAGAATTATAAAGCAAGGTTGGTTGTGATGGGTTACTCTCAAGTTGAGGGTGTTGATTATGTGAGATATTTTATTTTGTTGCAAAAATGACAACCATTATATTTTTTCTTATGATTTAGAGGTTGGGCCAATGGATGTGAAAACTGCTTTCCTTCATGATGATTTGGAGGAGGATATTTATATGACACAACTAGAGCACTACGTGGTGAAAGGTAAAAGTAAGTTGGTTTACAAATTGAAGAAATATTTGCATGGATTAAAACAAAGTCCTAGGATGTGGTGCCAAAAATTTGATACATATGTGTTGAATTTTGGATTTGAGTGTTCTAAATTAGATCATTGTGTTTATTATAAAATTGATGGAGATCGTTTCCTATTTGTTGCATTATATGTTGATGACATGTTATTTATTGGTAGAGGGAAAGGTATGATTTTAGAACTAAAATTTCAACTTGCTGATAAATTTGAAATGAAAGATCTTGGTGTGGCTAAACACATTCTTGGGATGGAAATTAAAAGAGATAGAGTGAATAGAAATCTATGGTTGGCAAAAGCAAGTATGTCAACTCAATTTTACATAGATTTGATATGCAAGATTGTAGACCATTGTGTGTTCTTGTTTTAGTTGGAACAAAGTTATCTATTATAGATTGTCCAACATCTCCATCAAATTTGGACGACATGAGAAGAGTGTCTTACCAGGGTGCAGTTGGAAGTTTAATGTATGCTATGGTTTGTACTAGACTAGACATTGCTCAAGCGGTGGGAGTTTTTTCCAGATATATGTCAAATCTTGGTAGAGTTCATTGGGGTGTAGTTAAAAGAGTCTTCAGATATTTATGAGGTACCTTAGAATATTCCTTATGTTATCATAGTAATATGATTGAAGATGATATTTCCCTTGATATTCATGGTTATGTGGATTCAGACTGGGTAGGTGATGTTGATAGTAGAAAATCCACTAGTGCTTATATTTTTACTTTATTTGGTGGTACAATTAGTTGGATGAGTAAGCGACAAGCTGTGATTGCTTTGTCCACTACTGAAGTAGAGTATATGGCAGCTACTCATGATTGTAAAGAAACCATTTGGCTTAAGAAATTGTGTTAAGATATTAGAATAAAACAAGGTGCAATGATAATTTATTGTTACAATTGGAGTGCAATATGTCTAGCCAAGAACCTAATGTTTCATGCGAGGACCAAGCACATTGATGTATAGTATCATTTTGTTAGAGACATGGTCGAAGATGGTAGGGTGAAGCTGGTCAAGGTAGAGACTTTGATGAATGTTGTTGATTCTTTAACTAAGCCTGTGAGCACAGAGAAGTTCAGATGGTGTTCAGAGACTATGAGCCTTTTGGCCCCTAGCAATTAGAGATGATGAGACACCCTTCTGTTGTCCTTGCAAGGTGTTCGAGAAGTGGGAGATTTGTTGGGAAAATGTGTCTCAACCTTAAAATTATATACGATTTATTGTTGATAGGATGTATGTTGGTATGTGGCAACTGATCATGCAAATACTGTACACTTGTAGCAAGATATGGGGTTTGGGGCATCACCCTGATTTTTTTTTTTGTTGACATGTCAAGGTTTTTTCTCGTTGACATGTCAGGGATTTTTCCCACTAACATGTCAAGTTTTTTCTTGTTGACATGTCAAGGTTTTTCCGTTAACACATCAAATGAAAAATGACCTTGTAAAACCCTAATTCTAGAAGGTTCCAAAAAAATTGTTATAAGTGGTTGGGATGTATGTAGACGGTGTATATTTTGAGAGTCTAATAGAGGTTGGGTTGTCTCTTGATCTCTGGTGGTGATATTCCTGTGAGAATCTTGCTCTGCAAGTATATTGTAATATTTTGATTTTTGAATAATATATTGGGTGACTTTTGGAGTGTGGGGTTTTTCTCCTAGAAGGGTTTTCCCCACATAAATAATTGTGTTGTGGTAAGCATGATATTGTGTCTATTTCTATTTACGTTTTTGTAAATTTTAAAGATCTGTAATTTTTTTGCATTATTCTCCTCTCAAGGTTAGTGTAGGAAGTTGTTACACTACCTTAGCTTCCTTACATTGACATGATGCTTGGATCTTGAGTTACTCCAATAAATCATTAAAATGCTACCCTTGACTTGCTTGAAAATGCTCTTGAAAATAATTCTTTCTCTTAATTTTTACCTCTTGCTTATTAGATTTGAAATTATGCAATAATTAGGTATTTATAGGAATTTAATCAATTTCCCTTAAATTATATCTTGATAGCCAATTTTGGACATTTGAGTTACAAATAAAAAAGTGTTGACACTGAAATATTTGAATTTAGAGCCAAAATAGGGGGATGAATTCACCATAAGGGGACACATTTTCCATAATGAGACTTATTCACCATAGGGTGTCTATGTCCCAACCCCATTTTATGGAAATCAAGGCATTGGGTGAAAAGTATTAGATGAATGCATTTTTTTTATATTTGTAATTTGTTGGTAATTGTTAAAAATAGATATGGAATGCATAATTTAGGAACTTATGAGTTCAATTAGGTCCAATAATTTAAGGGGGAGAAAAACTTAAGGGGGAGAAAAACATAGTGTGAAATTGTCAAGGGTGACAATTTACAATGCTACACCCACATCAATCATTTTTCTTTTCTCCTTGTTATGAAAATCATATTTGTCCTTACCCATCACCAAAGTGGAGTGAGAAGATAATAATGAGGCCTCTAAGCTAACATCTTCAAAGAAAGGGATATGGGTTGATATATTTGAGGTAACTTCTTTTACTATGAGGAGAGTGAGGGGCCAAATTAGAGGGGGAGGGAACCCTTTTTGGAAACACAACTACCTTTGTAGGCATGGAATGGTCTATGGAAATTTTTTCCACCACTAGGGGGATTAAGGGGTCACAACTAAGGGGAATGGGGCCAAATCCATTAAAACAATCACCTTTTAGGCATAGTAGTAGATCCTAACTCATGGGAGCAAATTCCAGTGGGATTGAATTGGGGTATTTCACCAGCTTTGAGAGCCACTTTTTGGGAGGGAAAAAGTGAAGCACTCAAATCAATAATTAAATAAATATGAAGGGACACCCCCTTAAAAGGAGCACCTTTTTATATTTGAGATTGATATTGTGTTGTCTCTATCCACCCTCCTTTTCAAGGGACATGCATTGAACAAATGGTTATTTTTTAAACAAATTTGGAAAAATAGGGTAGAGTTCTCATAGAGAATATTTTGTGTCCATTTTCCTAATTTCAATTCTAAAAAAGTGGAATTAGGAAGGGTATTATCAATATCAACATTCAAGAAGCATCTATTGAAGAGTGCATGGGTCCTATTCTTGGTAATCCTATCCAACATTAAGAACTAGCCAAAATTATTGTCTATTCTAGCTATTATCTCCTAATCCCAATACTCCAAAGGAAGACCAAGGAGATGAAACAAATTTGGGTAATAGAGGAAAAATTTGTGGTCAAAAATTGACTTCCACTCATAGAGTGACAAGTTGGCTTTACCTAGGAACCAAGTGCCATTCACTAGAAAATGCATGAAGTCCTCGATAGAGAAGGTGAGGTGAAAAATACTTTTACATAAAGCACAAACCTTCACATTTCCTTTGGTTTTCCATATTGCTAAGACCCATTTTCTAAAAAAAAAAAATTTTGGGCATGTTACCAAAGAAATTTCCAATAAATGTTCAATCCATCATCAACATCATCTTGTTTACAGTCTTGTAAACAATCATTAGAGATACATTGATTTGTGAAGAAACTATCGAAACACCCCATTTGAACAATAGGGGTTAGGAGAAATGGATGCAAGGACTATATTCAACCACCTTTTTGAGGAATGTGACCCTTCAGGGTCACCTTTTTTTGAAATAGAACAGTTGATGACTCAAGGGGGGACCATGATGAGGGACCCCACTTCCATGGGTTCCTAAGAAAAAATCATAAGATTCATACAAAAAAATAGAGGATAACACACACAAATTTTCTTTAGCTTTCATGAGCTTCAAATTTGTAAAGATTTTCTCATACTCATGCTTTTTATAGGATTACTGTGTATCTATTCTAGTTTCCTTTCTATGTTAAGTCAAATATATTCTAAGGATTTTCAAAATATAATTGATACATTTATACATTTGATGAATGTAAAATGGAGCATATAATATTCATATACTTGTATGAAGTATTAATTAACCCAAGTTCTAATAGAATCACACACTCAAATTCAAGCCTCCATGATGCTATATAAAGTTAACAATTGATCTAGATTATTTATGATGGATCAAAGTGAATAACCACCTAAATTTTACTATGGAGCTTATCTTTCATTATGAATTCTAATACATACCTTAGGTTTGACCTTTATATAATCATGTGTAATACACTAATAAGAAAAATTAAATGTAATATATGATCAATATAATGTATAAATACAAGCATTTTTGTACAAAAATTAAAGTAAAATAAAGAAATTGATAACCATCATAAAAAATTGGACATATAGTAGATCATACATTTCAACACTATGCTAAGAGGATAGAAGATGTTTAATATGAGCCCAAGCATAATTTTATAACATTTATTTTGAGGAAACATTCTTTTAACCTTAATAGGATTCTCGTGGTTTATACATATGGCTCCTTCAACTCCTATTGGTTATTCCCACCCATCGTCTAATTTGGTTGTTTAGTGTCTCATTTTATTTGCTTCGGGTTTTCCCTTGAATCTAGTGTGGCATATACCTTCTCATAAATCTATTGATAAATGTTTGGCAACAATATCTAGATGTTCAACTAATTTTGTTGCACCCATGGATGGGCTCTTTGAAGGGAGTTCCCCTCTTTCTTCTAGTTTTGAGGATTTGGTTGATAATATTTTGTGGAGAATTGTACAAAGGGAAAAGAGATGTCTTGCCAAATCTATCTCTTAATTATACACCAAAGTGAAGAGTATGAGATGAATAAGGTAGGGTCTAGTGTTGTTTAGGCTAGTTCCCTAGGTATTGATGTGTTCTTAGCAACTTGGTTGTGGTTGTATTGATGCTCATTTGGAAAAATTAACTACAATTGCATTTTCATTATTTCTGGGATAGTTGTGTATGCTTTGAGTTATTCTTTTTGATGTGCAATGTTTTTGGTCCCTTTAAAATAAAATTTCCTAATAAAATCCAAGTGGAATTTATATTAGATGTCTAAATTTATAAAAGCATAATTAGAAAAACTTTTAAGAATAGTTAAGGAAACTATGTGAAGAGATTCTTGAGAAAAACTATAAAAGTCATGTAACATGATAGTAATATTTGAAGACACAAATTATTCTTCTAATTGTTGAACCTTAATTGTCATCATATCATTCATTTATTTTTCATTAAACAATCACTTACCTTTTTACCATTTCATTACATTTATCATTAATTAATGAGGTATTATCATAATTTTTTTTATTTATTAATTATCACACCATGTATCATTTATCACATCATTTATTAGTATTTCCATTTTTTCATAGTTTATCCATTGATTAAATAGTATTTTATTATTTAATTAAATGAGAGTTAATTATCCATTTTGAATAAATAAATAAAATTTTCATTTTCACCTCACTAATTAACTCTGTTTTCAAATTAGAAACTTCTCATTTATCTATTTAATAAATTAAATATTTCATTATTGTCCTCCTAGGAGCTCGAAACAAGAATTTTCTAATTTTAGTTGAATTGTCTCCTCTACTTTCTCAAGTTAACTCCACACAAATTTTCTTTTGTTGCAACTGTTTCAATAGATTTTTTGCAAAATTTGGAAGCACATGAAAGGAATTTGAATTGTTTGATAAAATGCCTCATATGGAATGCAATTCTCACAAGATAACAAAAAATGGGTATTTTGAGAATGCCTTTGAACTCTTTCAAAAAAATGCAACAAGAGGTATGAAACCAAAAATGGGTTCTTTTTCTAGCATCCTCCAAGCATGTGCAAGATTGGGATATCTTTGTATGGGTAAATAATTCCATGCACAAATGATATGAAGAAAACCTCTTGTTGATGTTGGTGGTACTTGTTGAAAATTTTGGCTCTTGGTCCTTTTAATACCTATGAAAAAATTGTTGCATGGTCATATTTGCTAGAGTTTTTTGTGTAGTACATTAGGGTTTTTGAGGAACCATAACCCTAGTCAAAAACCTTTACACTGTTTGTTATATTTTTGTAATGACTATTTGCCTTGATTACTTAGTCCTTTAAGTTATGCCTTCAAGGTCTTTTTTTTGTTTAGTAACCGACCCCATTTATCTAAGAATAGGTTAAGTCCATTACTTCTATGTGATTTTAAGTACCACTTGTACCTTTGTGCTTCATTGGGTCTCACTTTATATGTGGCATCATTTCATACATTTCTTTAAGTTTGCAAGCACTTTTTGTTTTGTTATTATCTTCTCGCAAACTTGCAAAATGATTATCTTCTTCTTTTGTTGTTGACTTGTATGGGTTCTCTACCAATCAAATCAAGTGTGTTGCTCTCTTTAGTTCCTTTGGGTTGGTAACCTTCTTTTTAGGTTACCGGTATTATTAAAATGTCTTGCAATGTCTTTTAAATAGTATGTTTACTGATCTCTTTTCCTAGTGACTTGTGTTGTTCCTTTTGGCACGTGCTTTTAAGAATCTTTAAGTTGCTTGAAGGAAATCCCATCGAGTTATCCCATCTTCATATTATTTAGCACCAAGTGTCAAAATATAATTAATTCATGCAAGTTATAACCTTCATAGAAGCTTTTAACATTGAAACAATCTTCTCATGAGCCCCAACAAAGTATCACTCATATAGTATTAAGCTAAGTCATTTCTAGGCCAACTAGCCAAAAGCATTGTTTTCTTTCCAAAATAGCTTAAGGCTTCATGGGATAATATTTAGTCAAGTCTTTGTCTCCCCAAACTCCTGAAATTGTGCCATGTATCCCATCTTTTTCTGTTCTCATTGTTTCACAGAAGAAAGCCTTGTTGAGGAAGCATATAATATATTTATTTTATTTCCATGAGTCCTAGAAATGTTGACATGTGTTACACATTATCATACAGAAAGTAAGGCTTTTACCTTCACATAAAATATTTCAAATATTTGCAATAGCCATTGATCTTCATCAGATTGATGGTCCACATTAAAAATGGAGAACGACTATCATTGGTTGCACCCTCAAAACATGCAAAGAAATTAATGACATATTTAATTTGTATCTACCTAATTTTCAATCACATCAAGGCACAACTATATGCATTTTTATCATTCAAAGCACAAAATGAAGACACCAAAACAAAATTGTTGCAAATTTCTAAGCGGACAAGAGTTTTCAACAACATATCTAGGATTTACAATAAGAAAAAAATTAGTAAGTTAATTCAAACTTTCTTTAAGAATTTTGGTATAAAAAGGGAAAATTTTGGTTTTGCTAAGTACAAAAAGTGATTTGTCTAAAATTTTAAATAATTCTTCTTTGAAGTTACAAATTTTAAGCCCTATGAATAATCTGAAACCCTAAACAAAAAAAGAAGCCATGGTCAAAATATCAAGGGGTGTGAAGAGAGGATTAGATGATATTATGGCTCAGTTGCCTGGGTCATCCAAGAGGCCTAGAATTTCACAAGGTTTAAGGATTCTAGTAAAAAAAATTTAAAATAAAAACAAAAATTGTAGGGATCCCATTATCCCAATTGAAGGGTATTCCCTTTTTAAACATGCTTTTAAGAAATGCCTAGATGACATGCCTATCTGCAATATCTAGAGAAAAGGGCTTAGGAGACTGGTAGTGCCCAATACATTTGTAATTGTGGACCTTATCAAAGGAATTACATAGTCATATAACCTAGTTAAGAGAGCTTTGTACACTATAGATGGAAAATATTTAATGGATTTGAATAACTTATATATGTAGAGTGTTCAACTTGGACTCAAATGCTCAACTTCCAATAGATTTGGGGGCACTATCAAGATAATATGAAAGGAATAGGGATAGCTAAAAAGTAAAATGGTTGCCAAGTTTTAGTCCCAAAGGGCCAAAATGAGAATTAGGGAGGTTTCTAGTGGAGAATTGGAACCATTTAGTTTTGACATATTTGAAGACTATTTTACAAGAACATATTTCTTCCTTTTTTGAGCCCTAGATGCCATTGGATTTGATGGTGTTGGCTATGGATATTCAGAGTAGGGATGACAACAAGCCATATGATTATGCAATCTATGTTGTAGATGAGATTCACAGAGCCTTGAGATTTATTAAGGACAATAATGTGGTCCACTTTAAATGATACTCTCTATTGTGCCATATCATCTTATTTAGTGGGAAGAACATTTGATCCCATCACATGTAGATAAGAGCAAAGGATACATAAAATATATTGCTACTAGTATAGGAGTGGACATTCATATGGGACAAGGATTGTGATAAATCTAATTATGTAGTCTTTGAAGAGTATTTTGTTAGATAATTTCTCAAGAATTTTGTCCAGTCTATCGATTGGAGGCTTTAAAAAGAGGTAAGAAGGTTTTTGAGGCCTAAGGATCTTTTCCTAGGGGTAGGAATCAAGCATATTTTGGGTGATTGGTTCTAATACTCTAATGAAACAATGATTAGAGTATATGGTTCCCTAGTTACTCCACATTTTCTCCCCAAAACTATCCTAGATAGAATTGATTTTTTTGAGATTATATGAAAACTAAATGAGTTTGAAAAACTCATTTTATAAATTACAAGAAAAATTCCATCCTACCTTCCATTATTCTACTTTTTATATTTTTAGGTCACAAAAAGGGAATAATTGGAGCTATTGCTAAATAAATTTCTCCCATATAGGATGAAAGTGGACACAAAGTCAAAATATGTGATACTTAACACTTTATCCATCATACTAGGACCAATTTTAAATTGGTTTCATTTGTGCATGAGCCTCATAACATTGAGGATTTTATCAAAAGATACTCATCAAAAGTAGAGGTTGCAAAAAGGAGAGAACAATGGGTGAGGATCCAAATTGCAGGAGAAAGAAAGCAAGAAAATCCTTCATACAAAGGTTCATATGTAGAAATTGAGGATCCTGTCATTAGGATCATGAAAATTTTGGATAATACAAAAAAATTTCTTAAAAATATACCTATTCCACCAATGAATAATCCTATCCCATCTACGCAAATGGAGTTGCCACAAATTCTACAACAAATGTTGTAAGAATGAGAATTTTGTCATCGATGATGTTGTTGGCAACCTGAGCATTACAATGTTGTCATTGATGTCAAAATTTTATTTGGATATGAACATCATGATGTGAATCATTTTAGTTGGATCTAATAGGTTTTGGAGTTTTTATGGAAGGAGTTCTTCAAAACTGGTTTGGTTTGATAAAGTTGGTTGTGATGGGAAATGACTAAGTGTCAATACTGTTGATTCAGTGTAACAGTGATTCAGTTTTTGGGTCCATACTGGTATGCAAATGAAGGTTTCACTCTACACTCACTATTTTTTTGGATGTTAGATGTATATTATTCCAATTTTTCATCATGTTTTGGCTAATGGATCGAAAGATATGAGTAACAAAAGTTGATCTAGAAAATTATAGTTATTCTTTGTATAGTGCATTTGTGTGGGAGAGTCTACGTTTCCATGCAAATAAGTTTTTGGATTTTTGGACTTAAGGAGATGTTGATAGATGGAAGTTTTCTAGGAATTCTAGTTGGCATCAAGCTTTTAGGTCCACATATTCGTATGTCGATACATGATTGAAAAATTATGTTATTAGGTCTTATGTCGTACCGACCTAACAAGTTTAAGGGTATGCAAAGGTTAAATATGTATTACAGTCTTATGAGGGATCTAATATAGATCTATGCTGACCTATTTTTAAGTTTTTTGAGTTTTGAATCTTGGTGCAATATATGTATGAAAGTTTTAGAGTTTAAAAGTTATATTTTGGGTGTTAAATATAATTAGGCCAACCTAATCAATGTTAGAGTTGATTTCAATATATATGTTAGATCCTTTCGGTATTTTGAGATGGGACATGAAAATATGATGTGTGATGCAAAGATTCTACATGCAATATTATCAGAGTAGAGTGAATTTAAGTTGTGAATATTGAGTAGAAAATTGAAGTGATGTGAATGCAAAGGAAAGCAAAGTGTTAGATCTGAATTAGATGAAGTGTATAAAGTTAGTTTATTGAGATTCATTAGAATTTTATTTCATGCATATGGTAGATGCAATTGTAATAGTTCAAAATAAGCTATGAGCCACAATATCTCTTCTATATTTTTCTTTATGGGCTGTGAGTCCACTTGGAAAGTGAATCCACCTACAATGAGCACTTCTATAAATATACTATAACCGGTTATAATATATTGTGAGCCAATTCTCACCATGGTTTTTCCAATTTTTGGTTTTCCACATAAAAATACTGGTGTTTGTGTTATGCGGTGGTGTTAATTTTTTATGCTTTCTTTCTTTATTACAATTGGATTTGCTTTGGCGATTGGATGTTTAATGTTTTGATGGTTTAAGAGAATACTGATTCAACCCCCTCTTAGTATTCTAGGTGTTCAAAAATTGGTATCAGAGCTTGGTTCCTTGGAAGAAGCTTAACCACTTTGGGAAGGTCTTGGAGGTTGACCAAATGGGTGATAGAAAATTTCCTACTTTGGAAGATATTCCTACTATTGGAATCATAGAAGAAGATTGCATGCTTGACAAAGATGGAGAACTCAAAGTTTCCCTTGAAGATCTTGAAAATACTAAAGATGAAAACAAAGATTTGAAAGAAAATGTCAAAGAAGCAAATGAATGCATTAGAAAATTTAGAGATAAAATTAGGAAGTTAAGAGAAAGGAATAAGGAAGTCAATGAGAAATTGAAGCAAGCAAATGAAATCAACACTGGTCTAAAAGTGAAAATTGAAGAAAAGAAAAGAATTGAAGAATGTTTGAATTCAATATTGAAAAGAAAATTAGAGGAATGTACAAGGCTTGAACGAGAAGTGGTAAATATGAGATTAGATTTGGAGAAATCAAGGAATGATGAAGACAAATTCAAAATTAGTGCTACAGAGCTTGATGAGATGATTGCAAATCAAAAAGGATCTAAAGAAAAAGGTGGATTAGGGTTTGAGATAGGAGAAAGTTCAAATACAAAAAATATGATCAATGAACCAAAGAAGATTGAAGATAAGAAGAAAAATGGCAAGTAGATCCAAAATCAAAGGAATGATGTTAGAATACCAATGGTTAGACAACCAAATGCACAAAGGTACCCATCTTTTAATAGTTCTTGTTATTCTTGCAATAGATTTAGACATAAGGAAATGGAATGTAGAAGGAGAATGAATCAGAATACTCCATCCTTTTCTGGTCAATGTTTTACATGTAAAAGATTTGGTCATAAAGCTAGTGAATGCAAAAGTCAAATGATGAATGACTATAACAATGGTAGAATGATTCAATCTTTCAATGAATACTTTTATACATTCTATGGGTTTGGGCATAGAGCTAATCAATGTAGATATAGAATGAATGGAATGAATACTATTCTGAATAATTTTGTATGCTACAATTGCAATAGGCTTGAACATATATCCAAGTTTTACAAAAGCATAAATTCAAAGAAAGATAATCTGATAAAGAGGAATGAACTAGTAAAAAAGGTTGATCTACTATAAAAAAAGAAGGAAATGGAAAAGATATGGAGAAAGAAGGAAGAAATAGAAGTCAAGGAAGAATCTGTACCATCCTTCAATGTAGATGTTTCCTCCAGAAACTAAGCTAAGAGCTATGGCTTAGGGGGAGCTTTAATGGAAATATTTTTGTCACCCACTAGAGAAGAGGTGTTGATGCGTCAACACAAAGATATATTATAAAGACCAACATGATTGATATATTGGTGAAAATTGTGGAAGCAAATATGTCAATATGAAAGTTAGTGGAGCTTCAGAAGTTGACTGCACATAGATGAAGGGTTGGTAGCTTTATTGATTGAAGAATTTAATGCAAAATTAGGTCAGATTGAAGGGTTATAAGTGAATTCACTAAGGAAAATTCATTCACAAAATAATTCAAGGAGAAGTGTAGTGAAAAGGTGATTAAAGGTTATTTGAGGTGATTTGAGATTTGGTGCAACAAAACCCTAGTTTGACAAGCGAAACAAACGGTATTTATGAATCCTACTTACCCTAGTCTTCAAAACTCTTTGTTTAAAAGTAGTATGAACCTATTTTACAATGGCTACACCAAGGGTTGTCGAAGTAACAAAGAAACCACAACCTATATTCATGAAATATCTTGTGAAATCCATAGAAGATGATTTGTTGGGTGCATTTTCTCATATTCCTTATGGGATTTTGTCAACTGAGGATATTAATATCTATATTCATGGGAAAATGGATGAATATGATCATAGTAAGCTAGGAGATCTATGGAAAAATAAGTTAACTAGAGAAGAGTTTTCCCTAAAACCTAAAAAAACCTAGTTGTGAAGAAGTTGAATGTATGGTAATGGTTTCTAATTTTTTGTCATGAGGAAAAGTGGGTTAAAATGGCACTTAGCAGAATTCATCATAAATTTTTTTGGACTGACATGACCAGTATGATAATAAAGGATATAGTAAGAGGGGTTACAAGTCTTTGCTTCACCAGACCTGTTCCCATGTTGAAATATGTCAAGAATGAAATGGTTATGGAACTTACAGGTGCAACCTATGACAAGAGATCCCTAACCATCAATACTATTAGAAACCCAGTTGTGAGGTATGCTGCAATAGTTATTGGATACAAGATCTATTTTACCAATAGGGAAAATTGAGTATCTACCACTGTAATTAATGTGGCATATGAAATGGTTGAAAAGGGTGCAAATTATGATCTTTGTGAGTTGTTAAGGAAAAAATTGATGGAAAACTTGAGCCAGACCAAAGAGAAGAAATATGCATTTAAATATGGTACTTTGATCATATGTTTTCTATTCTATTTCTTAAAGGAGCTTCTCGAAACAAAAAACATAACCTAGTTGAAAGGAAAACCAGCAGCACATCAGATTGCAAACTTCATGAAGAGTCTTGGTGACATAAATTCTTAGGATGAGGCTCTTACAACCTTATTTTTATTTTTCCAAAGGAAGATGCAAGCCAAAGAGAATCCCAAGGAATCTGGTAAAGAAATACAAGAATGACATCACATTTTTGGTGTCAACAAACCAATGAATCATGGAAGCAGTAGAACCAACACTTGTGTGGATCCCTAAACTAGGATATGAAGTAATTGAATAAGTTGTTGTTGGTTTAGTTGATGTTTTATTGAAGAATCCTAAGGACAAATCAAAGGAAAGGTATGGAACATATGCAAAAAAATCCATGGAGGTACACATAGAACAAAAGAAACCAATAATTCAGAAGAAGGTCAGGAAGATGGTGGAAGATATTGCAGAGGAAATGGGTGTATCAAAGGAACAAATGTGACATTTAAGAGAAGAAAAAGCTAAAGGAGAATCAAGTAGTACATAAAGATCTAGCTTGAGAAGATTAGGTAGGGCTACTACCATCTTCCCTCTATTCAAAAGTCCTCTAGGACTATGCCCTCTACTAGAAACAAAAGGAAAACCATTGCTAGTCCTTCAGTAAGGGAGAAATCCCCTCTACTTGTGCAAACTATAAGAGTTGAGAAGAAGAGAACCATTGTTTCCCTTGCTAAGAGAAGAGTAAAGAAAAAGGCAATGAGAGAGAAGAATATTAGTAATAATGTAGCATAAGAAGAAGAGAAAATGGAAGAAGAAGGACCACACTTGGTCCAGAGAAGGAGAAGTGATGCTTCACAAGGTGAAGCTAGTGTGAAAAGAAGAAGATTTGGCATTGTTGATATTGATAGTGAAGAGGAGATTGAAGAAGAAAATTAGAAATTTGTTATTCATATAAGGGAAAACAAGAAATAAGCCACCAATAAGGATTCAAAGAAGAAGAAGAAAGTAAAGGAAACAAGTCAAGAGAAGATTCTGGATGTAAGAAAAGGACAAGAATAAATAGAACCTATAAGACCTCATTCTCTTATGAAATTAGAGGCATTGTTTGATAGTATTTTATAGAATGAGATGCTAGGATAGACCAAATCTCTTTACAAAGATGCAGATGAGGTGGACAAGGCCACCATTATTGAATCCATTATGGAATATATTTTTTGTACTTGAGTTTGATATGAGGAATATCAAGAAACATATTCATGCAAACTTGTGGAACATTTTTTTAGAAAGAAGGAAAGAAGCTGTAGAAGAAGAAAAAATTATGGAAGAAGCATTGGAAAGAATAAGTGCTCCTCTCTTTGAGGATGACATATCTACTTTGGCCACTGTATTAAAAAAAGAGCTAATGAAAAAGAAAATGGTAACAATTATGGGAAAAGATCAAAGTGATCTTGAAAGAATTATTAGAAAGGAAAGCATTGACAAAGTAGAGGAGATATCACAAAAGCTAGTAATGATACTAGAAGATAGGGAAGAAGTGAGTGTGGAAATCCCTACTCTCAAAAAAATTAAAGAAGATGCACAAATAGATGATGCTCAACATGAGCATGATGCAAATGTCGAAGCTACATAGGACAAAACTCATCTAGATGTAGAAGACATGACACAATCAAATGTTGAAGAAGCAGTGATTGGAGAAGACATTGCAATGGAAAACATCACTCCTCCTCTAGTACAAGATGAAGTTACTCCTTAATTCGATTAACACAAAAAACACTACTGAGGAAGAAAACAAGGATGATAATGAAGATAATGTTGATGAAAAGAAAGAAGGAGAGAAAGAAAAGAAAGATGAAGATAAGGGTGCATCTAGAGATGCACAAACAAAAATGGAAATACCAATTGTTTAATAGAAACAATAGGGTTTACCACCATGAATGAACAAGATGATAAACCACTAGATATTTTCCATATTAAAACATTCAATTATAAGGGGAAAAAGATGCAAATAACAATAAAAATGATACCTAACTATTATAGAAACTATGAGGGAAGTTTTTAGAGCATAAAAATCTATGTACCTTGTCAAAAACTTGCTATTTTTAAGATACAAAGGACTCATTTTCCTTCAGTGGTGAATGGGTCCCTATTAGGATTTTTGAAACTGAGATCAGGGTTCTATTCCTTGATGTCCACACTCCCAAAATCTTGGTTATCAACTTTTGGAAGTTTGTAGATAACGTTGTAGCTTCAAATATTTGATTTTTCACTTTAGATGACAACTTTTACAACTTGACAACTTTGGCAATTTTTCTCCAAATTTGCTCCACTTGATCTTCAACCTGTAAATCTACAATCACACATTCAAGGGAAGAATTTTTTTTGTTTTCTAGTGAATGGGGGTTTTCCTTGGTCAAACCCCTTGTAGGTAATTAAACCAAATGATGAAATAAAGGAATGAAGCATGAAACATGAAATATGCAATAGATATCACCTTGGATGATGTCTTGTTAAATAATTTTGCAAACTAGCATGTAGTGGCCATGAAGAATGTAGATCTAGGATCCTTGAATAAGATGTGAACAATGCTTGAAATTAGATCTTCAGTGCTACATCCACTTCTTTAGCTCAACACACATTAATGCATTAAACCTTTTTCATGATGATATGATCTTGAATTGTTGCAATGAACTCTAGAAATCTGCCTTGAAATGCCTTGAAAATGCTCTTGTAATTCTCTATAATTCTCTCTTGAAATTGATAGGATCTCTCATAAAATTTCTAGGTTGCTTAGATTGAATAGCTTGTAGAAAAAATGTGAATTAACCCCTTATTTATACTAAATTAGGAGATTAACCCCAAAATTCAAACAATTCAAGCCGAAATAGATTTGGAAGTAAACTTTATTAAATTCCCACTAGAATGAAATTTGAAAAGGGGGTCCTCATTGAAGGAGGACCCATTCACCACCTAGGGCGAATGGTTCTTGGCTCAATTTTCCAAAACCTAACCTCGAGGGATGGAAAGAGTGTTAGAAACCCATTTTAGATCAACTCAGAAAGAGGGGTCCTATTAAGGGAGGACCCATTCACCACCTAGGGTGAATGGGTCATGGTACCATTTTCTAGGACCTAATTTTTTCGCAATTAAATGTTATATTATTTAAATCATGGGTGTCGGGATAGATCTTCGGGAGGTGTCATAAATAAGATTTGAATTTGAATTAAAGGGGCTAATTAACTCTAATTAACCACAATTAATTAAGAGCAGCCTAGATAAATGTGAAAGTGCTTTATAACACTTTACAACACCTAAATAAGGTACAAATTTAAATACATTTTATTAAGAAGGGGCTCATCAAGCTTAATTAAGTAAATAAATCCTAGAAAAGTGTGAAAGTTAGTTACAACACTTCACAACACATTTTCAAAGGATCAATTAAAGAATGTTTCAATCAAAATAAGGGTCTTAGAATGGTGTGAACCTGTACAACACATTACAAAACTACTCCAAGACACCATTAATTCAGTTTTAATATCAATTATCAAACCAACTAAAGGAAAAGGCTACTTTTTCCATTACTACACCAATGGAATCCAAAAATGTTGAAGAAAAAGACTCAAAGGGAAAGGATGCAGCGATAAAAAATCCTTTTAGTGAATCTTCCAGCTCCTCCAGAGATTCCTTGGGGAATCTATTGACTATGTAGCCCAGGTTCCAACTTGTTGTGTCATCACAACTACTGCAATTACCGATGCAACAAGGTAGTGTAGAATTGGATAAGATATCTCCCCTTTACAAGTTACAATTAGGAGATATGTTTCATGCATCCACAAGAAAAGAGATTACTGAGACACACTAGAAGAGTGGTGAATTGATGAAAGAAGCAGTGAAGGCATTACAAGAGACCATACCCAATAAAAATATAGATACATCACTATCCGATATGGATAACCTAAGATTGATAATTGATTCCTTTAAGGTATATGCCTCTAGACTAAAAGAAGAAATAAAGAAAGATATTGAGAAATGAATAAATGACAAGAAAATGTTGGAAATAACTAAGAAATTTTCCATTGCACATAAAAAGTTTTAAAAATTGTTGAAGGATGTTGAAGGGTGTGTTGATGAGGCAAAGGCTCTATATCAATATGGTATGAAGTGTCACAAAGCCACATAGAGCATAAGGAAGGAGATGGACTCTATTGAGTCTCAAATTAATACTACCTCAAGTGCCTATGATCTGATGGTTGAACTAACTGGAGAAACAGGGAATGTAATAGAAGACATGCATAAGAAATTATTTCAACTACAAGCCCAGAAAGAACACATCATCCTACAGTTTGGAGAAATAAGGGAATTGTTCAACCCCAAATTTATACTTGTTTCAAAAGCTCTTTTATGTGTAGATAAATCCAAGAAAATGAATTTGGTACTTGACACTTCGGAAGAGGGAGAAGAATTATTGCTTGAGTTTGAAACACAGTCTAGATTTCTTGTGGAAGCTAAGAGAGAATGAGAACAAGGTAGACAAGCATGGTAGACCAATGCAAAAAATTTGTAGGTGTCAACTACCTCTAGTTGACATATTTCTCACTTTTTATGCATTTTAGTATTTACATTTAGATTCTTTGTACATATACAGAGTATGTAGTGTTGTTTTCCAATACAATTTTTTGGTTTTTACTTTGGTACATGACTCAGGGGTAGTCAATCCAATCCTTTCAGTTTGTATATATGTTTACATTTCTCAAGGGGTGTTCCAATGCAAGAAAAATAGTTGTATAAGTACCCTTTTCCCTTGATGTCAAAGGGGGAGAATGTTGGAGAATGGTTTGGAGATATTTTTGGCATGTTTCCATCAATGTCAAAGGGGGAGATTGTTGAAAGAATGAGAATTTTTTCATTGATGATGTTGTTGGAAACATGATAATTATAGTGTTATCATTGATGTCAACATTGTATCCATATATGAAGATCATGATGTGAGTCATTGTAGTTGGCTCTAATAGGTTTTGGAGTGTTTATGGAAGGCATTATTGCAAAGTGGTTTGGTTTGGTAAAGTTGGTTTTAATGGGAAAATGAATAAGTGTCAATATTGTTGATTCAGTGTAATAGTGCTTCAGTTTTTGGGTCCGTACTGGTGCAAAAATGAAGGTTTCACTCTACGATTATAACACTTGTTTTTTGGATTTTAGATGTATTAGGTTCCAATTTTTCATCATGTTTTGGCTATTGTATTGAAAGATATGAGTAACAAAAGTTGATTTGGAAAATCAGAGTTACTTTGTATAGTGCATTTGTGTGGGAGATTCTGCACTTCTCCGTGGATAATTTTTTAGCTTTGCGTATATAAGGAGATGTTGAAAGATAATTTTTTTGTAGGAATTCCAGTTGGCATTGAGTTTTGTGGTCCACATGTCTGTATGTGGATACATGGTTGAAGAATTTTGTTATTAGGTCTTATGTCATTCTGACCTAACAAGTATAAGGGTATGCGAAGGTTAAATAGTATTGTGGTCTTCTGAGGGATCTAATATAGGTCCAAGCCAACCTATTTTAAGTTTTTTCAGTTTTGAATCTTGGCACGAGATATGTATGAAAGTTTTGGAGATGAAAAGTTATATTTTGGGTGCTACATCTAATTAGGCTGACCTAATTAATGTTAGAGTTGATGTTGATCTATATGTTAGATCCTTTTGGTTTTTTGAGGTGTGACATGAACATATGATGTGTGATGCGAAGATTCTACATGTGAACATTATCAGAGCAGAGCAAATTTAAGTTGTGAATATTGAGTAGAAGTTTGAAGTGATGTGAATGTAAAGGAAAGCAAAGTGTTAGATCTGAATTAGATGAAGTGTGTAAAGTTAGTTTATTGAGATTAATTGGAACTATATTTCACACATATGATAGATGCAATTGTAATAGTTCAAAATAGGTTGTAAGCCACAATTTCTCTTCTATTTTTTCTCTGTGGGCAATGAGTCCACTTGGATAGTGAGTCCACCTGTAGTGAGCATTTTTGTAAATATACTATAATTGGTTATAATTTATTATGAGTGAATCCTCACCTCTTTCACACTTTATTTTTGATTTAATTAAGATGATCTACTTATTTTCAAATATTTACTCATCTTTGAGAGGTTCTTGTTCCTGGTTTTACTTCTTAACAATGTTGTTGTCATCGCACATCATTTGGCACAACTATCTTTTGTGCATGATGTAGAACCCATGCTCTCATATGCACTCATCAAATTATTTACAATGGATTTCTTAATTGAGACTTCTAATTTTCTTATTCCAAGAATCTTCATGGTGGGCCTAAAATTGAGTTGCCTCATCATTTCAACAAATAGTTGACATCTTCCAGCCTCACTTAGCTTCTCAAAAAATAAAATCCATATCCTCTTCGCATATCTTTGACATGTACGTTTTGGAATCTTATTAGCCATTGGTTTCAAAACATTGGCATCAATATCAATCAAATATTTAGGTTTTCTATGCAAAACTCTAGGAGGAGTGCTCAAAGGAAAAGTTGTATGAACATTAGGAATGTCAACAACATCAGGGATAGATGGCTTACCTTCAATCAAAGGTGAAATTGATGACGTACCTTGAGATTGACATGTAAATGATGTTGTAATTCTAACTTGAGATGTGGTATGTGGAGTTTCTTCAAGTAGAGATGTGTTTGTTGATGTACTTTAAAAACCACATGTTGTTGATGGTGTGTCTTCAACTAGAGATGTGATTGCTGATGTACTTTGAACATGAGATATTTTAGATGGTGTGTATTGAACTTCACTGATGGTTGATGATGTGCCCCCAACTTTGAGATTCATTTCTCTCCTTGCACAAAGTTTTTGCATATGTTCCCTTTTTGCTGCCAATTTGACATCTCTCTTAGATTGCACAAGAATTTCTTCCTCTATGGGCTATGATTTCTTTTCTTCAAAAAAATTCCTTTTTATTCTCTTCTCCTTGCATTTTTAGCTTCATGTTCATCCAACGCTAGAGGCTTTGCTCATTTCCTCAGAATGAAGTTGAATACTAGATGTTAAAAAACACACAAAGAACAAAAGTAAGTAATGCCCACTAACCATAGCCATAACACTTTTCATACATTTCTACCAAAGGATTTTATGAAACATATACATATCATTGATTATATTGCATTTCATATATTTCAAACTCAAAGTTACTTCATGTTGCATAACTAATAATTATATGTTGATCTATCTATGATAAAATTTCAATTGCAATCAAATTTTATTCAAATTCATGCATTCCATTAGACCACATTTCTTTAAGGCATTTTTTCAAAAAACTCATTGCCTTGCCTATGCTACCACATTTTTCATTTTCTTACCATGCATCACCATGAGACCACATTTCTTTGAGGCATTTTTTCAAATAGCTCACTACCATGTCTATGCTACCATATTTTACATACATTTCTACCAAAGCATTTTATGAAACATATTCATATCACTAATTATATTGCATTGCACATCTTTCTAACTAAAAGCATTACTTCATGTTGCATAACTAGTAGTTCTAGATCTACTGATATCTATGACAAAATTTCAATTGCAATCTAATTTTATTAAAACTCATGCATTCCATGAGACCACATTTCTTTGAGACATTTTTCAAACTGCTCATTTCCTTGTCTATGTTGCCACATTTTGCATTTTCTTATCATGCATCACCATGAGACCATATTTCTTTAAGGAATTTTTTCAATCATCTCACTGCCATGTCTATTTTACCACATTTTTCATACATGTTTACCAAAGCATTTTATCAAACATATATATTTATATTGTTCATTAAATTGCATTTCCCATAGATTTCAAATTCAAAGCATTACTTCACATTGCATAACTAATAACTAGATGCACCGATAGATGGCAAAATTTCAATTGCAATCTATTTTTTTTTAAAGTCATCCTATTAAGTGTAGTTGTGCAATTACTTCACACACCCTGTCAATGAACTAGGAGAAATTGTCAATTGAATTTTCTTGTCATGCATTCAATGAGACTATAATCCATATTTTCATAGGTCTCACGAAATTATTTAAATGTTTGATTTAAATAATTTTGTCTTAAGTCTTTTATTATCACAAAGAGGACAATTATCATGCATATAATGATATTCTTAAATACTTATAAAGAAAGTATGGCAGTGCCACATTGCATAATCAAACAATGAAGACTTGAAGACAGTGACAACCACATTATGATAAAGGTTAGATGAATAATCATAGTCAAATTAAGGTATTAAAAGTGTGTATCTTGCAATATTGAGAGGCACACAAAGGGAAGAGTTCAATGTTTTCAAAGGTAGCAAACTATGTAAGAGTTTGTAACAATGAATTAAATGGTAAAGGACCATCCTCATGTATGAAAGGACTTTCAGTCCATACAGTGGATAGCTAAATCTTTTATCAATAAAGAACAAGGTTCTTAGCACCATAAAATGGCATGATTTCAAGTGTTTTCAAAAGAAAAAGGGGATCACAATGCCAAATAAATGAAAGTCAAAATTCATAGAAGTTAAATGCTCATGGACAAGCAATTAGCACAGTCACCGACATTTAACAAAGAAATGCTTGGCACTTCAAATCAAATACAAAACTGTAGTGTAGTAAAATGCATACCCTTGCATTTTCACACTTGTTTGGGCCTACCTTGCTTTATTTATCCCTATTTATGTCTTAATTGGTCCTATTTTGCATCCACAAGCCCTATGAATTATAGCTTTTTTTGGCTGATCCCGACATTTTCCAATGAATAGATGATAATTTAATGATTTCATCTTAGTGTCCTTGATTTTTGGGTTAGGGCTAAAATGCCACCTGGGGCATCTTTGTCCCCCAAAGGTCTTATGACTTTGATTTTGAGGTATCTTAAATGGGGCCATTTTTGGTGTCTATACCCCAAGTTTCATGACTTGGGACTAAGATGCCACCTAGGGCGTCTTAGTCCCCCTTGAATTATTTTTGGGATTTAATTTCAAATTCTGGTGGGATTTAGCCTCCTTTATTTAATGAATTCATATGTCAGCTTGGTGTTGTGTAATTTTAGGATATTAAGCATAGATAAGTATAAATACAAGGTTCCCTCTCTCATATTTTCACCTAGCAAGATAACAAGCAATCTAAGAATCCAAGCATTCAAGCATTCCAACATTCCAACATTCAAGAGAAATTTAGTAAGCATTTGGAGCCATCATCAAGATTCAATCATCATATCAAAGATATTCTTGCATCGTGTGTGTTGTTGTGCTAACATTTGTGATGTAGGGTTTTGATTCAAGCAAGCGATTCAAGTCCATATCCATCAATCATTTCTTTGATTCAAGATCCATATCCATTGTAGCCATTTCACACAAGTTTGCAGACTTTACAACAAGGGTTTGATCTAGGTTGAAGACTTGAAGATCATTTGGAGTGCAAAGTTGCAAAGTTACAAAATTACATTTTAAAGTTGTCATCTTCATGGAAACTCACATACAGGTCAAATCTGAAGGTTTCAAAACCTGAGATTAGAGAAGGAAGAAAAGACTTCAAGCCTTAGGACCACATTCAGAGTTTTCAAAATTTCTGATTGGGACTAAGACAATAGTAAAGGCATCTTAGTCCTCCTGAGGGTATTTTTCATATATTCTTCCAGATTCAGTTCTGACATTTGAAGATTTTGTATTTTCCCTAGAAAATAGCAGCAGGACTAAGACAACAGTAAGGGCATCTTAGTCCTCCATAACACTTTTTGGAAGCTTCTTTGCATTTCTAGAATCCTCACAACATCTCCATATTTCCTAGGTACATACATCCTAACTCCATGTTGCATGTTGCATAATTCCATCATTTGCATCTTTCATTTAGCTTGCATTGTTAGACTTTGTGAGTTGAATGCTTTTTTTTCTTTTCCAAGCATTTGCTTGGTGGTGAACCCCTAAAATTTAAAAAAGCCCCCTCCTAGGTCTTCCTTGTTTTGAATTGACTCACCTTGTGAGGTTGATAGTCAATCCAATTAGGACTCCTAGGACATTATTGAATGATTGTGGGAGAAGAGTGATACCATTAGTCACCCTTTTCCACATGAATCATTTTGGTGAACCCACCTCTTTGGAGCATTCATTTTCTGATTTGGAGTCTATTAAAGTCTTAGATCTATATTGCATTCATTCTTGCATTTTATTTTGCATTAGTGAAATTGCATCTATGGTTTCTCATATTTATTGAAATTGCATCTAGGGTTTCTTATATTTGCATTAGTGGAAGTGCATACAGGTTGAATTTTTTATTTTTTACATCATTTAATTTCATTCAAAAAATAAAAAGTGCATTGTTCATAATCTTAATTGCATTTAGAAACATTCTTATTGCATTCAAAATTGATTTTTTTTTTGCATTACCTTTGCATTCAATTGCTTATTACTAGTTAATTTTTCTTGCATTCATTTGCACATTTTCCTGTTTCTAAACATCAGTATCCTTAATAGGAAATTTTTAAACACTATAGACAATCTAGAATTTTCTATTTTTCTGAGAAAAACCTTTGCTAGGACTAAAATTCCCTTCATGGCATCTTGGTCCCTCTTAGGGTTTCTAGCTCAGAATCCTCTCTTTGTTGTTTGTTGTTTGTTTCAATCCCTGGAACTTCAAAATTCCACTAGTAGGACCAAGACACCTTTACTGGCGTCTTAGTCCTTGTTGATTTTGACCTTCTAGTTTGAAGATCTGAAATTTATTTTATGTGCTTCGGTTGGCTGCTTTTAGTTCTTTGTTTCAGTTTGGAGAATTGTTGTTACCTCAATTTCTTTTATTTCAAGTGTAATTGCAAACATAGGATATTGTGTTCATTGCACTTTTTGTGGTTTATCCCTTGTATGAGTTGTAGTACTTGGTGTCCTACTGCTAATACTATGGTTAGGCGAAGTGCAAGACTCATGTCATCCCACGATAAAGCACTCATTGTGGATCTTAGGTTATCAAGCTCTCTTACTTCTGGTGTTGGTATTAGTTCACTAGGTATGGACCATACATTTAATACCTCTTTTGCTATACCTACCTTACCTACAAGTGCTATGTCAAGTGTTCAAACAATGGTTGATCATATCCCTGAAGAAAACATAATGAAAATGTATGAAGATTTAGCTCATTTAGAAGATAGTGTGAGTTTGAAAACATTTCCAACACCGTTATACTTGCCATAGATAGTATTCACTACATGATGGAAAGTGATGAAGGGTTGGAAGCTGTGTGTATCCTACCTCACATATTTGGAAAAAATCTTCATTCCACCACTAATGGTGCTCAAGCTTAAAACAATGTGCAAATCCAAGGGGGAAGTCAAACTCCTCCCCTCTCAACCATAACATCCATTCCAACATATACCAATCCTCAAGTGACCACAACGATGCAACCAACTAGCAAAATCCTTCCTACCTCAAACATTTCTACTAGTGCTCCTTATACCTATGTGGCATCTAATCTTATATCTCCTCTCATAAGCAATCCATTCAAAGATTCTTCCAACACATACACACCACCACCATATTCACCTCCATCACAAAACATAAGCAGTGATCCTATCATTAACCACCTTTTATAAATCCTTTCATCCATTCAACGCCAAGTTTCCACCATAAATCAAACTCAAAATGGTCCACCTTCATACTATGTCAAGAGTAACCCACTATCCTTGGAGATATTGAGAACTCTAATGCCACAAGGTATATAAATCCTTAGATTTGAGAAATATGGAGGAAAGGGAGATCCTGCTAATCATGTTAATGTCTTTATTGCTTTATGTATTGACTTTATCCTTGAGGACAAAATTTTGGCTAAATTTTTTCCCTAATCCTTAAAAGACATGGCCTTGGACTGATTTTCGGCGTTATTGAATAACTTAATTTGTTCATTAAATGAAATTTTTAAGGCCTTTTTTAACTGTTTCCAAGTGCATATGGTTCCTAAAATGACATTAGCTAATTTGATGAGATGTAAGCAAAATGAAGGTGAAAAAGTCATTGAATTTATTTCACACTACCAATCACTTTATTCCCAATTCAGTGTGAAGATTCCTGATTCCCACCTTGAAAATATGTTCACAAAAATTATCCAAAGTAATATAAGAGACAAGCTCACCATGATGAAATTCCCTTCCTTCATGCACTTGTGCATTGCCCTTCGAGATTATCAGAATTCCATAGGTAGTAGTGAACTGAAAAACACCTCTACCTATCCTAAAAAGTCTAAAGCTTCAAACCAAAACACCTACCAACCTTTCAAAAGACAAAATAAAAGTTTCCTTCAACTAAATTCTACCTTTCAACCTACCCAACCAGTTGATACCCAAGTAGCTACTATAAAGAAGAGTAATCCTTATATCTTTGGGGATCCGCAAAGACAATTTACACCCTTACCCGACACACTTCACAACATTATGACCTAGCTATTAAACAAAAACATGCTTACCTTACCTTTTGTTCGATCCCTTGACCCTAGCAATCCCTTACCTCTAAGCTATAGACACAATGCATGTTGTGCTTATCACCAACAAAAATGAAATGATATAAAACATTGCAAGCATCTTAAACATCTTGTGCAAGACCTCATTGATTCTAATCATATCCAAATTGGAGGTGTAAATGAAAAAAGGTAACAAGTCTGTAGCTCCTCCTAACCAAAACTTGCAAATATTTACCAATCCCATGCCCAACCATAATATTTCATTTGCTAAGGCTATTAAAACTAAGCCCGATGTGATGAATGTTGACACAGATGATGAGAATATGAACAATAATGAACAAAATCCTACAGATGATGATGAATAGAGTCATATGGATACTAATGACCAAAGTTCTATTAATACAATGATAGGAGTGATTGACATCAATCCTCGTAAATAGAAAACCATAATGCCCATTGACATTAATTTCTCTTCAAAAGAAACAATTAAACATTTACCTGATAGTCCTCTTTACATAGCTAGCAGAATCAATAACAGGCCCACTCCTAGGATTTTAATTGATCCCATTTGTGGAGAGAATGTGATCATAGAAGAACTCTTATATGTGCATGAACTTACTCAAGATGGATATGATAAACCGAAAGCATGGAATAAAATGCATGATGGTTTTTCTTGTGCTATGATGGGCTTGATCACACTCCCTTTACAAGTAGGACCAGAGAAATTAAATGTATCATTCTCTATCATATCCAATTCAAAGCAATTTCATGTGAATTTGGGCTACAAATGGCTTAACTCCATGAAGGTGGTCCCATCCATTGTCTATAAGTGCTTAAAGTTTCCAGTCAGAAATGAAATATTTACTGTGAACCATAGTGGCTTTAGACCCCTGTCTTCCCATGGAAACTTTTCCTTAGATTATTTTTGGACTAAGCCTATGGAACCTATAAGACCCTGTGAAGACTTCCTTTTCCTATCCTACCAAAATTTCAAAGCAAAATGCATAGCAAGATTATCCCTTGAGAATTTTCATCCACCCATGATTGAACCTTCACCCCTTGAAGAAAACAATAGTGAACCTAAAGTCCTTCCAAAAAACCAAGACCCATCCATGAAAAATCCCTTACCTATTTCCTACAAAAGACCTAGAGAAAACCAAACAACTCCTAGTCCACCTCCTAAACAAATTTATAAAGCCAAAGAGAAAGTGGTTGAACAACCTTCCATGATTTCTTCTGTTCTTCCTTAACAAGAAGAAAAGGAACCTATGGTTGAAAAAACCACTCCTACACAAACACAACTTGAAAACCATAATAAAAGGAACAAAAACTCTAGAGAGCATAGGCATAAGCATTGTGCTATTGCTCGAAAGATGAATGATGAGAAAAACATTTAAAATCAAAATCTAAACTTGACAAAAGCAATAAACGATGACCCTCCTCTCTTACCAGAAAAAAAAAAGTTATGTCTCTAACACAACAAGGACTAGAACCTTCTATTGATATTATCATTCATCCTCCTATTGTGGTTAACTTGGATGACAATGAGGAAACTGCTAAAATTGATGAGCAAGTGCATAATCAGTTGAATTTTCTATTTTCCTCTTCCATGAGCTTAAACGATAACAACCGTGATCATCCTCCTAAATCGAGTGATGCACCACATGTTGAACTTGGTGATTCTCCTAGTACAACACTTGATGGTGTCCCTCTCACTAGTGATCTGTATTCTACATATAATGAACAATACTGAGATGCAGATGACCTGTTGGATGGTTGACTCGCATGTGCTTTACTAGTCTTTTCTCTTTTCTTTTTCTTTTTTCTTTTCCTTTCCTTTTTTCTTTCTTTTCACTTTTGCTTGCATGTGTGTAATGTGATCCCCCATGATGTTTAGTTTGATGTTTCTCTCTCTATGTGAATTCCTCTATTTGTACCTTCATTCTTCTATATGTCATATACTTTTTCCTTTTCATTGATCTTTTATCTTTTCTTTTCATTTTCATTTATGTCTTGTGTTTTCCTTTTGGGGATGAACACAAGTCGTCAAGACACCCTATGTCTCTTCCATGTTGACCCAAAATATTTTTCCTTATCTTTTCTTTTCATTTTCATTTTTGTCTTGTGTTTTCCTTTTGGGGATGATGCAAGGCATCGAGACACCCTATGTCTCTTCCATGTTGACCCAAAAGATTGTTCCTTATCTTTGCTTTTCATTTTCATTTTTGTCTTGTGTTTTCCTTTTGGGGATGGTGCAAGGTGTCAAGACACCCTATATCTCTTCCATGTTGACCCAAATTTTTTTTCATTTTTTTTTCACTCTCTTTGTGTCATTCTTCCAGTTCTATGTGTATTTTGGTAATGATGGCAGTTCTAAGCTCTCTAATATCAATGCAAGAAAGATAGATACTGGCCTCGAATCCATAGATCCCTTTTGTGTTTCCAGGGGGCAACCCTCTTTCCATTTTTCCTTTTCATTTTTGGCTACTTTAAGGTAATTTCTCATAGCATGGTGTTAGTAATTTCTTTAAAGTGGGGGCATACATTGGCATTATTTTGGCATGATTTCAATTTTATTTTTCCTTTTCAGGTTCCTTGATGTGATTTTCTTATTTCATGCAATGTGTTTTTCCTCTTTGTGGTGACATTAGGAATAATGTCCTTCAAGAGCTAGATCTATCTCAGCATATTATATTCCTCTTAGTGGTGATGTGACACATTGCATTCCCTAAGTTGTGAATCTTTTATCCTTTGATTGGTCCTCTCTTGGAGACATCAAGAACAATGTCCCCTAATATTAAGACCTCGCATGAGCTAAGCAAAGTCCCTTTTTAACATTCCTCTTTATTGTTGTATTTTTATTTTTGTCCTTATTAAAGTCATGGAGGTATGGCTTTGATATGGACTTCCTAGGGCTCACCTAGTGGACACCTAGCTTCACTAGCCCTTGTGAGCGTGCATTTTTCTTTTTGTCCTTATTAAAGTCATGGAGGTATGGCTTTGATATGCACTTCCTGGGGCTCACCTAGTGGACACCTAGCTTCACTAGCCCTTGTGAGCATGCATTTCTCTTTTTTTCCTTATCATATTCATGGGGGTATGTCTTTGATATGGACTTCCTAGGGCTCACCTAGTGGACACCTAGCTTCACTAGCCCTTGTGAGCATGCATTTTTATTTTTGTCCTTATCATAGTCATGGGGGTATGGCTTTGATATGGACTTCCTGGGGCTCACCTAGTGGACACCTAGCCTCACTAGCCCTTGTGAGCGTACATTTTGTTTGCATAGTGGACAACGCGTTCCAATTGTAAACCTCTTTCAACCTAGACTCAGTCCACCACATTGGACGACCAGTCAAAGCTTGATTCATTGCATTTTTCCTTTTTCCTTTTTTCATCTTTGATAGTGTATGTTTGTGATTTTATTATGGCTTCATATATCATACGTAAGCATGTTCCTTTGTTCTTATGTTGGTTTTCCATAGGATCTTGGCCACCCTCTTGATTATTGTCATCCTATCTTACTAGAATTCATACATTTGAACCCCTCTTGATTGTGCGTTTGACTACTTTAGTGAGAGTTTGAAGCAAGTTCATCCTCTCACTAAAGTGGGGGCTAAATATAGTGTAGTAAAATGCATACCATTGCATTTTCACACTTGTTTGGGCCTGCCTTGCATTATTTATCCCTATTTATGTCTTAATTGGTCCTATTCTTCATCTACAAGCCCTATGAATTATATCTTTTTTTTGGCTAATCCCAACATTTTCCAATTAATAAATGATAATTTAATGATTTCATCTGAGCGTTCCTAATTTTTGGGTCGGGACTAAAATTCCACCTAGGGAATCTTTGTCCCCTAAAGGTCTCAAGAGCCTAATTTTGAGGTATCTTAAATGAGCCCCTTTTTGGTGTCTATGCCCCAAGTTTAATGACTTGGGACTAAGACGCCACCTAGGGAATCTTAGTCCCCCTTGAATTTTTTTTGGGATTTAATTTCAAATTCTAGTGGGGTTTAGCCTCCTTTATTTAATGAATTCATATGTCAGCTTGGTGTGGTGTAATTTTGGGATATTAAGCATAGATAAGTATAAATACAAGGTTCCTTCTCTCATATTTTCACCTAGCAAGATAACAAGAAATTTAAGCATCCAAGCATTCAAGCATTCCAACATTCAAGAGAAATTTAGTAAGCATTTGGAGCCATCATCAAGATTCAAGCATCATATCAAAGATATTCTTGCATCATGTGTGTTGTTGTGCTAATATTTGTGATGTAGGGTTTTGATTCAATCAAGCAATTCAAGTCCATATCCATCAAGCATTTCTTTGATTCAACATCCATATCCATTGCATCCATTTCACACAATTTCAAAGACTTTACAACAAGGGTTTGATCTAGGTTGAAGACTTGAAGATCATTTGGAGTGCAAAGTTGCAAAGTTACAAAATTGCATTGCAAAGTTGTCATCTTCACAAAAACTCACCTACAGGTCAAATTTGAAGGTTTCAGAACCTAAGATCAGAAAAGGAAGAGTAGATATCAAGCCTCAGGACCACATTTAGAGTTTTCAAAAAAATTGATCGATACTAAGACAATAGTAAAGGTGTCTTAGTCTTGAGGGTATTTTTTAGAAATTCTTCTAGATCTGGTTCTGACATCTAAGATTTAGCATTTGCCCCAAAAAATAGTAGCGGGACTAAGACAATAGTAAGGGCGTATTAGTCCTCCATAACACTTTTTGGAAGCTTCTTTGTTTTTTCTGGAATCCTCACAACATCTCCATATTTCCCAAGTACATACATCCTAACTCCCTGTTGCATAATTTCATCATTTGCATCTTTTATTTGGCTTGCATTGTTAGATTTTGTGAGTTGAATTATTTTTTTTCTTTTCCAAGAATTTTCTTTGTGGTGAACCACTAAAATTTGAAAAAGCCCCCTCCTAGGTCATCCTTGTTGTGAATTGACTCACCTTGTGAGGTTGATAGTCAATCCAATTAGGACTCCTAGTACATTATTGAATGATTGTGGGAGAAGAGTGATACCATTAATCACCCTTTTCCACACAAATACAAAAAAATAGTCAACTTTAAAGGGTAGTCTTTGACAAAAAAAATGAAGAGAAAATGAAAAGTTATTATGGTTGTAGTAGGGTACAGTTTAGAGTTTGAAAAATTTGACAATCATGATTATAAGGAAAATATTCTTTGGTTTTAGTTGTGCAAACATAAGAAGGAATAAAAGATAGTGACTTCAAGCTATTTCAATGCATAGTGATTACATTGCATTGAAAATCTTTAAAACTCAAAGCATTACTTCACATTGCATAACTAATATAACTAGTTGTTTATAGATGACAAAATTTCAATTACAATCTAATATTTTTGAAAGTCAACCTAAGTGCAACTCTTATGCAATTACTTCAAATTGCATAACTAATAACTAGGAGTAGCTTCCAATTGCATTTTATTTTCATTGCATTCCATGAGACCACATTGATTTGAGGCATTTCCCTAAGGCATTTTTTCAAATCCTCTATATAAGTTTACATGAATTCATGTCTATTATATCATTTTTTTCATTTTTTTCTTCAAAATCCTAAAATTTAAACTTTTATATGCAACTTACATCTAATTCAATGTTGAATTCTATGTATAACAATGAATATTAATAAAATCATCAAATGAATGGTCTATATTGTCAAAAAAAATAAAAATATAAACATCTAGCTAAAATGAAGAAGAGTGAATTAAACTAGCCATGATGGAAATGGACTACTATAAGAAATGAAAATGTAATTCATAAGAAAGGTTGTGTTAAGTTGATTTCCTCTATATAAGTTAACATGAATTAATCTAAATTATGTCATGTTTTTCATTTTTTCTTCAAACTCGTAAAAAATTAATTTTTTTTTATGCAACTTCCATCTAAATTAATGTTGAATTGTATTAAAAACTATTATGATTAATAAAATCATGAAAGGAATGGTTTATATTGTCAAAAATAAACAAAAAAACTCATTATAAACATTTCAATTGTACCAAAATGAATATATTACTTGAGAAAATGAAAAATGATGTAGAAACTTCAAATTGTCTTCTTCTATGTTTTCTAGCATGAAAATTGGTGCTAAAAAGGAGATGGATCAAGCATAGTTTGGTACAACAAGTCAATTGCATAAAAAGGAATTTTTGAGTTGGATAAAGTGCAGAACCAAAAAAATGCAAAGAATCATGAGGTCAACTCCCTTTTTACCATTTTTTGAAAAAGGAACATTTGGTGCTTACCAAATTTGGTGAGTGCCATATGTGATGCAAAATTTGATACATTTTTATGACTTGAATATTTAAAACAAGCAAAACTAAGAACACACCATTTAACTACACTTGGGTATAAGTAAAGGTGATAAATTTCTAGGACTTAAATATTTAGAAGGATTACAATTGCAAATATCAATTATGATACTTCTAAGACTTGAATAAAGAAGGATTATAATTAAAAATAGATAATATGTCATGATTTGTGATACAAGATTATAGGTTATATCCTTCAGAGAGTGGGTTAAGCATCTAGGGGATGAAAAATGTATAAGTGGGATCTGATTTTAGATATTTAGAGATATGTGATCAAAACCCTCAACCATATACCTTAAACCCTAATCCCTCTAACCTCAAACCTTAAACCCCCAACCCTAATTTCTCAACCTTAATCCCTTAATCCTCAAACCTTAAACCCTCAACCCTACTCCCTCAAATGTCAAACCTTAAACCCTCATCCCTTCAACCCTAATCCATCAACCCTCAACCCTTAAACCCTCAACTTTCAACCCTCAACACCTAAACCCTCAACCCTCAAGCCCTAATACCTCAACCCTCTATCCTATCAATTAAACTCTCAACCCTAGATGCTCAACCTTAATCCCTGAATCCTCAAACCTTAAACCTCAACCCTATACCTTCAAACCTAATCCCTCAACTGTCAACCCTTAAACCCTCAAACATTAAACCATTAACCATAATCCCTTGACCCTATACCTTAAACCCTAATCCCTTAAGCCATAAACACTAAACACTAAACTTGAAACCCTTGACCCTAATTTTACAATCCTATGCCTTAAACCATAAACCCTCTACCCTCTACCCTACACATTAAATCCTTAACCCTAATCCCTCAACACTATCCTTTAAACATGAATCTGTCAACACTCAACCCTTAAATTGTAATACCTCTACCCTCAACCCTTAATTATTAATGCCTCAACCCTCAACCCTCTACCCTCTACACTATACATCAAACCCTCAACCATAAGTGTGAGAGACCAAAGTGAGAGAGAGAGAGAGAGAAAGACCTGACAGGGATAGAGAGAGAGGGAGTGTGAGGCGGTTGGAGTGCTAGAGAGTTGTTTAGGTAGGGTGAGAGGGAGTGAGACTTGGGAGCAAGATAATAATACATCGGATAAAGAGGGTTATCTAGTTAGGATGGAAGGGAGAGACCTGAGAGAGGGAGAGGTGGTGGGAGGGATATTTTGAGGGAGATAATTAAGAGAGAGGGAGTATGAGAGAGGGGGTTGGAGTGAGAGAGAGTAGTCTAGGTAGGGTGGGAGGGAGTAAGACCTGAGAGAGAAAATTTAGAGGGAGAGGGGTTGGGAGGGATATTTTGAGGGAGAGACCTAAGAGAGAGGGAGTGAGAGAAACTTTAGAGAGATACCTAAGAGATGAGAGGGAGAGAGAAAGATAAATACCTAAGAGAGGGAGTTGGAGTGAGAGATAGAAAGACTTGAGAGGGACATAGAGGGAGTGTAAGAGAGGGGTTTTAAGTGAGATATTTGTCTAGGTAGGGTGGGAGGGAGTGAGACCCGAGAGAGAGAGAGAGAATTGAGAGGGAGAGAGAGTTATCTAGTTAGTGTGGGGGGAAGAGACTTGAGAGAGGGATGCTAAGAAATGTAACTCAAATTTACTAGCTTGATCGACTTCCTGGAGCAGTTATGATTTTCCCTTTAATGGATTGACATTTAAAGTTCGGTAGGAAATAGTTTTTTACTTAAGTCATTGGGTTGCAAGTTTTCCTAACTTAAGTTGCACACTTCTAAAGTTTCATAACCTCCTGACTTAGCAACTTTGAGGTTCTCTTTGTTATTGGTGAGTCACGGGTTTTGAGAACTTCATAACCTCTGACAAGAGGTTTTGAAGTTCAGGTTTTTAGTGACATAGAAAATTTGAAGCCAATGGATGTGGGGACCACTTGGAGTGGTAAAGTGAATATCAAAGAGATATCCTAATAGGGTGATGTATTGTTTCTTTCTCGTGGGTGTCTTGGTGGGACCCAATTGGTGTCGAGCTAGAAAGTGGTAACTGGTTGACTATTTACTACAATTGCTCGTTAGAAGTTGAACCAAGCCGTTTCTTGTTGGAATGTTGTAACTATGGTTGAGAATGAATGTTATAAACCCTAGAACATTCTACAATGAAGAGAGAGATAGAGGTTGAAAGGGGGTTATGCTGCTAGATTCTCTCCGAATGGAACAAGATGTAAATCTCTTGTAAAGGCTTAGAGCTTGTAATTGTATTTGTAACTATACTTTTGTTGCTAAAAAATATAATGGAAATCTAGGATTTTGGAGTGTGGGGTTTTCTACCTATAAGGGTTTTCCCCATGTATATCTGTGGGTTCATGAATTTTGTTTCATCTTTCATGTTTGTTGATTCTGGTTGTTGAATCTGTTTGTGCACATTGTTTGAACTAGTTAAATTTGCATGAGTTTTTCTCAAAGGGATTAATGTGGGAAATGAACTATGTTTGATTCCACTTTGTGGCATAGTAGTACATGTCTTTTTGGAAATCTAAAGGAATAAAAGTTAAAAAAGGAACTACTCTTCTTAGATGTTCTTTTTGAGATGACCAAAATTTCCTAACAAGTGGTATTAGAGCCTTTCTTCTAGGATTTGTTTTTTGCTTGCATGTGCAGGTTTGTGAGTTGCATGTATTTGCATGTGTGTTGCATGTACTTGCATGGACTCACATGTGGCTTTCATGTTCTTTCATATTGATGCATCTAAGAATTCCTCGTGTTTTTGGTTTTGGGTGTTCCTTCTATGAAGGTTTCTTAGCCTAGTAGGCTTGAGGAAATCTGGAGGAAATGACTAATGGATTGATCCTTTGGTGAGTAGAAATTCTTTCTCTTTTGTTTGAGTTTCAAGATACAACATGCAATATGAAGGATGGGGAAGATGGAGAAATTGGAACTGGTCATACTAGAATATAGTGATCTAAGGTATCTAGTTGGTAGTGGTATAATCCTAATGCATGGGGTGGAATATTTTGCTTTGTGGTTGTGTTGCACCAACAATTTAATATTGGGTGTCTATGTGAGAGGCTCCTTGATGATATATAGACATTTGGTTTTTCATTCAGCCATGGAGTAATGTGCTTATGTTGGGTGTTTTTCTTGGCATTGGAAGGCATAGTTTTTTTATTATCTTGATTGTAAGTAGGCTATGGAGTTTCTCATTGGATGATCTGAAAGCTCCTGTAGTAGCTTGTCTCCCTTGGATGCACGTACATGTTGGTGGTTGTGGAGTACCTGGCCTGAAATGGGATTGGAGTTTCTGACTTCCTTTTCCTCTCATGGATGTTTTGTACCTGCATTGTTTAGACTTGTACTTCTAGGTTTGATATTTTTTTATAGGTTTTCTTAAAAATATATGGTGATGCTCATTCATGATAATGCATTTTCTAGTTTAACCATTATGGTGTTTCATTTTTTTGGTCTTCCAGATGTGAAGTGGGTATGGATGTGCATGGTTTTTTTTCAAACACAATGTTTTTGTAGATTTTACATGGTCAAAAAAAACTTGTGAATATGTGGAGTTGTTGTTAATCTATTTTCTGGACCTTGGTCTTTTGGGGTGGTACTAGATGAGATAGTTGTAGTTTTGCATACATGCTTTATGGATGGTAAGATAAGGTGTGATTCCATCTTTGCATGAGACTGTTGGTATGTGGTTTGTCACTCAACATTCTTGTGGTGATTCTTGGTGGTTTCTTTGACTATGGTGCTCATTGTGGACATGATTGGAAAATTGGATTTGAACTTGATCTGGTGTTTGAGTCATGTTGTCTACATGGTAAATTCTATTTGAGATATCAGTTTTGCAGTTTTAGTGTGATGATGGGTTTCCATGATATATTGAATGGATCCATGGCTTGTGCAATGTTGTGGGTTGTCTTTACCTACATGTTTGTTGTGGGACAACTCAAAAGTGGATTGTCTATATCCGCAAGACCTGATTCTATGATGGTGCAGACTTGTTAGCTAGCCTTGTATGTGGTCACTTGTGCATTGGTGTAGTTGCTTTGATATGTGAGGATGGTTGGTGTTGAGTACCTAGATAGTCAATTATGGGGACCTATAGCATGTTGTATCACGATGTCATGGATAGCTTGGATACACTGCCTTGTGTAATATTTTGACAGTGATGGTTTTTTCTACTTGGTTTGAAGATCTTGGTGCCACTTGGTTTATTGTCAGATGGACATGTTGATGAGTGGACTTGGAGGATTTTCAATTTATAGATGTTTGGTCATAATTCTTGGAGAGCTCGGTTGTCATGATTCAGTAGGAGATTTAGCAATGACTGTGGATTCATCACTTAGTGGTGAATGATCTTCTTTAGTGTTGCAAAAGTTACTAGGAGGAGCTCTTAGATCTTGTTACTATATAAGGGTTCTTTCGTATTTGCATGAACACTATTTGAATATGTGTAGAATCTCAGAACCATGGATGACTCTTGAAGTATTTGGTTGAGGTGTTCGCGGTGCTTGACAGGTGATGTTGGTTTAGATTTTGTTTGCTTAATTCCATGGTATACTCTTGATTCCATATTAGAGTTTTGGCATGATGTATTTCTCTTCAGACCATGGTATGTTCACTTGGAGTATGTGATCTCCTAAGGGGGATGTTAGATCATGATTTCATGATAAGTTCTCAATTCAAATGATTGGAGCGTTGATTGTGGTTTGGTGATTCTATGTGTTTTAGGTGCATTGGTCATATGCTTGAGAACTTCATGATGGTGTAGTGATGCATTTGGAGTTTAGCATGAGATGATAATTTGTAGATTCTCATGGATACATGGAGAATAAGGTGAGGTTGTAATTTTATTGAAATGAGAGAAGTGTTATTGACGGTTACTCTTGATGAATATTTCAACAAATTTTTTGAGGAGCCTACACCTTGGTTGGACATGAGTTCAACATAAACCAATGAGGAGATTTCTCTTGGAGAAGTCATGAGGAATTGGTTACCTTGGATCTCATTCCCCACTCTTGGTCTACTTAGAAGCTTATCATTTGAAAGGTATTTCCCATTATTTCTTTCAGATGTGTTATGTTCATGCTTTGATTCTCATGGAATGAGTTGAATCTTGGTGATTGGATTTGGATACTCATTTGAGGATTGGTTTAGCATGTGTCTATATGTTGTATCTTTCATAGATATGGATCTTGAGCTCTGTAGTTAGTTATGAAGGATTCATTTGAAGGATGTTTAGCATGGTTATCTCCTTGTGCTTTTGTATGTTTTAAGATATCATTTATTGATGAGAATTGTTAGGAGATGGTTTTATGGGCTGATTTCTTAAGATGGAAATGAAAGAGTTTGATATTCTTGGAGAAGCTTGCATCCATGTTGATTATGTGTTATATATGTTGTGTTTGATCTTGGAGATTGAACTGTTGGGTGTTGTTATGTTGTTCTCTTTGGGGTGTTTTGAAGGAGATCATACTTGACATAGTTGGAATTTAGAGGTGTATGTAGGAGGATTTTATATAGGTACATGATGTGAAGAGGTGATCTCTTTGGTCTTGGTTGTATTCTTGGATGTTTGGTTTCACATTACATTGGTTTGAGGTTTTGTCAGAGCTAAGTGATCACTAGCTTGTAGTCATGTGTTTTCGCTCATGTTCTTGGGTGATGACATGGAGGTTCTTAATATTTTTCTTTTGTTGGGTGTGGAGAACTTGGGAGAGCTATGAAGACTTGTGGTGAGAGATATTCTTATAGGTTATTTAATTATAGGTTTTTCATATCATTGTGGATGGTTCCTTGAAACTACATGTTTACACTCTCTATGTTATGCCATTGGGAGACTTGGTATGCCTTTATATTTTTAGATTTATTACCCATGCAGTGGGAGTTCCTAAATATGTTTGGTCTTCTTTGACTAGTTTGTACATGGAGCCTGTATCTACGATTGATGGGTTGGATATGTTGCTAGCATGAGTTTATTGATGAGGATACCTATGAGGTATGTGTGATTGGATGGATTATAACTTTATTTTTGTGCTATTTTTAGTCACATGGGTTGATCAGTTGGATGGGAGTAGTTAGTTTTCTAGAGAGTGACTTCATGGTTGTGTTCATGTTGAGGGCTTTGAAGTTGATGTTGTGATTCTTTTGTACATCTTGTGAGAACTGTGAAGTGGTGGTAGTATGTTATAGCCTTTTTCTATCAGATGGATTTGGTGCTTATGTTCTTTAGACTAGTGCATATTCACCATGGCTCATTCCTTTCCTTTGGAGGATGGTAGGAATTCTTACCTAAGATGGTGGACATCTTAGATGTTGGTGCAGGTTTCTTAGTTGGAGCATGGAAGCATTGGTTGAGGATATTCCTGGTTGCATGAATGGTTGATATGGTAACTTCTAGCTTTGGAAGGAGCCAGTAAGTTCTTCATCAAGTGGGAGAATGTTGAGAAATGTGACTCAAATTTACTAGCTTGATTGACTTCCTAGAGCAATTGTGATTTTCCCTTTATCGACATGATATTTAAATTTTGGTAGGAAATAGTTTGTCACTTAAGTCATTGGGTTCCAATTTTTCCTAACTTTAGTCAATGGGTTCTAAAGTTTCACAACCTTCCAACTTAGTGACTTTGAGGTTCTCTTTGTTATTGGTGAGTCATGGGTTTTGAGAAATTTGTAACCTCCAACAAGAGGTTTTGAAGTTCAAGTTTTCATAAACATAGCGACTTTGAAGCTGATGGATGTGGGGACCACTTGGAGTGATAAAGTGAATATCAAAGGGAGATCCTGGTAGGGAAATGTATTGTTTCTTTCTTGTGGGTGTCTTGGTGGGACCTAAAAAGTGTCAAGCTAGAAAGCGGTAATTGGTTGACTATTTACTGTAGTTGCTTGTTAGAAGTTGAATCGAATTGTTTCCTATTGGAATATTGTAACTATGGTTGAGAATGAATGTTATAAAACCATAGAACATTATACAATGAAGAGAGAGATAGAGAGATTTTGAAATGGGGTTATGTTGTCAGATTCTTTCCGAATGGAACAAGATGTAAATATTTTGTAAAGGCTTAGAGCCTATAATTCTATTTGTAACTATACTTTTGTGCTGAATAATACAATCGTGATCTAGGAATTTGGAGTGTGGGGTTTTTTATCCTTAAGGGTTTTCCCCACATATATCTATGTGTTCATGAATTTTGTTTCATCTTTCATGTTTGTTGATTATGGTTGTTGAATCTGTTTGTGCACATTGTTGGAACTAGTTAAATTTGCATGATTTTTTCTCAAAATGATTAATATGGGAAATGAACTATGTCTAATTCCACTTTGTGGCATAGTAGTACATTTCTTTGAGAAAAACTAAAGGAATAAAAGTTAAAGAAGGAATTGCTATTCTTAGATGTTCTTTCTGAAATGACCAAAATTTCCCAACAAGGGAGAGCGGTTGGAAGGGATATTTTGAGGGAGTTACCTAAAAGAGAGGGAGTGTGAGAGAGGGGGTTGGAGTGAGAGAGATTAGTTTAGGTAGAATTGGAGGGAGTGAGACCTAAGCGAGAGATACTTGAGAGGGAGAGAGAGAGCTATATAGTTAGGGTGGGAAGAGATCTACTTGAGAAAGGGAGAGAGGTTGGGAGGGATATTTTGTGGGAGAGAACTAAGAGAGGGAGTGTGAGAGATGGGGTTGGATTGACAAAGAGTAGTCTAGGTAGGGTGGGAGGGAGTGAGACCTTATAGAGAGAGAGAGAGAGAGTTATCTAGTTAGGGTAGGGGGAGAGACACCCAAGAGAGGGAGAGGGGTTGGGAGGCATATTTTGTGGGAGAGACCTGAGAGAGAGGGAGTGGAAGACACTTGAGAGAGATAACTAAGAGAGAGGTACCTGGGAGGGAGAGATGAGAGGGAAAAGGAAATATAAAGACCTAAGAGAGAGGGGGGGTTGGAGTGAGAGATATTTTTCTAGGTAGGGTGCAAAGGAGTGAGACCTAGGAGAGAGAGAGACTACTGTTAGAGAAAGAGAGTTATTTAGCTAGGATGGGAGGGAGAGACCTAAGAGAGGGAGAGGGGGTGGGAGGCATATTTTGAGGGAGATACCTAAGAGAGTGGGAGTGTGAAAGAGGGGGTTGGAGTGATAGAGAGTAGTCTAGGTAGGGTGGGAGGGAATGAGATCTGAGAGAGATACTTGATAGGGAGAGAGAGAGAGAGTTATTTAGTTAGGGTGGGGAAGAGACCTGAGAGAGGGAGAGGGGTTGGGAGGTATATTTTGAGGGAGAGACCTAAGAGAGAGGGAGTGTGAGAGAGGGGGTTGGAGTGAGAGAGTTTTCTAGGTAGGGTGGGAGGGAGTGAGACCTGAGAGAGAGAGAATTGAGAGGGAGATAGATTTATTTAGTTAGGGTGGGGGTAGAGAACTAAGAGAGGGAGAGGGGTTGGGAGGGATATTTTGAGGGAGATAATTGAGAGAGAGGGAGTGGGAGAAACCTAATAGAGAGACTTGAGAGAGAGATACCTAAGAAAGAGAGAGAGATGAGAGGGAGAGAGAAAGATAAAGACCTAAGCAAGGGAGTTGGAGTGAGAGAAAGAAATACCTAAGAGGGAGAGAGAGGGAGTGTGATTGAGGGGGTTGGTGTGAGATTTGTCTAGGTAGGGTGGGAGGGAGTGATAATTGAGATAGAGACTTGAGAGGGAGAGAGAGAATTATCTAGTTAAGGTTGGGGGAGAGACCTAAGAGAGGGAGATGGGTTGGGAGGGATATTTTGAGGTAGATACTTAAGAGAGGAAGAGGGGCTGGGAGGAATATTTTGAGGGAGAGACCTAATTGATAGGGAGTGTGAGAGAGGGGGTTGGAGTGATAGAGTTTTCTAGGTAGGGTGGGAGAGAGGGAGACCTAAGAGAGAATTGAGAGGGAGAGAGAGTTATCTAGTTAGGGTGGGGGGAGAGACCCAAGAGAGGGAGAGGGGTTGGGAGGGATATTTTGGGGGAGAGACCTGAGAAAGAGGGAGTGGGAGACACCTGAGAGATAGATACCTAAGAGAGAGAGATGAGAGAGACAGAGAAAGATAAAGACCTAAGATAGGGAATTGGAGTGAGAGAGAGAAAGACCTAAGAGGGAGAGAGAGAGGGAGAGAGAGAGGGAGTGAGAGTGGGAGTTGGAGTGAGAGAGAGAGTTGTCTAAGTAGGGTGGGAGGGAGTAAGACCTAAGAGCGAGAGACTAATACTTTAGAGAAAGAGGGTTATCTAGTTAGGATGGGAGGGAGATAGGGTGGGAGGGATATTTTGAGGGAGAGACCCAAGAGAGAGGGAGTGTGAGAGAGGGGTTTGGAGTGAGAGTAATCTAGGTAGGGTGGGAGGGAGTGAGACCTGAGAGAGACTTAAGATAGAGAGAGAATTATCTAGTTAGGGTGAGGGAAGAAAGTTAAGAGAGGGAGAGGGGTTGGGAGGGATATTTTGAGGAAGAGACTTTAGAGAGAGGGGGTTGGAGTGTGAGAGAGTTTTCTATGTAGTGTGGGAGGGAGTGATACCTATGAGAGAGATACTTGAGAGGGAGATAGAGCTATCTAGTTACGGTCGGGGGAGAAACCTAAGAGAGGGAGAGGGGTTGGGAGGGATATTTTGAGGGAGAGACCTAAGAGAGGGGGAGTGGGAGAAACCTAAGAGAGAGACCTAAGAGAGAGAGTTGGAGAGAGAGAGAGAGACATGAGAGGCAGTGAAATAACCTATACCTAATTATTCCTTATTTAATAATTATTATAAATGACACAAGAATATATTCCAAATTAAAGAGACATAACTAGTGGATAAAGTCAATTATAGCTACACATGTCCATTAAAAAGAGTCAAAGATTCTTATATTCTCTTCAAAAGTAAAATTACAATATCATGTTCACTTGGCACCAAAGGCCATAATATCATTTCAAGGTACATTTCTCATCAAGTACTTAAATGATAGTTACATCAAGTTACAAAATAAACTTTATTAGTCTAGTGAACATTAAGGTTCTTCTTCATCGCTCACCTCCACTGGTGGACTAGAACATGGTTGAAGTGCTTTACCATCCAACCACAAAGCTTATGCTTCCATAGTATTCTTTTGACTTGAAGAATGCTCGACCCCGCAGAAAGAGTTTAGCAAGAGGACAACCTGCAAGGTGGAATTTGGTGCATTCCCAACATTAACATGAAAATTCTATCTTGTATTCTAGAAAAAGAAAATGCAAGATCTATGCTAGGAATGGTGGAGAGTGAAATCATAGAGTTCATTCATACATACATAATGGACCATATTACTTGGCCAAGCATAAAAATTGTGTTACAACAATAGCAAATGATAGGTTCTAGTAAAGAAAACCTATACTCTCTAAATTCCATTTCGGCACCCATCCCAGAAGGTAACTTTCTAAAATAACAACTATCTACCTCCTAGCAACAACTACCCATAGGTTCTTTAGTAAACTAAGGTATGGCTATTCTTTTCTAGTATATAACTATTATTCCACATGAGCCTTCAAAGAAGAAACAAAATACAGATTTATGTATTTATATCCATACTCTAAACAAAATTTAGGTTTCAGGTTTCACAAAGCATTTCAATGATCTGTCATATCATTCTTATGACTATGTCTACTTAAAATCTTAAGCATTTCCCTTGTAAAAAGTACCCAAAAAAACAAAATAAGGTATGTCACAAGTATATGTATGTACATAGACAAAGTCTATGTGCGTACATATATATGTGCACACTAATGTTAAAGTTTGTGCATACATTCTGGAATAAACATATTCAAATTTGTAATCTACTAATTATATTCTAATTAACATTTCATAGTCAAAATAAATATTCTAAGCTCAAGTTTATGATAACAGTTTATCACTTATTGTTAAAGCTTAAATTTGTTGTTTCCACATGATCATTCATTGTTTTAAGCAAGTTTTGTTTCCTACTAAAAAGACTAAACAAGTAAAATGTTTACATTATACATAGTCATCAAATGAGGTGTTTGTACATGATCGTCCATTGTGTTATCCAAGTATGTACTGTTTCTCACTAAACAAACTAAGCAAGTAAGTTTTTTACATTCTAAATAGTCAACAAATAAATTATTTGCACATGAACATTCACTATACAAAGATAACTTTGAGCAAGACAGAGTCTTTTGCAAGCATTTCTACAGTTTGCATTGTCCTTTTTTAGTCTCAGACTTAAACAATTACATTAAAAAAAATAATGCACTGTCATTTACTCTGTTTGCTATTTTGAATCTAAACAATCAAAAATCCCTATTTCATACATAGAGAAAAATTATTGTTCTTCAAATGCTATTCAGTTTCCTTTCTATAAATTTAGAACTATATGGTAGTATTAAGGGAAAAAAATAATCAACATGCTTGTTGATATCATACTCAAGCATCTACTTCAGCCATAAAACTTAAGAAACTCGGTAATCAATCCATAATTGCGCCTTTTCTAGGAAGCCTTATTGACTATGATGGCTCAGGATTTGACCCATTTCTAGGTTCGGGTGGTCCTTCAAAGATTTCAAAGAAAAAATCTAATGAATTTCTCCCTTATGACATCATAACTTACCCATATCATAAGCAATAGAACACAAATATATATCATGCAAAATCTCTTGAGACATTCAAGCAACTTGCCCCTATCAACCATGAAGATCGATTCCCCTACATGGCTTAGTAGGGTCCAAACTTACAGATTACAAGGTGTTGAGGATAATCCTCTTCATGCAAACACAACTTCAAATTTACAATAATGAAGACTTCCCTTTATTCTATTATTGACCTTTCCAATTATGGAAAACATTGTAGTAGTAAATGAAAATACAGTCAATTTCAACAAGAGATACAAAGGATGGTATCCTCTGGTAGGGTTGATCTTTGATCCCCTATGGTTTTCCATTTATCCAAGTTACACATTCTATAGAAATTCACTATTTTGATAGCTACAATGTGGCTCAAAATGGTACATGACTAATACGTAGTCACCGGAAGAAAAGACTCAAAAACATTGGTCGAGCACAAAGGCAAGCCGAAAAGATTTAAATATTAACCAAGATAGCAGATCGAAGCCTAACGATCCCTTTGTGGGCGTCGCTACTCTGTGCCATTGGCTCAAGTTGAGTCACGTACACATTCATAAATTTTTTTTTACAGATTATTGTGCTATCAATATGATAACCAAAACAATGCATTTTAATATATTTTTCCAAAAAACCAAGCTTACCTCCTTGGTTGAGCTTTCAATGAGACTTTTCCTCAGCCTTTTTCTCCACTTCTTGTCGATTTCCTTCCCAATCCATCTTCTACATTTTCCTCACTCTTCATAAAAATGTAAATCACTCCTTTGCATGCGGCTGGTTACTATCATCATGGCCTTTCTATCATGGTCGTCACCACCCCTAAATTTGAACATTAACTTAATTATTTTGCAGGTCATGACTGTCATGTTTCGGCCTTGGAATATATTTCTTGATCTTCCACATTCAATTTCATTGCATATCAGTTATCACTTACATTTCAAAATATGGATTTGATTATGAATACATATATATATGTATGTATGCATATATATACAATTATTACATATATATATATGTATACTTACATATATGTTTCTTTATACATTTTAAATGACTTCATTCACATCTTTCATTTATTCAAATAACATACACTTATATATATATATATACATACGTGTGTATTTGTGTTTTTTAAATAAAATCACTCATTTACAAGCTTTGAATAGACATTTAAATTTACTAATCATTCATTTGTAAGCATTGAAATAATTTGTATTGAAGAAAATTTCATTTTCTTATATATGCAAGTAAGTCAAAATACAAGTTATTATGCTACTTGTGGTGTGTGCATCTAGATTCCAATTGTCTTACCATTCAATCCGGCTAAACAATCCTACTTCAACCATGTTCTCATCCTTCATCCAGTCACCCTACTACAACACACACTTGCAAATTAATCAGTAACACTCAATCCTTGATGACATATATAAAAAAAGTTTTCAGATTTTCATAAAGTCAACATTAGTCAACTCCTCATATTCAACATGCAAATATTCCAGAATATCCATTTAATATTTAATTGAATTTCATTAGCAATTCAATTTTTCATATTTAAATAAATATGTAATAAAATTGGGTTATTACAGGGTGAGAGAGAGTGGGTTGGAGTGAGATTTTTCTAGGTAGGGTGGGAGGGAGTGAGACCTGAGAGAGAGAGAGACTTGAGAGGGAGAGAGTTATCTAGTTAAGGGTGGGGGAGAGACTTGAGAGGGAGAGGGGTTGGGAGGAATATTTTGAGGGAGAGACCTGAGAGAGATGACATGGAGAGAGAAATATAAAGAACTAAGAGAGGGAGTTTGAGTGAGAGAGAGAGAGAGGGAGTGTGAGAGAGTGGGTTGGAGTGAGGGAGATTTGTATAGGTAGGGTGGGAGGGAGTGAGAAAAGAGAGAGACTACTATTGAAGAAAGAGAGTTATCTAGTTAGGATGGGAGGGAGAGATTTGAGAGAGAGAGAGAGGGGGTGGGAGGGATATTTTTAGGGAGAGGCCTGAGAGAGAGGGAGCATGAGAGAGTGGGTTGGAGTGAGAGAGTAGTCTAAGTAGGGTGGGAGGGAGTGGGACTTGACATAGAGACTTTAGAGGGGGACAAAGAGTTATCTAGTTAGGGTGGGGGGGAGAGACCTAAGAGAGGGAGAGGGGGTGGTAGGGATATTTTGAGGGAGATACTTGAGAGAGATGGAGAGAGAGAGGGAGTGGGAGACACCTAAGAGAGATGTGAGAGATAGAATTGAGAAGAGATACTTGAGAGAGAGAGACATGAGAGAGAGACTTGAGAGGGAGAGAGAGAGGGAGTGAGAGATACTTGAGAGAGAGAAACTTGCGAGGGAGATAGATTTTTCTAGTTATGGTGGGAGGGAGATACTTGAGAGGGGGAGAGGGAGTGCGATATATCCAAGAGATAGAGGGTGGGAGGGATAGAGTGAGGGAGAGGGAGTTGTCTAGTTAGGGCGGGAGGGATATAATTTAAAGAGAGAGAGAGGGGGTGCAAGAGTAGTTAGGGTGGGAGAGAGAGACTTGAGAGAGGGAGAGCAGGTGTGAGAGATCCAAGAGATAGAGGGTGGGAGGGATAGAGTAAGGGAGATACTTGAGAGAGAGGCATTGGGAGGGATAGAGGGAGGGAAAGACTTGAGAGAGAGGGAGTGGGAGGGATAGAGGGAGGAAGAGACTTGAGAGGTGGATTTATCCTATACATTAAACCCTAAACCCTATACCTTAAACCCTAAGGATGGAAGACAAGGTAGAGAGTGTAGGAGAGACCTAGAGAGGGTTGAGAGAGAATGGGTACGTATTGGTTAAGAGAGAAGGAGGCAAAGAGGGAGTGAAAGGTAAAACCTTAACTATCCGTCATCGATCATAAACTAGGAACTTTAAGTGTTATCAAAGTTGTGAAGATGGACACAAAGAGAAAGAAAACTTATTTTTCATCATTGCAGCTCATTTGGTGAGCACCAAATGGGATGTGCGATTTGGAGACTGCCAAATTTGGCACTCGCTAAATGAGCTACTTATGGACATGGTTTTCTCATGAGGGTACTAAATTTTCACATATTTTTTGTCGTGCTAACCGTCACGTTTGCACATATTTCAATGCAATTTTATAAAAAAATTGTGATGATGTTAGGATCTCTTAGCTATCTAAATATATAAGGTATGTGCAGGATCATGATGGGCCAAAAAGTGGCGATATGATGCCAGGTATGTGGCTGACGAATTTTTTTACCCAAAATTGATGAAACGAAAAGAGTTTTTAAAGGAGATTCTCAAATTTTCACTAATATAAATTATGCTTTACTTTGAATTTAATAAATAATTATTATTTATTTTCTATTTGAATTATGACTAGAGTCCTGATTGATAGGCTGGTTGACAAAAATCTATAACTTTTGAATGGTATCACAATTTTTGAATCCAAAACATGCGTCGCATACTATAGGATTAAAAAAAAACTGAATTTCATGAAGTTTTGACCAAGTTAAGGTGGTTAGACATATGAGTTTTTATATTTTTAAAAATTTGTAATAAAAAATTCATAATTAATTATTTAATTGGAAAAAATTACAAAAAAATATGCATCACATCAAGACATGATTCCTCTACTTGTATCTAAAATCTTATAAAAAAATATTATCATTTTATTGTGGTTAGGGTGGTCAGACAGACACCTACTTCTTATTTTTCCTTGAAATTTAAGTACTATTGCATTGAAATTTCAAATTTTCACTAAATAAATTTTAAAAAAAAAACTTAGTAGTTTAGAAATTATATTCAATTTGCTATAGATTCTATTCTTACATATTTTTAAAATAATATAGATAACTTATTCAATTTTTATGTAAAGTTTCCTAACTTTGATTTTTCTGAATTTTATCGCCACTTAAGGGCCTATTTTTTCCATGATGATCCTGCACATACCCTATAATTTTTTTAATGTTTTGATTATGTTAAGGTTTTCATCCATAATTTCTCTTATTATTGCCTCTGTTTTTTGTCAAAAACTAGCATGTGCTAGTTTTAGGATAGATTTTTACTCGTTCATCAAATATTGAAAATAAAATAAAAATAAAACTAGACTCCTTTCTACATGTGATAAAAAAATAAATTTTTGATTAGTTTTAAAAAAAAATAGGGGGGAGCATGCTCAAATTTTAGCTTTTTAGGATGTGTCCACTTCAAAAATTCATAAAATATTATATATCCATTAAACAAATTAGCCGAAAGAAAGAGGATGAACTACATGGTGTTAGCTAATTTCTCACCATTCAAATTTTTGAAATTCTAAAAAAGGGTTAATGAAAAAGGGGGGGCCTCAAAAGCTATGCTTTTTTTTATATAAAAATAAGACCTGTTTTGGCCCCCCTCTTTTTGAAACCCTTAATCTTCATTATTTTTCAAAAAAAAAATGTAGATTAGAAAGTAGACTTAGAGCACTTCAACTCTTATTCTTGCTACTTCAAATTTTGAGTGTAACTATCTTCATTTTTTTGTGCACACCATACTTTGCTGATTTAAAAAAAAAGTGGCATCTTAAGAGCCATTTTTCTATCACAGATTGGTGCAATTACCCTATTGTCATGATTTGTTGATCAATAGTGCATATTTGATATCTCTTATGGGTGTGGCAACTCAAGAAAGGGCCACTCAAGGTATACCAACCCATCCTATTTTTTGTATTAGATTAGATGTTATATTATTGTATCCATTTATCTAAATTCTCACTTTTATGTATGTGAATTCCATTAATGAATGTACTATAGCATGAATTACATTTTGTAACATTAATTTGAGTAAGTCTCCAAATAAGTTAGGAGTCAGAAGTCAGTAGTGTTAGTTGCAAGTTCAGATTTAGCAGTTAGCAATTACATTGTTAAGTAGAAGGTACTTGTAGCATAAGCAACAAATTCATGTTATTTCCCCTATTTTACAATTTGATAGTTTACTTTCCTTCCCAACATTTATAGTTTTCATTACATATGTGACCACCTATGTTTCATTGATATAGGGCACAGTTTGGATCCTTGAATGCACATATAGTGCCAAAATTATCAAAATCTTACAAGCTCTGGTTAATAATTTAATGAAGCCTTTGTTAGGGTTTGGTGAACTATTTAGTTAGGAACTTGTCCTCTGACTTGTGTGTCTAATCATGAGTTCACCAAGTTGATTGAACATCATAAAGGCCTTACATTCATTTTTGGGAAATCAAAATAAAATTAGAAATTAACATTTAATATTTATTTAACACAATAAAATCCCCAAAATGGGTTTGGACTATGATTCCACCACCCTTGTCCAACCTATTTTGGCCCAGTTTAAAATATGTTGTTGACATTTTAGCATTTATAAATTTAAATTCATTTTATTGGATTTTGACAATTAATTTTGTGGGAAAACAAATTAATTCATATAAATATGAGTATTTTCACCAATTGAAATCCTAATGAAATGATTAAGAAATTGAGCATCCTAAAAAGTAGTCAAGAGTAGAATAAACATAATTTACAACACTTATTATTATTCAAGATTCATATTTGCAATGCATCAAGTTCATATGTGAGTATGTTCATGTTTTACGCTCATTTTTTTGTGAGTACTAACACTTGCAACACCTTCAATCAAGCAACCAATTCTCTTTGCATGATATGAGTATAATGAATTAAGTCCATCAAGGAAAGTGTATCTAAGTGGTAATTTGTAGCACTTATCAATTTATCACCTTTTTTATCCATTTTTCCTTTGCTTGACTAAGGGTAAGCACTCTTTACATCATCATAACTATTGTGGAGGTGGAAACACCAAAATGGGGTTTGACTTAAGAAAACCCCTATATAGAAAAAATGTTTCTCCCCTCTCTTGTGTGTAAGTGGCAAATTTGAAGTGTATTTGGGAGAATATTGAAGACCTAATCGCAAGATCAAGCATTCAAGCCTCCTACTTCAACAAATTAGGGAAAGTAGAATTAATCATCAAAAGATGAAGTTCCAAAGGTAATTTTTGGAAGGAAGGACCTATAGACTATGACCATCTAGTTCAATGATTCTTGAGATCTATATTCTCTGCACTAGGGTGCCACCGCCCCTATCCAAGAAATTTGAATCCTACTTTACATGTCAAGTTCCTCTATCTCTACATTTTGTTATTTTGTGATTCGTTATGTGTTTTAATTTTTTAATTACCTATACTTACATCAATTTTTTGTGTCTTCATAGTTGACCTAAGAATACATTGCATAATCAAATCAAGTTATCTCGTAATCAATCAAATCAATACCACTCCCCCAAAAGAAGAACCAAAAATTTGATCCACCATTTTGGCTCTACCATTGAGGCTAATATCCAAGTGGATGTATGTGATCAATTTTGGTTCTCTGTAATGTAATGTAGGAGAAAGTGTGATTTAGAACCTAGATCCCTTTTCTCCACATCGCAAAATTATTATTTATTTATACATCCATATCAAAATAAAGTACATCAATATTCTAAACACATGTATGTACATCAAAATTCATTAGCTATGTACATTGATCAAAAGTCAAAACTAACCCATCATCCATCTAGTTGTTGTTGGTTACAACTAATTGTATGGGGGAGCTTAGTACTCCCCTCGAGGATGTAGGTCATGTGCTTCCTCATCCTACTCTTGGTGATGGAAATTGTCCCATTGAGTGGATCTTTATGGATTTCAATTGTGTTAATCGAGACCTAGTCCTCCTTGACCTTCTCATCTATGAAAATCTTGACATCTTGGCCTCCATTAGGATAACCTACTTGTACAATCCCTAGTAATATTTTGACTCCCTACTAACCTTTGCAAGTTGTAGCACCAACTCTATCATTGCCAACCATCCTGTCTATTCCCTCATTGTGTCCCACTCTTGGTAGTACCTATCTTTTTTTATTTTTAACCATCCTCTCTCTAGATATAAAGAACTTCTCACAAGGTCAAGTTATCTCACTCCATGATGACAATGGATAGTGATCCCTGCAAGATGTCCCTCTCTATTGTAATCATGGCCATATCCCCCTCCATCCAATCCAACCTCCCCTATAGCTTAGTTATGTATCTCTTTGCAATCACTAACCACACCTCTAGGCTCTCCCTGTTATCATCTCCATCTACATCTTGTGGTGATGGCACTGAAAGAGGTGCATCATTTATTGCTAGCATCTTGAGTGATCTCTCCCATCCTCTCTCCACCTCTATCTCATCATCCTCGCTATTTAACATAATCACCTCCTCCTCCACAATCTCCTCAATTTAAATAACATCCTCCCCATCATCTCCTCCCTCTCCATGTCTTCTCACTCTACCTATTCTCACCCTCCCTTGTCATGTCCATCTAATATTCTATATATATTTTATGTCTCCAATATAGTTTTTTATTCTCCCAACTAGTTTTACTATTGAGCCTTATGTCACTCACCTAGGCATGTTCCTATCTCACCAGGCTTTGCATATATCCATGACCCTCAGGTCATCCACTTCACCCTGCATGTTCTAGATGACTTCTCTACCTATCTCTAAGAGTCCATTTTCATACATCAATATATTTGAGGCCCCTAGTTGGCTAGCTCCCTCATCATCCTAGTGAGTATATGTGGTCAATTAGTCAAGTCCTAGACAATACTAAACTATCTCATAACCTAGTCTAGTTGATACCTCTCACTTAGGTATGGGTATCTCCCTATGATATAGCATGGATTGAACATATAGTGCTAATTATTTTGAGTCCTCTTGTCATCCCCCCTCACCCTAGAAGGTCTCCACACTATGTCTCCATCATCAAAATTATCTAATATCCCCCTCTTCTATATCAAGTGTAGTGTATAAAAATGTTTTCCTTGACATTTTCACACTTTTTTGGGTCGTCCCTACTAAAATTAGGCTTCTTTATGCTTTAAATTGGCCTTATTTTGCATCCACAAGCCTTAATTAATGCATCTTTCTAAGGATAATCTTGAATTATATCAAGTGACCAATCAAAAATTAATGATTTTGGATTGTATGGCTCAGATTTAGTAATTTGAGACTCATACGCCACCTTGGGTGTATGGGTCACACCTAAGTTTTGGGGCCTCAATCTGGATTTCACATTAAACTAAGCCTTTCTTGAAAAATGTATCCCAAGCTTAGCTTAATGGGACTCATACACCACAAATGGTGTATGAGTCCTACTTAGCTTAAACCTAATTTAAATTGAAATTCTTGGTGGGATTTTATTCTCCTAGATCTGATGTCGGCTTGTAGTGTTGTAATTTTAGGAAATTTAGTATAAACAAGTATAAATACAAGGTTATTTCACATATTTTTACCAGCAAGTTTATAAGTCATCTAACACTTCTTGAGATCAAACATTATAGAAAATTGGAGTTCACAAGGGCATTCAAAAGAATTCAAGAGTGATTATCAAGTATTTTGGAGCATTATTCAAGTATCAAGCATCATGTCAAAGTCATCATGCATCATGTTTGCTTTGGAGCTAACATTTGTGATGTAGGGTTCTTTTGATTCAAGAAAGCATTCAAGTCAAGATTCATATCATTCAAGTAAGAGTCAAGATATAAATTCATGCTAGCCCCTTCATACATGTTTGCAACATCTTATTCAAGGGTTTGATGAGTTACAACATTACATATTTTTTCATTAATCATTCCTTCTATTTCATTTAATTTCAAGTTCTAATTACCAAAATGAGGTTTGACCAAGGAAAACCCCTATCCACTAACAAAGCAAAATTTTTACATCTCTTTGATATGTGATTGCAGATCTAGGTGGTTTAGGTTGAAGATCCATTGAAGAGCAAGATTGGAGAAAAGTTGTCAAGTTGTCAAAGTTGTCATTTACCTTGCAAGATCACAAAAAGTTATCTACATAGCAAAATTCAATGTTCTAGAATTAGAGATTTGGCAAGAGGGAAGCTACAAGAAAACACTAAAGGATATAAGAGTTTCATAGAAACCCTCATACTGGGACTAAATAACCACTTGTGGTGTATGAGTCCCAGTATACCTATTTTTAGACATTTTTTTATAGATCCTGATTCAATAGTTCGAGATTCTGGTTTTGGCTTGAAACCCTAAACTGGGACTCAATCACCCCTATTGGAATATGAGTCCTAGTGTGCATTAAAATAGAAATTTCTAGGATTTCAAACCTTCATTCAAGCCTCTACAGGTTTCCAGGTGCACTTCTCTAATTTTGCCAGTTTATTTTTTTTATTTGAACTCATTTCTAGGTCATTTATTTAAGTTTTGCATATCATTAGGTCTTGCATGTTACTAGTCTTTCCAAGCTCTAGCTTAGTGGTGAACCCCATTTATACCTTTTTTCATACCCTAGGACACCTTAATTGTTGTAAACAAAGAGTTTGGTAACCCTATTGGGCACTTACCCTTCTAGGATGTTTCACCTAAAAGGGAAGGAATAGGGTACAAAATCTATGTAAACACTCAAAAATTAATGTGAAAGGGATACAATGTATCTAATTAAGATCTACTAATTCACTAAACTGAAAATGGAGTGATATTATTATGCAAAACCTAAGAAATATGAAATGTTTGAAAACAAAGTGTGATATGCAAACATAAAACAAACAATCTAAAGATGCAAATAGAACTATAAGGAAATTTGTGAAATAGAATGTGTGCACCTGGGAGACAAAGAGGGACTAACTGAAGACTGTAGAGACCACTTAAATTCTTGAAATTTTTTTGTTGAAGCCTAATGGGACTAAGTCGCTAGGTGGGGCCATTTAGCCCTATTTCTAGGAAAACTTTCTAAAGCAAGAATCTGTCAGATGGGTGTCTGAAATTACAAAAATCACTGTTCAAATACTGAAGTGGGACTAAATCGCTAGGAGGGGAAATTTAGTCCTTCAGGTTTCGGGAATCTTGGGTATGTATCCTATAGCTTCAGGTCTGCAATCACTTTTTTGATGTGGGTCCAGATCTGAATCTTCAAAAATTGACCTGTAGAATATCTCCAAGCTTGAATTATGGTTGTGATGACTTGAAACACTTTGTTGAATTGTTGACCACCTTTCAACACCTATTTTCTTGATAAATCTACATTCAAAAGTCTGTAAACATTGATCCAGGTGGATCTCTAGACCCTAAAAATTCAACTATTTTAGATGTTTGTAGAAGTAGTGTCATCACAAAGAGCTCATTGAACTGGACTCAACACAACTTGAATGAGCTCAATTAGAGTTTGAACGCTCAAGTTATGGCCGATCAAAGTTCGGTCAAAGGTGGGTCAACCCAGGAACTAAGGACGAGGAAAAAGGTCAAATTTCATCATATCCAAAATTGGTCAAAATTGGCATCATTGTGTAGAGATCATTGAGAACTTTCCAATGACGTTCATTTCACGCAAAATGAAGTCCATACATGCAAAATATCGCCAGTCAAAGTTGGGTTGACTTGTAGGTACAATGACATCAACATGATGTCATCATGCTGACATGGCACCATTAAGCTAATTGGGCATTGGTATGGCCCACTTAGATTTTGAAATGTGGCACCATTCAATTGTTGACATGTGGCACCATTCAATTGTTGATAGGTGGCACCATTTAGTTGTTGACACATGGAACCTATGTGGCAAGTCAACAACACATAAAAATTCATAGTGGGGGTTGAACCCATGACCTCCCACTTACCATAAACTTCCCTCACCAATGCACCACATGAGATATTTGAACTAAATAGGGAGGAAACATTCTTTTAAAGGAGATTAAGACCTTTTAAATATAAGAAGCCGGTGGGAAAAAAACAAAACAATTCTATAAAGAATTTTTATGCCAACTAAATCCCTATTTTATGGGATTTAAAATATTATGTCGACTAAATCCATATTTTATGGGATTTAAAATATTTAAACCCCTATTAAATAGCTAATTAAAAATATACTAAATGGGTTAACATAATATTAAATGGAAAATCTTCCCTATTTAAATGATGTATCCCCTATTTAAAAGGGAAAATCCCTAAATCAAAGGGGATAAACCCTTATTAAAATACAAAAGACAAATTCCCATAATGTAAAAGCCATAATATAAAATAGGATAAGGGGGCTAAAAAAATAAATTAATGGCTCATATTTTTTATGAGAGATTTATTTTGTAAATAAGGAATATTATTAAAAATTCTTACCTCATATGGGAGATTATGGGGATTTTATGGTTTTACCCCTAATTGGAAAAATTGCTTGTATAAAAAGGGGGTAAAGGGTGAGTTTAGGCATCCAATTCTTCCTCTCATTCTTTTTGCTTGGTTAAGCATTTTTGTGAGGGAATTTTGAGAAGTAATTTGAGTTGTGATGTTGTTATGAGTCTGTAGTAGGTCCTTTCAAGGTAGAGTCAGTATTTTCACTCTTTGTAAACCATCCTTAGATTTGAGAGATTTTACGAGGGGATTTGAGTGAGATACATTTTAGGACTTTGTGGATAGGCTACAGTTCTTTGTAAGGTAGTGTTGCAAGAGGATCCTTTGGAGATTGTACTGTGAATTTAGAGCATTTTAATAGATTGGTCACTCAGTTGAGCTAGAAATTTGGAGGATACTTCCTCATACTCCCTACTTACCTTGACTGATAGTTTGGGGGCATCATCAACAACGAAGCCTGTTGCAAAGAGTCCTGATAATGACAGTAATTATCTAGAGGCATCTTATGCATCAGATCAGAAGAAACCAATGGAGTATGAGCATAACTCTTTCACACATTTCAAAAAGCACACCAAGGGAATTGGAATGAAGTTACTTACCAAAATGGGATATAGTAGAAAGGGCCTTGGAACCATTGCACAAGGCATCGTCAATCCTATCAAGGCCAAGAAAAGACCTCATAATTAAGGATTAGGATATGGAGGGATTGGTGAATCCTCCAAATCCTTTAAAAAGGCATATCCTCAGGCACACACTTTAGACTACGATAGTGAGGCTGATTCTTCTCCAAAGAAGAAAGCAAAGAGGAAGGACAAAGCTCGTAACTACTGCACCCATTGTAGGATAAGTGGGCACTAGATCAAGAAGTGTTGGAAACTGCACCCCGAGCTTCACCACTCACCAAGGCCTATTGAAGGACATAACCAATAGTAGGTTGTTGAGGAAGAGCTGTAGGTGATAACTGAAGCCACAATCCCTGAGGTAGAGGTGCAGGCAGCAGATGAGGCTACGATCCATAAGGTAGTCCAAGAGGAAACTCAACAAAAGATTGAGCAGCCAGAGAAAGAAAGTTCCTTTGAATAGCTCCGTAAGAGCTGGGAATGCTTTGCCTCTAACTGGTTGTGTTAGCTTTGTGTATGTTACCTTTTTCTTATAGTGTGGTAATATGTATGTTGATACTAGACTAGTGTGGTTTGGAGTATGAAACTCTAAATAACATTGTTTCTAACAGTTTTTTATGAAGTATTTCTCTAGAGGTTGAGATTTTGTAAGGCTCTTGAAGCTACTTCTCTTGTAATCAGAAAAGAGAATACTTTATAACTTATTATTGTAGGTTTTTTAAGGAATTGTACCTACAAATTTCAAGTGCAAAGCTTCTATTGAAGAACACTTTTAGACAAAGAGTTGTTGAGAATAGTCAATAGTGACCTTGCATGTTCTCAGCTTGAAGACTTAGACGAGGTCAATTTGAGGATAAGTTTGAACTTAGTTGAAGTTCTTGAAGGATTTTATCAATGACCTTGTTGCTTCAGATGAACAGGACCCGAGCTATATGGTGGAGCCTTGAATCAGCTATTTCAAAGTACAAAGGTGAAGAAATATTTCAGGCTAAGGTGTATATACCATGCTCGAGCAGTTGGAGGAGTAACATAAGCATGCCAAAAAAGATGGTGAGAGATGCAAAATGTGAACTACCTCGTGAGAAGCACAAAGAGACAAGTTTACCATACTCATTTTTCTTCTCACTTTGGGTATGCTAAGTTCCATTTTGAATTGCATCATGACGAGCTGTGAAGTCCTACATTACCAAAATGTAAGACCCTTATAGAGGGTAGATGTGGTGATAGGGAATCTCTTGCTGATAGTACATTGCCGAAGTGTAAGACCTCAATAGACAGATGTGGCAGTGTGGCAGTATGTATGTCCTGATGTTGAGACTATGGTGAGTGATAAGATGAAGAATGGGAGATGATTTGAAGGAACTGTAAACTTTTGGAGACCAAATTTTTTTAGTGAGGAGGATTGATCCAGGTGGATCTCTGAACCCTAAAAATCCAACTATTCCAGATGTTTGTGAAAGTAGCATCATCACAAAGAGCTCATCGAACTGGACTGAACGCAACTTGAACGGGTTTGATCGAAGTTCATATGCTCAAGTTATGGCCGGTCAAAGTTTAGTAAAAGGTGGGTCAACCCAGGTACCAGGGAGGAGGAAAAAGTTCAAATCTCATCATCTCCAAAATTGGCATCATCACGTAGAGCTCATCGAGAGCTTTCCAACGATGTTCGTTTCACACAAAATGAAGTCCGTATGTGCAAACTATCGCTAGTCAAAGTTGGGTTGAGTTGTAGGTACACTGATGACATCAACATGACATCATCATGCTGACATGGAACCATTAAGCTGACTAGGAATTGGTATGGTCTACTTAGATTTTGACATGTTGCACCATTCAATTGTTGACACATGGAACCTTCAGTTGTTGACACATGGCACCATTTAGTTGTTGACATGTGGAACCTATGTGGCAAGTCAACAACACAAAAATTCATAGTGGGGGTTGAACCCATGACCTCCCACTTACCATAAATTTCCCTCACCAATGCACCACATGAGCTATTTGAACTAAATAGGGAGGAAACATTCTTTTAATGGAGATTAATACCTTTTAAATATAAGAAGCCGGTGGGAAAAAACAAAACAAATTCTATAAAGATTTTTTTATGCCAAATAAATCCCTATTTTATGGGATTTAAAATATTCAAACCCCTATTAAATAGCTAATTAAAAATATGCTAAAGGGGTTAACATAATATTAAATGAAAAATCTTCCCTATTTGAACGATGTATCCCCTATTTAAAAGGGAAAACCCCTAAATCAAAGGGGATGAACCCTTATTAAAATACAAAAGACAAACTCCCACAACGTAAACGCCCGAATATAAAATAGGATAAGGGGGTTAAAAAGATAAATTAATGGCTCATATTTTTTATGAGAGATTTATTTTGTAACTAAGGAAGAATATTAAAAATTCTTACCTTATATGGGAGATTATGGGGATTTTATGGTTTTACCCCCAATTGGCAAAATTGCTTGTATAAAAAGGGGCTAAAGGGTGAGTTTAGGCATCCAATTCTTCCTCTCATCCTTTTTACTTGGTTAAGCATTTTTGTGAGGGAATTTTGAGAAGGAATTTGAGTTGTGATGTTGTTCTGAGTCTGTAGTAGGTCCTTTCAAGGCAGAGTCAATATTTTCACTCTTTGTAAATCATCCTTAGCTTTGAGAGCTTTTGTGAGGGGATTTGAGTGAGATAATTTTTAAGACTTTGTGGATAGGCTACAATTCTTTATAAGGCAGTGTTGCAAGAGGCTCCTTTGGAGATTGTACTACAAATTCAGAGCATTTTAATAGATTGGTCACTCAGTTGAGCTAGACCCGAAGACGTAGTCTACCTGGATGAACTTTGTAATCAAACTTGTGTCTTCAACTCTCTCTTGTCTTATGATTTTATCAGCTTTTGTGATCTGCATGTGTTCTATATGTTCATTGGATTTTGCTAATTCACTTGCAATCATCTCAGTAAAATATATTGGCATAAATTTGTAGTAAGGTGTAATAAAAAAATTCTAAGCACCATTTACAGATCAAACACACATGCAAAGGGGGGGAAATGGTTGAGGGTCAGATTATAGGGGTTTTCCTTGGTTAAACCCCAGTTTGGTAATCAAATCCAATAAAATGAAATAAAATGTAGAGAGAATGATAAATAAATAACATGCAAGTGTCCTAAACTTACCGAACCCTTGATGAAAATATGAAGATATGCATTGAAGAGCTCTGATGGATGACTTGATTAAGCTTAGAGTGCTTGAATGATTAAGATAATTGCTTGAGATAATTCTCTAATGAATTAGGATATTGTAGGAGATGTAAAATGAGGTGAAAAACCATTATTTATACCTTATTTTAGTAAATTTCTTGAAAATAATAGGGCTGGCCTCAAGGGTTAGATGACAAAATACCACCAAGAAATTGAAATTATTTTGATTTTTGTTCCACATGGGACTAAGTTTCCCAAGGTGGTGACTTAGTCCACCTAGGAAAATTTTATTGGATGTCAGGAGTTTCGGGGCATTAAATATTGTTTAATGGGAATATCCTTAAAAACACACTTAAGAGGGGCTGGAAAGTGTATTAAAGGGTCATTTAAACATGAGAAAGGGTTAAATTAGTGAAGACAAGTCTAGAAAAGCATGAAAGTGGGTTACAACACTTCACAACACTTTAAAATAAGACTTGGTAAGTAATAAAAATGAATTATTATGATGAATTATGATAAGAAGAGTCTAGAAAAGTGTAGAAATGTGTCACAACACCTCACAACACTTTCACAAGACATCTTAGAAGACTTAATGAATTAAATATTCAATACCTAATGTCATATTATAACATCAAATCTAGAAAAAATCAAGTCAAAAACCACTAGAAATGCCTAAACATGAGAAAATGTAGAAGGGGTACTTTTTCTGTGTCCACAATTGCAGATCTCTTTCTCTCATTTCTACCCTTAGATTGAGATCTGTAGGTTTCCCTTGAATAAAACTTGTAGGAAATGAGTTGTTCTATCTCCCAAACATATAAGAGCGATAATTTTCTCCAATCTTTCTCTTCAATGGATCTTCAACCTAAACCACATAGATCTGCAATCACACATGAAAGAGAGGGAAAAATGTTGTTTTGTTAGTGGATAGGGGTTTGCCTTGGTCAAACCCTATTTTGGTAATCAAACCTTGAAATGAAATGAAATAGAATGAAATAATGATGAATGAACAAATATGTAATGTTTCAAATCACCAAACCCTTGAGATCTCTAGGGTTTCCTTGAATGAAATGTGTAGGAAATTAGTTGTTCGATCTCCTAAACATAGAAGAGAAAAAAATTTCTCCCTTTCATTTTGGTGAGCCTAGCCTTTAGAACACCTTTATTTTTTATTTGGAGTGCATCAATATAGTCCTAGATCTAGCTTGCATTAAATTTGCATTAGGTTTTTCATTAGTTAATTTGCATCCAGGGTTTCTTAATCTTGCATTAGTGAAAGTTCATATAGGTTGCATTTTTTCCTTTTGCATTATTAAAATTCACTTAAAATTTGTAATTGCATTTAGTATAGACATCATTCAAACCAAAAAACCTAACATTCAATCAAAATTTTTTGAAATTTGTGCAAAAACCCTAATCTGGGACTCATACATCCCTCCAGGAGATTTAGTCCCAGTACATGTGGTTTTTCCTAATTTCTAGGTATTTCATGGCGACTATTATTCAACATTCAAATCCTTGAAAAACCATGATTGGGACTCATAAACCCCTTTGGGTGATTTAGTCCCATTTCAGATTTTAAACTACATTTTACCAGCATTAAAATTTTTGTTTCTATGTTTCATTTTGTTGTTATTACATTTTTGTTTCAATTTGTAGAGTTTTTGTTTCATTCATTTCATTGTACTTAGTTTAATTTCATTTGAATCAGAATTAGAGACTAGCATAATTTATATTGTATTCATCTTGCATTCATTGATTACCTCTTGCATGAGCTTTACAATTTCATGTCCTATTGATAATATTATAGAGATGAAGTTCGAGACTCATGTCATCCCATGATAGCACAATCGTCATGGATCTTGGGTTATCTAGCTCTTTCACTACTAGTGTTGACACCAGCTCACTAGGTATCGACCATACCCTTAACAACTATTTTCCTGCAAGTAGTGTGACAAGTGTTGAACAATGGTTGCTAGTATTCTGCAAGAAAACATAATCCAAATTCATGAAGACTTAGAAAACCTAAAAAATCAACTTAGTATTGAAATCATTTCAACCACTGCTATCCCTACTATAGATAACACATATTGCATGATTGAAAGTGAAGAAGGAGTTGAACTTGTGCGTAACCTAGCTCATATTTTTGGAAAACTTACTAGTTGTGCTATGCTTGCGAACAATGTCCAAAGCCAAGGAGGGACACAAATTCCTCCTCCCACAACCATTTCCTCTATTCCTACCTATACCAACCCTCAACTTACAACAACAATACAACCTACTAGTAATGTAATTCCTACCTTGGGTATTTCCGCTAGCATTCCTAGTACCTTTGTGGTATTGCATGTTATATCTCCTACCACTTGACCTCCCATAAGAATTTAATTCACTTTTCCCTCAAACACATATGCACCTCCACGGTATTCACCTCCATCTAAAAATTCAAATAATGATGTCATCATAAACCAACTTTTGCAAACTATTTCATCCCTTTGAAAGAAAGTTTCCACCATAAACCAAAATCAAAATGGCCAACCTACATACTATGTCAAAAAAAATCCCTTATCCTTGGATATATTGAGAACACCAATACCACAAGGTCTAGAGATTCCTAGATTTGATAAATATGGGGGAAAAGGAGATCCTTCTAACCATGTTTCTAGTTATACCACATTATATAGTGATTTTTTTCTTTAGGATAAGCTCTTGGCTAAGCCTTTCCCTAGGTCCTTGCAGGATACCACCTTAGAATGGTTTTCCTCATTACCAAAAAATTCAATTCATTCATTTAATGAACTTGTTGAGGCCTTTATAAACCATTTCTAGGTACACATGACTCCTAAGATGACATTAGCTGATTTGATGAGATGTAAGAAAAAAGATGATGAAAAAGTTACTGACTTCATTTCATGCTACCAATCACTTTATTTCCAAATCAATGTAAAGATTCCCAATCCTCACCTTCAACGGATGTTCATTGAGAATTTACAAACTAAGATACAAGATAAGCTTACCATGATGAAATTTCCTTCCTTCATACACTTGTGTATTTCCCTTCGTGATTATCAAAACTTGGTTAGTAGTCATGACAAAAAATCCACCTCTAGCCAACCTAAAATGTCTAAATCTGAAAATCAAAATAACTATCAACCCTTTAGGAAATAAAATAAAGGATTCCTTGAACTTAAACCCCCTCAACAACCAACTCAACATGTCGATACCCAAGTGGTTGCTATAAAGAAGACATCTCCTTTCACATTTGGGGATCTGACTAGGCAATTTACTCTATTACCCGATGCCCTCTATAATACAATGTCACAACTTCTATAATAGTAAATGATCACCTTATGTCCCGTTAAAACTCTTGATCCTAATAAGCCTTTACCTCCAAATTTTAGATTGAATGCTTACTTCCATTATCATCAAAAAACTGGAAATGACATGGAACATTGTAAGCATGTTAAACATATCGTGCAAGACCTCATTGATTCGGGTCGACTTCCAATTGGAGGTGTTAATGATCAAGGAAATAAGTTTGTTGCCCCTCCCAACCAAAACTTGCAAATATTTACCAGCCCTATGCCTAAACATAACATTTCATTTTTCAAAGCTAGAAAAACTAAAAATAATGACGTGATGAATGTTGAAATAGATGATAACAAAAATGATACTATTGAACAAGATCCTATAGATGATATGGTTGAATTGATTGAAATTATACCTCGTAAGGGCTGAACTAAAAATCCTCCTAACTTTTTTTTCTCATCTAAAGATATAATTAGAAATGCACTTGATGGTCCTCTTTACATAGTCGACCGAATCAATGAAAAGCCCAATAATGGGATATTAATTGACCTCGTCAGTGGATAGAACGTTATCACCAAAGAATTGTTACTTGTGCATGAACTTTATTAAGAAACATATGATAAATCTAAAGCATGGATAAAAATTCATAATGGTTTTTCTTTCCCTACGATGGGATCGATCACCCTTCCTCTACAAATAGGGCTGAAAAAGTTATATGTCTCATTCTCCATCATCTCGACATCAGATCAATTCTGTGTGAAGCTTGGTTATCCATGGTTGTGCTCCGTGGAAGTGGTCCCATTGGTTGTGCATGAATCTTTAAATTTTCCCCTTGACAATGAAATCTTTACTATGCATCATAGTGGCTTTAATCCTTTGTCTTCCCTAGGGAAATTTTCATTAGATTTCTTTTGGCCTGAGCCTATAGAACCTATTAAACCTTGAGAAGAATTATTTTTCAAATCCTATGAAAATTTTAAGGCAAAATACATAGCAAAAATATCACTTACAAACATGAATTAGCCTATTATTGAACCTAAAGACATTCCGAACAACCAAGAAAAACATAAGAAAGATCCTTTGCCTATTTCCTATAAAAGACAAAGAGATAATGAAACCAATCCCATCATGCCTCCTAAGATTAAAAAAAGTTTACAAAGCTAAAGAGAAAGTAGCTGAGCATCCTCCTATGGTTCCTTCAATTCCTCCACTTAGGGAAGAAAATAAACCTATGGTTGATAAACTTACTCCTAGACAAACACAACTTGAAAATCAAACTAAAAGAAATAGAAATGCTAGAGAGAGTAGGTGTAGACATCATGCTCTTGCTCGAAGGTTAAATGAAGAAAACAACAAAGAAAATTAACATCCCAACTTGACTAAAGAAATACATGATGAATCACCCTCCTCACCGCAAAACAAAGATCCTATACTGCAATCACAATAGGAGCTAAATATTTCTTTGAACATTATCATTCGACCTCTAGTTGTGATTAACTTGGATGATGATGATGAGGTTGCTAAAATTGATGAGGAAGTGCATAATGAATTGAATACATTGTTTCCCTCTTCTATGAGCTTAAATGACAATTCTCCTAAGAAGAGTGTTGAACTTGGTAACGAGTCTAGTTATACACTTGCTATTGTCCCTTTGGCTAGTTTTTCACCTTCTATATATGATGAACACGATTGGGATGCATACAACCTGCTAGAGGTTGACTCGCATGTGCCTTACTAGTATTTTGCATTATTTCTTTTTCGTGTTTCTTTATGTGATTGCATGTGTAATGTGATCCCTCGTATAATTTTGTTTGATGTATCTCTCTATTTGTGGCATTCCTTTATTTGTACCTACATTATTGTCTATGTTGTAAATCCTTTATCTTTTTCTTGTCTTTTGTTTTCCTTTTGGGGATGACACAAGGTGTTGAGATGTTTAGGTCTCTTCCATTTTGAATGTAGAGAACTATTCAAAGACAAATATATCCTCTCTGAAGACAAACAAGCCTCTTCCAAATGATGTCCAAAGGTATCTACAATCACACCAGACTACAAAGAATGGTCATGTAGAGAATGGACAAGATGGTAAGAGTGTTCCCTCACAACAACTGAAGAAGGAGCATCTTCATCAAAGACAAGACGAATGCATCGATGATGTCTCCCAAATCTACAAGATGGGACTCCACAAATAAGTCTAAAATACCTATTAAGAAGTCATCACAAGTATCAATCTCTGGAAGACTATCAAGATCCCACCACATTGAATCACAAGAAGCCATATCTATAGCAATACAAGCATCATCAACTACACTAGTAGATGGAGAAGATAAAATGCATGGCTCAAGTATTGGATCTGATGTGAAAACTCCCAAGTTCAAGAAGCCAAAAGTATCCTTTGAATCATAGTTGTGATCAACAACTGAAGGAACAATGTCACCATCAGAAGCAAAATTTGCAAAGGTATACAACTAAGATGAATGATCAACCACCCCAGTAGTAATGATCTCTTTTCTTTCCAAGTTTCAAATGATGATTGAATCAGCTGTGAACTCCACAGTTCTCCCATCTCCACCATGTGTAATATAATATATGGAAAGAAGATTGTTCATCAAATGAGGAACACAAAAAACATCCTGAAAAGTGTTTTCCCCAAAACTAATAGATCCCTTCCCAATTACACTCAAGTATGTATATTGTTTCCCATCAAGATAGGAGACATAGTACAAGGATGAAATGAAGAGAATATAGATTGTGAAGATGCCATATGATGTGACACTCCTGAATCTAGAAGTCATCTACCTGAACCTAGACCTAAAAAAGCACAAAGAGCTTTTCCTTTGTTTCCTAATGTAGATTCTTGACCTTTGTCCTTTTTAGACTGTTTTGAAGAAGGAGGTGATTCAAAAATTCTAGAAGGCAAATCAATCTGATTCTTTTTGAGAAGATTTTTCAAATCATCAATATCCTTCTTATAAAAATAGTGTTCTTCATGTCCATCCATCTTGCAATGTGCATAGAGAGGCCTCTCCTTCTTAGATGATTCTCCTTTTGAGGATTATGATTCTTTATGTGGCTTGTTCTTTTTATTCTTTTTCTTTTTTATCAAGATTCCCTAATTATTTTTGTACCTTAGACTCCCTTGTCACCAATGCTTGTGACTTGGAAGACTTGATTAGACCCATGTTCATTAACTTTTCTTCCTCTTGGATTAGGAGATTTGCAAAGTCATCTAATTTAGGATCAAAATATTATGCTCCCATAGAAAGTTGATGGGTATGAAAGCCAAAAACAATATTGAATATTCAGGACCAAGCTTGGATAACACATTCAAAATCAACTGTAAATCCTCTTTATCAATGTTACAATATTTTAGCTGAGTTCTTAGCTGCTTTATTGATGAGGGCACAGCCCGAGACACAGAAAATAACCCACAAACAGGAGAATAATTTTATTATTCAGAAAATGGAGCTTCTTACATGTAGAGGATCTCAAATCCCCAAGTTCTACAACACATGCAAGCTACATAAAGCTACAGAATAACCCTTTCGCAATATGCGAGCTGGTCCCCAAAAAGTTACCCAAAAATTAGAAACCTGCCCATAAATAGAGCTCCTCATTAGTTTGGAGCCAAATCAACATTCAATTTGAGTTTAGGTGGTTTGGCGCCAAAAATTTACAACATGAAGTTCAAATTTCAAAAGAACATTTGCAACTGTATCTTCTAGAAAGTGCGCCAACTTCGTGGCGCTATAACTTTTGATCCAGGACTCCGATTCGCGAACCGTTCAAACCATTGGAAAGGTCTCAAAGTCAAGAACATGCTCTAAATTTTCGATGTTGATTTTAGCAAGTTTCGGGGCCAATCCAGGAGATCTAAGTGTCTCAAATATCACTCAAAATATTTTCAGGTGCAAATCTGGGAAACTAAACCTGCAATATCTTTCAACCCAGGAACATAAAATAAAAACCATAAATTGGGAATTTCATTATGATGAAAAGGGTATCCAAAATGTAAAAACATCTAAAAACTGAGAAACTTGAAATTTAACTATTTTTGGGTGATGCAAGATTGCCCTTACACCACTAGATGCTCCTGCATCAGACACCCAGGGTAATTTGAGAAGTGACCGTCACATCTCAGATGGTTGAGGAAAACCCAACTGGTCAATCATTGCCTTAGATAGCCAGGATGAATCTTCCAAAGGCCTTCCTCTCCATTTCACCAGATATTCTTCATATTGATTGTTTTAGGTACTCCTTCCCACACGACTATCCAAGATTGCTTCAATCTCCTTCGTTTCTGAAGTAGGCGCTGGAATGCCATACTGCCCTCTTGCTGGTGCTTCCTCCATTCCACCTTCATGATACTCTGTCAAATCTAAAATGTTGAACACAGGGGAAATGTTGAATCCAACCGGTAACTCTACTTCATATGCATTCCCTGAATCATGCCTCTTCAAAATTTTACAGGGACCGAACTTCTTCATCTTCAATTGGTTATATGTTCCCACTGGAAACCTTTCTTTCCTCAAGTGGACCATCACTTCATCACCAATCTGAAACTCCTTATACCTCCTCTTCTGATCTGGCTTAGCCTTATACTGCATATTCATCTTGTTAATATGTTCTCTTACCTTCTCATGTATATCCTAGATGTGTTATGAAAAATCTTCAGCTTCAACACTTATTTTTTTCTCTTGGTCCATCTTCCTTAATTTTGGAGCTGTTCTGGGGCTACCTCCATACACAATCTAGAATGGTGATCTACCAGTGCTTCTGTTGACAGAAGTATTGTAAAAAATTCTGCCTGGGGTAAGATCAAGTCCCATCCCTTGGGTTTATCTCCTACCAAACATCTCAGTAGGTTACCCAGACTCCTGTTAACAACCTCTATCTGCCCATCTGTTTTGGATGGGTGTGGTGAACCGACTCGCTCTTTAGCTTCTTCCACAAGGTCCTCCAAAAGTACCCCCACAAATTTGGTGTCGATCTGAAATAATACTCTTTGGCACCATGTAGCCTCACCACCTCTTTGAAGAACAAGTTAGCAAAGTGGATTGCATCATGGGTCTTCTAACATGGAATGAAATGTGTCATCTTTGAAAACCTATCAACCACCACAAAGACTGAATCATTCCTCGTCGTGTCCTTGGAAACCCGGAACAAAGTCCATACTTATATCCTCCCATGGCCTCTCTCGTACAGGTAAGGGCTGATATAAGCCTAGATTCTAACTCACTCCTTTAGCCATCGACATACCCTAAAACTTTGTACAAACTTATTCACATCTTGTGACAACTGAGGCCAATAATAATGCTCACTGATAATGGCAATGGTCTTATCCCGACCAAAATGTCCTGCCATTCCTCCACTATGCTTCTCCTTTATCAGGTTCTCCCTCATGGAACTCCTCAGGATACACAATTGACTTCCCTTAAATAACATGCCATCCTAGATTATGAAATCCAACCACCTTGTCCTATCCACTGTAACAGGTTCCTTGCAAGCTTTCCAAGCCTGCAAAATCAGGATCTTCTGCATACAGTGTCTTGAGTTCATTGAACCAAACCACTTCAATCTACATCTTTGTCATTAATGTATGCCTCCTACTTAAGGCATCTGCAACCCTATTTGACTTCCCACTCCTATGTTTCAAAACAAAGCTATAACTCTACAAAAACTCTACCCATTTCATATGCCTCTGATTTACTTTTCCTTGACTATTTATGGTATTGCAAGGCCTGATGATCAGTATATAGAACAAATTCCTTCAGCAACAAATAATGTCTCCATTTCTTTAATGCTTGAACTATGCATGAAATTCCTGATCATATACAAAATACTTTCTCTTGGCATCATTTAACTTTTCACTGAAATAGGCAATGGGCTTACCTTCTTGGCTCAACACTGCTCCAATGGCACAACCACTGGAATCACAATCCACCTGAAACACCTTGTTGAAATCTGGGAGGGCTAGAACAGGTTGCTCTGTCACCTTCTACTTCAACAGTTCAAAACTTTTTGCTGCTCTAGTGCTCCACTTGAATTCTTTTCTATCCCCTCTCATTGTTTCAGTCAGGAGTCCACAAATACTATTGAAGTTTCTAATGAACTTTCTATAAAAACTAGGCAAAATATGGAAAGATCTCACTTTGGTAGCGGTTCTTAGGGTAGGCCATTCCAGAATAGCCTTCACCTTTTCTAGGTCCATCTTGAGACCTTCTGCTGAGACAACAAACTGCAAGTACACTAACTTGCTCTTCACAAAACTGCACTTCTTCAGATTAATAAACAATTTCTCTTCTCTTAAATTATCAAAGACTCTCTAAATATGCATCAAATGCTCATCCAACGTCTTACTGAAAATCAAAATATCATCTAAATACACAATAAAAAAACTTCCTAGAAATTCTTTTAGTACCTCGTTTATGAGCCGCATGAATGTGCTCGGTGCATTGGTTAGCCCAAAAGGCATGACTAACCACTCGTACATGCCCTCTTTGGTCTTGAAGGCAGTCTTACATTCATCTCCCTCTCGAATCCGGATCTAGTGATATCCACTCTTCAGATCAATCTTTGTGAAGTACGAGCTTCCTCAAACAGTCCATTAGGTCATCCATCCCTTGGCAGGGGAAATCAGTACTTGATTGTTATCTTGTTTATGGCAGGAATCTGTACACATCCTCCACTCCCCATCCTTCTTTGGTGCTAGTAATGCAGGTACTGCACATGGACTCAAACTCTCCTGTATCAAACCCTTTCTCAACAACTCTTGAACTTGTTTATTCAACTCCTCATTTTCTGCTAGAGTCATTCTATGAGCTGCCTTATTTGGCAAACTGGCTCAGGAATCAAGTCAATCTGATGACTGATCTTCTTCTTTATTGGCGGTAAAACCTCAGGTACATTATCAGAAACAATATCTGAAACTCATCAAACATCCCAAAACTTCTTCTAGAACCTTCTCACTATCCTCCTTACTCACTCTAGGAATCAATGCATAACACACACGCTCATGCTTCATACCTTCTAAAATTTTTCTTCCATCTACATAACAAATTCTAGCACTACTGCATACCTTTTCTGCGGTCTCCTTCAAGGGTTTCAACTTGTGACGAACCCCATCCTTTGTCAAGGAATAAGTGTTTGCATGGCCATCATGTATAGCTTTCCTATCGAACTGCCATGGCCTCCCCAACAACATGTGACAGGCATCCATGTTGATGATATCATAGAGTACCTCATCATGGTAGCTCCCGATCTTGAACTTTACTAGGCACTGCTCATTGACCAAAACTTTGTAGTCTTTCTACAACCAGGCAATCCAATACGGATGCGGGTTCCTTTCCCTCTTCAGCTTCAACTTTGTGACCATCTCCTCTGACACCAGGTTATCAGTGCTCCCACCGTCAATAATGACATGACAACATTTTCCTTCACACTTGCACCTTGTGCGAAACAAATTCTTCCTCTGTTCTGGTTCTTTTTCCTCAGTCACTAGGGCTGCCCTAATCACTAGGGTTTCTAACCATTCAGTATCATCTGAATGTTCAGATTGGGCCTCCTCATCTGCATGCACAACCCTTCCATGACCTTCTGGCCTTTTGTTTGCCCTTCCTTGGTGTTGTGGACATTCATAGGCTCGATGCCCTTCTTCACCACACTGGAAACACGTTCCTTTGAAACCACCTCTTCCAGATCCTTGTTCATATCTCCCTCATCCTCTACCTCTTTGATCACCACTTTTTTGATCACGAGGGCGATAGAGGTTGTCATTCCTTTGGCTTCAGCTGGTACCCACATCTTCACTTTTCTTTTCATCATCATTTCGGCTTCCTGAAGGCTTGCCATTGCCCCTTCTGCTTTGACCTCCTCATCCTTTTTGCTTGTCATCAAATCTTTTGTTCAGCTTCTCTTCCACCTTTAGAGCAAATTGATACACATCCTCAATGGTGGTCATTCTGACTAGGCTTAACTCCTCCTGAATACTTGGTTGTAACCCATTAAGATATCGGGCTACCTTCTTCTTACTGGCCTCTGTGTGACCCATTCTGATGATTATCTTGTGAAAATCTTTAGTATATAATCTTTCACAGATCTGCTTCCTTACTTCAACCCTTACAATTTCTTCAACAGATCTAACTCGTAGTCCACTGGTATGAACTACTTCTTCAGTTTCTCTACCATGTGATCCCATCTGGTGATATTGTCTTTTCCTCTTCGATTTCTTTCCAACTAGACCTCTTTAAACAAAATACTAGTGTGGCCTTTCAGCTTCATTTTCACAAACTTAACCCGATCTGGGTCCTCTATTTCCTCATACTCAAAATATTCTTCTAGTTCATTGATCCAGTCGATCAACTCTTCCGGGTTCAGACTTCCGGAATAACTGGGGACTTCCGCTCTAGGTCTTTTCCCGATCTTTGAAATGGCCCTTATTAGCCGCATTTGGTCTTGATCAATTGCTTATTCTTCCTCTTCTACATCTGAACCTTCTTCCTCTCCTTCATCCTCACTTTCCTCCCTTAGGTTTAACCCTTTTTTCAACTACTCTTGTAACGCAACAATCTATCTCTAGAGGGCTGCCAGTGCATCTCTTCCACCAACATTTCTGCCACCTCAACCACCTCTGGCACCACCACGCCTACCAGGCACCACTCTTGGAGGCATCTTTCTTGACCTCGACCCACAACCATGGTCCTGGTGTGAACTACCTAATGATTGGCGATCTATCCACAGGCTCAAGGAAACTCGCTCTGATACCACTTGATGAGGGCACAACCCGAGACATAGAAAATAACCCACAAACAAGAGAATAATTTTATTATTCAGAAAATGGAGCTTCTTACATGTAGAGGATCTTAAATCCCCAAGTTCTACAACACTTGCAAGCTACAAAAAGCTACAGAATAACCCTTTTGCAATATGCGAGCTGGTCCCCAAAAAGTTACCTAAAAATTAGAAACCCACCCATAAATAGAGCTCCTCATTAGTTTGGAGCCAAAACAACATTCAATTTGATTTTAGGCGGTTTGGCACCGAAAATTTACAACATGAAGTTCAAATTTCAAAAGAGCATTTACAACTGTATCTTCTAGAAAGTGCGCCAACTTCGCAGAGCCATAGCTTTTGATTTAGGACTCCGATTCACGAACCATTCGAACAGTTGGAAAGGTCTCGAAGTCAAGAACGCGCTTGAAATTTTCTACACTGATTTCAGCAAGTTTCAAAGCCAATCCAAGAGCTCTAAGTGCCTCAAATCTCACTCAGAAGATTTTCTGGTGCAAATATGGGAAACTAAAATTGCAATATCTTTCAACCCAGGAATATAAAATAAAAATCATAAATTGGGAATTTCATTATTGCGAAAAGGGTATCCAAAAATGTAAAAACATCTAAAAACCGAGAAACTTGAAATTTAACTATTTTTGGGTGATGCAAGATTGCCCTTACACCACTAGATGCTCATGCATCAGACACCCAGGGTAATTTGAGAAGTGACCCCGTCACATCTCAGATGGTTGAAGAAAACCCAACCGATCAACCACTGCCTTAGATATCCAAGATGAATCTTCCACAGGCCTTCCTCTCCATTTCACCAGATATTCTTCATACTACCTGTTTCTGGTACTCCTTCCCACACGTCTATCCAAGATTGCTTCAATCTCTTCCCTTTCTAAAGTAGGTGCTGGAATGCCATACTACCCTATTGCTGGTGCTTCCTCCATTCCACCTTCATGATACCCTGTCAAATCTAAAATGTTGAACACAGGGGAAATGTTGAATCCAACCAGTAACTCTACCTCATATGCATTCCCTGAATCATGCCTCTTCAAAATTTACAGGGACCGAACTTCATCTTCAATTTGTTATATGTTCCCACTAGAAACCTTTCTTTCCTCAAGTGGACCATCACTTCATCACCAATCTGAAACTCCTTATACCTCCTCTTCTGATCTGCCTTAGCCTTATATTGCATATTCATCTTATTAATATGTTTTCTTACCTTCTCATGTATATCCTTGATGTGTTATGCAAAATCTTCAACTTCAGCACTTATTTTCTTCTCTTGGTCCATCTTCCTTAATTTTGGAGCTATTCTGGGGCTACCTCCATACACAATCTGGAATGGTGATCTACCAGTGCTTCTGTTGACAGAATTGTTGTAAGAAAATTCTACCTGGGGTAAGATCAAGTCCCATCACTTGGGTTTATCTCCTACCAAACATCTCAGTAGGTTACCCAGACTCCTGTTAACAACCTCTGTCTACCCATCTGTTTGTGGATGGTGTGCAGAATGAACTTCACTCTATCTTCAACTTCTTCCATAAGGTCCTCCAAAATTACCCACAAATTTGGTGTCACGATCTGAAACTATACTCTTTGCAGACCATGTAGCCTCACCACCTCTTTGAAGAGCAAGTTAGCAATGTGGATTGCATCATGGGTCTTCTGACATGGAATGAAATGTGCCATCTTCGAAAACCTATCAACCACCACAAAGACTGAATCATTCCCTCATTGTGTCCTTGGAAAACCAAGAACAAAGTCCATACTTATATCCTCCCATGGCCTCTCTGGTACAGGTAAGGGCTGATATAAGTCTATATTATGGCTCACTCCTTTAGCCATCTGACATACCCTCAACTTTGTACAAACTTCTTCACATCCTGTGACAACTGAGGCCAATAATAATGCTCACTGATAATGGCAATGGTCTTATCACGACCAAAATGTCCTGCCATTCCTCCACTATGCTTCTCCTTTATCAGGTTCTCCCTCATGGAACTCCTCGGGATACACAATTGACTTCCCTTAAATAACATGCCATCCTGGATTATGAAATCTAGCCACCTTGTCCTGTCCACTGTAACAGGTTCCTTGCAAGCTTTCCAAGCCTCTGCAAAATCAGGATCTTCTACATATAGTGTCTTGAGTTCATTGAACCCAACCACTTCAATCTGCATCTTTGTCATTAATGTATGCCTCCTACTTAAGGCATCTGCAACCCTATTTGGCTTCCCACTCCTATGTTTCAAAAAAAAGCTATAACTCTGCAAAAACTCTACCCATTTCATATGCCTCTAGTTTAATTTTCCCTGACTATTTATGTATTGTAATGCCTGATGATCAGTATATAAAACAAATTCCTTCAGCAACAAATAATGTCTCCATTTCTTTAATGCTTGAACTATCGCATAAAATTCCTAATCATATACAAAATACTTTCTCTTGGCATCATTTAACTTTTCACTGAAATAGGCAATGGGCTTACCTTCTTGGCTCAACACTGCTCCAATGGCACAACCAATGGAATCACAATCCACCTGAAACACCTTGTTGAAATCTAGGAGGGCTAGAATAGGTTGCTCTGTCACCTTCTACTTCAACAGTTCAATTTTTTTTGCTGCTCTAGTGCTCCACTTGAATTCTTTTCTATCCCCTCTCATTGTTTTAGTCAGGGGTCCACAAATACTACTGAAGTTTCTAATGAACTTTCTATAAAAACTAGGCAAACAAAGGAAAGATCTCACTTCAGTAGCAGTTCTTGGGGTAGGCCATTCCAGAATAGCCTTCACCTTTTCTGGGTCCATCTTGAGACCTTTTGCTGAGACAACAAACCCCAAGTACACTAACTTGCTCTTCACAAAACTGCACTTCTTCAGATTAATCAACAATTTCTCTTCTCTTAACTTCTCAAAGACTCTCTGAATATGCATCGGATGCTCATCCAACGTCTTACTGAAAATCAAAATATCATCTAAATACACAATAACAAAACTTCCCAGAAATTATTTTAGTACCTTGTTCATGAGCCGCATGAATGTGCTCGGTGCATTGGTTAGCCCAAAAGCGCATGACTAACCACTGCACATGCCCTCTTTGGTCTTGAAGGCAGTATTACATTCATCTCCCTCTTGAATCTGGATCTGGTGATATCCACTCTTCAGATCAATCTTTGTGAAGTACTGAGCTCCACTCAAATAGTCCATCAGGTCATCCATCCTTGGCAGGGGAAATCTGTACTTGATTGTTATCTTGTTTATGGCTTAGGAATCTATACACATCCTCTACTCCCCATCCTTCTTTGGTGCTAGTACTGCAGGTACTGCACATGGACTCAAACTCTCCTGTATCAAACCCTTTCTCAACAACTCTTGAACTTGTTTATTCAACTCTCATTTTCTACTGGAGTCATTCTATGAGCTACCTTATTTGGCAAACCGCTCCAGGAATCAAGTCAATCTAATGATCGATCTTCCTTATTGGCGGTAAACCCTCGTGTACATTATCGAAACAATATCCTGAAACTCATCCAACATCCAGAAACTTCTTCTAGAACCTTCTCACTATCCTCCTTACTCTAGGAATCAATGCATAACACACACACTCATGCTTCATACCTTCTAAATTTTTTCTTCCATCTACATAACAAATTGTAGCACTACTGCATACCTTTTCTTCGGTCTCCTTCATGGGTTTCAACTTGTGACGAACCCGATCCTTTGTCAAGGAATAAGTGTTTGCATGGCCATCATGTATAGCTCGCCTATCGAACTACCACGGCCTCCCCAACAACATGTGACAGGAATCCATGGGGATGATATCACAGAGTACCTCATCATGGTAGCTCCCAATCTTGAACTTTACTAGGTAATGCTCATTGACCAATACTTTGTGGTCTTTCTGCAACCAGACAATCTGATACAGATGTGGGTGCCTTTCCCTCTTCAGCTTCAACTTTGTGACCATCTCCTCTGACACCAGATTATCAATGCTCCCACCGTCAATAATGACATGACAACATTTTCCTTCACACTTGTACCTTGTGCGAAACAGATTCTTCCTTTGTTCTGGTTCCTTTTCCTCAATCACTAGGGCTCTCCTAATCACTAGGGTTTCTCCCCTTTCAGCATCATCTGAATGTTCAGATTGGGCCTCCTCATCTACATGCGCAACCCTTCCACGACCTTCTGGCCTTTTGTCTACCCTTCCTTGGTGTTGTGGACATTCATAGGTTCGATGCCCTTCTTCACCACACTGGAAACACGTTCCTTTGAAACCACCTCTTCCAGATCCTTGTCCATATCTCCCTCGTCCTCTATCTCTTTGATCACCACTGTTTTGATCACGAGGGTGGTAGAAGTTGTCATTCCTTTGGCTTCAGCTGGTACCCACATCCTCACTTTTCTTTTCATCATCATTTCGGCTTCCTGAAGGCCTGCCATTGCCCCTTCCGCTTTGACCTCCTTGTCCTTTTTTCTTGCCATCAAATCTTTTGTTCAGCTTCTCTTCCACCTTTAGATTAAATTGATACACATCCTCAATGGTGGTCATTCTGACTAGGCTGAACTCCTCCTGAATGCTTGGTCATAACCCATTAAGATATTGGGCTACCTTCTCCTTATTGGCCTCTGTGTGACCCGTTCTAATGATTATCTTGTGAAAATATTCAGTATATTCATTCACAGATCTGCTTCCTTGCTTTAACCCTTGCAATTTCTTCAACATATCTAACTCGTAGTCCATTGGTATGAACTGCTTCTTCAGTTTCTCTACCATACGATCCCATCAGGTGATATTTCCTTTTCCTCTTCGATTTCTTTCCAACTGGACCTCTTTCCACCAAATACTAGCGTGGCCATTTAGCTTCATTTTCGCAAACTTAACCCGATCTGGGTCCTCTATTTCCTTATACTCAAAATATTCTTCTAGTTCGTTGATCCAGTCGATCAACTCTTCCGGGTTTAGACTTTCAGAATAACTGAGGACTTCCACTCTAGGTCTTTTCCCAATCTTCGAAATGGCCCTTATTAGCTACATTTGGTCTTGATCAATTGCTTCTTCTTCCTCTTCTACATCTGAACCTTCTTCCTCTCCTTCATTCTCACTTTCCTCCCTCGGGTTTAACCCTCTTCTCAACTGCTCTTGTAACGCATCAATCTGTCTCTGGAGGGCTGCTAGTGCATCTCTTCCACCAGCATTTCTGCCACCTCAACCACTTCTGGCACCACCACGCCTACCAGGCACCAGTCTTGGAGGCATCTTTCTTGACCTCGACCCACAACCACGGTCCTGGTGCGAACTACCTCACGATCGGCGATCTGTCCACACGCTCAAGAAAATCCGCTCTGATACCACTTGATGAGGGCACCGCCCGAGACACAAAAAATAACCCACAAATAAGAGAATAATTTTATTATTCAGAAAATGGAGCTTCTTACATGCAGATGATCTCAAATCCCCAAGTTCTACAACACATGCAAGCTACATAAAGCTACAGAATAACCCTTTCGCAATATGCGAGCTGGTCCCCAAAAAGTTACCCAAAAATTAGAAACCCACCCACAATTAGAGGTCCTCATTAGTTTGGAGCCAAAACAACATTCAATTTGAGTTTAGGTGGTTTGGCCCTGAAAATTTACAAAATGAAGTTCAAATTTTAAAAGAGCATTTGCAACTGTATCTTCTAGAAAGCGCGCCAACTTCGCGGAGCCATAACTTTTGATCCAGGACTCCGATTCGCAAACCGTTCAAACCGTTGGAAAGGTCTCGAAGTCAAGAACGCGCTCAAAATCTACCATGCCAATTTTGGCAAGTTTCAAGGCCAGTTCGGGAGCTCTAAGTGCCTCAAATATCACTTAGAAGATTTTCAGGTGCAAATCTGGGAAACTAAAACTACAATATATTTCAACCCAGGAACAGAAAATAAAAACTATAAATTGGGAATTTCATTATGACGAAAACGGTATCCAAAAATGTAAAAACATCTAAAAATTGAGAAACTTGAAATTTAACTATTTTTGGGTGATGCAAGATTGCCCTTACACCACTGGATGCTCTTGCATCATTTATCTTGGAGATGTAGTCTTGGATGTGTTCAAAAATTTTAGGATCAAGATTCATCAAATCATTATCTATCTGATAACCCTTAATCTTATCAATTTTACCATATAATTTTTTAAGTTTTTCCCATGCATCTTTAGGTGTTGTACATGAATCAATATGAAACTAAAAATCAAGAGAGACTAAAGAACATATGTATCCAAGAGTTCTTTCATGATTGATCACCCATACTGCTTTATCTTTTGCACCATTTGGTGCAACAATTATTTCTTTGACATGTCCAAATAAACCTTTAGATGTAAGATATTTCCTTACTAATTGTTTCCATGATTCATAATTATATGGAGTTAGGAGTTCTATTTGTGATTTCCCCATAGCAAGATCACTTGAACAAAGCAAGAAAGAAAGCAACCAACCACTGCAAGATTACCCCACCCAAATCACTCAATCAAGAAACCCCCCTAAGAAATATCTAGTTTGACACTTTATACTCAGTGGGTTTACAATTGCCACTAACAAGAAATACTAAGTGGACTTGATCTCAGTGCTATTACAGATCCTCAAAAGGAGCACATGTATGCTGAAAATACAACTTTGGAACAATACCTAGTGAAATAAACAACACCACTACAAACTACATGAAAAAACATCCACTTTCAAAAAAAGAATCACCTCATTTCAAGGTTTTATGCAAAATTTATGCTTCCTCAAAGTTCCCAAGATGAGAACTTTGCAGTGTCATGACTGAGAATCTATAATTTCTAAAAAATATTTTGATCAAAATTTAAAATAACAACAATAGTGCATAGAGCATAAAAAAATAGCCAAGATAAAAAAAAAAATCATTAGAAATACAGTCTGTATGAGAAAGAACGAAGCATTTGAAAACTACCTTCAAATTTGCAACTACCAAAGGAGAGGGGTACCTTTGAAATGTTCTAATTCAGTTTCTACAAAATTTAAAAGCTGCATGTAGAAACTAGCAATGACCCAGATGGTTTTTTCTTATTGTGAACAAAACCCAAATGGAAAATTTTCTTGAAAATCTACGGAAAATGTGGATCTAGCGTAAAGAAAATCACTTTAGAAACAAAAAATGACCGCAACAACCAAAAAAAAACATGCAAAGGTAGAATGAGCTACCTAAGACAAGAAAAGGAATTTTGCAACCTGCAATACTGATTAAAACACAAAATATGCAAGTCAATTGACAAAAACAAGATTACTGGATCTTCATAAATCCTTTATGATTTTCTAGATCATCATATGATGCAAGAGAAGTGCATACTCAACCATCAAGATCTACCATTATTTTCACTCAAAAATATCTCAAAAAGCTGACCAAGGGCACTCTATGGGCTCTGATACCATGTTAGATTTGGCTATGGAGATAGCCACCCAAGATCTAGAATCCTAATGGAAAGCATAAAAGAGAGAAAATATGACAAGAATGGATTGTATTCTCATCTATGAATGCAAGAGATACAATGAAAATGGGATACTCATATGAGAGCAAGAGGTGGGAATACATATAACATTCCACCCAAAGGACTAAAAGCACAACCAATGTGGGATAAAGTGAAAAAGTCCCTAAGTAAGCTTAACCTAGTGTGAAGAGAGCTAAAGTGGATAAAACCCTTTTCACACTAACATTTAGGTCTCTTCCATGTTGACCTGAATTTTTTTCTTTTTTCTCACTCTTTGTATGTCATTCTTCATGTTCCATGAGTGTTTGGAGAATAATGACAGTTCTGAGCTCTCTAAAAATATTGTAGCAAAGACATACTAACCCCAAATCCATGGATCCCTTATGTGACTTTGGGATTTCATTTTGGTGGTAACCCTTTTGCATGATGTAGCTTTATTTGGAAACATATGACTTGCTATAGGGATTTCCAAATAAGCTATCATGTCCTCTTTGTTATTAGCATTTATCATTTTCTACTTTAAAGTAATTGCTCACAACATGGTGTTTAGAAATTTCTTTAAATGGGGGCATATATTAGCATTATTATTTTGCATTTCATGTTTCATTATGTAGTATTCTTACTTCATGCGATGCGTCTTTCACTTTATGGTGACATTGGGTGTAGTGTACTTAAAGATCATGATCTCTCTTAGCATATTATATTCCTCTTAGTGGCTTGATGAGACACACTGCATCCCCTAAGTTGTGAATCTTTTATTCTTTGATCAATCCTCTCGTGGAAATATTAGGCATGATGTTCCCTAAGTTAAGACCTTACATGAACTAATCAAAAATCCTTTGAATGTACCTTACATTATTTTGCATTTATAATTTCGGTTATATGTCCACCTTGCATTACACACTTTTCTTTCCTGTGGAGCCATCTTGTTCGTTCATGAGTTTCAAACATACGCAACTCTGGTTGCCTCATGAAGCTCAAAGTTCATTGTTGTGTGGTGCCTTATCAAATTTATCAGAAGGTATAGCTTTGGTCTAGTTGTACGTATCGGAGCCAAACATAGGCGTGACTTTCCCATAGCCACTTTCTTGTATATGTGAGCACATATTGGTCATGTGTGTATGTATCTCACCCTTTTGGATACTCACCTAGTGGAAAGCCTAAAGTTTTGTTTCCTTAAATTGAGTGTGCATTTTTAAACAAAAAAATTAGATCTAATCCATAGTGTGTGAGACAAACGGTCGAAGCTTGATCCACCCCTTTTGTTTTATTTTTCTTTTCTTCTTTATGTCTTTGGTAGTGTATGCCTGTGCCTTGTTTTTGCTCCTTACATTATGTTCATGTATGTTCCTTTGTGCCTATGTTGGTTTGCCATAGGATCTTGATCTTGGGGGCTTGATCATCCCTCTTGGTTGTTGTCATCCTATCTCACTAGCATTGGTACATTTGGAACCCTCTTGATGTGAGTTTGAATCAAGTTCCTCCTCTGACTAAAGTGGGGGATAAATTAAGTGTAAAAAATTGTCATCCTTGACATTTTTCACACTTTTTTGGGTCCTCCATACTCAAATTGGGCTTATTTATGCTTTAAATTGGCCTTATTTTGCATCCACAAGCCTTAATTAATGCATCTTTTTTAGGATAATCCCAACATATATCAATTGAACAATGAAAAATCAATGATTTTGGATTATATGGCCTAGATTTAGTGATATAGGACTCATATGCCACCTTGGGAATATGGGTCCCACCTATGTTCTGAGGCCTTGATCTTAATTTCACATTAAACTAAGCCTTTCTTGAAAAAAGTGTTCCAAGCTTAGCTTAATGGGACTCATATGCCACAACTAGCATATGAGTCCTGCTTAGCTTAGACCTAATATAAATTTAAATACTTGGCAAGATTTTATTCTCCTAGATCTAATGTTGACTCAGAGTGTTGTAATTTTGAGAAATTTGGCATAAACAAGTATAAATACAAGGTTATTTCACATATTTTCACCTAGCAAGTTTATATGTCATCTAACACTCCTTGAGATCAAACATTATAGAAAATTGGAGTTCACAAGAGCATTCAAGAGCATTCAAGAGTGATTATCAAGAATTTTTGAGCATTTTTCAAGTATCAAACATGATATCAAAGTCATCATGCATCATGTTTGTTTTGGAGCTAACATTTGTCATGTAGGGTTCTTATCATTCAAGAAAGCATTCATGTCAAGATTCATATCATTCAAGCAAGAGTCAAGATATACATTCATGCTAGCCACTTCACGCATGTTTGTAGAATCTTATTCAAGGTTTTGGTGAGTTGCAACATTACATATTTATTCATTCATCATTCCTTCTATTTCATTTCATTTTAAGGCTTGATTACCAAAATGTGGTTTGACGAAGGAAAACCCCTATCCACTAAAAAAAAAAAAAAAATTCCCTCTCTTTGATGTGTGATTGCATATCTAGGTGGTATAGGTTGAAGATCCATTAAAGAAAAAGATTAGAGAAAAGTTTTCAAGTTTTCAAAGTTGTCATCTACCTTGCAAGATCACAAAAAGTTATCTACAACACATAATTTAGTGTTCCAAAATTAGAGATTTGGTAGGACGAAAGCTATAGGAAAGAACTAGAGGATATCAGAGTTTTGGAGCAACCCTAATACTGAGACTAAATTTCCACTTGTTGAGTATGAGTCCTAGTATACCTATTTTCATACTTTTTTTGTAGATCCTAATTCAATAGTTCTAGATTCTAGTTTTGGCCCGAAACCCTAAACTAGGACTAAATCACCCCTACTGGCATATGAGTGCCAGTGTACATTAAAATGAGAATTTCTAGGATTTGTGACCTTCATTCAAGCCTCTACAGGTTTCCTGGTGTACTTCTCTAATTTCCCAGTTTACTGTTTTGATTTTTACTCATTTCTAGGTCATTTATTTAAGTTTTGCATATCATTAGGTCTTGCATGTTACTAGTCTTTCCAAGCTCTAGTTTGGTGGTGAACCCCTATATACCTTTTATCATACCATAGGACACCTTATTTCAGATTTATTTCTCTCATTTCTACCCTTAGATTGAGATGTCTAGGGTTTCCATGAATGGAACATGTAGGAAATTAGTTGTTCTATCTCCCAAAGATTGAAGAGAAAAAAATTTCTCCTTTTCATCAGGATATGTACCTCCCTATACCACAATCCTCCCTTCCAACTAAAGACCACTATCTCATCAGTAGCTCGATCCATCCTCGCCCAATGTATTTGGTATTTACAATGTGCTCCCATTCCCACACATGTAGCAATTTGATATGGGTGAAATTCTAACCCTCCATATAGTAGATCAAGTGTAGGTCCTTATACAATAGGGCCAAGATGCATGGCTCTCAAGTGCATCTCGTCTATTTCTCGACCGTATCTGTGACCACCTAGCCTATTGTTAATGTGAAGAACTAACCAATTTGGTTAAGTGGTAGCACTCCACTTACCAATTTGCATAGATACAGTACCATACTTGGTACCATCTACACACACCTATCAATGTCTAGTTATTGTCTTCTCACAAGGACATATGTTCTCTAAAATAATGTTGTAGGATAGCCGATATTGCACACTTGAGCTCTACACCAAGAACCCACTAATTGGTAGTTGTAGGATCCTCCATACATCCTCCAATATCACTATCATCTCCCTTGTGGGGATATGGAAGGTACTAGTCTCAGATCTTCACCTCTCGACCAAGGCTACCAAAAGTGGATGATGCACTCAAATCATTGGAATTTGTACCACATACCCCAATCTACACATGTCTAGAAAAGCTAAGTATGTATCCTATAACTATGTTGATAGTTGTAGGACCACCAATCACCTCTCTCGAGTCTTCAGGATAAATAATCTCTACACTCATCCAAACCACCTGTCAATCTTTCTAGTCTACTCAAAATCTTCCTTCTTCTAACTACTTCTATTTAAGTCCCATTTGGAAGATTTTCCCTTCAACAAGGCACATTTTCCCATCTGCTTTCACATTCACCCTATTACAAATGGTTACCCTCTCTTGACACATTTGCCTATTTTTGGACATTTTTGCCCATTTTTAGAAAATTTTCCCATTCACTGTGCATTTGCCCCTATTTTGGCTTATTCAACCATTTACAAGCATATTTTCCTGTTTTATTGTGTATCCACCCATTCCTAGTGGATTCATCCCTTTTTCCATGCATTCGATCATTTGTGGTGGATTCACCCTCATTTTCGCACATTTGTTAATTTGCGGTGGATTCATCCCTTTTTCCACATATTCTCTCATTCTTGGTTGATTCACTCCCATTTTCCACACATTTTCCTATTTATGGTGAATTTAGCCCATTTTCCATGCATTCACCCATTTATGGGCATATTTTCCCATTTGTAGCAAGATTTTCCCCATAAGCGGTGTATTTTCTCATTTTACCCTCCTTTCACTCGTGTGATTAGATTAGGCCAATCAAATCCACTACACATTTTCCCATGAAGCATTAAATGAAAAACCAAATTTATAAAGTCAATTTCAAACTTTCATACTTGGCTGACTCGCCTTGCTTCCCTCATTTACTTCACTCAATGTGTTGTTGTGGGTACATTCACCATCTCGTATGTGTTGCTCTAATCAACTCCTCTCAAAATCACTATGTTCTTACGTTAAAATGAATAATAATTTCCAACCTAATTACTATTTTTGTTGCTCGAATCATCATTTTTACTCTCATTTCTTCATCCTAACTCCATTTTATTTTGTTATTTTTTCGTCCACCCCCATTTTTCCCATGCATCCCTTTTGGTGCCCTTTTTACCTTTTAAGAGGTCACCTAGGCCTTTTTCTTCCTATTCACCATCTTGAGGGGGCATCACCTATCCATTCCATTTTCTTTTATCCCCTCCTCATTGGGGCATCTTTCCATCTAGTTTTTCCTTGTGTTTAATATATTTTATTTTTCTTTGAAAATTATCATTTTATTGATAATTCAAAGATGGTAAAAATGTAGACACCAAAAATTTACTACTGTCATTTGGTCAATTTATCCCTAATTCATCTAATTTCTGTCACCTATATCAATTCAATAATATTTTATTACATAATTAATATTCCCTATTTTAGATTCTATTTTTTGAATTATATCCTAAGATGATTAATTAAATTAATTTACTTACCTCTCATCTATTAAATTAAATAAAATATCTTTATTTATTTAATTTAATTCACTAAATCATGTTCCCTCTAAGGTTTGACCTAAGGTAAATAATATTATTCTTAATTATTTACCAATCCTAATGTTATTCCTCCAAAGAATTATTGTTTCGTTCATGTCATATCCTCCAACATAATCTTATTTTCTAACCTAATCCTAATCCCCCATTAATCATGTGTACACTCCTAATATTTGGTTAAATGTGTCACATCCTCTATCATTTCCCACTTGCCTTAATCCTAAGCCTCTTCCTAATCACCTATTTAATCCCCCCTCTAAACATTTGTGCATTTATCTAACCCATGCTTAAGGAAGGATCAAATCATTTTCCTTAAATTCTCACCCTCCTTGTTCTTGGAGCCTTAAAGGATTTCCCCTTTTAGGAAAAGAACCCCACATGGGCCCTTGTTTTATTGTTTTCCTTGGGAATGTAGGACAAGGAAGGCGTTTATAACCAAGATCTTCCCCATCCCCCAAGGTACCTTCATGGTGTCACTTGGAAACATCCCATGAGCCTTGAGAGATCATCTCCCTGACATCTCACTTCATGGTATCACTTGGAAACACACCATGAGGCGAGATGTCTCATCCATTATGAGCCCTTGATCTTCTAAGATTAAATTTAATTCATCCAATTCATTTCTCCTCTTCTCATATACACAACACTTAACCATTTTTCACTCATCATGTAACCTTGAGAAATTGAGTGACATTATGCTTCCAAAATTTAGTAAGCACACATCAAATTTGACTATCTAGCCAAAATCTACACGATGAGGGCTTAAATATATGTGGGTTTCATTGAATTCCATAAAGGTTTGAGCTCTCTTTTGCCTAATCTAATTGTTGTATGTGTTGGGATTAAGGTGTCTAAACCTTAGAGTCCTAACAATGATTTATTTGATGTAATAAATGTATTTATTTGTATTATTTAAATTCCTATGGTGTCATGTCACATATTGGGACCCATTGGCTAGGTGGCATCCCCGTTGGAGTTGACTGGATGACACATCATCATCCCAAGTGGACACATGCATCCCAGTTTGGAATTTATAACATATGAAAAATTTAATGACACATCATAAGGAATCTTTGAATGCATGGGTGAAAGTTGGCTCCCAAGTTCGGTTATGATAAGATGTAAGAGAATCAACTATTTTTAGCTAGTTATGAGAAATTCTCTTACTGTTGTAAGTGTTGTTAGCTATGACAAATTCTATGAAAATTGTAAGATGTGTAAGACATCTATCATAAGCTATTTTTAGCATATTCTAGGTGCCCAATATTGGAAAAAGAATATTTGAATGTTATAAACTTGTCAGGAGTGTTAGGGAATATGTCACATGTGTCCAAATGCATGTCTAAGGCATTGGAAATTGTGCCATGTGGATTTGGATGCCCCTCACCTTCTAGATGCTTCTTGAAGCTTGTAACACTCTATTTATTGAGTGCATTGAGTTGTAGAATGCATAGTTTTTTTGTAGGTTACGAAGTGCTACCAATATCACTCTAGAATAGGTGTTTGTTTGAAGCACTTATAGAAGAAGGCTATATACTTGGTGATGTATTATAAATATTATTTGATTAATATAATAGTACTATGCTTTTGGAGGGTGGGATTTTTTACCCGAAAGGGTTTTACCCATATATATTTGGTGTCATTGTTTTATGCATCCTTGCTGTTCTATTTCCATTATTCTATGTATGTGCTTCTCTTATTGTAACAATAAAAGGTCTTAAATGAAATTTATGTAACTCTCTCCTGACTAGATTAGTGTAGGAAGTTGTTTCCGCTCACCCAAATTCCTTTCAATTGGTATCAGAGCCTAGCTAGCCTTGGTTCCTTTGTTGGGTAGAAGTGTTTTTTGAGCTAATCTCTGTTTCAGTGGTATTTTTGTAGAAGTGTGTGTTTTGTTACCTTGTTATAGGAAAGAGATGGCAATCACATCTGGGAGGCTTGAGATGTAAAAATTTAAAAGTGGTAATTTTGAGTTGTGGAAGCTCAAAATGGAAGACATGCTAGTAGAACAAGACTTACGACTTGCAGTTTCTAGAAATAAATTGTCAGGCATGAAACAAGAAGATTGGGATCTCATGGATAGGAAAGCCAAGGGTCTTATTAGACTCTTTTTGGCTGATTTTGTCCTTCTAAATGTCCATGAAGAGAAAAATTTTTCTTCTTTGTGGAAGAAGCTTGGTGATGTCTACCAAGCTAAATCCTTGGTAAACAAGCTTTTCTTGAGAAAGAAGATGTATTCTCTGAAAATGGAAGATGGGGGGTTCGTAGTAGATAATCTAAATGCATTTAGCATGTTGGTTGTACAACTAGGTTTCATTGGAGACAAAATAGATGAACACGACCATTGCATGCTCCTTTTGTGTTCATTGTCGGACTCTTGGGATCATCTGGTAATGGCTATTGGAAAAAATACTTCCACCTTTAAGATGGATGAGGTTGTTGCCTCATTATTATTTGAAGAGATGCAAAGGAAGTCTTCTGAGATGACCAAGGAGGCCCTTGCAGTTCATGATAGGCCAAAAGAGGGAAGCGAGAATAAAGACAAGAAATACAATTCAAAGTCTCTCAGGAGATCTAAGTCTCCTCGTAAGAAGTCCAAAGTAAAATGTTGGAATTATGGTGAAGCTGCTCACATTCAAAAAGATTACAAGGAGAAGAAGAAAAAAAAGTCTTTCTCCAATTTTGAATTCGAGGAATCATCTCAAGATGATGGAGAAGCATTTATTGCAACCTTGGAAACCCATGCATAGGATGATGTGTGGTTGATAGATTCAGGTGCATCCTTTCACATGAATTCTCATAAAGATTGGTTCTCAAAATATGAGGAGTTCAATGTTGGAGAGGTGTACCTAGGTGAAGACTCTCACCTGAAGATTGCTGGTTGTGGAAGAGTAAAAAATAGATTTCCTTATGGAAGAGTGAAGGGGATTGATGGTGTCTTGCATATCCTAGCTTTGGCATGAAACCTGCTTTTTGTAAGTAAATTGAATGATTCAAGAGTACAAGTTATTTTCTTTGGTGGAGGATTTAAGATGACTAGAGGGGCTATGGTGTTGGCTAAGGGTGTTTGTATTGGCACTTTGTTTTAGCTTGATGCATGCATTCTATAGTGCAATATTTCTTCTGATGTATCGAAGAAGAGATATTTGGATTTTTCATCCTCACCATCAGATTGTGTAGAGAAGAAGTGTGTTGTAGATACATCCAATGGTCATGCATTTTGGGTACCTAAGGGTGCTCATTCCTTGGAAATGAAGCTTCCTATAGAGAATAAAATGTTATGGCACCAACGACTTGGTCACATTGGTGAGAAGGGTCATAGAACCCTGAAAAATAAGAGCCTTGTTGAAGGCCTTGATGATTGTAATCCTAAGTTTTACTTTTGTGAACATTGTGTATATGGAAAACAACATCATATTTTTCTTTTACTCTAGTTCTCATAAGTCTTCTAGGGTTTTGGACTATTTTCATTCAGATGTTTTTGGTCCTATAAATGTTCCTTCATTATCAAAATATATATTTTGTTTCTTTGATAGATGATTACAGTTTAAGAAATTTGTTTATTTCCTCACAAGTAAAGTTGAAGTCTTTAGTCAATTTAAGGAGTTTAAGGCCTTGGTAGAAAACTAGACTAGCAGAAAGATTAAGTGTGTGAGGACTGATAATGGTGGTGAGTTTTGTTCCGTAGAGTTTGACAAGTTCTATAAAGAGCATAGGATAGAAAGACATAAGACATCTCCCTACACTCCACAATAAAATGGAGTTGTAGAGAGGATGAATAAAATGTTGATGGAGAGGGCTAGGAGTGTGTTGAGTGGTTCTAGCCTTGAACAAATGTTTTGGGTTGAAGTGGTTTCCACTGCATGTTATTTGATCAATAAATCTCTTACATCAGTGCTTGTTGGTAAGACACCCATGGATGCATGGTCTGGTAAAAATCCTTTGATGAAACATCTCAAAGTATTTGGTTGTGAAGCTTACACTCATGCTCCGATTGAGAAGACGTAAGAGTTGGAGAACAAGGCTGTTAAGTGTATCTTTATCAGTTATGGTGTTAGTCTGAAAGGGTACAAGCTTTGGGATCTAGAAGCTTAGAAGGTTCTCTATAATAGAAGTGTGATATTTAGAGAGATGAAATCTCCCACTATTGAGCTACTACCAAAGAAAGAGGAGAAATAGAAGGAGGTAGTGCCGATTCCACCTACTCTAAAGAAAGAAGAACCAAGTACCCCTATTGTACCTGGTGATGAGGATAGCTCAAGTAGCTCTAAATTTTTTGAAGAAGATGGAGAACCTCAACCTCAACCTTTGAGGAGGTCTACACGTGTTAGGGGGCAACCGAAAAGGTTTGGATATTCATTATTGGATTCTAGTTGCATATTCTCATTGATTACTAATATTGATGAGCCTAGGATGGTTAGAGAGGAATTGAGTATGAATGATTTAGATTCCTCCATGCAAGCCATGGAGAAGGAGATGACTTCTTTAAATAAAAATAAGACTTGGGATCTAGTACCTTTGTGTACTATACATAAACCTACTATTTGTAAATGGGTTTTCAAGAAAAAGTGTGGTCTTGATGATATTATTGATAAGTATAAGGCATGGTTGGTTTCTAAGGGATTTTCCCAGGTGGAGGGAATTGATTATGGGGAGATATTCTCTCTTGTAGTGAAGTTGACATCTATTCAAATTTTGTTGTCACTTATAGTAGCATATGACTTAGAAGTGGAATAGATGTATGTGAAGACGACATTCCTTCATGGTGATTTAGAGGAAGAGATTTACATGTCACAACTAGAGCATTTCATTGAGAAAGGTAAAGAAAATTTGGTTTGCAAACGGAAGAAGTCTCTTTATGGTTTGAAACAGTCTCCTAGAATGTGGAATCAAAAGTTCAATACCTATGTGTTGTCATTGGGATTTCAGAGATCTAAATCTAACCAATGTGTATGCTTCAAAACTGATAATGGTTGCATCCTCATTATTGTCCTATACGTAGATGATATGTCTTTTTATTGGGAATGGTAAAAGTATGATTTCAGATTTGAAGTTTTAGTTGTTAGCATAGTTTGAGATGAAAGACCTAGGTGCAGCTAGGTACATTTTGCGAATGAAAATCATGAGAGATAGAACCAATGAAAAAATTTGGTTGAGCTATAACAAGTATGTGATCTCCATGTTGGAAAGATTCAACATGGTAGATTGTAGATAGTTAGTTGTTCTTGTGATGCAAGGGACAAAGCTTTATGTGAATGATTATCTAAAATATCCTACTGATATGGAGGACATGATTGGAGTACTATATATGCAAGTGCAATTGGAAGTCTAATGTATGCAATGGTGCGTACAATACCAGACATTTCCCAAGCAGAGGGAGTCCTTAGCCATTTCATGGCTAATCCTAGACGAGTGCATTGGGATGCAGTTAAGAGAGTGTTCAGCTATTTATGGGGTACTTCCAAGTATGCATTGTGTTTTCATGGTGATCCTACTAGACCTCAGCATTTTGTGAGCATTCGAGGATATGTGGATTCAGCTTGGGCAAGTGACATTAACAACAAAATACCCACTAGTGGTTATGTTTTTATGATTTTTGGTGGTGCTATCAGTTGGATGAGTAAGTAGCAGGGTGTAGTTGTGTTGTCCATGACAGAGGAAGAGTATATGGTAGCCACTCATGCTTGTAAGGAAGCTATTTGGTTTTAGAGATTGTGTTTAGATATTGGTTTAGATGTAGGAAATATTATTGTTTGTTGTGACAGTCAAAGAATCCTACCTTCCATGCCAAAACAAAGCACATTGATGTTTAGTATCATTTTGTTCATGATATGGTAGAATTTGGAAAGGTGAACCTAGATAAGGTTGACACTTTGGTGAATGTTGCGGATGAACTAACAAAACTAGTGAGCATAGAAAAATTCAGATGGTGTTATGATTTTATGGGCCTTGGAGCCCTAAGCAGATGATTTTGTATGACTCTTGGCAAGTCTTCGACAAGTGGGAAAATGTTGGGATTAAGGTGTCTCAACTTTAGAGTCCTAAGATTGATTTATTTGATGTAATAAATGTATTTATTTGTATTATTTAAATGCCTATGGTGTCATGTCACATATTGGGACCCACCAACTGGGTGGCATCCCTGTTGCAGGTGGCTGGATGACACATCATCATCCCAAGTGGATATAGGCATGCCACTTTGGAATCTATGACATATGAGAGATTCTATGATGTGTCATAAGTCATCTTTGAATGCATGGGTGAAAGTTGGCACCCAAGTTGGGTTATGACATAATGTAATTGAATCATCTATTTTTAGCCAGTTATGACAAATTCGCTTACAATTGTAAGTGTTGTCAACTATGATAGATTCTATGATAGCTAAAAGATGTGTAAGACATCTATCATAAGCTATTTTTAGCATATTCTAGGCGCCCAAGCTTGGAAGAAGAATATTTGCATGTTAGACACTTGTCAGGGGTGTAAGTGAATATGTCACATGTGTCCAAATGTATGTCTAAGGAATTGGAAATTGTGCCATGTGGATTTGGATGCCCCTCACCTTCTAGATGCATTTTAAAGCTTGTAACACTCTATTTATTGAGTGCCTTGAGTTGTAGAATGCATAGTTTTTCTGCAGGTAATGGGGTGCTGCTAGTATCACTCTAGAATAGGTGTTTGTTTGAAGCACTTGTAGAAGAAGGCTATGTACTTGGTGATGTATTGTAACTCTCATTTGAAGTAATACAATAGTATTGTGCTTTTGGAGGGTGGGGGTTTTTACCCAAAAGGGTTTTCCCCACGTATATTTGGTGTAACTATTTTATGTATCCTTGTTGTTCTATGTATGTGCTTCTCTTATTGTAACAATAAAAGGTGTTAAATAAGATTTTTGTAACTCTCTTCTGATTAGATTAGTGTAGGAAGTTGTTTCCACTCACTCGGCTTCCTTTCAGTATGGTCATTGTGTCTTTTAGTTCATTTTTATTGCAATTCCATTCACTTTGTTGAAGCACATTTTCCTTGCACACACACACACATATGTGTATATATAATTGCATTAAAGTAGATAACACAACAAGTGAATTACCAATAGTTATAGCATTGGAAAAGAGAATGGTTGTAATTTTATATAAAATAATTATTTACAAGGTAAGGAATTTTTCTATAAAGAACAATTGTGAGTAAGTTTATAATGTTACATCAATTTGTCAAGTTTTAATCTTGTTTAAAAGATATTTTTTTAATGAAAATTAATGTGATGTTTCACAATCAGAATGGACCAATAGTTGAACATTTTTTATTTTTTGTTGTTATAAAAAAAACACATCATTATTTAAAATACAACTTATATCAAACAAAAATGGACCAATAGTTGAACAATAAAACTTTTTGAAAATCCTTCACATTTAATGGGAAAATACATGAAATTTATTGTGCTGACCTTTTATATTTGGATAGGACAAACTATTAATATAAAATACTCCAATGCTTGTACGTTGCTACCTCAATAGTTTTACACATAAGAACAATATTTTTTCACTATGATAACAATACTTGTTTAAATGAATGTCTTATTTTATTAAATGAGCATTTTATTTTTTAAATGAAACACTTATAGTGGATGGTTATGATATTTTATTTGAGACAAAAAAATACTTATTTCACTTCTTCATGAATGTATTTATGTTTTTTTTTGTATAACAGTCAAAGATTTTTATATATTTATGTTTTTTGTATATAATATTCAAAGGTTTTCATATGTGATAAGACTGAATATTATATTCACAATTGACTGCACAACTATTGAACCCTACACAACTCTTGACTGCTCTCCCCTACCAGCTTCTATAAGACCAATCTACTCAACCATAAATAACCGAAACCACAAGAAAGCAGCAGATAGAGCAGTTTCAACTTGCTCTCAAAGAAAAAGTCAAGAAACTCGTTTTCTAGCACTTTTACCCTTTACGAAAGGAATCCACAAGAAAGCAGCAGATAGAGCAGTTTCAACCTGCTCTCAAAGAAAAAGTCAAGAAACTCGTTTTCTAGCACTTTCACCCTTTACGAAAGATTCGTTTCTCCTTGAAAGGAAAGCGGGAGGGAACCATACCTACAAGTTTAACGTATGAACACTGATTTTGAAAGTCATGGATATGGAGGGAACCATACCTACTAGTTTAACGTATGAACACTGATTTTGAAAGTCATGGATATTTTAATCGTTTAAAAAAATCAAGGAAGAAAGTTGTGGATATTATAATCGTTTAAAAAAATCAAGGAATTCCACGTCTCATATCTACCCGCATATTTGTCTGAGTCGTTTGCAATTAAAAGAACAAGAGGATTAACAGGTTTGTTAATAGTTAAACTAATTTTTAATCGTTTACCCAAGTCAATTGTAGCCATTGAAGTTGCGCAGCCTCTGCAATGCAAAGTTGGTACCGAAGTGGAGGTCTAACATTATAAATGAAAAACTAAGAACACAAATGGATATGTCTTATTATCACCGACATTGATATGCATCCTTTCATCTTTACCGATCCGTGGGTAGTAGTTTAAACTTTAAACGATGGGTGGCTTCTACTGTAATTTTCTGTTCATCACTGTTTCTCTCTGTTTTGAGATTGTTGCAGGAGTCACAGACCCTAGAGATGGTAAGATTTAGTTAAATGATTTGTTTGTGTGCTTAGAAGAAATAGTTTTGAAATATTTTTGGTGTGTATGAATTGCAGTGTCTTCGTTGAGATTGGTGAAAAGGCAATGGGAAAATTCACAAGGATTGGCATGGGAAGGTAGAGATCCTTGCGCTTCAAATTGGACTGTGGTTACGTGCGACGGTTCTCGAGTGGCTTCTGTGTAAGTCAGTCTAGGTCTCTTTTCGTTTCATTTTTCATAATGTTTTGGATATTTTTTTGCCTTACAAGTCCAAATTGTTTTATAGACTTCTATCTACAATGGATATAAAGGGAGAACTGCCGCCTGAAATTGGAAGCCTTACAGGTCTCCAATATCTGTAAGTTCCTCAGATCAATAGTAAATACTGATTTCACTTGTTAGCTTTGGATTAGAATAGAGATTAATTAAAGCAAGCTGCTGTTGCAGAGATTTATCGTACAACCCAGGCTTGATAGGACCAATTCCGCAAAGTTTAGAAAACTTGCATAGCCTTAGGGAGCTGTAAGAATTTAAACCTTGCAGTTATCACACTATCAAATAGATAGCAATTCTTGTCTCTTTCGGTTCGGGCTACATTATTAAACATGCTAATGATTTGTGGCATCTACAGAGTGTTATGTGGGTGTAATTTCACCGGGCGGATTCCAGAAGAGCTTGGCAACCTTCGAAGGCTTATACGTTTGTAAGAAACCTCGCACTACTTCCAAGATAATTGTTCACAAATTACCACTTTATATGATGTGTTGAAGCGGAAACTATTTATCAGGGATTTAAATTCCAACAAATTGAGCGGAAATATTCCTGCCACATTGGGTAACCTTAGTAGACTTGTCTGGTTCGACATCGCCAACAATAATCTTGGCGGAACACTTCCAGTCGAGCTCGGGAAGCTTCTTGCCTGCAAACACTTGTAAGCCTCCTTTTTTTTTTATCTAATCGTTTCTGTAGAGTTATACCATCTTATACAAAGCTCCTTCTAATTAAGATACCCTGCTTGATTAATTGCTGAAGCCACTTTAATGAAAACCAACTGCAAGGCTCCATTCCCTCAGAAATGTTCCACGAAAACATGTCCATCGTGCATGTGTAAGTAATAAGTATGCACTTCCAGTCTTTCTTACTTATTTAAATGTGGTTTCCTTTGCGCCAAAGCAGATTCTCGTCTAATGTGCAGGTTGTTCAATCAAAATCTATTCACTCGAATGATACCGTCAACACTTGGCCTTGTTAAGACCATGACAATTCTGTGAGTCTTTGATTTCATTCTTCACAACTGCTCTGTTCGAAAGCTTAATCAAGCCTCTTATTAAAAACGGATGTTAACAGGAGGCTTGATGGAAACCATTTGGAGGGTCCAATACCGTCAAACATTAGCTCCTTGGAGAAACTAGCTGACATGTAAGATTCCATGAATTTATTTATTTTATTGAATGAAGATTCCAAGAATTGATATTTCAGAGAGGTAAAGAAGCAACAACAATTACAATTGAAGGATATAGTAGATTATTATTATTTTTTCATATGTTTCAGGCGGCTTTCAAACAATAAGCTGAATGGTCAAATACCTGATCTATCCGGGCTGAGAAACCTCCAATACTTGTAAGTCAAACGTCTAAACTAGCTCCAATGGCGGCGCTGTATCTATGCTTTTGATCATTAATATTTGGGTGTGTGATATTGGCAGGGACCTGAGCAACAATTGATTTGACGTATCCCTTGTTCCTGACTGGATTTCTTCGTCAGACTTATTAACGACAGTGTAAGTACAAAGTAATCAAAATGCTTAGGAAACATGGTCTGAATGGACTAGAGAACACCATTAATATATACTGATTATCTATCTTCTTGCTTTTCAAAATATTTACTAGTGTGATGGAAAATGGAAAGTTGAACGGACCGTTACCTTCTGGTGTTTTACAATTGTCATCACTGGAGACATTGTGAGTATACTCAGAACCTTCTCCTCTGTGAAAGTAAATCAAAAGGTGCAGAAAGAAGATCTGATCGTCTTTAAACGTCATTTCGAATGAGTAGGAGGATGGCGAGAAATTCCATCGATGGATTTGCAGACCTCAGCATTGTAACAAGCCATATGCTGCAAAAAGTAGATTTAGAGTACAACAACATCACCAGTGCGTACGTGCAAAACCCTGCCATGGAAGTGTAAGATTCTTTTTAACAACTTGTTTGTACTCTGTAGAGTAATGATCAATTATTTCGTTTAAATAAAAAAAGATATATAAAACGAATCCCATTTTCCCCCAAGGATCCTGCGGCAACTTTCTTCTTGCCTTCTTTTAATTGAAAAATCACAGGGCCATTCTTTTATTTATAAAATGAATTCTATTTCTTCTTGCTTTCTTTTCCCTACAAATTCACAGGGCCAATGGCGTTTGGGAAACCTTCTCTCCCTTCAATTCCATTATCTTAAATCTATTTGATCAAGTCGTTGATACAATCCCCCTCCTTTTATCTCAGGAGTTATTTGGTGTGTTAGGCTCGGCATAACCATATGCTATGAATTGATATAATACTATGGGGGCATGTTCTTTCACACTTAATTAATGTCTTTTAATAGTAATTATTCCCTTTCTAATACTATGGGGGCATGTTCTTTCACACTTAATTAATGTCTTTTAATAGTAATTATTCCTTTATTGTATGTAGCAATAATCTAGAGAGAATTGTTAAGATTTTCAATAATTAATTTTATTATATTTAAGTTTTATTTATTTAAAATAGATTTTTATTTTTTATTTTTCATATTTTGCACATTTTAAGATTACTCTTCTATTTATTAATTATAATAATTATTATTTTGTTTAAATTAAATTATATTTTAAAATAATTTAATCAAATAAAAAATTGTATAACATATATTTGATTTATATTATTATTTATTTATAACTTGTTTACATACAAATAAACAATCGATTATGTCAAACATTATTTGTTTGTATAAGACATACGTCCTCACATAAATAATTAATGTATTGCAGTGGTGCATTATGGTCAAGTACTAATTTCTTATATTGAATAGTTGATGTCTTGATCACAACACATCAATTCTATAAATTATTCTTAGAGAATTATCGATAAATAATTATCATAATGCACTTCATGTTAGATCAAAGAGAAAATCGAATAACTATTCCATAACATATTTATGTTTAAAAAGGAATTAATAATATTATACCTATAATGATTAATTACATTAATTTAAAAGAGTGTTATTAAATCATACTTTTAACTTCCTAAAATTTTCAAAAAAATAAAAATTGGAAGTGTAAGAAATGTCAAGTTCACCTTAGTGTTAAGTGGAAAAGAGATCCAAGATCCAACAAGTGAGTTATCTTAGATCTACTTTTCCTTTTTGGACTCAACATTAGAACACAAACCAACTAGGGTAAATGATGATTGGCTAACCACCTCAATGGAGAGTCAATCTACTAGGGTTTGGTTTCTTTGTTGCAAAGAGGGAATATTTGATGTTTTATTTGATCAAATGAATTGGTATAAATCCTAGATCTAAAAATATAATTGATCACACACACAAAAATAGAAAATTGCAAAAATAGACACATATATGAAATGTGCAAAAAGAGAGGAACCTATTATAGAAATTGGAGCCTAAAATGAAGGAATATGGGAATTTGAGCGGCCTAATTTGTGTGTTTTAGTTTGTTCAAATACCGAATCCTTATATTCTGCTCTTTGCTCTTGTACAATTTGTTGTTGACAACAGTTCTTGATTTGATCTACACACATGGAGAAAGGGGAAAGGTTGTGTTGTATAGGATTCTTCCTCAACCAAATCCTAGTTTTAGTGTTTCCACCTCCATAAACAATAAATGATGATTACATAAATCATGTGCCCTAGGCCGGGTAGAGGAAAAGTAAACAACAAATTACTATAGCAAATAAGGGACAATTGATGATGTTACCTTACGCACGAAACCTCTATCAAAATGATGTCACACCATAAGTTGCCAAAACGAGTTGATGGATAATTCTTGAATTACCTTGAATACCTACAAGAGGTTAGTCCACATAACACAATAGATTGTTGTAGCTAGCATGTAGAGAAGAAGTCACATGTATCTTCACAATTTACACATAATAGTTGCTAATAGTTCATAATAGAATGTAGATGTTCAAATGAGAGGGAAAAGTTGTTTATATATGACTTTCAACATATTTCACATTAACCATTATGTCAAGTTGACAATTGATTTTGGATTTATGAAAATATTGAAGCTGATAATAATATTTGAAATTTAGGGCCCAATTAGGGGGGACAAAGAGATTGGGGCACCCTAGTCTAGCCCTATTTTGATTTTTAGATATTCGTTAACTAAATATTTAATCTAATTTCCTAGATTTAATTCAGTTTCTAAGAAATGATAATTAAACACATAATTAATAAGCATAATTAGGCATTTTCACTTTGGAAGGGTCCAAACATAGTGTGAAATAGTCAAGAGTGACAATTTATGACAATACACTTAGATGATGTAACTATTCTTATATAACTACATTCACTAGCATAATACTAATGTAACTTAAGACATAACATTAGTATATATAAAATAAAGTACTTTTAGATCACAAGGATTAGAAAAAAAAATACTTGATCCAAAAGGGAAAAAGTAAATGATATCAAGAATCTAAAAATTTAATTCACTCCACTACTTTATAAACTTGCTCTTATATCTTCTTATCTTGATCAGTCTATGTCAACACTTACATGCACCCTTGTGTTTCCAAACCTTTTGCTTGAAATTCCTCAACCAATCATGTTAAAATATAGTTTAAATATCCATTACCTTTATTAATAATATGTGACACAATCATATTGAAAATCATCACAACATGACTTTAACCATCTATACCACATGTAGTACATAGCAAGATATGATATATCCCAACTATAATAACCATTATTTTAGTGATTCTCTTGTATCTATACATTTTAGGTGCATCCACACCCAATGTCCAACTACATGACCAAAGACACGTCCTTTGTTCCTCTAGTATAGCTAATATTTGTCAAAGATACAATTATTCACCAACTAATCATAAAGACGTACCTTCTCCATACTATTCAATAAATAAGAAATAGAACAACATAACTCTAGTAGACTAACACTCATCATTAAAGATGAAAGAAGAGAAGAGCGAAATAGAAAAACCACACCATGAACATAACAATAAACACCATACTATGTTCGAAAGCCAAACATCAAATTAAAATTAGAAAAAAAATCAAAAAAATTGTCTCTCAAGTATCCAATCTCTTAGAAAGAAACAAATGGGAGATGAAAATTAGTCTTCATCCTTCTAATGAGTCTTTATCCTTCTAATGGATCCTCCACCCCCTATTTGACCATCCATTTAACTAATTAGAATACATGATCATCTTCTATGGAGCAATTTTACTCATCTTGAAATCTTGAATAAAAACAACATAATGCACCTAAATCTTTTCTTTGATATCTTCTTAACAAGCCAAATCATTTATGTAATACTCAATTTTTAACATGAAAAATATTTCATAAATATTTTACATAAAATAAAATTGAATATAATTATTTAAAAGACTTTGATAAAAAATTTCAAGATGTTTATTTATCCTTAACCTCGAAATTACTATCTCTCAATATCTTTCATATATATATTTAAAATATCTATATTAATATTTATTTTAAAATTAATATTTCTATATTTAAAAATAAATATCAATTCTAAATAATTTATCAATATAATATACAATTACACTCTACTCTAACTCACCTTTGTAACAACTATATAACACTTTCTTTCTAATGAAAAAACCATCTTTTCAAATCTAATGTTAACTTGATTTGCGTTTCAATATTTTAATTAATTTACCTATACATAAACAAGAATGAAAGGCAACACCCCGGTTCCACAACTTAAAAAATATATATTTTTTGAACGAAACGTGAAACAATTAATGATGAGTTGAATAGTTTCCCTCCCTAATAGTATATTAAGGGTCAACTTTTTTGAAATGGCAGCAAGCTCTTGGGTAACCCGGCGTGTGCTGAAGGAACAAGTGTATCAGGTCAGAGAGCCTGTCATTCAGAAATGGCGGAAAACAACTACTCATACAAAACTCCTATGAAAGATTGCCGGAAAAATCTGAAATGTGTTGAGAAAATGCAAATCGATCCCCGTAACTGCGAGTGTGCAATGCCCTTTGAAGGGAATATGGTGTTCAGATCTACTTACTTTTCAGCTCTGAACAATACTTCAAGATTTCAAAATTTAGAGCACTTCCTAGTAACCAGTTTAAGTTTGTCACAGGGGTCATCGGTATATATACTTTGCTGCATGTCTTTTGACGCCAATGGATATCTCACAATGCCAATTCAGGTTTTTCCACCAGTTGGGACTAAGTATTTTGACCGATCAGATATCGTAAAGCTTGCTTTCAGTTTAAGCTCGCACAATATTTCGACACCGGACGAATTTGGACCCTATTATTTCATACCGAGTTGGGACTACCTATTTCTTGGTGAGAGATTGTGCTTTCATTTTTGGCTTCTTCAAAGCCCATAGTTTAAAAATTTAATGGATTTTTACAAATTGAAATTGTCCTCTTTGTTCCAGATCTTTCCGAGAGGTCTAAAGGCTTAAGTACAGTGGCGATTATCGGTACAGCACTTGGTGCGGCCGTGTCAGTCCTTGCCATTCTTGGCATGGGGATTTATATATTAATGTTAAAGAAGAAAGAAAAAACGGCAGCTAAAAATAGCAGACCATTTGGTATACATTTATCCTCCAAAAAGCTAAAATAAGCAATGAATCTGCATATCCTTCCCTAAAGTTGTGTCTAGGTGAGTTTAATGATTTCTGTTTGGCGATGCGTTTATTTTTCGTCAGGGTCTTGGGGAATTGCAAGCGGCGAATATATCAGAGACGGCCTCAATTTGAAAGGTACACGGTATTTTACATTCGAGGAACTGAAACAAGCTACAAATAAATTCTCCACTCAGAACGAAATTGGATCCGGAGGCTATGGCAAGGTATGGCAATACTACATTTCATTTGATTTCATATTGACGGCTCTGTGAAAAACAATTCATTGTGGAAAATTCATCAATTCATTGTCATGACAAGTTTATTCTGTGGAAAATTCATCACCATCAATTTATTGGATAATTTATGGTATATACAATTAGAAAATTAGAAAATTTGATTTATGATAATAAAAATGAAAACATTTTTCATTATATTTTATTTTAATCTAGTAAATCAACTATACAACAATATTAGTCATCTCTATTATTAATGTGAAATTATTCTTTTGAAAAAAAAAATCTCAATGTCTTTGAATTATATGCACACCCGATAAATTGCTGATTTTCATGAAATAAATTTGTCATGATGGTGAATTGTTGACAGTAAATTGTTGAATTGTTGACGTTCATGAATTTGTCTCAAACCCGTGTCAGATCTTATTGTGTAACCAGAATTCTGCACGACTCGGTTCTCTATATTGCCTTATTTTGATTAAATATCGTTGCATCGTCGTACTTTATGGTGTATACAAGCCTTGTTTTGATTAAATATGTAACAAATCTGGAAAAAAATTATCTCTTCCAAAATCATAGACTTTAGGGTTTCAAAAGTCGCTTCTTTACTTTCCAACTGCAAAATGAACGAGCATGCAAATCGTTTGCATTGAAGTGCAGGTGTACAAGGGGTTGCTGGTTGCGAGTGGCCAAATGGTGGCTGTGAAGAGAGCGAAAGAGGAGTCTTTGCAGGGAGGTGCCGAATTCAAGACCGAAATAGAACTACTGTCGCGTGTCCATCACAAGAACCTGGTGGGACTCATCGGATTTTGTTTTGAAGAAGGAGAGCATATGCTTGTCTATGAGTTCATGCCAAACGGGACCCTCAGAGACAATCTCTCCGGTACTTCTCTTTCTGCTCTGGCATCAAAGTTCAAACTGTTCAGTATTTTTCTGCGCCGCGTTAACATTTTGATTCTTTAACTTAATTTTGTTATAACAGGTAGAACTGGGATAAATCTTGATTGGAGTAAAAGAATTCGAATTGCTTTGGGGGCAGCTAGAGGTTTAAACTACCTCCACGATCATGCAAATCCCGCAATAATTCACCGAGACGTGAAGTCCAGCAACATCCTCCTTGATGAAAATCTCAATCCCAAGGTAGCAGACTTCGGCCTTTCCAAACTCATAGCCGATACAGGCGCCAGAGGACATGTCACAAGTCAAGTCAAGGGAACAATGGTTAACACAGCTCTCTAATCTAAAGCTATTTAAAAACATTCTAAATTCTATTGTACTAGCTCAAATTCATACATAAGCTTGTTGAAATTTGATATTTTTTCTACTGGTAATTTTATTTATTTTATTTTTTAAAATTGAGGGCTGTGTGATTCGGGCCTAAGCAGGGGTACCTGGACCCAGAGTATTACATGACACACCAACTGACCCTGAAGAGCGACGTCTACAGTTACGGTGTTGTACTGCTGGAAATTTTAACCTCCAGGCTACCCATCGAAAGAGGGAAATATCTGGTTCGAGAAGTGAGGATTGCGACTGAGAGAGGAGGGCTAAATGCTCTTGAGAGAGGTCAGCTGTTGGATACAGTTCTCAGAAACTCTCACATTTCTCCGTCTGTTTTGGAAAGCTTTGTAAGCTTAGCACTGCGTTGCTGTGAAGATAATCGTGCAAATCGACCGAAAATGAGTGAAGTGGTGAAGGAGCTCGAGTTCATGGCGAATAATAGTGGAGCTAATGATACAGAGGGCGACGCAGAGACGGAAGGTGGTTTTGCATTCAAGAAGTTCGCCCTTCGTCCTTCTACTGATTCTGCGTCGGCTTCATTCGATTACAGTGGCAGTGGTGGATTTGTTGTGCCTCCAACTGTAGAACCCATGTAAATTTTGAGCTTGTGTTCGCAGAACTTTATCGTTATATGAAATTATGGATATAATTACATCAAGATATGCTACCAATTCCAAATAATCTTTCCTCGCCCTACACCGATATTGGAATACTGTTAAAAGGAAGGGCTAAAATGTTAATTATTAATGAATAACTATACATATGTTGTATTGTTGTAATACTTTGTGGTTTTGGGTCGTGTAAAACCCGTTTTACCCTTTATCAAAAACTATACATATGTTGTATGTGTGTCAAGTCTATGTTGTAGATGTGTCAATTAGATGTAGTAGATTTGCCATTGTTAAGTTAGTTTGCTGTCAATTAATCCTAGTTAGCAGTAAAGTTAGATAGCAGGTTCGTAGGGAGTTGTTGAACTCCTTTTCTATTATAAAATTGTAATTTTTTTGTTAAATTAAAAATGTGCAGCTGTACTATTTTCTAATATATAATTGTTGTAGTTTTCTATTAGTGATATAGGAGGAGAGGGTCAATAGTTGTGTAGGGTAATTTTGAGATCATTTAGTGGTTATGTGAAATTTTGCAAGACTTTCATTTTTTTAAATGTGACATGGACTCCATTTATTTATAATAAAGGTTTAAAGGTGTGACTAATCATGCAACCTATCACATGAGCACATCTTTTGAGAAGTGTCGTTAAAACTTCTTCTATAAAGATTTGACCATAACCTCATCATGAAATCCTTAATAGTTCAACAAAAAATATCATATTCTTATTTATAATATAACTTATATGTAATCTAAATGATCTCAATACATTTTGGTAACCATAAATCTTGATGGACAAATGTGTAGAAACAAATCATTGGGGTTGCAATTGTATGAATGTGATGAGTCTTGATTTTTTGGCCTACACATGAGGACATGGGCTACTAGCTCTTGTATGCCTATGCATGCACAAGTTCGTGCTACAAAAACCCTTCTTTCATGTAGTATGAAGTATTTTGCAAGATTTTTGAGTAGTGAATCGGCCTACATTTCCTCTTCCTACATGGGTGATCTTGCATGTCTTTGCATACACATGCAAAGCTTTGCATGCATGTTAATTCTCTTCATTTAATTTCATAAACTTTGAGATTGGATCTTTTTATTTTTCTTTGTAGTTGGTTGGTTAGATCTATTTTAAGCAAGATTTTCTACTGAGTTTCATGTTGCCACCAACCAACCACTACAAGATTACCCCCCCAAATCACTCAATCAAGAAACCCCCCTAAGAAATATCTAGTTTGACACTTTATACTTAGTGGGTTTACAATTGCCACTAACAAGAAATACTGAGTGGACTTGATCTCAATGCTATTACAGATTCTCAGAAGGAGCACATGTATGCTAAAAATACAACTTTGGAACAATACCTAGTGAAATAAACAACACCACGACAAACTACATGAAAAAACATTCACTTTCAAAAAAAGAATCACCTCATTTCAAGGTTTTATGCAAAAGTTATGCTTCCTCAAATTTCCCAAAATGAGAACTATGCAGTGTCATGACTGAGAATCTATAATTTTTTAAAAATATCTGCATCAAAATAAAAAAACAACAACAATATTGCATAGAGCATAAAAAAATAGCCAAGACATTTTTTTTTGGTGTGAAATAGAGTTTGTATGAGCAAGAACGAAGCATTTGAAAACTACCTTCAAATTTGCAACTACCAAAGGAGAGGGGTACCTTTGAAATGTTCTGATTTAGTTTCTGCAAAATATATAAGCTGCATGCAAAAACTAGCAATGACCTAGATGGTTTTTTCTTATTGTGAACAAAACCCAGATGGCATATTTTCTTGAAAATGTACAAAAAATGTGGATCTAGTGTAAAACAAATGACTTTAGCAACAAAAAATGACCCCAACAACCAAAAAACAACATGCAAAGTTAGAATGAGCTACCTAAGACAAGCAAAGGCATGTTGCAACCTGCAATACTGATTAAAACACAAAATATGCAAAGCCAATTGACAAAAACAAGATTACTGGATCTTCATAAATCCTTTCTGATTCTCTAGATCATCATATGATGCAAGAGAAGTGCATACTCAACCATCAAGATCTACCATGATTTTCACTCACAAATCTCTCAAAAAGCTAACCAAGGGCACTCTATGGGCTCTAATACCATGTTAGATTTGGCTATGGAGATAGCCACCCAAGATCTAGAATCCTAATGGAAAGTATAAAAGAGAGAAAATATGACAAGAATGGATTGTATTCTCATCTATGAATGCAAGAGATACAATGCAAATGGGATACTCATATGAGAGCAAGAGGTGGGAATACATATAACATTCCACCCAAAGGACTAAAAGCACAACTAATGTGGGATGAAGTGAAAAAGTCCCTAAGAAAGCTTAACCTAGTGTGAAGAGAGCTAAAGTGGATAAAAACCTTTTCACACTAACATTTAGGTCTCTTCCATGTTGACCCAAAAAAATTTCTTTGTTTTCACTCTATGTGTTTCATTCTTCATGTTCCATGAGTGTATGGGGAATAATGACAGTTCTGAGCTCTCTAAAAATATTGTAGCAAAGACATACTAACCCCGAATCCATGGATCCCTTATGTGACTTTGGGATTTCATTTTGGGGGTAACCCTTTTGCATGATGTAGCTTTATTTGGAAACATATGACTTGCTATAGGGATTTCCAAATAAGCTCTCATGTCCTCTTTATTATTAGCATTTATCATTTTCTACTTTAAAGTAATTGCTCACAGCATGGTGTTTAGAAATTTCTTTAAATGGGGGCATGTATTGGCATTATTATTTTTCATTTATGTTTCATTATGTAGTATTCTTACTTCATGCGATGCATATTTCACTTTATGGTGACATTGGGTGTAGTGTACTTAAAGAGAATGATCTCTCTTAGCATATTATATTCCTCTTAGTGGCTTGATGAGACACACTGCATCCCCTAAGTTGCAAATCTTTTATTATTTGATTGATCCTCTCTTGGAGACATTAGGCACGATGTTCCCTAAGTTAAGACCTTACATGAACTAATCAAAAATCCTTTAAACGTACCTTACATTATTTTTCATTTATAATTTTGGTTATAAGTCCACCTTGCATAACACACTTTGCTTTCCTGTGGAGCCATCTTGTTTGTTCATGAGTTTCAAACATACACAGCTCTACTTGGCTCATGAAGCTCAAAGTTCATTGTTGTGTGGTGCCTTATCAAAGTTATCAGAAGGTATAGATTTGGACTCATTGTATGTATGGGAGCCAAACATAGGTGTGGCTTTCCCATAGCCACTTGCTTATATATGTGAGCACATATCGGTCATGTGGGTATGTGTCTCACCCTTTTGGATACTCACCTAGTGGAAAGCCTAAAGTTTTGTTTCCTTAAAGTGAGCATGCATTTAAAAAAAAAAAAAATAGATCTAATCCATAGTGTGTGGAACAAACGATCGAAGCTTGATCCACCCCTTTTCTTTTTTTTTCTTTTCTTCTTTATGTCTTTGGTAGTGTATGCTTGTGCCTTGTTTTTGCTCCTTACATTATGTTCATGTATGTTCCTTTGTGCCTATAGTGGTTTGCCATAGGATCTTGATCCTGGGGGCTTGATCATCCCTCTTGGTCGTTGTCATCCTATCTCACTAGCATTGGTATGTTTGGACCCTTCTTGATGTGAGTTTGTTTAACTTAGTGTGAGTTTGAAGCAAGTTCCTCCTCTCACTAAAGTGAGGGATAAATTAAGTGTAAAAAAATGTCATCCTTGACATTTTCACACTTGTTTGGGTCCTCCCTACTAAAATTGGGCTTCTTTATGCTTTATATTGGCCTTATTTTGCATCCGCAAGCCTTAATTAATGCATCTTTTTTAGGATAATCCTGACATATATCAATTGAACAATAAAAAATTAATGATTTTGGATTATATGTCCTAGATTTAGTGATATGGGACTCATACGCCACCTTGGGAATATGGGTCCCACCTAAATTTTGAGGCCTTGATATGAATTTCACATTAAACTAAGCCTTTCTTGAAAAAAGTGTCCCAAGCTTAGCTTAATGGGACTCATACACCACAACTAGCATATGAGTCATTCTTACCTTAGACCTAATTTAATTTAAATACTTGGTGGGATTTATTCTCCTAGATCTAATGTTGACTCGTAGTATTGTAATTTCAAGAAATTTGGCATAAACAAGTATAAATACAAGGTTATTTCACATATTTTCACCTAGCAAGTTTACATGTCATCTAACACTCCTTGAGATCAAACATTGTAGCGATTTGGAGTTCACAAGAGCATTCAAGAGTGATTATCAAGAATTTTGGAGCATTTTTCAAGTATCAAATATCATGTCAAAGTCATCATGCATCCTGTTTGTTTTGGAGCTAACATTTGTCATGTAGGGTTCTTATCATTCAAGCAAGCATTCAAGTCAAGATTCATATCATTCAAGAAAGAGTCAAGATCTTCATTCATGCTAGCCACTTCATGCATGTTTGTAGAATCTTATTCAATGTTTTGGTGAGTTGCAACATTACATATTTATTCATTCATCATTCCTTCTATTTCATTTCATTTGAAGGTTTGATTACCAAAATGGGGTTTGATGAAGGAAAACCCCTATCCACTAAAAAAACAAAAAAATTCCTTCTCTTTGATGTGTGATTGCATATCTAGGTGGTATAGGTTGAAGATCCATTGAAGAACAAGATTAGAGAAAAAATTTCAAGTTGTCAAAGTTGTCATCTAAATTGCAAGATCACGAAAAGTTATCTACAACACATAAATTAGTGTTCCAAAATCAGAGATTTGGCAAGAGGGAAGCTATAGGAAAGCACTAGAGGATATCAAAGTTTTGGAGCAACCCTAATACTGAGACTAAATTTCCACTTGTGGAGTATGAGTCCTAGTATACCTATTTTTGGATTTTTTTGTAGATCCTAATTCAATAGTTCCAGATTCTAGTTTGGCCTGAAACCCTAAACTGGGACTAAATCACCCCTACTGGCATATGAGTGCCAGTGTGCATTAAAATCAAAATTTCTAGGATTTCTGACCTTCATTTAAGCCTCCACAGGTTTCCTGGTGTACTTCTCTAATTTCCCAGTTTACTATTTTGATTTTAACTCATTTCTAGGCCATTTATTTAAGTTTTGCATATCATTAGGTCTTGCATGTTACTAGTCTTTCCAACCTCTAGCTTGGTGGTGAACCCCTTTATACCTTTTATCATACCATAGGAGACCTTATTGCAGAGCTCTTTCTCTCATTTCTACCCTTAGATTGAGATCTCTAGGGTTTCCTTGAATGGAACATGTAGGAAATTAGTTGTTCTACCTCCCAAAGATTGAAGAGAAAAAAATTTCTCCTTTTCATTAGGATATGTACCTCCCTATACCACAATCCTCCCTTCCAACTAAAGACCACTATCTCATCAGTAGCTCGATCCATCCTAATCCAATGTATTTGGTCACTACAATGTGCTCCCATACCCACACATGTAGCAATTTGATATGGGTGAAACTCTAACCCTCAATATAGTAGATTAGGTGTAGGTCCTTATACAATAGGGCCAAGATGCATGGCCCTCAAGTGCATCTCCTCTATTGCTCGACCATATCTATGACCACCTAGCCTATTGTTAATGTGAAGAACTGACCAATTTGGTTAAGTGGTAGCACTCCACTCACCAATTTGCATAGATATAGTACCATACTTGATACCATCTACACACACCTATCAATGTCTAGTTATTATCTTCTCACAAGGACATATGTTCTCTAAAATAATATTGTAGGATAGCCGATATTGTACACTCGAGCTCTGCACCAAGAACCCACTAATTGGTAGTTGTAGGATCCTCCATACATCCTCCAATATCACTATCATCTCCCTTGTGGGGATATGGAAGGTACTAGTCTCAGATCTTCACCTCTTGACCAAGGCTACCAAAAGTGGATGATGCACTTGAATCATTGGCATTTGTACCATATACCCCAATCTGCACATGTCTAGAAAAGCTAATTGTGCATGCTAGAACTATGTTGATAGTTGTAGGACCACCAATCACCTCTCCCGAGTCTTTAGGATAAATAATCTCTGCACTCATCCAAACCATGTGTCAATCTTTCTAGTCTACTCGAAATCTTCCTTCTTCTAGCTATTTCTATTTAAGTCCCATTTGGAATATTTTCCCATCAATAAGGTACATCTGCCCATCTGCTTTCACATTCACCCTATTACAAATGGTTACCCTCCCTCGACACATTTTCCCATTTTTGGACGTTTTTGCCCATTTTTAGAAAATTTTCCCATTCACTATGCATCTGCCCCTATTTTGGCTTATTCAACCATTTACAAGCATATTTTCTTGTTTTGTTGTCTATCCACCCATTCCTAGTGGATTTGTCCCTTTTTCCTTGCATTCGATCATTTGTGGTGTATTCACCCTCATTTTCAAACATTTGTTCATTTGTAGCAGATTCATCCTTTTTCCACATATTCTCTCATTTGTGGTTGATTCGCTACCATTTTCCACACATTTTCCTATTTATGGTGAATTTGGCCCATTTTCCATGTATTCACCCATTTATGGGCATATTCGCCCATTTGCAGCAAGATTTTCCCCATAAGCAGTGTATTTTCTCATTTTACCCTCCTTTCACTCATGTGATTAGATTAGGCCAATCGAATCCACTACACATTTTCCCACGAAGCATTAAATTAAAAATCAAATTTATAAAGTCAAGTTTAAACTTTTGTACTTGGCTGACTCGCCTTGCTTCCCTCATTTACTTCACTCAATGTGTTGTTTTGGGTACATTCACCATCTCGTATGTGTTGCTCTAATCATCTCCTCTCCAAATCACTATGTTCTTAGGTTAAAATGAATAGTAATTTCCAACCTAATTACTATTTGTGTTGCTCGAATCACCATTTTTTCTCTCATTTCTTCATCCTAACTCCATTTTATTTTGTTCTTTTTTCACCCACCCCCATTTTTCCCAAGCATCCCTTTTGGTGCCCTTTTTACTTTTAAGAGGTCACCTGGGCCTTTTTCTTCCTATTCACCATCTCCGGGGGGCATCACCTATCCATTCCATTTTCTTTTATCCCCTCCTCATTGGGGCATCTTTCCATTCAGTTTTTCCTTGTGTCAAATATATTTGATTTTTCTTAAAAATGCACTAATGATAATTCAAAGATGGGGAAATGTAGACACCAAAAATTTACTTTCACTTTCATTTGGTCAATTTATTCCTAATCCATCAATATCACACCATATTAATTCAATAATATTTTATTATATAATTAATATTCCCTTATTTTCTTCTATTTCTTTAAATTTCATCCTAGATGATTAATTTAAATTTAATTATTTTATCTCATCTATTAAATTAAATAAAATATCTTTATTTATTTTATTTAATTCACTAAATCATGTTCCCTCTAAGGTTTGACCTAAGGTAAATAATTTTATTCTTAATTATTTACCAATCCTATGTTATTCCTCCAAAGAATTATTATTTCCTTCATGTCATATCCTCCAACATAATCTTATTTTCTAACCCAATCCCTATCCCCCATTAATCAGTGGTTAATTCTAACTTGATTAAATGTGTCACCGCCCTCCAATGATTCTTCTTCTCACTTGCCTTAAATCCTAGCCTCAAATTCTAATCACCTGCTCTTAATCCCCCTTTAAACATTTGTTCATTCATTCTAATCCCATGCTTTAAGGAAGATCAAAATCATTTTTCTTAAATACTCACCTTCCTTTGTTCTTGAGCCTTTTAAAGGATTTCCTTTTAGGAAAAGACTTCACATGGGTCCCGTCCCAAAGTACCTACGAAATTTAAATTATTTTGATTGTCTTCCTTTGTCATGCATTGTGGAAAATGGTGAGATGCTGCCTTGTACCCCGGTGATCTTCCCCATCCCCAAAGGTACTCTCATGGTGTCACCAAAACATACCATGAGGCTTGAGGATCGATCTTCAGAACATTCATACCATGCTACCGGAAACATACCATGAGGCGAGATGTCTCATCCATTGTGAGCCCTTGATCTTCTAAGATTAAATCTAATTCATCCAATTCATTTATCCTCTCCTCATATACACAACACTTAACCATTTTTCACTCATCATGTAACCTTGAGAAATTGAGTGACGTTATGCTTCCAAAATTTAGTAAGCACACATCAAATTTGACTATCTAGACAAAATATACATGATGAGGGCTTAAACATATGTGGGTTTCATTGAATTCCATAAAGGTTTGAGCTCTCTTTTGTCTAATCTAATTGTTGTATGTGTTGGGATTAAGGTGTCTAAACCTTAGAGTCCTAACATTGATTTATTTGATTTAATAGATGTATTTATTTGTATTATTTAAATGCCTATGGTGTCATGTCACATATTGGGACCCATCAGCTAGATGGCATCCCCGTTGGAGGTGACTGGATGACACATCATAATCCCAAGTGGACATAGGCATCCCACTTTGGAATTTATAACATATGACAAATTCAATAACGCTGTAAGTGCTGTTAGCTATGAAAAATTCTATGACAGTTGTAAGATGTGTAGGACATCTATCATAAGCTATTTTTAGCATATTCTAGGTGCCCAATATTAGCAGAAGAATATTTACATTTTAGGCACTTTTCAGGAGTGTAAGGGAATATGTCACATGTCCAAATGCATGTCTAAGGCATTGGAAATTGTGCCATGTGGATTTGGATGCCCCTCACCTTCTAGATGCTTCTTGAAGCTTGTAACACTATTTATTGAGTGAATTGAGTTGTAGAATGCATAGTTTGTTTGTAGGTTACGAAGTGCTACCAGTACCACTCCAGAATAGGTGTTTGTTTGAAGCACTTGTAGAAGAAGGCTATATACTTGGTGATGTATTGTAAATCTTATTTGAAGTAATACAATAGCACTATGGTTTTGGAGGGTGGGGTTTTTTACCCGAAAGGGGTTTCCCCATATATATTTGGTGTCATTGTTTTATGCATCCTTGCTGTTCTATTTCCATTATTCTATGTATGTGCTTCTCTTATTGTAATAGTAAAAGGTCTTAAATGAAATTTGTGTAACTCTTTGCTGACTAGATTAGTGTGGGAAGTTGTTTCCGTTCACCCGACTTTCTTTGAGTTGGTATCAGAGCCTAGCTAGCCTTGGTTCCTTTATTGGGTAGAAGTTTTTTTTGAGCTAATCTCTATTTCAGTAGGATTTTTGCAGAAGTGTGTGTTTCGTTACCTTGTTTTAGGAAAGAGATGGCAATCACATATGGGAGGATTGAGATGTAAATATTTAACAATGGTAATTTTGAGTTGTGGAAGCTCAAAATGGAAGATATGCTAGTAGAACAAGACTTATGGCTTGTAGTTTCTAGAACTAAATCGCCAGGCATGAAACAAGAAGATTGGGATTTCATGGATAGGAAAGCCAAGGGTCTTATTAGACTCTGTTTGGCTTATTTTTTCCTCCTAAATGTCCATGAAGAGAAAAAATTTACTTCTTTGTGGAAGAAGCTTGGTGATGTCTACCAAGATAAATCCTTGGTAAACAAGCTTTTCTTGAGAAAGAAGATGTATTCTCTAAAAATGGAAGATGGAGGGTTCGTAACAGACCATCTAAATGCATTTAACATGTTGGTTGCACAACTGGGTTTCATTGGAGACAAAATAGATGAACAAGACCGTTGCATGCTCCTTTTGTGTTCATTGTTGGACTCTTGGGATCACCTAGTAATGGCTATTGGAAAAACTACTTCCACCTTTAAGATGGATGAGGTTGTTGCCTCATTATTGTTTGAAGAGATGTGAAGGAAGTCTTTTGAGATGACCAAGGAGGCCCTTGCAGTTCGTGGTAGACTGAAAGAGAGAAGTGAGAAGAAAGACAAGAAATCTAATTCAAAGTCTCTGAGGAGATCTAAGTCTCCTAGTAAGAAGTTCAAGGTAAAATGTTGTAATTATGGTGAAGTTGGTCACATTCAAAAAGATTACAAGGAGAAGAAGATGAAAAACAACTCTTCTCTGTTTCTGAATCTGAGGAATCATCTCAAGAGGATGGAGAAGCATTTATTGCAACCTTGGAAACCCATGCATTGGATGATGTGTGGTTGATAGATTCAGGTGCATCCTTTCACATGACTTCCCATAGAGATTGGTTCTCGAAGTATGAGGATTTCGATGTTGGAGAGGTGTACCTAGGTGAAGAATCTCATTTGAAGATTATTGGTTGTGGAAGAGTAAAAATTAGATTTTCTGATGGAAGAGTGAAGGGGATTGATGGTGTCTTGCATATCCCAACTTTGGCATGAAACTTTCTTTTTTTAAGTAAACTGAATGATTCAAGAGTGCAAGTTATTTTCTTTGGTGGAGGATGTAAGATGACTAGAGGGGCTATGCTGTTGGCTAAGGGTGTTTGTATTGGAAATTTTGTTTAGCTTGATGCATGCATTGTATAGTGCAATAGTTCTTCTGACGTATTGAAGAAGAGATCTTTGGATTCATCATCCTCACCATTAGATTTTGTAGAGAAGAAGTGTGTTGCAGATACCTCCAATGGTCATGCATTATGGGTACTTAAGGGTGCTCATTCCATGGAAATGAAGCTTCCTATAGAGAATAAAATGTTATGGCACCAATGACTTGGTCACATTGGTGAGAAGGGTCATAAAACCTTGAAAAATAAGAGCCTTGTTGAAGGCCTTGATGATTGTAATCTTGAGTTTGAATTTTGTGAACATTGTGTATATGGAAAATGTATCATGTTTTTTTTTACTCTAGTTCTCATAAGTCTTCTAGGGTTTCAGATTATGTTCATTCAGATGTTTTTGGTCATGTAAATGTTCCTTCATTATCAAAATATATATTTTGTTTCTTTGATAAATGATTACAGTAGAAGAACATTTGTTTATTTCCTCACAAGTAAAGATAAAGACTTTAGTCAGTTTAAGGAGTTTAAGGCCTTGGTAGAAAACTAGACTAGCAGAAAGATTAAGTGTGTGAGGACTAATAATGGTGGTGAGTTTTGTTCCGTAGAGTTTGACAAGTTCTATAAAGAGCATAGGATTGAAATACACAAGACATCTCCCTACACTCCACAACAAAATGGAGTTGTAGAGAGGATGAAAAAAATGTTGATGGAGAGGGCTAGGAGTGTGTTGAGTGGTGCTAGACTTGAAGAAATTTTTTGGGCTGAAGTATTTGCCACTGCAGGTTATTTGATCAATAGATTTGTTACATCAGTGATTATTGGTAAGAAACCCATGGATGCATTGTCTTGTAAAAATCCTTTGATGAGACATCTCAAAGTATTTGGTTGTGAAGCTTACACTCATGCTCCGATTGAGAAGAGGTAAGAGTTGGAGAACAAGGCTGTTAAGTGTATCTTTATCAGCTATGGTATTAGTGTGAAAGGGTACAAGCTTTGGGATCTAGAAGCTTAGAAGGTTCTCTATGATAGAAGTGTGATATTCAGAGAGATGAAATCTTCCACTATTGAGCTACAACCAAAGAAAGAGGAGAAATAGAAGGAGGTAGTGCAAATTCCACCTACTCTAAAGAAAGAAGAACCAAGTACCCCTTTTGGACCTGATGATGAGGAGAGCTCAAGTAGCTCTAAAAGTTTTGAAGAAGAAGGAGAACCTCATCCTCAACCTTTGAGGAGGTCTACACGTGTTAGGCAGCAACTGAAAAGGTTTGGATATTTATTATTGGATTCTAGTTGCATATTCTCCTTGATTACTAATACTGATGAGCCTAGGATGGTTAGAGAGGAATTGAGTATGAATGATTTAGATTCCTCCATGCAATCCATGGACAAGGAGATGACTTCTTTAAAGAAAAATAAGAGTTGGGATCTAGTACCTTTGCGTACTATACATAAACCTACTGGTTGTAAATGGGTTTTCAAGAAAAAGTGTGGTCTTGATGGCATTATTGAGAAGTATAAGGCATGGTTGGTTGCTAAGGGATTTTCCTAGGTGGAGGGAATTGATTATGGGGAGATATTCTCTCTTGTAGTGAAGTTGACATCTATCCGGCTTTTGTTGTCACTTGTAGTAGCATATGACTTAGAAGTAGAATAGATGTATGTGAAGAAAACATTCCTTCATGGTGATTTGGAGGAAGAGATTTACATGTCACAGCTAGAGAATTTCGTTGAGAAAGGTAAAGAAAATTTGGTTTGCAAACTGAAGAAGTCTCTTTATGGTTTGAAACAGTCCCCTAGAATGTGGAATCAAAAGTTTAATACCTATGTGTTGTCATTCAGATTTCAGAGATCTAAATCTGACCACTGTGCATACTTTAAAACTAATAATGGTCACATCCTCATTATTTTCCTATATGTAGATGATATGTCTTTTTATTGGGAAGGGTAAAAGTATGATTTCAAATTTGAAGTTTCAATTGTTAGCACAGTTTGAGATTAAAGAGCTAGGTGCAACTAGGTACATTTTGGGAATGGAAATCATGAGAGACAAAACCAATGAATTTTTTTGGTTAAGCTATAACAAGTATGTGATCTCCATGTTGGAAAGATTCAACATGGTACATTGTAGACAGTTAGTTGTTCTTGTGATGTGAGGGACGAACCTTTCTGTGAATGATTATCTAAAATCTCCTACTGAGATGGAGGACATGGTTGGAGTACTATATATGCAAGTGCAATTGGAAGTCTTATGTATGTAATGGTGTGTACAATACCAGACATTTCCCAAGCAGTGGGAGTCCTTAGCCATTTCGTGGCTAATCCTGGATGAGTGCATTGGGATGTAGTTATGTGAGTGTTCAGATATTTACAAGCTACTTCCAAGTATGCATTGTGTTTTCATGGTTATCCTACTAGACCTCAACAATCTATGAGCATTCAAGGATATGTGGATTCAACTTGGGCAGTTGATATTAACAACAAAAGATCCACTAGTGGTTATGTTTTTATGATTTTTGGTGGTGCTATCAGTTGGATGAGTAAGCAGTAGGTTGTAGTTGCATTGTCCATGGCAAAGGAAGAGTATATGGCAGCCACTCATGCTTGTAAGGAAGCTATATGGTTTAAGAGATTGTGTTTAGATATTGGTTTAGATGTAGGACATATTACTATTTGTTGTGAAAGTCAAAGTGCAATTTGTCTAGCAAAGAATCCTACCTTCCATGCCAGAACAAAGCACATTGATGTTCAGTATCATTTTGTTCATGATATGGCAGAATATGGAAAGGTGAACCTAGAGAAGGTTGACACTTTAGTGAATGTTGCAGATGCACTAACAAAACCAGTGAGCACAAAAAAATTCAGATGGTGTTATGATTCCATGGGCCTTGGAGCCCTAAGTAGATGATTTTGTATGGCTCTTGGCAAGTCTTCGACAAGTGGGAAAATATTGGGATTAAGGTGTCTCAACTTTAGAGTCCTAAGATTGATTTATTTGATGGAATAAATGTATTTATTTGTATTATTTAAATGCCTATGGTGCCATGTCACATATTGGGACCCACCGACTGGGTGGCATCCCTATTGCAGGTGATTGGATGACACATCATCATCATCCCAAGTGGATATAGGCATCCCACTTTGGAATCTATGACATATGAGAGATTCTATGATGCGTCATAAGTCATCTTTGAATGCATGGGTGAAAGTTGGCACCCAAGTTGGGTTATGACAAAATGTAATTGAATCATCTATTTTTAGCCAGTTATGACAAATTCTATTACAACTATAAGTGTTGTCAGCTATGACAGATTCTATGATAGCTATAAGATGTGTAAGACATCTATCATAAGATATTTTTAGCATATTCTAGGTGCCCAAGCTTGGAAGAAGAATATTTGCATGGTAGACACTTGTCAGGGATGTAAGGGAATATGTCACATGTGTCCAAATGTATGTCTAATGCATTGGAAATTGTGCCATGTGGATTTGGATGCCCCTCACCTTCTAGATGCTTCTTAAAGCTTGTAACACTCTATTTATTGAGTGCCTTGAGTTGTAGAATGCATAGTTTGTCTGCAAGTAATGAAGTGTTGCCAGTATCACTCCAGAATAGGTGTTTGTTTGAAGCACTTGTAGAAGAAGGCTATGTACTTGGTGATGTATTGTAACTCTCATTTGAAGTAATACAATAGTACTATGCTTTTGGATGGTGGGGGTTTTTACCGAAAAGGGTTTTCCCCACGTATATTTGGTGTCAATGTTTTATGTATCCTTGATGTTCTATTTCTATTATTCTTTGTATATGCTTCTCTTATTGTAACAATAAAATGTGTTAAATAATTTTTTTCTAACTCTCTTTTGATTAGATTAGTGTAGGAACTTGTTTCCACTCACTCAGCTTCCTTTCAGTATGGTCATTGTGTCTTTTAGTTCATTTTTATTGCAATTCCATTCACTTTGTTGAAGCACATTTGCCTTGCACACACACACACACATACATATGTGTATATATAACTGCATTGAAGTAGAGAACACCTCAAGTGAGTTACCAATAGTTATAGCATTGGAAAAGAGAATGGTTGTAATTTTATATAAAATAATTATTTTCAAGGTAAGGAATTTTTCTATGAAGAATGATTGTGAGTAAGTTTATAATGTTACATCAATTTGTCAAATTTTAATCTTGTTTAAAAGAGATTTTTTTAATGAAAATTAATATGATGTTTCACAATCAAAATGCACCAATAGTTGAACATAAAAAAATATTTGTTGTTTTAAAACAAACATGTCATTATTTAAAATACAACTTATATCAAACAAAAATGGACCAATAGTTGAACACTAAAACTTTTTGAAAATCCTTCACATTTAATGGGAAAATACATGGAATTTATTGTGCTCACCTTTTATATTTGGATAGGACAAACTATTAATATAAAATACTCCAATGCTTGTACATTGCTACCTGAATAGTTTTACACATAAGAACAATATTATTTTACTATGATAACAATACTTGTTTAAATGAATGTGTTATTTTATTAAATGAGTATTTTATTTTTTAAATGACACACTTATAGTGGATGGTTATAATATTTTATTTGAGACAAAAAAATACAAGTATATCATGTCTTCATGAATATATATTTATGTTGTTTTTTATATAACATTCAAAGGTTCTCATGTGTTCAAGTATGGGTCCACTTTTGATCAATATTTGGTTTTTTTTATTTTTTTATTTACATTTGGACTATTTATTTACAATATATAGTATAAATATGTGGTAAGACTGGGTATTATAATCACAATTGACTGCACAACTATTGAACCCTCCATAACTATTGACCCCTCTCCCCTACCAACTTCTATAGGCAATGGTCTGTCCAGCCATCGAGGTTCACATTTGGCGGTATTTATTAATTAATTGAAAATAAAAAACGTTTTATATTCTGATTTTCAATAAATTAATAAATACGATCAAATGTGCAGTATGGTGGCTGCATAGACAATTCAACTTCTAGATAAGACCAATCTAATCAACCATAAATAACCGAAACCACAAGAAAGTAGCAATAGATCAGTTTCACCTACTCCCAAACAAGAAGTCAAGAAACTCGTTTTCTAGCACTTTCACCCTTTACGAAAAGATTTGTTTCTCTTCGAAAGGAAAGCGGGAGGGAACCATACCTACAAGTTTTAAGTATGAACATTGATTTTGAAAGTCATGGATATTTTAATCGTCTAAAAAAAACGGAAGAAAGTCGTGGATATTATAGTCGTTTAAACAAATCAAGGAATTCCACATCTCATATCTATCCACATATTTGTCTAAGTCATTTGCAATTAAAAGAAAAAGAGGATAAAAGCTTTGTTAATAGTTAAACTAATTTTTAATCGTTTACCCAAGTCAATTGTAGCCATTGAAGTTGCGCAGCCTCTGCAATGCAAAGTTGGTACCCAAGTGGAGCTCTGACATTATAAATGAAAAACTAAGAACACAAATGGATATATCTTATTATCGCTTCCATTTTTTTCGGATTCGTGGGTAGTAGTTTAAACTTTAAACGATGAATGAATGAATGAATGAAATATTTTAATGACGCCCACGAGGCCAAAGAAGCCTATGGGACCCAAGATCAGCACCGGAACAACACACAGCACAGCCTTAGACACAATGGAGGTGCCGTTCGAGATCAGCCCTTCGAGAGTGAATTTTGATGATGAAGTTTGCAATTTTGTCGAGTCTTGAATCTTCAAACAAGGTATTTAAATTGTCAACCTGCACCGCATCCCCATAGCTGGCCCGGATGTCTTTATAAGCTGAGCATTCTATGATAAAGTGCCATTCTGTCTCCACCATACCTTCGTTACAAAAGCGGCATATTCTATTTTCCCACTCTTCTTTAGGAACCTCCCACCTACCCGTTTCACACCTAAGATGGTGTGAACTAGTCCGCAATTGGGCTATCAACATTTTTGCTTTCCATTTGATATTCGCTCCTATATAAGCCTTTTCTTCATGGTCCCTTGTGGGATTGAATTCTTTGATATAATAATCCTTTTTACGCCCTGTTTTTTTCGTCCATATACCATATTTAAATTTTTCTCTCACGTAATTTTTTATTTCTCCATTTGTGTTTGGACACTCATGCATCACAATATCCCATTTCTTCATCCACTTGATATTAAGTTTCATCCATGTGTTCTTTCTTCTAGTTAGCTCCTCTTTCATAATTAGCTTAGGCCATCTATGATCCTCCATATTCTGGACCTTCTTTAAGTAGCTTAATAACCGGGTCATCGCTGAGGCCTCCAGAGGAAAAGTACCGGTCTCAGCCAATAAAATTTCATAAGGCACTGCAGTCTTAAGCTTGAGGCTGCATATAATTAGATGTTTTTGTATCCTTTCCACTTGTCTCCATTTCTGATCTGACATGCTGCTGCCCCAGATTTCACACCCATAGAGAATTATAATCCCAACTACCCCTACTCCGTGATTTAAAGAAGAAGCTTCTCCTGAGCATTCGGGTTGACTCTTCCACCATTGCCACCGACCATTCTAGAGAGTTCTCACCGACCATGGCATTTGCATATGATTTTACTATTTCATATTCCAAAAGCTCTAAGCCCTCTATAAATAGAGGCATGTAATAAGCTCTTCACTCTCTCTAGCAGAGTCCAGCTCCACAGAGCTGCAAGGATAGATAAGATATGTAATGTTTTATCATTTAATATAATTTGTATTAAATCTGTGATTTCCATTTTATTCTCTCTGTTCTACTCTCCCCTATTTTCCTACATGTGGTATCAGAGCGTATGGTAGACGATCCTGGAGATATCATAAGCAGAAGGCCGCCAAAGAAGCTAGAGAGATCTGAGGGTGTGTTGCAATTTTAAAGATAGCAAGCTACTGCTCTGAAGAGTAAAATATGTTTCTAAAGAAGAGTGCAGGTGATAGCAGATTGATCGTGGGTTGAAGCTGCACACAGTAGATTGAAGAAGTGTCCAACCATTTGCTGATTGAAGAAGGAAGCTAGGTTCGAAGAAATCAAGAAAATTTGTAAGGCTGCAGTCGCCCAATTCGCTGTTTGCTGCCAACCATATCTCCAGTCAAGGGATTACCCAGTCAACAAGTGTTAGAAAAGATGAGAAGAAAAGGCTGTCGATCAGGTATGAAGGTTGCGGAATATAATTCATTACAGTCTGAAGACATTGTCAAAAGTTTGATGGCAAGAAAAAAAACTGCCGCAACAGTTAAGGGGAGATTCGCAAGAGGCTCGCAGCCAAGAAGAACATGTGGTAAGTCGTTATTTTTTGGTAAATATTGATGATTACCATTGTCAAAAGGAAAGGGGTTGTAGACTAGAGAAAGAGTCCAAAGAAAGTGCCTACTAAAGATTGAAGATCTGTATGGAATATCATCAAAGCGGTAAAATGATAGAGTTGTTGTATGTTTTGCGTTGTTTCTATTGTCAGTCTTGAAGGTTGTCATGTAGATCTTGAGATAGTAGGAAGTTTGAGGAGATTGGATAAGTATGTGTCTAGGTTGAGAGTCAAAATTATGAAGAGCATTTCTAAAGTCTGTAGAACGATTTAAGAATGAAGAGTTGGCAAGTGAGGTGAGAACATCAAGGAAGATAGCAGATATCTGTTATGAAAAGATAAGTGAAGCCCTTAATGGATTAAGGAAGAAATATTGTTGAATGCTGCAGCATTTTGTATGAAAGCAATGTATGAGGCAAATGGAGCGCATTAAAACTAGGATCCCTGAGCACCCGCAGTGTGACTCTATGGGAGGTGCTGAAAAAATACAAGTGTTGAGCACCTGAACCTACGATGGACTCGTAACCAAATGTGCCATAGCTTGTGGTTAGAGCATCCCAATTGCAGAATGGGATTTCCTAGGTTCGATCACTAGATGTAGAAGATTTTAGATTCCGCAAGTGAAAGAGACAAAATGTAATGAGAATTTGTAGTAGTTGTGATTAGGGGGAAATGTTGGAGATTATAATCCCAACTACCCCTACTCTGCATTTAAAGAAGAAGCTTCTCCTGATATTCGGGTTGACTCTTCCACCATTGCCACCGACCATTCTAGAGAGTTCTCACCGACCATGGCATTTGCATATGATTTTACTATTTCATATTCCAAAAAGCTCTAAGCCCTCTATAAATAGAGGCAGATGTAATAAGCTCTTCACTCTCTCTAGCAGAGTCCAGCTCCACAGAGCTGCAAGGATAGATAAGATATGTAATGTTTTATCATTTAATATAATTTGTATTAAATCTGTGATTTCCATTTTATTCTCTCTGTTCTGCTCTCCCCTGTTTTCCTACAGATGGGTGGCTTCTACTGTAATTTTCTGTTCATCATTGTTTCTCTCTGTTTTGAGATGGTTGCAGGACTCACAGACCCTAGAGATGGTAAGATTTAGTAAAATGAATTGTTTGGCTGCTTAGAAGAAATAGTTTTGAAATATTCTTGGTGTGTATGAATTCCAGTGTCTTCGTTGAGATTGGTGAAAAGGCAATGGGGAAATTCACAAGGACTGGCATGGGAAGGCACAGATCCTTGCGCTTCAAATTGGACTGGGGTTACGTGCGACGGTTCTCGAGTGACTTCTCTGTAAGTCAGTCTAGGTCTCCTTTCGTTTCATTTTTCATAATGTTCTGGATATTCTTTTGCCTTACAAGTCCAAATTGTTTTAAAGGCTTCTATCTACAATGGGTATAAAGGGAGAACTGCCGCCTGAAATTGGAAGCCTTACAGGTCTTCAATATCTGTAAGTTCCTTACATCAATAGTAAATACTGAATTGACTTGTTAGCTTTGGATTAGACTAGAGATTAATTAGAGCAAGCTGTTGTTGCAGAGATCTATCGTACAACCCAGGCTTGATAGGACCAATTCCGCAAAGTTTAGAAAACTTGCATAGCCTTAGGGAGCTGTAAGAATTTCAACCTTGCAGTTATCACACTATCAAATCGATAACCATTCTTGTCTCTTTCGGATCCGGCTACGTTATTGAACATGCTAATGATTTGTGGCATCTACAGAGTGTTATGTGGGTGTAATTTCACCGGGCGGATTCCAGAAGAGCTTGGCAACCTTCGAAGGCTTATGTATTTGTAAGAAACTTCGCACTATTTCCAAGATAATTGTTCAGAAATTACTACTTTATATGATGTGTTGAAGCGGAAACTATTTATCAGGGATTTAAATTTCAACAAATTGAGCGGAAATATTCCTGCCACATTGGGTAACCTTAGTAGACTTGTCTGGCTCGACATCGCCAACAATAATCTTGGCGGAACACTTCCAGTCGAGCTCGGGAAACTTCTTGCCTGTAACCACTTGTAAGACTCCTTTTTTTAATCTAATCATTTCTGTAGAGTTATACCATCTTACAAAAAGCTCCTTCTAATTAAGATACCCTGCTTGATTAATTGCTGAAGCCACTTTAATGAAAACCAACTGCAAGGCTCCATTCCCTCAGAAATGTTCCACGAAAACATGTCCATCGTGCATGTGTAAGTAATAAGTATGCACTTCCATTCTTTCTTATTTTTTTAAAATATGATTTCCTTTGTGCCAAATCAGATTCTCATCTAATGTTCAGGCTGCTCAATCAAAATCTTTTGACGGGAACGATACCGTCAACAATTGGTCTTGTTAAGACCATGACAATTCTGTGAGTCTGTGATTCTCATTCTTCACAACTGCTCTGTTCGAAAGCTTAATCAAGCCTCTTACTGAAAACGGATGTTAACAGGAGGCTTGATGGAAACCATTTGGAGGGTCCGATACCGTCAAACATTAGCTCCTTGGGGAAACTAGCTGACATGTAAGATTCCATGAATTTAATATATAATTTAATTTTTTTTATTGAATGAATTTCTTCATCCCTGTGCAATTTGGTTGAATAATCACTGAAAAATAATGCTGGAATAGAAAGTGGAATGGACAATTCCTGAAAGATTGTTTCAGATAAATTATGGATGGATTGATCTAAATTATGGATCGATTGACAGATCAAGTTGGAAAAAATTTGTAAATATGTTTAAAAAGTTGTACAAATCTGATTGTCAAACAAAATTTGAAGGTTTGAGTCAAGTGGGTGATGACTGTGAATTGATATTTCAGAGAGGTTAAAAAGCAACAACAATTACGATTGAAGGAGATAGTAGATTATTGTTTTTTTGTTCATATGTTTCAGGAGGCTTTCAAACAATAAGCTGAACGGTCAAATACCTGATCTATCCGGGCTGAGAAATCTCCAATACTTGTAAGTCAAACGTCTAAACTAGCTCCAATGGAGGCGCTGTATCTATGCTTTTGGTCAATAATATTTTGGTGTGTGATATTGGCAGGGACCTGAGCAACAATTCATTTGACGTATCCCTTGTTCCTGACTGGATTTCTTCGTCAATTTTATTAACAGTGTAAGTCCAACGTAATCAAAATGCTTAGGAAACATGGTCTAAATGGACTAGAGAAGAACATTATTATATACTGATTATCTATTTTCCTTGCTTTACGAAATATTTACTACTGTGATGGAAAATGGAAAGTTGAACGGAGCGTTACCTTCTGGTGTTTTACAATTGTCATCACTGGAGACATTGTGAGTATACTCGGAACCTTCTCCTCTGTGAAAGTAAATCAAAAGGTGTAGAAAGAAGATCTGATCGTCTTTAAACGTTATTTCGAATGATTAGGAGGATGGCGAGAAATTCCATCGATGGACTTGTAGACCTCAGCAGTGTAACAAGCCACATGCTGGAAAAAGTAGACTTAGAGTACAACAACATCACCAGTGCGTACGTGCATAACCCTGCCATGGAAGTGTAAGATTCTTTTGTGTGTACTTTGTAGAGTAATGATCAATTATTTCGTTTAAATTGAAAAAAAAATATATATAAAATGAATCCCATTTTCCCCAAGGATCCTGCCACAACTTTCTTCTTGCCTTCTTTGAAAAATCACAGGGCCATTCTTTAACTTATAAAATGAATTCCATTTTCCCACAAGGATCCTGCCATAAATTTCTTCTAGAATTAGCTTAGATCAAATTTTCCTTTTTGGACTTAACATTAGAACACTTGAACCAACTAGGGTTTGATGATTGGTTAACTAACTCAATGGAGAGCCAAATTGCTAGGGTTTGGTTTCTTTGTTGCAAAAAGGGAATATTTGATGTGTAATTTGATTAAATTAGTTTATATAAACCATAGATCTAAAAATGCAATTGATCTGACAGACGAAAATAGAAAATTGTAGAAACATACATAGATCTGAAATGTATAGACAGAGAAAAACTCATGATATAAATTGGAACCTGAAATGTAGGGATAGGGGCATTCAGGTGCCCTAGTTTAGGTGTTTTAGTTTGTTCAAATGTCAAATCCCTAGATCATAGTCTGCTCTCTATTCTTCAACAATCTGTTGTTGATGATAGTTCCTTATTTGACCTGCATACATGGAGAGAGGGGAAAGGTTGTGTCGTATAGGATTTTTTCTCATTCAAACCCTAGTTTTGGTGTTTCCACCTCCATAAATAGAAAATGATGATGGTATAAATTGTGTGCCCTAGGTCAAGTTGAGGCAAAGTAAACAATAAATAACTATAACAAATAAGTGATGATTGATAATGTTACCTTAGGCATGGAAACTCTATCAAAATGATGCCACACCATAAGTTGCCACAAAGAGTTAATGGATAATGCTTGAATTTTCTTAAAGACCTGCAAGAGGTTAGTTAACATAACACAATAGATTGTTGTAGCTAGCATGTAGAGAAGAAGTCACATGTATCTTCACAATTTGCATATAATAGTTTCACATAGTTCATAATATACTGTAGATGTTCATATGAGATGGAAAAGCTATTTATATATGAGTTTTAACATATTTCACATTAATCATTATTACAGTAAGAAACTTTTGGATTTGACTATGAGTTTTTTTCTCTCTCAACGTTTCAGATCAAACTTCATGATCCACCATCAGGAGAGCAAGACAAGAGAAGAGAATTGATCCATCAATTCTCTTCTCTACAATTCTTTCTCTCCTGATGATAGATCAAGAAAATTTGATACAAAACGTTGAGAGAGAAAAAAAATCACATAGTCAAATCCAAAAGTTTCTTGCTCTAACATTATGGATTGTGGAAATCATGTGTCAATTAATCATTATGTCAAGGTGAAAATTGATGTTGGATTTATGGACATATTGAGGCCAAAACTAATATTTAAAATTTAGGGCCTAATTAACACGACAAGGGTGCCCTAGTCTAGCCGTATTTTGATTTTAAGATATTCACAAAATAAATATTTTTATTGAAATTCTCATATTTAATTCAATTTCTTGAAAATGGTAATGAAACAGGTAATTAATAAGCATAATTAGGCATATGTGTTTAGGAGGGATCCAAGCATAGTGTGAAATTGTTAAGGGTGATAATTTATGATGCTACATTTAGCCCCCACTTTAGTGAGGGTATGATCTTATGTTCATACTCACACTAAAGGAATGGAGAAGATAGGTTTCATTATCAAAATAATGAAGATACAGGATGACACCAAGTTTAGAGATGCGCTATCCCCCAAACTTGGCATCCTAACAATCCGTGATGTTAAGAAAAACATGAAGAAAATTTATTGTATGGAAGACAAGGAAAAATTTGGCCATACATAGGACATATACTGATAAATAATAGGGTACACATAAAATCATACACAAAAGCATGCATAAGGCAAACATGAAGCATACAAGGAATACAAAAAAAATTAAATACATGAAATACATGAAGCAAAAATGTGGAATACACAAGGAAAACATGTGAAATACACGAGGAAAACAAGGAATAAAAAAGATATACATGATACACATATGAAGCAAACACAACATACATATGAAGCAAACATGAAGCATGGAGCATATAACAACAATGTTAGTACATACTATCTAAAAATTTGAGCCAATAAGGTAAGAATACGTCAATATGTAAGGTTGTCTCCATTACCAAGTATCATCTCTTGAGTGCCCAAACATAGAGGAATTCTAAAAATAAGGCCATGCACATTAAAAATCCCCCATGGATGATAAGCTAGCAAGTTGTGATATGCTAGGTGACAATGGACATGATGAATAAGGATTTCATAAAGCACACAATTCTAGTAAGTTGTGTTATGCTAGATGGCTCATGAAATATATGAATCTATTGGCTAGAAAGTTGTGTTATGCTAGGTGTCTATGTAAAATGATAAATGACAGGTCTCATAAGGCTAGAAAGTTGTGTTGTGCTAGTTTACACATGAGATATATGGATCTACTAGCTAGCAAGATGTGTTATGCTAAGTGTCAATGTAAAATACACAAATTCACTTAACAAGATGTGTTATGATAGGTGGTTGTGTATTGGTAACACCTCAGGGAGCACATAATGTTTTAACATCATGGGGATAGTTTAACATCTCGAGGGATGGATTGATAACCACGCCTCAAGGAGCACATAAATGTTTAACATCACGAGGGATGAATTGATAACCATGCCTTGGGGAGCACATAAATATTTAACATCACAGGGGATGAATTGATAACCACACCTCAAGGGGCATTATGAACAATACCACCATAGAGGGGGTACATCAATAAGTCAAATCCCACAAGACGCCAATGTGTGGATTGTTAGAGTAATCATGTATTAGCTAATAATTAATTAATCATTAATTGATTATTAGTCAAATTTATTCTCATGCACTTAAGCTAAACTTAGGAGTTCTTTATTCAATTAACTAAGTGTTTTTCTATTAACTAAAGTGAGCAATTATTAGGGTTTCTCCTATATAGCACTCAACCCTCATTGTAATTATCTCTTGAGCTTTCATATCTTTTGATAGTCTCTTGCATTTTGTAGCTTTTTCTTGTTGAGGAATATAGAAAATCATTGTTTGCAGATCTCTTGTGTGGAAGGTGTCTCTGTTCATTGTTTTATCTTGGTGCTCATATTTTTCACAATTCTAACTGGTATAAAAGCATGGATACATCGAACCCATTCTTGATTTATGATTTTTTTTTATCTTCAACAAGGGTTACAGACATCAGATCTAGAATCTCCTTTTCTTTTTTTTGCAAATTTTGGAGGTGGGCACTTTTTAGGAGCATTTTGGCATGAAATAGACCTCATTGCTAGATTCAGAGATATCCAGAAAAATAGATTTGGTACATTTTTTTAATCAAAATGGCCAATACCTTTTGCTTCATATATTTTTGAGAAAAAAATTCTAGGTTTTGTTTAAAATCACAAAATACCATCTAGGTATCTGCTAGATTTTGTAGATAGTGAACAGATCTTGCAAAAATGGTTGTCAAAATTGCCTAGTGTAGCTATTTTCCCTATAGGGGAATTTTTTATTTTTTTACCAAATCACATGTTCTGTTTTTTGGATTCAAAAATGCTTTCTAGGTTTTGTTGCCAGCACCAAAATATTTTTTTGGGTATCCATTCGATTTTTTCATACGATGAGTAAATTTTTCAGTTTCACACCTCATATTCCAGAGGTCATATCTCGGCCATACAATGGTCTTTTCCAGTGCAATGTTTCTTGAAATGGGGTAGAATTTCATTCTCTTCGTAGTGGTGTAGGTGGTTTTCAATTTGGACTTCTATTTTTTTCAAGAATTCCATTTTATTAGTGCTATTGCTATTTAGTTATCGTTTTAGAGACTTTGATGAGCCATATATTCTACATCTAGACTCCTTTTTGGGTGCCACTTTTTTTTCAAAGTGCATGTTTTTTGTGTAATTCGTCATGGTGCTACTAGTTTCCTCATTTTTTGTCAGAGAATTGTACTTTTAGCATGTAGTGCATTTTTGCACATTATGGGATTCCACTGTATACACATTCTCTTTTGTAGATGCACTAAGATAAAGTGTCATTTTTGTGTATAATTTTTGGATATTTTGCACATCTTGGTGTGCCTTTTGTACTCACACTATGATATAAAGTGGGATGGGGGGTTGATGTTTTCTTTTCTTTTTTCCATTGAACACCTTTGTCAAGTGAGTGTCCTAGTGATTCTTGCCTCATGTGTGTGTGCCATAGTTTGCACACCCTTTTATTTGTAGGTTGTTTCTCCTACATGAACTTCTTGGCTTCACATAGTTTTAGTATACCTATCTTGGCTCTTCCCTTTATAACATTATGTAGGGTTTCTACTATTGGTGCTAATGCTTCCTTGGTTTCATGTTGGAGTGATCTATGTATCTAGTTATTGTTCCTATGTAATTTCAGATGCAATGTACATCAGCGGTTGGTTACACACATTTTAGTGAGATGAATCACTTACCATATGGACACTCTTGTATTCTAATTTTCTAGAGGCGACCCTTCCATTTTCATTTGATTAGAGACTACTGCTATTTGTATTTTCAACTTGCATCTGACACATTGGGTAGTGTCATTTTTGGTCACTCATAAAGATTCATGTGTTGTTTGTATCTCCGAGTTACAAATGTTTTCCTTTGTTTGTCATTTGACTTGAGTAGTGTCTTTGGGGACACTCATGCATATTATTGTCTCTCTTGTGACTAGTGTTCTTCAAACTTTTGGTGCCTGTGTTTTTAACAATTCTAACATGGTATCAGAGTGTGGATTCAGTGAACCCCTTTTCTATTTATGAGATTTTTTTATCTTCAACAAGGGTTATGGATGTCAGATCTAGAATTCCCTTTTCTTTTCTTTTTGCAAATTTTAGTTTTACACCTCATACTCCAAAGGCCATATATTGGCCATAATGTGGTCTTTTCCAGTGAATTTTTTGATGAAATGGGGTAGAATTTTACACTCTTCGTAATGGTGCAGGTGATTTTCAGTTTGGACTTTTTTTTCTTTCCAAAATTCTATTTTAGCAGTGTTGTTGTTTAATTCTCATTTTGGATACTTCGAGGGGCCATATCTTATGCATCTAGACTCCTTTTTGGGTGTTACTTTTTTTAAAGTGGATGTTTTTTCATGTACTACATCATGGTGCTACCAGTTTCTGTATTTTATATTAGAGAATTGTATTTTCAACATGGATTCCTTTTTTGGACATTATGGGCTTTTGTCGTATGCACATTCTCTTTTATAGATGAATTGAGATAAAGTGTCATTCTGGTGTATAATTTTTGGGGATTTTGCACATCTTGGTGTGCCTTTTATACTCACACTATGATATAAAGTGCCATGGGGGTTGATGTTTTCTTTTGGTTTTCCATCACACCTTTGTCAAGTGAGTGTCCCAGTGATTCTTGACTCATGCGTGTGTGCCCTAGTTTGTACACCCTTTTTATTTGCAAGTTGTTTCTCCTACATGCACATCTTGGTTTCACACAATTTCAGTGTACCTATCTTGGCTCTTCCCGTTTTAGCATTATGGGGGGTTACTACTATTGTTGCTAATGATTCCTTGTTTCACATTGGATTGATCTACGCATCTATTTATTGCTCCTATGTACTTTTAGATGCAGTGTACATCAACAGTTGGTTACATGCATTTTAGTGAGATGGATCACTTACCATATGGACACTCTTACATTTCTATTTTCAAGAGGCGATCTTCCATTCTTATTTTACCAGAGACTACAGGTACCTATATTTTCAACTTGCATCTTGCATGTTGAGTAACTAGTGTTTTTTTTTGTCACTCATATAGATTCATGTGTCATTTGTATCTTTGAGTTCTAGATGTTTACCATGTCTCTCTCGTGATTACTATTCTTCACACTTTGGGTACCTTTATTTTTGACTTGCATCTTACATGTTGAGCAGTGTCATTGGGGTCACCCATGTAGATTCATGTACCATTTGTATCTTTAAATTTTAGATGTTTTCCTCTATTTTCCATCTAATTTGAGTAGTGTCATTGGGGGCACTCATGTAGATTACTATCTTCATGATATTGACTTTTGTATCTTTAATTTCCAGATGTTTACCTTTGGTTTCCATCTGATTCGAGTAGTGTCATTAGGGCACGCATGCAGATTTTTATTATCTTGATCCTGGTCATCATTTGTTTTAAAGGAGGTTCTTCATTTTAACACCATATCATTCATCTTCAACATTAGTCTACAACTTCGTGCTTTAGTGATGTTCTACATGTTCCTCTATTTTGGGATATTGTTTTGGTTGGAGGCTTCTTAGTCCTTCACCTTGATTTGGAGGGTTTTAAATCCTTCATTTAAATTTCTCTCTTTTGTAGAGGAGTTTTCTCCCATAGTGGTTTTCTCTTTTTCTCTAGTTTTGAGAGATCTTTTGTTTGTACAAGGGTACCTCACTAGGCCTTATTTTTCTTGACCCATCATGCATTCTAGTTTTAGAGTTTTTAGCTACTCCCAAAGTTCATCTTAAGGGGGGTGTTAGAGTAATCATGCATTAGTTAATAATTAATAATTAATCTTTAATTGATTATTAGTCTAATTTATTCTCATGCACTTAAGCTAAATGTAGGAGTTCTTTATTAAGTTAACTAAGCGATTTTTAAAAAAAGAAAAGAAAAAGGGGATAAAAATTTATTGAATCAAAGAAACATTATAGAATAGGAAACAACCTAAAAAAACCACCAACCCAACAAACAACAAAAGTCCCCAGAGGGACCCAACAAAAGGAACCAATTACACATGAAATTCTTCCACGATTACCTTTTTGAGGGACAAAGAGAACTTTGAGGATAAAAGACACCAATCATCTATAATCCACCTCTCCACATGCTCAGAGGCCCACTTTACTAGAAGATCAACAACCCTATTCCATTCTCTAAGAATATGACGAAAAGAAACAAATTCTAAAGAACTTCCCAGCTTCACAATCTATTTGATCACAGTAGCCAGTTGCCAATTAACACCATCAAATCTCTGCTCATTCAGTATATCAACTACAATCTGAGATTTGAATTCACAAATAATCCTCCTCCATCCCAAGGAACACCCTCTTCTAATAGCATGAAAAATAGCAAGAGCCTCCGTGAGATTATTAGAATGGTGATCCCTATAAATAAAAAAGGAAAACACCACCCCTCCATTACTATCTCTAACAATAAAATAATCCCAAAATGCCTAGGATTACCCCTAGAAGATCCATCCATATTTATCTTTAGCACACCTTGAGGGGGAGGGCACCACCGACCCTCCCAATGAATCTTCTTCTTAACCCGACGAGGGTCATTACTAGCCGACAAACTGGGCCCTCTACCCTCCAAGTGTAGATTCCTCACAAAAGGAAAATCACTTGGATCCACAGAAATTGACAAGTCACATTTAGCTATAATAGTCTCCTGGATCTTGCTAAAGATCTTCCTAAGGGCCAATAATCAAAGCAATCTGAAGAAAAGTCGTCTTAGCAGGAGGCCTCCCCAAGCTTTCCTAGAACTCTATCAAAGAAGAGGTATGAACACAGGGATGACCTCAAACCCCCCACCAAAGATGCCAAATCCTTCTAGGATAAGGACACTGAAAGAAAAGGTGTGAAGCATAATCCTCACTATTATTGCACAAAAAACAAATAGAAGGCCCTTGGAAACCTATTTTCTATAGATTTTCCCAAGTAAGGCATCTATTTTGAACAACCAACCATAAAAATAAATTACACTTTGGCCAAGGAAATTTATTACAAACCTGCTTCCACCAAGGGACCCCAACCTTTCCGTACAACTATCTATCAAGCTCCATATAGCCAAAGGAAATAGAGAATCTGCCCTTTAGATCAAGACCCTGGAAGCAAGAATATCCTTGTCTTGAAGAGAAAGACACATTCTACCAACCAATATTTTCACAAGCTCTTACTACTCCTCCTTAGAACCTCCTAGAGGCCACTCCTGGGGATCCTTCCAATGCCACACCTCCACCTATCATAGGACTTGAACAGTTTTAAAGTCTTCCACCTTACACCAACTATATTCCATCAAGCTATCATAGAGAGGATGTAAATGAGGAAACTTAGAAATAATAGAGGGATAACAATCTCAATAGTCATACCAAAAGAGGGATTTTGAGCCCTTATTACAGATCCAAAACAAATCCTCCTTTATCCGATTTTCCCCTCTTTTGAGAGTATCCCAAATCATTGTCCCCTTCCCTTAGAGACAATAATGAGGGACATCATTGGGATTCACCCCACTGAGATACTTATGATTAAGAATTCTAGTCCAATCCTAATCCTAGCAAGTGCACTAGTGCCAATACAACTTAGCAGCTAAGGCTTGACCCATAAAACTAGAAGACTTGAGAGCAAGACCACCCTCCTGTTTAAGTCTAGAAATAGATTCTCACTTGTCCAAACTCCACTTTGACTTGAGAATATTAATCACCCAAAGGAATTGACGAGTGAGGGAATCAAACTCCCTAATAAATCTAGTAGGAGAAAATTGCATAAAGAATCTATAGATAGGAAGAGATTGAACCATAGATTTGAGAAAAAACCACATGACCTACTGAAGATAGCCACTTGTGAGTCCAATGACTAACCCTCCTATGGAATTTATCCAAGACATCCTTCCAAAAGTATTTTGGCTAAGGACCCATAGTAAGGGGAATCCCCAAATAGACCAAAGGAAGAGTTCCAATTTGAAATTGAAGAATCCGAGCAATCCTAGACTAGATAAGCCGAGGAGTATTGAAAAAGTAAATAGAGGACTTGTTATCATTAATCTTCTACCTAGATACTACCAAATAAGTATCCAAAGCCTTCCTTAAATTCACAGCTTCATTTATTTTGGCCACACCTATTAAAGTCGTATCATCAACAAATTGGAGATGAGATAGAGGCGACAAATTGTTACCCCAATGCCACCCCTAAATTATCCCATGACTAACAAAAGACTTGATAAACCTCTCTAGCCCCTTAGCCATAATAATGAAAAAATAAGGGGACAAAGGATCTCCTTGCCAAAGCCCCCATAGAGGCTCCAAATAAATTTGAAGGCTCTATATTGATAATCACTGAAAAAGAAGTAGATGTCACACAACTCAAGATCCAATCAACCCATTCTCTATCATATCCAAAAGCTAAGAGAACCTTTTGTCAGAAGGCCCATTTGACTCCATCATAAGATTTTTCCATATCAAACTTGATAAACATATCCTTGTCCTTAGAGATAGCCATAGAATGAATAGCCTTTGTAGCAATAACAACCCCATGCAAAATCTGCCAGCCAGCCACAAATCCCCCTTGCTCTTTGGAATTCAAAGAATTAAGCTAAGGATTGAGCCTTTCCGTAATCAGTTTGGTAATGATTTAATACACCACATTGTAGAGGGAAATGGGTGAAAATTGATCCAAGGAACAAGCACCTTCCTTCTTTGGAATAAGTGCAAGAAAGGTGGAGTTCATGGTCTTCAACATTTCCTTATTCCTCTGAGATTCCTTAACTAGTACCTCCAAGAGATCCACCTTGATAATCTCCCAAAACACTTGAAAAAATTTAGTAGGAAAACCATCAAGGCCAGGGGCATTACCTTTCTTCATTTGGAACACAATAGTCTCCAATTCTTGCAGAGAGATGGGATGTAAAAGAGCCTCATTCATCTCATGTGAAAGAAAAGAAGGAATACAAGCCAAAATAGAGTTTTCCTCACAACTCGCAAGGGGAGAATCCTCAGTAAAAAGGAATGAAAAAAACTGCTCAAAGCCTCTCGGGAAAAATATTCTTGAGAAGAAAGTTAGACTCCCTCAGAAGAAACAAGAGAGTTGATAAGGTTACCATTTCTCCTTGTAGCAACAAAGTGATGGAAGAAAGCAGTATTTCTATCTCCCTCCTGGAGCCAGTCAATTCAGGACTTTTGCTTCCAAAAAAACCTCCTCCCTCAACTCCCATTCCTTAAGAGCCTTAGTAGCCATAGCCTCTTCCCTGCACAACTCAACCATGAGACAAAGATCATGAATCTGGCAGGTGATAGAATCCAGATGAGATTGAGCTATCAACTTATTGTGATGAATTTTCCCAAAGCATTGAAAATTCCACTTCTTGAGTCTATATTTCACAAACTGTAATCTCTTGACAAAGGTAAACATAGTCATACCATAGGTAGGTCTCCCCTTATGCCACCAATCAATCAATTGCTCGTGGAGAGAAAGATCATGTAACCACATGAGTTGGAACTTGAAAGAAGGGTTCTTATGGGATCTAAAAGGAACAATTGAAAGTTTAATCAGCCAGTGGTCTTAATCCCTCCAATCTAGGATCTCAAAGTTAGTAGTCCAATTATTTCCAACCCAAAAGTAGGAGACAAGAAACCTGTCTAGCCTCTTAGAAATAGTAGTATCACCACACCTTCAATTATTCCAACTGAAAATAAAATTATTGGGTTTCACATCGATAAGATTCAAACTAGCTATGTTGTCTATAAGAAGTAAAGTAGCAGGGACAAGCTTGGAAATAGCCCCTCTCTTCTCCTCTAAACAAGAAATAGCATTAAAGTCTCTAGCCATAATCCAAGGATGCCAAGGAACAAGGGAGCAGACATAAGTAAGATGAGTCTAGAATTGAGACTTACCCTTTAGATCAGTGGCAGCATAGACATTAATGAAGAGACAACATTCACTAGATTCTAAACTAGAAGCAATCATAGAGATAGAAGAGCGAATCGAGATCCAGTATAGTGGAAGTAACTTTCTTGGATCCAACAAAAAAGACACAACTCCAGAGCTACCAAAAACACCAACACATTGACAACAACCACGGGACCAAACAATAGAGGCTCTATTCAACATACCATCTATAGATAACTTAGTTTCCTGAATGAAGACAACATCAGGAGAATGAAAACCAATCATCTCATGAATAGCCTTTTTTCTAGGAGGGTTAATCAAAACCCCTCACATTCCATGAAATAACAATTTTTTATGGGGATGATAAAAATGAGATTCTAGGATTTTCACCAACCCAAATTCCACCAGATTCTCACCCATCAACTTAACCTTCTCAAGGTCTTTCTTACAACCCACCTTAGAAGCTTTCTCTAGGGGCCCCTTTTTAAGGGGCTTTTGTTGCAAACCCAAAGCCTAAAAAACCCTTTCATTTTTCCTTGAATCCAAAGGCTCATACACCTGTGAAGAAGAAACCACCACAACTCTATCAACCTTCGAGGCTGAAGACCCATCAAGTTTGGAGGAATCTTGCAGCTCGAGAGGAGCATCCATTTCCATTTGACCAACCTCCACTTGCCCAATCTGCAAGGTCACCCCAACCAAGTTTTGATTCCTAGTTTCTTCATCCTCTTGCAAGACCACTTCCAATGAGCTAGAACTAGGAGGAATCCCAAATGGAATCCCTTCTTCTTGAACCAAGTCATCCAAAGCATCAAACTGGTTAAAAATCCCATCATTTTTTCTATCATTGAGAGTTCTCTTCTGACCCCTCACCTTATTACAAGGTTTAATAGGAACAAAACCCTCCACATCTGCATCCCCCTCCACCATAGGAGCCTTCCCATTATCATTCTTAGGAGAAGACTTAGAAGAAGCATTAGCTGTAGCAACTACCTAGTTAAACCAAGGGAACCTCCTTTGCAAATTCCCATATTCATGACAAACACGACAAAAAAAGGGAGAGTTTCATAATCGAGTTATTGAATCCAAGAAGAGGATCCAACACAAACTTCTAAAGAATTAGGAAAGGATTGTTCAAATCAACTTCAACACAAATTCAAGCATAAGAGATTACCTTCTTGTCCAAACATTTTTGGGAAGGCCCCACTAGTTTTCCAAGCAATCTAGCTATCATATGCAAAATATCACTTCTGTAAAATTCCAATGGAAGCCGAGGTAGACAAATCCACAGTATAAACCTCGTAGGAAGTTCTTCAACAAAGTTGAAATCCTCATGCCAAGGTTTGATGAAAATCTGAATCTGATTGTAGAAATATGGGCCAACTTCAAAAGCCTTATGCCTATCAACCATGCATGAAAAGACAACCAAAAAATAATTATTGGTAGCCATCATTATCTCCATATCTCCTCTAGGATTCCAAACCTGATGGGTCCAAGATTCCAACACCAACAAAGAAAGATGAAGACCCAAGAATTTAGAGATTAGAACATGATTGCTCAAGTAAGTAACATCTTCTGTAATGGAATCTAGTTGAATCAGCAAAATGGGATGATTCGGGCTTCACTCCAAACAACCATTCACCTTTTTAACTATGGTAAAACCCCCCATTGAGAAAGGCTCGTCACCATTTGAAAGTCTTTTGAGAGGCTCCATAACCAAAGAGACCAAGGCTTGGCCAAATCCCACTCTGTAGCCGCATCACCCAACAGAAAGGAATGACAAGCCCAAAGAAAGGGCTCCACACCACCACACCAAAGGAAGAAAGTAGAGAGAAAAAAAGAAACAAAATGCTGAACAAACACCATCCCAAAAGCATAGCACAATAGACCTTCCATAGAATGCAATAGATAAAAGAAAATTTGCAAGAAAAAAAGAACACCCCTTGAAAGTAGCACAAACCCCACTCCCAACATAGAACACTCAGCTGCTCTTGATCTAATTAGAAGAAGACGCATGCAAGTCAAGAAATCACCATGCACTACAACCTCACAGGCCAAAGGAGGCCTCACCCACACACCTCAAAACAAGTACCATTCCTCACTAGTTAACTAAGTGCTTATCTGTTAATTAAAGTGAGCAATTATTAGGGTTTCTCCTATATAGCACTCAACCCTCATTGTAATTATCTCTTGATATTTCAAATCTTTTGATAGTCTCTTGCATTATGTAGCTTTTTCTTGTTGAGGAATATAGCAATTCATTGTTTGAAGATCTCTTGCGTGGAAGGTGTCTTTTTTTGTTGTTTGATCTTTTGGCTCATGTTTTTCATAATTCTAACTGTGGCAATAGAAAAAGTATCCCTCTACATTTTCATGCTTGTTTGGGCCCTTCCTGTTAAATTGAACTTAATGTTGCATTGATTTAGTGTTGTAATTTGTTGAACATATTCTCATTAGGTCTTGGGCCTTTGTGAACTAAATGGAATTAGTTGTGCCTTATTCAAGGTGTTGTAAAGTGTATCCTAACACTTTCACACTAATCTAGGGTTTTCATTATTAATTGGGCTTCTTTTGCATCCACAAGCCTTAATTAATCCATCTTTCCAAGGATAATCCTGATATGTACCAACATCCAATCATAATTCATGTGTTTTTGGATTGTATGGCCTAGATTTAGTGATCTAGGACTCATACACCACCTTGGGAGTATGGGCCCCACCTAAGTTTTGGGGCCTTGATCTGGATTTCACATGAATCTAAGAATTTATTGAAAAATATGTCCCAATCTTAGTCTGATGGAACTCATATGCCACTTCTAGCATATGATTCCCATGTTCTTAAACCTAAATTAAATTCAAATTCTTCACGGGATTTTATTTTCCTAGATTTTTTGTTGGCTTGTATTGTTGTAATTTTAGGAAATTTGGCATAAACAAGTATAAATACAAGGTTATTTCACATATTTTCTCCTAGCAATTTTCATGAGCAAGTGTGACCTAAACATTCCAAAGCATTCAAGAGTGATTATCAAGCATTTTGGAGCATTATTCAAGTATCAAGCATCATGTCAAAGTCATCATACATCATGTTTTTTTTTGAGCTAACATTTTTGATGTAGGGTTTTATGATTCAAGCAAGCATTCAATTCAAGATCCACTACATTCAAGCAAAATTCAAGATCCACATTCATGCTAGCCATCTCATACATGTTTGTGACACTTTATTCCTATGGTTTGATGAGTTGCAACATATCATCTTGTTCATTCATCATTCCTCCTTTCCATTTCATTTCATTTCAAGGCTTGATTACAAAAATGAGGTTTGACCAAGGAAAAATCCTTTCCACTAACAAAACAACATTTTTCCCTCTCTTTAGTGTTTGATTTGCAGGTCTAGGTTTGAAGAAACATTGAAGAGAAATATTGGAAAGAAGTTTTCAAGTGTGCAAAGTCATCAAAGTTGTCACCTTGTTTACAAGAGCACTAAAAGACACCTATAGAGTAGAATTGAGTAGTTTATATCCATAAATCAGGTTAAGAAGAAAAAGTAGAGACTAAAGAGTAGATTTAGATCTTGATCCTCCAAAAAATCCAAGTAGGATTGATACGCCACTTCTGGCATATGAGTCCCACTATAGGTCATTTTCTAGATTTTTGAAGATCTAGACTTGCCATCATCAGATTCTTGTTTCATCCTAGAAACCCTAATCTGGGACTGATACACCTAGCCTAGCGTATGAGTCCCAGTGTGCCCTAAAATCAACATTTTCAACATTTTAGAGTTGATTCTAAGCTACTATAGTTTTCTAGGTGCACCTTTCTGATTTCCCAATTTTCTATTATGTTTTGCATTCATTTCTAGGTCATTTATTGTAGTCTTGCGTATCATTAAGTTTCATAATTAGATCTTGCATGTTACTTGTCTTTCCAAGCCCTAGCTTGGTGATGAACCCCTCTTTAGTTATTATCCATACCCTAGGAAAACCTTTACCAAATCTCTTTCTCTCATTCTATCCTTGGATTGAGATCTCTAGGATTTTCTTGAGTGAAACTAGGTGAAACAAGAGGGGCCCTACCCCTTTTGTGCTCCATCTCCTAAAAGATTGGAAACCTCTCTATTTCCATTGTTTCATTTTAGTGAACCTACATTTAAAATATCTTGATTTTGATTTGGACTGCATCATAATCCTAGATCTAGCTTACATTAACATTGCATTAGGTTTTGCATTAGTTAATTGACATCTAGGGTTTCTAAATATTGCATTAGTGAAAGTGCATATAAGTTGTATTTTTTAATCTTGCATCACTGAAATTGAATTAAAATCTGCATTTTCAGTTAATCTAGACATCATCCAAACCATAAAACATAACATTTACACAAAATATGTTGAAAATAGTTCAAAAACCCCAATTTGGGACTCATACGCCCCTCTAGGTGATTTAGTCCTAGTACAGGTGGTTTTTCCTAGGTTCTAGGTATTCTTTGGTGATTTTTATTCAACATTTAGATCCTCAAAAAACCCTGATTGGGACTCATATAGCCCTCTGGGAAATTTAGTCATGTTTCATATTTTAAACTACATTTTTCAGCATTAAAAACTCTATTTTTGTGCTTCTGTTTGCTGCTATTAGTTCTCCATTTCCGTTTGCATAATTTTTGTTTTCTTCATTTCATTTCATCTAGCTTAAATTCATTTGAATTAGAATTAGAGCATAGCATTTATCTTGTGTTCATTGCATCTTGCATTTCCTTGATTGTCCCTTGTATGAGCTTTTCTACTTGGTGTCTTATTGCTAATACTAGAGTGGGACAAAGTTCGAGACTCGTGTCATCCCACGATAGCACAATAATCATGGATCTTGGGTTGTCTAACTCTTTCACTACTAGTGTTGACACTAGATCACTAGGTATGGACCATACCCTTGACAACTCTTTTCCTTCAAGTAGTGTCACAAGTGTTGAGACAATGGTTGTTATTATTCCACAAGAAAACATAATCCAAATTCATGAAGACTTAATAAACCTACAAAATCAAATAAGTATTGAGAAAATTTCAACCACTGCTATCCCTACCATAGATAACATACATCACATGATTGAAAGTGAAGACAAAGTTGACCTTTTGTAAAAACCACCCCAACGAAGAGGAGAAAATCTACACAATTTTTTTTTTCTTCTCTTCATCATGCAAGAAGGATCACATAGAAGGTTAGAATCATATAAACAATAATGGAGATCAACTTAATCATTATAATATCATATTAGTTACATAAACCTACTAGTATGAATTGTTTCTTTAAACCATAAGGAAGCTACTACCTAGCTTGTACATACCTTCATGATTGAGTTCGAGTTATCTCCATGTCCTTGCTTACTCTACTTGTGGTGGGGTGAAAACTGATCCCAACCAAAGTGGATTCAAACCCTATCCACCCCTCCAAGTGGATTATGTGGCCAGTGGTGAGAGAGAGAGACATAGTGTGTCATTCAATCCCCTAAACTATGTGCAAAATGTCTTCCTAGTGACCCTCTTTACATGCTACGCCTAGCTATGGTAGCTTAAGGATCCCTTAATGGATATAGGGTTACACAAGGATTTCATTCTTCCTACTTGAGCTTGCTAGAGAATCTTCCTTCCTAATGTCCTACTAGCTAAGCAACCAAGAGTAGCCATTGTTGGCATGGAAGGCCCCTAGACTAATGACCATCTCAAGCTAGTACTGCTTCTAGACTCTTTTTCATCTCAAACATATTGCTGCCCCTAGACTGTTGTCCATCTTGAGTCTAGTGCCGCCCCTAGAACATCATCCATCTCAAGCTTAGCACTACCCCTAAACTATGGTCCATCTCAAGCATAGTACTGCCCCTAGTCTTTTGTCCATCTCAAGCCTAGCACTACTCCTAGACTACTGTCCATATCGAGTAGTACTATTCCTTGGCTCAGGCCTAGCATTGGACAAGAAGTAGGTTCCCGACTCAACTCAGTAGGTTCCAACTTAGGATGGATAGTCTCCCATCATAGCTGCAACCAAGCATGGCATGGCCAAATTTTTCATGAAGAGCACCTCTTACTCCTAGACACCTTATGGTGGAGAGAAGGTAACTCTGCATCTTTAGATAGCTTGAGGTGGTTACCTATTCTATTAATTCCTACGAGAATAATTTTCAAAACATGGATTTGTAGGGACTGTAATCCCATTCTACATTAGTTCAAGTACTCCATTAGAGGAGAATGACTACCTATTTGCTCGTTCATAACAAAAATAACCACATATAGATGGTTGTCCTAGCAGCCAGCAAGGCAGAGAGGTATGGAGTGGATATTTAACTTGGGGACAACGATAGATCAATTCACCTTCCCCGAGCATTGCTTACATTCTACCATGTATTCGTCCTAGTTTTAGGCTAAGGTTATGAAAGAGTTATTTTATCAATAACATTGATTGATGCTTCAATTTGGGAAAACCTCTATGAAGAGGGAATACCTTGCCACAGTCACTTTTGGACAGAGATTATACAATGTGCAAGTATCTCTTAGAGTTATCATCCCACATATTTTTATTTTTATTGTAAAATATTTGATCCGCACCATTTCTAAGGTAAAATTGGTCCAATAAGACAATGACTAAGGGAGTTATTTTAATTTTTTTCTTATATCAGACTTACCTAGCTCCACTTCTAACATAAGATCAAACCATTATGGCAATAACTAAAGGAGAGATCTTAACTCATTTGCATTAGATTGACCTGCTAGCTTACTAAATAAAAATTAGACCATTAAGACTATGCTGAAAGAGGTATTTTAATGCATTTACACCATATCTGACCAGCTAGCTTTCAAAATAAAAACCAAACCATTAATACTATGCTAGAAGAGGTATTTTAATGCATTTAAACCATATTTGACCAACTAGCTTTCAAAATAAAAATTAGACCATTAAGACTATGCTGGAAGAGGTATTTTAATGCATTTAAACCATATTTGACCAGCTAGCTTTCAAAATAAAAACTAGACGATTAAGACTATGCTGGAAGAGGTATTTTAATGCATTTAAACCATATTTGACCAGCTAGCTTTCAAAATAAAAATCAGACCATTAATAATATGCTGGAAGAGATATTTTAATGCATTTAAACCATATTTGACTAGCTAGCTTTCAAAATAAAAATTAGACCATTAAAACCATGCTGGAAGAGGTATTTTAATGCATTTAAACCATATTTGACCAACTAGCTTTCAAAATAAAAATCAGTCCATTAAAAACTATGTTGAAAGAGGTAAAAACTAGACCATTAAGACTATGCTGAAAAAGGTTTATTTTTTGTTTAAAGCATTCAAGCAACTGAGTGATATGATTGTTCTAAAATCTTTTCTTCAGTCAAAATACCCTACCCTCATCTTTCCTGTGAGTTTTTTTTTTTCTTCAAAATAAGCAATAAAGGATTCCATATTCAAGTGCTCCATCCTATAGCTAGTGAGGAGGTTTATTTTTCTAATTTCTTGGTTTCTCAAATTATTTTCTTTACACTAGCTTAAATTTATAAAGAAAAGAATAGCTCCTAGCACTTGAATATGTGGTGAGCTTCTCCAATCAATTTATTGCAAGAATTTTAATTCAAGATTCCAAGACCCAATAAAATTTCACAAAGGCTACAACATAGATTGGTACTGCAAAATAGAAGAATTTCAAACCTGAGTTGTGAGGTCTTGAGTACCAAAATGGAATGCCCTAGCCACCAAACTCTAGCTTCCTCTTCAAAAATCATCCCTTCTTCAACCACTCCCTTTGTTTCTTCTTCTTTCCTTCTCCCAAATCCTCTCTACCCCAAAATGAGATGTTGCCAGTCCATTTAAAGAAGAAATGGATGGGGTTTTTCATGGCATGTTGGTCAAAGCTTCTTCCTACCATTAGCAGTGGTTGCAAGGGTTTGTAGGCCTCTTAATGCCTCTATTGTCCTCCTCCTCACCAAGCTTCTTCCTCCTTAGTCGAGATTCTTCCTCTGCTGCTGCTTTGCGCCACCTTCTTCTCCCGTGAAAGCATCTCTTCTCTTTGTTGCGTCCTCTTTTTTTTTTCCATATTTTCCCAAGGGAAAAGCTTTATTTCATTTATTCAAAGGGTTCGATTAAATGCCCCTCCATATTGCATTTGATATAATTGACTAATGTTTTATTATTTGTGGTTTTAAATCTCTTTTTTTTATTTAATATCTCACAACTCTTTACTTGGTGGTTTATTATTTATTATTTATTTATTTTTTAATGCCTATATCTTGGTTTATTTGGCACCCAACTTCAAGGTTTTCAAATGTGAACTAATTTACTTAGGCGGTATAATTTATTTGTCTGGCCCATACATTATAGTTATATTTTATTTATTTTTAATTAGATATGTATTTATTTATTTTAATTTATTTTTAGTATGTTATCTATTACCATTCCAAGTGAGTTTCCCATATCAAGCAAGATCCTTAATTTAGCTAGAACTATTTAGATTATCTTAATGACTCTGCCTAGTCAGAAATGAATAACTATGGCAATTTTTATTTGTTTAAGGCTCTGGGTTTGAATGAACCTCAGGCTGACAGAACTACATGCATGGTCAACACTAGAATGACATACCAATTACCTTTCTCTCATCCAATGAAACCACATAATCCACCTCACTTTGCACCCCTAGTACCTGCATCCAACAACAAACCTCACACAAGCACAACAACCAAATCATTAGTCTGTGTTAATCCATTTGAACATTCAATGCATTAAATTAAAATAGCATAATACAATTGATAATCACATTAATAATAATATCAAGGTTCATATTTAACACACACTCACACACACACAGACACTTATACATGTTCACATATTAAAGTTTGAAGTTCCATCCCTAGTCCAAATTACATCGGGGCTAGGGGTCATGCAAAATGATTAACAAAGTATTGAGGGGGTATGACACCTTCTGCATAACATAATTCAGATTTTTGGAAAACATCTTACCTCAACCACCAGTTGTGCTTTACCTTCGAACAATGTACCAAGCCAAGGATAAATTCAAATTCCTCCTCCCACAACAATTTTCTCTCTTCCTACCTATACCAAACCTCAAGTTACAACAACAATGCAACCTACTAGTAATGTGATTCCTTCCTTGGGTATTTCTATTGGCATCCCTAACACCTTTTTGGCATTGCATGCCATACTCCTACCACTTTACCTCCTATAAGCATTCCATTCAATTGTCCCTTGACCACATGCACACCTCCACCCTATTCGCCTCCATCTCAACATGAAAACAATGATCCTCTCATAAATCAACTTTTTCAAATTGTTTCATCCTTACAATAGAAAGTTTCCACCATAAACCAAAATCAAAATGGCCAACCTACATATTATGTCAAAATAAATTCAACAATGCCACAAGGTATAAAGGTGCCTAGATTCGAGAAATACGGGGGGAAAGGAGATCCTTCTAACCATGTTTCCACTTATACTACCCTATGTAGTGACTCTATTCTTGAGTATAAGCTCTTGGATAAGCTTTTGCCTAGATCCTTAAAGGATACTGCCTTAGAATGGTTTTCTTCAGTACCAAACAACTCAATTCATTCATTAAATGAACTTTTTGAGGCATTCATAAACCATTTCCAAGTGCATATGACCCCTAAGATGACTCTCACCAATTTGATGATATGTAAGAAAAAAGATGATGAAAAGGTTACTAACTTTATTTCATGCTACCAATCACTTTATTCCTAAATCGATGTAAAGATTCCTAAACCTCACCTTCAAAGGATGTTCATTGAGAACTTGCAAACTAAGATACAATATAAGCTTACCATGATGAATTTACCCTCCTTCGTGCACTTGGGTACTGCCCTTCATGACTGTCGAAATTTGGTTAGTAGTTGTGAAACAAAACCCACCTCTAGCTGACTTGAAAATTCCAAGTCCACAAACCAAAAAAATTATCAACCATTTAGAAAACTAAATAAAGGATTCCTTTAACTTAATCCCCCTCAACATAAAACTCAACATGTTGATACCCAAGTGGCTCCTATAAGGAAGACAACTTCTTTCGCATTTGGGGATCCAGCTAGGCAATTCACTCCCTTACCTAATACCCTCCATAACATAATGCCACAAATTCTAGAACAAAAAATGATCACCTTGCCTCCCATTAAGAATCCCAATCCTAATAAGCCTCTATCCCTAAACTTTAGATCAAATACTTATTTCCATTATCACTGACAAAATGGACATGACATGGAACATTGTAAGCATCTTAAACATCTTGTGTAAGAAATCATTGATTCCGATGGACTTTCAATTGGTGGTGTTAATGATCAAGGAAATAATTTTGTTACCCATCCTAACCAAAAATTGCAAATCTTTACCAACCCCATGCCAAATCATAATATTTCATTTGTCAAAGCTAGTGAAACTATGAAGAATGATGTGATGAATGTTGGCATAGATGATGACAACATGGATATTGATAAACAAGATCCTATAGAATAAAATCCTATCAATGGTTTTGTTGCATTGGTCGAAACTCAACATCGTCAGGGTCAAACTAAAATACCTGTGGACATTGCTTTCTCCTCACAAGATATACTTAAACATGCACCCGATGGTCCTCTTCATATAGCCAACCAAATCAATGACAAGCCCACTAATGGGATATTAATTGATCCTATCTGTGGAGAGAATGTGATCATCAAGGAATGCCTACTTGTGGATGAACTCTATCAAGAAATATATGATAATCCAAAAGCATGGATAAAGACACATTATGGTTTTTCTTTCCTTATGATGGGATTGATCACCTTACCTCTACAAATAGGACCGAAAACATTAGATGTTTCATTCTCCATCATCTCGATGTCGAATCAATTCCATGTGAAGCTTGGTTACCCATGGCTATGCTCCATGGAAGCCTTCCCATCATTTGTGCATAAATGCTTAAAGTTTTCATTTGACAATGAAATATTTATGGTGCATCATAGTGGCTTTAAGCCCTTGTCTTCTCATGGAAACTTTTAATTAGATTTTTTTTTCCCAAGCCTATGGAATTGATTAAACCTCAAGAAGATTTTTTTTTCAAATCCAACAAATTTTTTAAGGTGAAATGCATAGTAAAACTATCCCTTACAAACATGTCTACAATTGAGCCTACCATCCTTGATGAAACCATGATTGAACCTAAAGAAATTCCAAACAACCAAGACCAACCTAAGATAGATTCTTTTCCTATCTCCTATAAAATACCAAGAGACAATGAAAACAGTCTTGTCACACCTCCTAAAATAATTTTTTTTTACAAAGATAAAGAGAAAGTGGTTAACAACCTTCCATGGTTCCTTAGGTTCCTCCCCTTAGGGAAGAAAAGAAACCTATGGTTGATAAACCTACTCCTACACAAACACAACTTGAAAATTGTACTAAAAGAAATAGAAATGCTAGAGAGTGCAGGCATATATTTTGTACTCTTGCTCAAAGGTTAAACAAAGAAACAAACAATGAAAATCAAAATCCTAACTTGACTAAAGCAATGCAGGATGAGTCTCCCTTGCCACAACAAAAAGATCCTATATCGCAACTGCAATATGAGCCAAATCATTCTTTAGACATTATCATTCAACCTCCCATTGTGATTAACTTGGATGATGATAATGAGGTTGCTAAAATTGGCGAGGAAGTGCATAACGAGTTGAATACATTATTTTCATCTTCTATGAGCTTGAACAATAATTCTCCTAAGAAGAGTGTTGAACTTGGTGCTGACCCTAGGTTGACACTTGCTATTGTCCCTTTGGCTAGTTTTTCTCCTTCTGTATATGATGAACATGATTGGGATGTGGATGACCTACTAATATGTTGACTCACATGTGCCTTACTAGTATTTTGCATCATTTTTCTGTTTCTTTTGTGTGATTGCATGTGCATTATGTGATCCCCCATGATGTTTTGTTTGATGTCTCTCTCTTTGTGACATTCCTCTATTTGTACCTACATTCTTCTCTATGTTATAAAACTTTTACCTTTTCCTTTATCTTTTTCATTTGTCTTGTGTTTTCCTTTTGGGGATGACGCAAGGTGTCGAGACATTCATGTCTCTTCCACGTTGATCCAAAAGCTTTTCCTTTATCTTTTTCATTTAACTTTTGCTTTTCTTTTAGGGATGACACAAGGTGTTGAGACATTCATGTGTCTTCCAAGTTGACCGAATGGTTTTTCTTTGTTTTCGCTTTCTTTGTGTAATTCTTCCTATTCCATGAGTATTTGGGAAATGATGACTATTTTGAACTCTCTAAAAACATTGTAGCAAGAACATACTAACCCCAAATCCATGGATCCCTCATGTATTTGGAGTTTGATTTTGGGGGCAACCCCTTCCATTTTCATGACATAGCTTTATTTGGAAACATATGACTTGGCATAGGGCTTTCTGAATAAGCTCTCATCTCTTATTTCTTGTTAGCATCAAGATTATTTGCTACTTTAAAGTAATTTCTCACAACAAGGTGTTTAGAAATTTATTTAAAGTGGTGTCATACATTGACATTATTATTTTTCATTTCATTGTTTCATTGTGTAGTCTTCTTACTTCATGCGATGCATCTTTCACTTTGTGGTTGAAATTGGATTGGATCTCCTTCAAGAGTGTGATCTCTCTTAGCATATTATATTCCTCTGAGTGGCTTGATGCGACCCACTGCACCCCCTAAGTTGTGAATCTTCTATTCTTTGATTGGTCCTCTCTTAATGACATTAGGAACAATGTTCCCTAAGTTAATACCTTACATGAACTAAGAAAAACTCCTTTGAACGTTACTTAGACCACTTTGCATTTACAATTTTGGTTATATGGCCACCTAGCATAATACACTTTTCTTGCCTATGGAGCCATCTTGTTTGTTCATGAGTTTCAAGCATACAAAGATTTATTTGCCTCATGAAGATCAAAGTTCATTGTTGTTTGGAACCTTGTCAAAGTTATTAGGAGGTATAGCTTTGGTCCAGTTGAATGGGAAGCTAAACTTAGGAATGACTTTCCCATAGCCACTTGCTTGTGTGTGTAAGTGCATACCAGCCACGTGCATATGTGTCTAACCTTTTTGGTTACTCACCCAGTGGAAAGCCTAGAGTTTCGTTGCCTTAGAGTGAGTGTGCATTTTTGGAAAAATAGCTTAGATTTGACCCATATCATGATGGAAACATGATTGAAGCTTGATCTGCCATTGTTTTTTTGCTTTTCTTTTCTCTTTTTCTTTGGCAGTGTATGTATGTTCTTTATTGTTGCTCCTTATATTATTTTCATGTGCATTCTTTTGTGCCTATGTTGGTTTGTCATAGGATCTTGATCCTGGGAGCTTGATCATCCCACTTGATTGTTGTCATCCTATCTTATAGGCACTGGTACACTTGGACCCCTCTTGATGCGAGTTTGTCTACTTTAGTGTGAGTTTGAAGAAATTCCATCCTCTCACTTAAGTGGGGGCTAAATGTGGAAACAAAAAAAGTATCCCTCTACATTTTGGTGCTTGTTTGGGCCCTCCCTATTAAATTGAACTTAATGTTTCCTTGTTTAGTGTTGTAATGTGTTTAACACATTCACATTAGGTCTTCGTCCCTTGTGAACTAAATGGAATTAGTTGCGCCTTATTTAAGGTGTTGAAAAGTGTATCCTAACAATTCCACACTAATCTAGGGTCTTCAATATTAAAATTTGGATTCTTTTGCATCTGAAAGCCTTAATTAATGCATATTTTCGAGGATAATCCCAACATGTATCAACATCCAAACATAATTTAGGGTTTTTTGGATTGTATGGGCCAAATTTAGTGATCTAGGACTCATACGCCACCTTGGGCATATGGATCCCATGTAAGTTTCGGGGCCCCAATCTGGATTTCACATGAATCTAAGCATTTCTTGAAAATGTAACCCAAGCTTAGTCTAATGGGACTCATACACCACTTCTAGCATATGAGTCTCGTGTGGGTTAAACCTAAATTAAATTCAAATTCTTGGTGGGATTTCATTCTCCTAGATTTGATGTTGGCTTGTAGTGTTGTAATTTTGGGAAATTTTGCATAAACAAGTATAAATACAAGGTTATTTCACATATTTTCTCCTAGCAATTTTCATGAGCAAGTGTAACCTAAGCATTCAAGAGTGATTATCAAGAATTTGGAGCATTATTCAAGCATCAAGCATCATGTCAAAGTCATAATTCATCATTTTTTTTTTTAGCTAACATTTGTGATGTAGGATTTTATTATTCAAGGAAGCATTCAATTCAAGATCCACTACATTCAAGAGTCAAGATCCACATTCATGCTAGCCATCTCATACATGTTTGTGACACTTTATTCCTATAGTTTGGTGAGTTGCAACATATCATCGTGTTCATTCATCATTCCTCCTTTCCATTTCATTTCATTTCAAGGTTTGATTACTAAAATGAGGTTTTACCAAGGCAAACCCCTTTCCACTAACAAAAAAACATTTTCCCCTCTCTTTAGTGTGTGATTTGCTAGTCTAGGTTGAAGACACATTGAAGAGCGAGATTGAAAAGAAGTTTTAAAGTGTGCAAAGTCATCAAAGTTGTCACCTTGTTGACATAAGCTCTAAAAGACACCTATAGAGTATAAATGAGTATTTTAGATCTAGAAATCAGGTTGAGAAGACATAGTAGAGATTGAAGAGTAGATTCAGATATTGATCCTTCAAAAAATCCAAATAGGACTGATACACCACTTCTGGCGTATGAGTCCCAATACATGTCATTTTCTAGATTTCTGAAGATCGAGACTTTCCATCATTATATTCCTATTTCAGCCCAATAACCCTAATCTAGGACTTATATGCCCAACCTGGAATATGAGTTCTAGTGTGCCCAAAAAATTGAATCTTCGGCATTTCAGAGTTGATTCTGAGCTGCTATAGTTTTCAAAGTGCACCTTTCTGATTTCCAAATTTTCTATTTTGTTTTGTATTCATTTATAGGTCATTTGTTGTATTCTTGCATATCATTAAGTTTCATAATTAGATCTTGCATGTTACTTGTCTTTCGAAGCCCTAGCTTGGTGGTGAACCCCTCTTTAGTCATTAATCATACCCTAGGACAACCTTTAGCATATCTCTTTCTCTCATTCTATCCTTGGATTGAGATCTTTAGGGTTTTCTTCAGTAAAACTAGGTGAAATAGGAGGGACCCTACCCCTTTTGTATTCCATCTCCTAAAAGATTGGAAGCCCCCTATTTTCATTGTTTCACTAACATGGTATCAGAGCATGGATTCAGTGAACCCCTTTTCGATTTTTGAGATTTTTTATCTTCAACAAGGGTTATAGACATCAAATCTACAATCCCCTTTTCTTTTTTTGGAAATTTTTTGAGGTGGGCATTTTTTAGGAGCATTTTGGCATGAAAAATACCTCACTATTGGATTCAAAGCTATCAAGAAAGATAGATTTGGTACATTTTTGGATCAAAATGGCTGATATTAATTTTTGGGTTTTGTTTAAAATAAAAAAATACCATCTAGGTATCTGCTAAAGTTTGCAAATAGTGAACAAATTTTGCAAAAACGGTGATCAAAATAGACCCAACCTAGTTATTTTCCCTACAGTTGAAGTTTTTTTTTTTACCAAATCATATGTTTTGTTTTTTGGATTCAAAAACGCTTTTTGGGTTTTGTTGGCAACACCAAAATATTTTCCACACATTGATTAGTTTTTAATACAATTAGGAAATTTTTCAGTTTTGCATCTCATATTCTAGAGGCCATATGTTGGCCATAATGCGGTCTTTTCGAGCACAATTTTTGTTGAAATGGAGTAGAATTTCATGCTCTTTGTAGTGGTGTGTAGGTGGTTTTTAGTTTGGAATTCTATTTTTTCTGAAATTCTATTTTATCAGTGTTGTTCAATTCTCATTTTGGAGACTTTGACTGGCCATATCTTTTACATCTAGACTCTTTTTTGGGTGTCATTTTTTTTAAAGTGGATGTTTTTTTGTGTACTTTGTCATGGGGCTACCAGTTTCTACAAATTTTTATCAGAGAATTATATTTTCAACATGTATTCTTTTTTTGGAAATTATGGGCTTTTGTTGTATGCACATTCTCTTTTGTAGATGCATTGCGATAAAGTGTCATTCTGGTGTATAATTTTTGGGGATTTTGCACATCTTGGTGTGCCTATTATACTCACACTATGATATAAAGTTCCATGGGGGGTTGATGTTTCCTTCTAGCTTGTCATCATACCTTTGTTAAGTGAGTCTCCCAATGATTTTTGACTCATGCATGTGTGCCCTAGTTTGTACACCCTTTTATTTGCATGTTGTTTCTCCTACATGCACATCCTGGTTTCACATAGTTTTAGTGTACCTATCTTGGATCTTCCCTTTTCAACACATTATGGGGGGATTTTTACTGTTGGTTCTAATGCTTCCTTGGTTTCATGTTGGAGTGATCTATGTATCTAGTTATTGTTCCTATGTACTTTCAGATGTAGTGCATATTATCGATTGGTTACATGCATTTTAGTGAGATGGATCACTTACCATATAAACACTCTCTTGCATTCCTATTTTCAAGAGGCAACCTTCCATTTTCATTTGACCAAAGACTACAAGTACCTATATTTTCAACTTGCATCTTGCATGTTAAGTAGTGTCATTTTTGGTCACTCATACAGATTCATGTGCCATTTTTATCTTTGAGTTCCAAATGTTTACCTTTTTTTTCCATCTAACTCAAGTAGTTTCATTGGGGACACTCATGCAAATTATTATCTCTCTCATGATTAGTATTCTTCAGACTTTTGGTACCTTTATTTTTGGCTTACATCTTGCATGTTAAGTAGTGTCATTGGGATCACCCATGTAGATTCATGTACCATTTGTATCTTTTACTTTTAGATGTTTTCCTTTTTTTTCCATCTAATTTGAGTAGTGTCATTGGGGGCACTCATGCAGATTACTATCTTCATGATCTTGACATTTGTATATTCAATTTCCAAATGTTTTCCATTGGTTACCATCTGATTTGAGTTGTGTCAATAGGGCACTCATGCAAAAAAAAATTTATCTTGATCCTGATCATCATTTGTTTTAGATGAGGTTCTTCATTTTAGCACCATATCAGTCATCTTCAATAGTAGTCTACAACTTCATGCATCAGTTATGTTCTACATGTTCCTCTATTTTGGGACATTGTTTTGGTTGGAGGCTTCTTAGTACTTCACCTTGATTTGGAGGTTTTTGAATCCTTCATTTGGCTTTCTCTCTTTTGGAGAGGAGTTTTCTCCCATAGTAGTTTTCTCCTTTTCTCCGGTTTTGAGAGATCTTTTGTTTGTACATGGGTACCTCACCAAGCCTTGTTTTTCGGGACCCATCATGAATTCTATTTGTAGGGTTTTTAGCTACTCCCTATGTTCATCTAAGGGGGTGGTGTTAAAGTAATCATGCATTAGCTAATAATTAATTAATTTTTTTAATTGATTATAATTCTAATTTATTCTCATGCACTTAAGCTAAACTTAGGAATTCTTTATTCAATTAACTAAGTGTTGTTTTGTTAACTAAAGTGAACAATTATTAGGGTTTCTCTTATATAGCACTCAATCCTCATTGTAATTATCTCTCGAGATTTCATATCTTTTGATATTCTCTTACATTTTGTAGCTTTTTATTGTTGAGGAATAAAGCAATTCATTTTTACAGATCTCTTGTATGGAAGGTGTTTTTGTTCATTGTTTGATCCTATGACTCATGTTTTTCATAATTTTAACATGGTATCAGAGCGTGGATTCAATGAACCCCTTCTTGATTTATGAGATTTTTTATCTTCAACAAGGGTTAAAGATGTTAGATCTAGAATCCCCTTTGCTTTTTTCATAAATTTTGGAGGTGGGCATTTTTTAGGAGTAGTTTGGTGTGAAAAAGACCTCACTGTTGGATATAGAGCTATTGAGAAAGATAGATTTGGTATATTTTTGGATCAAAATGGTGAATATATTTTGCTTCATGTATTTTTGAGAAAAATAGTATATGGGTTTTGTTTAAAATTGTAAACTACCACCTGGGTATCTACTAGATTTTGAAAATAGTGAACAAATCTTGCAAAACGACGGTCAAAATAGCCCCACATAGCTATTTTCCCTACAAGTGAAGTTTTTGTTTTTTTACCAAATCAAATGTTCTACTTTTTGGATTCAAAAATACTTTTTGCATTTTGTTGGCAGCACCAGAATATGTTTTGGGTATCCATTAGTTTTTGCATATAATGAGAAAAAATTTCAGTTTTGCACCTCATATTCTAGAAGCCTTATCTTGGAAATACGGTGGTCTTTTCTAGTGCAATTTTATTTTGAAATGGAGTAGAATTTCGTGCTCTTCATAGTGGTATATGTGGTTTTTTGTTTGTACTTTTTTTTTTCTAGAATTATATTTTATCAGTGTTGTTATTGTTCAATTCTCATTTTGGACACTTTGAGGGCCATATCTTCTACATCTAAACTCCTTTTTGGGTGCCATTTTTTTGAAAGTGCATGTTTTTTCATGTACTTCATCATGGTGGTACCGGTTTCCTTATTTTCTTTTAGAGAATTGTATTTTAAATATGTAGTCTTTTTTTGGATATTATGGACTTCCATTGTATGAACATTCTCTTTTGTAAACACACTGAGCTAAAGTGCCATTCTGGTGTATAATTTTTGGTGACTTTGCACATCCTAGTGTGCCTTTTGTACTCACACTATGATATAAAGTGTCATGGTGGGTTGATTTTTTCCTTTGGTTTTTCATCACACCTTTTTTAAGTGAGTGTCCCAATGATTCTTACCTCATGTGTGTGTGCCTTAGTTTGCAAACCCTTGTATTTTCACGTTGTTTCTCCTACATGCACTTCTTGGTTTCACACAATTTCAATAATGCTTCCTTGGTTTCACATTGGAGTGATCTATGTATCTAGTTCTTATTCCTGTGTAATTTCATATGCAACATACATCAATGATCAAGGTTACATGTGTTTTAGTGAGATGGATCACTTATGAAATGGACACTCTTGCATTCCTATTTTCTGGAGGTGACCTTCCATTTTCATTTGATCAAAGACTACTGGTACCTATATTTTCAACGTGCATTTTTCATGTTGAGTAGTGTTTTTTTTGGTCACTCATACAAATTCATGTGTTGTTTGTATCTTCGATTTCTAGATGTTTTTCTTTGTTTACCATTTGACTCAATTAGTGTCATTAGGGACACTTATGTAGATTTTTGTCTCTCTCATGATCAGTGTTCTTCAATTTTTTTGTAATTGTATTTTTTACTTACATCTTGCATGTTGAGTAGTGCCATTGGGGTCAACCATGTAGATTCATGTACCATATGTATCTTTGAATTTAAGATGTTTTCCTTTGTTTTCTATCTGATTCGAGTAGTTTCGTTTGGGGTACTCATGTAGATTACTTTCTTCTTGATCTTGAAATTTGTAAGTTCGATTTCTAGATGTTTTCCTTTGTTTTCCATCTAATTCAAGTAATGTCATTGGGGCACTCATGCAGATTCTTGTTATATTGATCCTGATCGATTTTTTTCAAAGGAGTTTCTTCATTTCAGCACCATATCAGTCATCATCAGTAGTAGTCTACAACTTTGTGCTTTAATGATGTTCTATGTGTTCCTCTTTTTTGGGACATTATTCTGGTTGGAGGCTCCTTAGCCCTTCACCTTGATTTGGAGGTTTTTCAATCCTTCATTTCACTTTCTCTATTTTGGAGAGGATTTTCATCCCATTGTGGTTTTCTCCTTTTATCTAGTTTTGAGAGATCTTTTGTTTGTACATGGGTACCTCACCAAGCCTTGTTTTTTGGGACCCATCATGCATTCTATTTTTAGGGTTTTTGGCTAGTCCCTAATTTCATCTTAAGTGGGGGTGTTAGAGTAATCATGCATTAGCTAATAATTAATTAATCTTTAATTGATTATTAGTGTAATTTATTCTCATGCACTTAAGCTAAACTTAGGAGATATTTATTAAGTTAACTAAGTGTTTTTCTGTTAGCTAAAGTTAGCAATTATTAGCATTGCTCCTATATAGCACTCAACCCTCGTTGTAATTATCTCTTGAGATTTCATATCTTTTGATAGTCTCTTGCATTTTTTAGCTTTTTCTTGTTGAGGAATATAGTAATTCATTATTTTCAGGTCTCTTGCATGGAAAGTATCTTTATTCGTCATTTGATCCTGTGGCTTGTGTTTTTCACAATTCTAGCATGGGTGTATAAAATAGATAGGGTGATATTCCCCCCTTAAAATTTTAGCATACTTTCTATGTTGATATTTAAAGGAAACAAAGGGGAAAGAGAGAAGAGATGGGATCCTCAAGAGGGGTCCTCAAAAAGAATACACACCTCCAAATTAGTTATCCTTTCCCCTCAAGTGTATAGTCAAGGATGACCATGCTAGAGACTATCGTGCTACTACCATAAATAAAGTATGGTTGCACATAAGTTTGTACTACCATGAATGGTAATGAGAAAACACATGGAGCTACAAATGACACATAGTGAGGAGGAATACAATAGAAGAGAGTTTATCATTTATAAAATAGAAGGGTGATGGTACCAAATTTAATAAGTTTTTTATCCAAGCACTCGATGATATGAACAAATAAATTATTTTCTTGATTATGTTTATGAAAATTCTTACATGTTGGACGAGGAAGAGTAATCAAGTGGGCTTTAAGAAGCCTAAAAAAATAATTCTCTTGTTTGGATAGGGGATACGAAGGAGGAAGAAATCCTTTCTCTTGTGAAGAAAAAAATCTTTCTCACTAAAGGAAATCATAAATACATTAAATGATGTAGGATGAGATGTAGAAAAAGGAGGAGGTTGGAAGCCTAAACCCCTTTTAGCAAGGTGCGGTGTAAGATTTGTAGGAACTTTAACTCCTTGTTTCATGTTCTCATTGTATCCAGATTTAGAAATAATTTTAAATCCAACTCCGTAATTTTTTCCAAACTTAGATGGAGAAGGAGAAGTCTTATCTAAATGAGAAGTAATAGCATTATTGATATGAGAAGAATCAATTCCTTTTCAAGAATGCATATCCTTTTTGAGTGTTGAGATGTCATGAGGAGGAGGATCATTGCTAGATTTTTCCAACACATGAGGGATGAAAGCTAAAGAGATCTCGTTGCCATCATGGGATGGTGAAATTTATGGATTTGAAGGAGTTAGAATACTATATTTGAGTTGTTTAGAAGATTGTACAAATGAAAAAAAGATTCCTGGGAGGGTGCTAGAATAAATGGAATTCTAAGAATACAAATGATCCAATGATTGATATCATATCGAGAATGCATTGGATAGAAGCCAGACGGTGGGTAGGAACGATGGTGTATGAGCTCTGCTAGGATTTTGTGGTTTCTGCAGTCATCCTTGGCCACTCTTGTGTCATACTGTGTTGTAAGCGTAGGAAATACCTCTTTTCCTGTGTGTACGACCGCATTTAGTGCAGTTTTTGTGTTTTAATATGCCTTCAACTGGCTCTAACCCAACAGTTCATGCTAATGTTGGTGGTTCGAAAAATTTGCTCAATGACCCCTCTAAACAAACGACCTTGGAAATTTTTTTGGAAAGTATTTCACAAGGTAAGTGTTCTAACTCCCCAGCTAATGTGGTTTTTCCTTTACCAAATTTTGATTCTACTTGTCAATGGCTTGAGCATCACACTCTTGTTGGGTATTTTGTTGGGAGGACTCCCCCTGAAAGTGTGCTTAAGGAATGAGTTAGCAAGGCCTAGGTCCCTCATGGGGTCCGCCTTGACATGGTCCAAAACTTGACCAAGGGTTTTTTTTGTTTCACTTTTCAGAGGTTAATCATGTTCGGGCTATCTTAGCCCATGGTCCTTGGTATGTCTAGTCCTCTTTGTTAGTTTTCCAGACATGGACCCATGATTTTTTTGTCTCAGATGAGACCAAGTTGTGGGCCCTAGTCTGGATTGAATTTATTGGTCTACGTTTGCCTTGTGTGCCTTTTATGAATCATATTGCGTCCTCGATGGGGAGGGTTATCTGCATTGAGCTAGATAGGTTCTTTCAAGTCTGACCATAGAAAAGGGTTTGTTTTGAAGTGGACCTTTCCAAAGATTTGAAAGACTCCATTGATATCCAAATTGGAGCTCTCCAACATACCCAGAAGGTCGCTTATTTTAATTTTCCCAACACAAGTTATCAGTGTCAGTCTGCAAACCACAAGATCAAGGACTGCCCTTTTGTAGTGCATCATACACCTTCTCCACCATGAGATGTTGGGAAACCTCGTCCAACAGATACTTCTGCTGGAAAGCATGATGAGAAATGGACTATGATTACAAACCGCAAGAATAAGTTCACTAGTTCTGGGTTGGCTCCCAAAGTCATCAAACTAGCGAAAGCTATTTCAAACCCTTCAACGAAGGGGATGGAAGCTCCTACTAGGGCTAATTGTGTGTCATTGCAGCCTCGTCCAAAGGCCACACCTCAACTTGCTATTGTCATGATGGCACAACCAAATGTTTCTGCTCCTGTGTTAGGAGCCCAAAGGAAATCTCGCAACCCCTCTCCTCCTAGGGAAGAAGGGGAATATGTTCAAGAAAAGTAAAGAATTTCCTCTCATATCTAGATTGGGTCAATTCTGCCAGATTTTTTGTAGAATTGTTTCTCTTCTCTGAATGAAGAGGAGCCAAACTCTGATGACATGGACGAGTTTCACTCATGAATTTCCTCTCATGGAATGTTTGAGGTCTAACAGATCTCTCTAGAAAGTATTCTGTCAGAGATACCTTAAGTAAGTATTTTGGTATTGAAGTGCTTTGTCTCCAAGAAGTGAAATTTTTTTGTTTTTTGCTTGCTTCAGCTTGTCACTCTATTTGGCTAGCTAGTAAAATGTTTTTTACTTCTCATGATGTTGGGCATGGTAGAGTTGTCACCCTTTTGTCCCCACGATGGCACTCTTGTGTGGTTGACCACAGGTCTGACCCCACTCATTGGCTCACCTAGATCCTTCTCATCATTGATAATCATTCTTTTGGGATTATTAATGTTTATGATTTGAATGATGTTGTGGAACACTCTTTGCTTTGGCATTGGATTGTTGATTCACTGACAGTTGCTACCTAGTTACTATGTAGGGATTTCAATATGGTTGAGATGGCATATGACAAAGATGGCACCTTGCCATTTAGGTGGGTATTTGGTGAAAGGGAGGCGTGGTTTTACATGCGCAATAAATTGAGGATTTTTTATCCCAATATTGGTCGCTGTCATTCTCATTCTCTCTAGCACACTTGGTGTAATTAAAGGGCCTGTTCTGATAAAAATTTTGAACACCTTGATCGTGCCATGATCTTAGCTCAATCTTTTTTCTCTTTTAACAAATATTCCCTTCTGGTTAAGCTGTTAGTGGATGTGACTTTGTCAAACCACTTCCCCATTTCTTTTTGCATTGAATGGGAGACTCGACAACCTCACACATGTAAAGCTCAATTCTTTCTTAATACATCTTTACTCTGCCACAAGCCTACCCTAGCCAACATTCGTAGAGTTTGGAACTTGGAGTGTAGGCTAGCTCACCATACAAGCTAGATTACTTGGTGGAATGATGTTATCACTCGCATGCCTAGATTTTTGTGCATTTATGGGCGCTACCTAGCCATTTTTTCATCGGTGGTCTTATGAGACTACCACTGCGTACCTCCACTCAGCTACCAAAGCTCTAGAAGCTAGCCCTTTTCCCCCATCATTGCAAGTTAGGGTGGGGGAGTTAAGGCACAAAAATCAAGTTGTTGACAATTATGCTACTAGAGGCACACAAATCAAAGCCTAACTACATTGGCTAAAAATTAGTGATCAAGCCTCCAAAGAGTTTTTTCTGGCCCTATGTGCTAGACACTCTTCCCCAAGAATTAAAAAAATTAAAGATGGCATTTAGGTGCTTTCTAAGCTTCTTGACATTCTCTAGGCCTTTGTACGTCATTATGAGCAGGTTTTCACTACATAGGAGCCCACGCCAGAGTGACAACAAGCCCTCTAGGATTGCCTCGCTATTGTGCCAGATAGGCTTTCTTTAGCCTAGAGAAATTATTGTGATTAATTGTTAACAATTGATGATCTCAAGGAAGCAGTTCATTCCATGGCTGATGATAAGGCCCTGGGGATTAATGGATTCCCTTGTGAATTCTACAAGGCCCTTTGGGACTGCATTGGCCAAGATTTGTATCATGTTTACTTAGAGGCCTTTTATGCTAATTCTCTAGGTGAATTAATAAAAAAAGGCAATATTAAATTCATACCTAAGTCTGGCGATCCTGAAGAAATCTGCAACTGGTGGCCTATCACTCTTCTCAATGTCTCCTACAAAATCATCGCCAAAGCTTTGGCCTTGAAGATACACCATCTTTTACCTTAGATTGTGCGCCTAGAGAAAATTGGGTTCATCAAATCTAGGTTTATTTTAGATAATATAATTATTGTTTGGGAAGGCATGGAATAGGCCTAACACTCAAACCAAAAATCCATGTTTATCAAGATTGATTTTGCAAAATCCTATGATCACATTGAGTGGCCTTTTATTCTTGCTATGTTGCAAGGTTTGGGTTTTGGGCCCAACTTTATCCAAGTTGTTCAAATGCTCTTCGTGGATGCTTCTTCTTGCATCACCATTAATGGCCTCCAATCCTATGCCTTTGGTCTCTTTCGTTTCATTTGGCAGGGATTCCCGCTTGCCCCTTCTTTATATGTGCTTGTTGCTAGAGGTTTTGGTTATCTTCTAGCCAATGCGGTTTCCCAGCAACGTGTTAAGGGCATCGCGCTGCCAAATTCTGAGGCCCTCAACTGGTGAATGTCCATTTTGCTGATGACTCTTTCCTCACTCTCTTGGAGGAAGAAAATAATATTCAAGCGGTGCTTGAATGCCTTAATATTTTTTGTCTTACCTCTGGTTCTGCCATTTAGTGGCAAAAAACTCTGTGCTATAGACAGTCAATCTTGCCTTGCCCTTCTTGGCTTCAACAGTATGGCTGGAAGTGGATTGGGTTAGGAGAATTTTTTCGGTGCCTAGGCATTCCTTTTTCTTTTCAGGCGTCCCCGACTGAACTATGGCAGGCTACGCTTTCCCAGGTTGAGCAAAAGCATGCTTACTGGATCACTAAACCCCTGTCTCTTGCAGGGAAATTTCAAGTCTACTCCAAAGTTCTGGCTGCCACCCATGTGTACCATTCCTCCTGTTGGGCCCCATCAAAAGCTGCCTATGGAAAGCTTGAAAAATTGCTCCGTGATTTTCTTTGGACCTCTTCTAAAACCCACAAAGGGTTTCATCGTGTTGCTTGGGAATTCTGCTACCTCTTGAGAGATTTTGGAGGACTAGGGTTGCTCTCTACTTAGCGGCAAGGGACTACCTTGTGTGTTAAATGGATTATTCGTGCCCTTACTCGTGATGAGGAGTAGAAAATTATTCTCCAACATTGTATTCAGTCAAGTTTTCCTATTCACAGACCCGCTTGGAAGGGGATTGGCTTTTAAACCCTTCTGGTCATGAAGGAACGAGTCCAAATTGTTGGGAATTTTTTGACCAAAATCATTTGGTGTGTCTGGGAGGCTGTTAAGCCCTAGCTTTGTTGGGCTAGCTCTAGTTTTTGTGATGGGATTTCACTTAACCAGCATAATGTTTGGTGGCTGCCTCTTTTTGCTTGTAATGGTTAGTCATTGGTTTAAATCTCTTCGACTCCACAAGAAGGGTATCCAGACCTTGTAATAGATTTTTCATAGACCCACCATGTGTATCATGCATTGGGATGAATTTTGTGCCTTGTACATGCTTCAAAACCAAGATTGTGCTACCTTTGATGGTCTGTGAATGTTATTCCAGATGAGATGTGTCATAAAATTGCTATTCATGGGTCCAAACCTTGGTGGAAGGACTAGAAGTGGTACCTAGACACCCCTTTCAGGAATTACAAGCCTAGACTTGGTTATAGGTGGCTTTCATCATATTTTCCCATGATTCATAGTTTGAACTAGAGGTGGCTTCTTCAATCTCCCACTCATGTGTAGCGTAAAATATTTGTTGCCACATGGTATGCAAGTGTTGAGCCGAAACTTGCTCACTTTTCTTGGTGTATTCTTTTCCAAGGCTTGCTTGTGGGCTCTTGGCTTGTTCACCTAGGGGTCCATGACCCTTGTTGCCCTTTCTATGGGCAAGCTAAGACTTTTAAGCATCTTTTCTAGTTTTTTCCTAGAGCTCAGCAGTTTTGGACTTGAATTCATGACTTCTTTCGACCTTTCAGGCTGAAGCTGTTCTCCTGGTATATGATTCTGTTGGGTGACTCACCTAGACTTCTAGCTAATTATACCCAGCTTTGGCACACTTTTAGGGTGGAAATCCTCTTCAATATCTAGAAAGACAAAAATTCCTACATATTTGCTCATTCTCAATTAGATAATTATGTCTCTTTGTATGCTAAAGCAATAATTTGTTCTAATGTGTTATTGCAGATTCAAGTGCAAGCCAATAAAGTTGCACTTGAAGTTGCTCACCTGAAAGTGCTCTTGGACAACTAGGGTAATGCCCCATGTACTATTGCTTGGGTGCCCGCTTCGCCCTCCTCCTCCCACAGTCGGTTGCCTTCTCAGGGCTGGCAGTGGAGTGGTTTTACGCATCCCAACTCTCAGCCTCCTCTTCGAAAGGACTCTCACCCTCCTCAGCAGACCCATTCTCCTCCATCACAGGCTAGCCAGGGGTGGCCTTCTGGCGGTGCTTCGGGGAGCAGTGGTGGCGGTTTTGGGTGGTCCTTTGATGACACTCCTGCTTCTAGCTCTGGTTGGCCAAACTTTGGTAAAAGCTTTTTGTAGCTGGCTCTTGCAATCTTGCCTTGTCACAAGGATAAAGATAAGGAAAAAGAAGATGTTGATTATGGTTGGGGTCCTCCTCCTAATGTCACTCCAGACCCCACTGATGTATAGGGGAAGAAGGATGATAGAGACCCTCCTGGCTCTGCTGGCACTGCTATGGCTGCTTAATGCCCTTTTTAATATGTTTGTTATAGACTTCATGTGATATTTTGGTATTTCTAGGTGTGGCCCATGTGACTCTCGGGGTGTTCCTTCTTACCACCCATCTTTTTTTGTGAATATGTACTTTTATATTAAATTATTAATATAGATAGCCTCATATTCATAAAAAAAAGATTCCTTTGGTTTAGATTGTGAAATTTTGTTCTCTCAAACAAAGGAGGGTGTAAAATATAATGAACCCTAGTCATCACCAAAATATGTACTTGAAGATGAAGCAAGATTATGTGGATGGAACTCATTTTCCCAAAGTGGCGAATGGGTCCCACAGGGGCTATTTTGCTTGCCAAAATGTTAGAGTGCATAAAATAAGTTCATATGTTGATCTAGTTGGGTTTTTGATTAAATTATTCCTTGGGATGCACAATATGGGGTCATAGGGTCCTATTAATGATGAAATAAAGGTCATAAATGCAATAGGGTCCAAAATCTAATGTGAAAGTGTAAATAAATATGCTTTACAACACTAAATTAAGGCGAAATTTAGTCTATTTAGCTTAGAAGGGCCCTAAATCCCATGTGAATGATTAAAACACATTACAACACTAGATTAGGTCCCCCTTAGTTTACAAGCCTCCTAAATTCAATGTGAAGATGTAATAGATAAATTTTACAATATTAAATTAGGGAAGGGTCAGGTTTATTTAGATTTAAAAGGGCTCAAGATCTAATGTGGATGTGTAAAACACCTCACAACACTAGGCCAATGTGACATTAAGTCCAATTTATCATTAATTATTCCCAAATCAAGCAAGGAAAAGGCATACTTTTTTGGTGGTCACATTTAGTCCCCACTTTAGTGAGAGGATGAACTTGCTTCAAATTCACACTAAAGTAAACATTCAAGAGGGGTCCAAGTTTACCAATGTGGACGGTCTAGGATGACAAAGATCAAGGCAGTGGTCAAGCCCCTAGGATCCAAGATCCTAAGTCAAATCGACATAAGCACAAGAGGACACACACAATGGTGTATGATTTGCAAAAAAACAAGATACGTGATCATGCAATGCCAATAACTAGAAGAAAGAAGAACAAGAATAAACGAAAATAAAGAGATGGATCGAGCTTTGACCATTTGTATGACACAATGAGGATCAGATCTAGGTTGTTTTGTCCAAAAATGCACACTCACTCTGAGGAAACATAACTCTTGGCTTTCTATTGGGTGAGAAGTCCTAGAAGGTGAGAAACATACACTCATGGCTAGTATGCACTCACACACATGTAAGTGGCTATGGGGAAAGTCATGCCTCAGATTGGGCTTCTCGCTCAAACCATACCAAAGTTATACCTCCTGATAACTTTGATAATGCACCACACAAAAATTATTTGCAAGCTCCATGAGGCAAGCAAGACTTCGTATGCTTGAGACTCATAAACATTGTAAATGCAAAAATAGTGTAAGGAATGTTCAAAGGGATTTTGCTTAGTTCATGCAAGGTCTCTTCTTAGGGAGCATTGTGTCTAATGTCTCCAAGAGAGGACAAGTCAAAGAAATGTCACGCTCTTGGAGGGAATCAAACCCAATGACACCATCAAGAAATGGATGCATCACAAGAAGAAAGAAAATCACACAATGAAATATGAGTGTCGATGTATGCCCCCACTTTAAATTGGTTGCTAACACCATTACTGTGAGAAATTACTTTAAAGTAGAAGACATGAGAGCTTATTCAGAAAGCCCTATGCCAAGTCATAGGTTTCCAATAAGCTACATCATGAATAATTATGTTACATGCGAGTCAATCTTAAGGAATGTCATCCACATCCCAAGCTTTCTCTTATATGTACATGAAAGTTGATCAACTAGCGAAAAGAGACAAGGACAAGTGGCATACAAGGACAAGGCTATCTAAACCCCTTGCCCCCACTTAGTGCAAGACAAGGGTGAGCCAAAATGAAAAGAGGAACTAGGTGCTTCAACCCAAGGAAGAGCATCACAACCCTTAAGATGTTGAATTTTGTTACTCAAAGCATTACATTCATTAGTAGCATAACAATGAACTTTATGATATGCAAAAAATGAATTCTTGTAATAAAATTTATTTCATGTTCTTGGAGGGAGGGATATCAAGTGATCTTGGAGAAATCTTGCCAAGATGCTCTCTTGATTAATAGAATTATGTTCCTTTATTATGCAACAAAGATATCTCTTGCTTAGTACAAGATGTCATACCTACACAAGGCTCTTTAGATTGCGAGATTTTGTTCTCTCCCTTACAGGAGGATGTAAAATATAATGAACTCAAATCAATAATGTTTTGTGTGATGACATTGATATTAAGCAAATATTTCTCTATCTCTTGTGTTTCTTTCAAAGAATATTTTTTAATAGTGTTGATATTAAGTGAAGGCTTGTTTATTTACATCAAAGGAAAATGACCAAGACCATGAGTCATTTCTTGTGTGTTAGGATCTATAGGGTTGCAAATACCTTGTTTTCTAGCACAACATCCTTTTCCACTATATCCAAGTTGTTCCATAAGTTCGTAACCTTTTCCATAAAGCTTTTTCATTGATTTTGGATCTGGTGGTTGTTTGTAATCCATGTCGTAAAAGTCTGTTGTATAATTTGCTTCTTCTTCTTCTATAGTGCTTGAGGTGGATGCTTTCAAAGGGTCTCCCAAATTTTGTGTTGACATTACTACTTTTTATTTTCCCTTCTCTGAATATTTGTTTATGACCTTGTATTCTCCCATGAATGTTGGTGTGAAATCCAAGGAACCCCAATCATATTCTAATAGCTTTGTGACCTATTCAATGTCTTTCTCTTTTTATTTCTGTTGCATGAGTTCTACTTGTGTGGTTGGTGTTAATTTTTTTAAGGGGTTCTCTTTGTTTTTCTCAAGTTGTAAGACACTATAAGGCTTAGGGTCAGTGTCAAGTGTGTACACTTTGTTGTTGTAAATGTATTTCATTTTGCAATGAAGAGTAGAAGGCACCCCATTCATTGCATGAATCCATGGTTTCCTAGAAGGAGATTATATGAAAGATCATGTGGCATAACATGGATTGATTTTTCTAATGTGGCCTTTCTAGCTGTAATAGGCAAAGTGATCACACTGAGCAATTTCTTTCCTACACTATCAAATCCACTAATATATAAAGAGACAAGTTGAATTTTTGATTTATCCACACCAAGCCTATCCAAAAGGGCTACACTACACACATTAAGGGCTAAGACATTATCAATGAGGGTTCACTTTATCCCCTTTCTTTTATATTGAGATATTATTATGAAAGCTTCATTTTTTTTTGCACTTCCAAATGGGGGAGTTCACTTTGGTGGAAAACAATGTCAGCATTTATTCCTTGAATCATAGCTACTATGTCATTCAATTGTGCATTAGAAGGGATAAGAACTTGTTGTAGGGAAGTTTAAAGCATAGTGTGATAGTTAGGTGAATTTTGAATCAAGTCCCAGAGGTATATCTTTGCCGGAGTATTCTTAAGTTGTTAAACAAGATCATACTCCTTCCCACTATGCGAAGTTAAACAGGGAGCACTATGCAAAATGGGATTAGGAAAAGGTAAGGGTGTCGAGGTTGGTTGTTGTGGTTGCAGATTATTTCTAGTGTTGTATGTATGACCAATAGTATTTTGACTTGATTACTGCAAAACATTATTCGTAGGTGGGTAAAGGATGAATTCAGGTTTGTTTTGAGTTTGTGGTTTGTGTGAAGGGGGTAAAGGATTAGAGGATTCTTAGGATGTCCCGTTGGATATGTAGGAGGTCCAATAGTCAAAGGGGATGTAATGGACACTTGCACATTCATAACCTCTATAGTCTTGGTTCGATGTATTTGTAATAAAGGGAAATCTAGTATTACCTTTTTACCATCGCCCAAGGAAGACACATTACTATTGTTGTCATTTTCTTGCACCATGATATTCTCCCTAGGAGGAGAGTTTTTAGGAGAACTACAAACCAAATGTTCTTGACATTCAAGGATTGGTTCTACCAAAATGACTTCATTGCAAGCAGGGGAATGATCAATGGTTGGATTGTCTTGTTTATCAATAGTGGGGATATTAGGAGAAGGCTCTCTTTGATTGTCCTTTTTCTCTAAGGTCTCATTCTCTTGTGCCATATTATCTACCCTAGTAGGAGATCTTGTAATATGTTCATCATATTCCATGGTTAGATTTTGTAAAGTAGCTTCATCACAAATAGGGGAGGCATCAAGAGAAGGAAAACTATGATTTTCATGCTTACCAAATAGATCTTTCTAAATTGTAGGAGAATTAGGGAAAGGAGGAACAATATTCTCATGAATTTCAATAGGTGCATCTTCTAACACCAACCTATCCTCTTCACATTGAGGAGGGAGATTAGGAGAAGGATAATTTTGATTGTCATGGCTATCTATGAAAGAATTCTCACAAGCAAGGGATGAATGGAGTCTAGGTAAGGTGATGTTTAGAAATGTTTCTATGATCTCATCTTCTTTTTTGTTAATATCTTCCAAAGGGGGAGGAGGAGGGGGACAATCAAGACTGTCAATGCTTGTATCTTCTTTCACCAAGATACCTTCATCACTAATAGGAGAGGTATTGAGAGAAGAACAAGTATGATTGTTATGATTGTCTACACTTGCATCCTCTTGTGTTATGACATTCTTACAAATCCGGTAGATATTAGGAGGGTATCCCACATGCTTATCAAAGGTTTTACTTTTCTTTCCTAGATTATGCCCATGAGTAGAGAAAATAGAATAATACAAGCCACTTGATATTCTAGAAATACTAAATGCTTGAAAAGAACACATGCTAACATGAGAAAGTAAATAAAGTGCAATGAAATGACTTAAAGTGAAATGTTTAAATGCAATTTTTTAGATTTGAAACAAGGTAATTTATTGATTACACTATGCAATGATGTGAAAATGGAATGTTGTGAATGCAAATTTGAAATGAAGCGATGCATGAAATGGACTAATTTAAGTTAGTTTTAGTGAAATGCATGTAACAGAGAGTCAACCCAATGAAACAAATAACCAATGGTAGTAAACAAAAGCTTAAAAACAAGGTTTTTAGTGTTGTAGAAGGTTGTTTCATATCTATTCTAGGACTGATTCCCCCAAGGTGGCAAATGAGTCCCAGTAGGGATTTTTTTCAAAAAAATTAGGAATTTTCAATGGATTTTGATGCTTTTTATGTTGTATGATATGTATCTTAAGTGAAAATGCAATTTTTAGATGTTTTTCAATTATTTAAGATGCAAAAATGCAACCTATATGTACTTTCACTAATGCAAAATGTTAGAAACCCTAGATGCCAATTAACTAATGCAACCCTAAAGCACAGTCAATGCAAGCTAGATCTAGGATGATGATGGACTCCAAATTAGTAAAGAAGGTATGTAGAATGCAGGTTCACCAAAATGTGAACAATGAAAATGGTGAATGCTTCTACACCTTGACTAGATGGGGTACAAGGAGAGAGATCCAATTTCACAATTGTCACATTCAAGGATAGCATAGAGATCTCAACCCAATAAAGAATGGAGGGAAAAACCTGACAATAAAGTATCCTAGAATTTGAATTCAGATTAAAAAAGGGTTCACCACCAAGTTTAGACTTGGAAAACACAATGAATTGGAAAACATGGTGTGATATGCAAACTAATGCTAAATGACCTAGAAAGATGAACAAACTGTAATGAAAAGCTATGAAATTGGATATGTACACCTAGAAACTTGCTGGAGATGGAATGGATCTCTGAAATCTTGAAAATGCTAATTTTTAAACCTGGTGGGACTCATTCACCATTCTAGGTGAATCAATCCCAGTTCTAGAAAATTGTACCAGAGCAAGTTTCAGGCAAATGTGTATCCAAATCTGTAAAGATCTATTGAAAACACCTATAGTGGGACTCATTTACCATTCTTGGAAAATGAGTCCACTTTGGATTTTTTGGAAATTCAAATTTTGGATCTACTCTTCTCAGTCTGCTCAATTTGTTCCTCTAGGTGTCTAGATCCGAAACCATAATTTTTGAGGTTGTAAGTGAATTTTTGTGAATATTTTGACCTTGCAAATAGGGAGATGACTCCAACAAGTTTGAAACCTATTCTTCAATCCTCTCCAAGCCTTCAAAGTGCTTAGATCTATAATCACACAAAGAAAGAGAGAGAAATGTTGATTGTTAGGAAATAGGCGTTTTCCTTGGTCAAACCACTTTGAGGTAATTAAACCAAATGATGAAATAATAGAAGGAAGCATGAACATGAGATAATGAAATTATAACCTTTCCATGAATATGGATCTTGAATTTTTGCAACACTTGATGAAGAATCTTGCTCTTTAATGCCTTAGAATTGATCTTGAAAGCTATCTTGATGATCTTGTGAAGACTTGGAGTACTTAACTCTTGAGTACTTGACTTGAAAACTTGAATACATGATGAAATAATGATTTTTAATCTTTTTTGTATAGGAAATTCACTCACATGACTGTTAATTTGATCCCCAAGGCCGACATAGGAGAAATTTGAACTTAAAACCCAATTTTTTCCTGCTCAAACCTCAAAAATAGCTCAAATAGGACTCATTCACCATCTTGGGTGAATGATTCCCACCTAGATGGGACTCATTCATGCAAAGTGGTGAATGGGTCCCACATGAGCTATTTTGCTTGCCAAAATGTCGACGAGTACATAAATTAAGCTCATATGTTGATCTAGTCGAGTTTTTGATTAAATTATGCCTTGGTATGCTCAATATGGGGTCATAGGGTCCTATTGATGATGATATAAAGGTAATAAATGCAATGGGGTCCAAAATCTAATGTGAAAGTGTAAATAAATACACTTTACAACACTAAATTAAGGAAAAATTGAGTCTATTTAGCTTAGAAGGGCCCTAAATCCCATGTGAATTTGTAAAACACATTACAACACTAGATTAGGTCCATCTTAGTTTACAAGCCTCCTAAATTCAATGTGAAGATGTAATAGATATATTTAACAACATTAAATTAGGGCAAGGTCAGGTTTATTTAGCTTTAAAAGGGACCAAGATCTAATGTGGCTGTGAAAAACACCTAAAAACACTAGACCAAGGTGACATTAAGTCCAATTTATAATTAATTATTCCCAAATCAAACAAGGAAAAGGCGTACTTTTTCGGTGGTCACAAGACCACATAACAAAATAGATTGTTGTAGTTAGCATGTAGAGAAGTCACATGTATCTTCATAATTTGCACATAATAGTTGCTCATAGTTCATAATAGAGTGTAGATGTTCAAATGAGAGGGAAAACTTGTTTATATATGAGTTTTAACATATTTCACATTAACCATTATGTCGAGACGATAATTAATTTTAGATTTATGAAAATATTTAGGCTAACAATAATATATAAAATTTAGGGCCTAATAACGGGGTACAAAGGGATTAGAGACCCTAGTCCAACCCTATTTGTATTTTTAGATATTCGTTAAATAAATATTTTATTTTATTTCCTAGATTTAATTTAGTTTCTGAGAAACGATAATTAAACAGGTAATTAATAAGCATAATTAGGCATTTGTTCTTAGGAGGGATTCAAGCATAGTGTGAAATTTTCAAGAGTGATAATTTATGACAGTACACTTAGATGATGTAACTATCTTGTATAACTACATTCACTAGCATAATATTAATGTACCTTAACACAAAACATCAGTATATATAAAAAAATACTTTTAGATCACAAGGATTACAAAAAAAACCACTTGATCCAAAAGGGAAAAAGTAAATGATATCAAGAATCTAAAAATTTAACTCACCCCACTACTTTATAAACTTCCTCTTATATCTCCTAATCTTGATAAGTCTATGCCAACACTTACATGCACCCTTGTGTTTCCTAACCTTTTTCTCGAAATTCCTCAACCAATCATGTTAAAATATAGTTTAGATATTTATTACCTTTATTAATAGTATGTGACACAATCATATTGAAAATCAGCACAACATGACTTTAACCATCTATACCACATGTAGTACATAGCAAGATATGATATTTCCCAACTATAATAACAATTAGTTTAGTGATTCTCTTGTATCTATACACTTTAGGTTCATCCACACCCAATGTCCAACTACATGACCAAAGACACATCCTTTGACTACACTTTTCCTTTGTTCCTCTAGCATAGCTCTAATATTTGTCAAAGGTACAATTATTCACCAACTAATCATACAGACCTACCTTCTCCCTATTATTCAAGAAACACGAAATAGAACAACATAACTCTAATAGACTAACACTCGTCATTAAAGATGAAAGAAGTGAAGACCGAAATAGGAAAACCACACCATGAGCATAACAGTAAACACTATACTACATTGGAAAGCCAAACATCAAATTAAAATTAGAAAAAAAACATCAACAAAATTGTCTCTCAAGTAAAGTATCCAATCTCTTAGAAAGAAACAAATGGGAGATAAAATTAGTCTTCATCCTTCTAATGGATCCTCCACCCCCTATTTGACCATCCATTTAACTAATTAGAATACATGATCATCTTCTTTGAAGCAATTTTACTCGTCTTGAAATCTTGAATAAAAACAACATAATGCACATAAATCTTTTATTTGGAATCTTCTTAATAGGACAAATCATTTATGTAATGCTCAATTTTTTACATGAAAAACATTTCATAGATCTTTTACATAAAATAAAATTGAATACAATTATTTAAAAGACATTGATAAATAATTTCAAGATTCTTATTTAAACAATTAATGATGAGTAGAATAGTTTCCCTCCCTAATAGTATATTAAGGCAACTTTTTTGAAATGGCAGCAGGCTCTTGGGTAACCCGGTGTGTGCTGAAGGAACAAGTGTATCAGGTCTGAGAGCATGTAATCCAGAAATGGCGGAAAGCAACAATTCATACAAGACTCCTATGAAAGATTGTCGGAAAAATATGAAATGTGATGAGAAAATGCATATCGATGCCCGTAACTGCGAGTGTGCAGTGCCCTTTGGAGGGAATATGGTGATCAGATCTACTTACTTTTCAGCTCTGAACAATGCTTCAAGATTTCAAAATTTAGAGCACTTACTAGTGACCAGCTTAAGTTTGTCACGGGGGTCATCGGTATATATACTTTGCTGCATGTCTTTTGACGCCATTGGATATCTCAGAATGCACATTCAGGTTTATCCACCAGTTGGGACTAATTATTTTGACCGATCAGATATCGTAAAGCTTGCTTTCAGATTAAGCTCGCATAATATTACGATACCGAGCGGATTTGGACCCTATTTTTTCATACCGAGAAGGGATTACCAATTTCTTGGTGAGAGATTGTGCTTTTTTTTTTGTTGCTTCTTCAGAGCCCATCGTTTGAAAATTTAATGAATTTTTACAAATTGAAATTGTCATGTTTGTTCCAGATCTTTCTGAGAGGTCTAAAGGCTTAAGTACAGTGGCGATTATCGGTACAGCAGTCGGTGTGGCCGTGTCAGTCCTCGTTATTCTTGGCATGGGGATTTATATATAAATGTTAAAGAAGAAAGGAAAAACGGCAGCTAAAAATAGCAGACAATTTGGTATACATTTATCCTCCAAAAAGCTAAAATAAGCAATGCATCTGCATATTCGTCCCTAAAGTTGTGTCTAGGTGAGTTTAATGATTTCTAGTTGGCGGTGCGTTTATTTTTCGTCAGGGTCTTGGACAATTGCAAGCGGCGAATGTATCAGAGACGGCCTCAATTTGAAAGTTACAAGGTATTTTACATTTGAAGAACTGAAACAGGTTACAAATAATTTCTCCACTCAGAACGAAATTGGATCTGGAGGCTATGGTAAGGTATATCAATATTACATTTCATTTGATCTCATATTGACAGTCTGATCTTATTGCGTAACCAGAATTCTGCACGGCTCGCTTCTCTATATTGCCTTATTTTGATTAAATATCGTTGCATCGTGGTACTTTATGGTGTATACAAGCCTTGCTTTGATTAAATATGTAACAAATCAGGAAAATTGTTTTCCCTTCCAAAACCATAGACTTAAGGGTTTCAAAAGTCGCTTCTTTACTTTCCAACTGCAAAATGAACGAAAGTTGCTGGCTGCGAGTGGCCAAATGGTGGCTGTGAAGAGAGCGAAAGAGGAGTCTTTGCAGGGCGGAGCCGAATTCAAGACCGAAATAGAACTACTGTCGCGTGTCCATCACAAGAACCTGGTGGGACTCATCGGATTTTGTTTTGAAGAAGGAGAGAGTATGCTTGTCTATGAGTTCATGCCAAACGGGTCCCTCAGAGACAATCTCTCCGGTACTTCTCTTTCTGCTCTGTCATCAAAGTTCAAACTATTCAGTACTTTTCTGCGCCGCGTTAACATTTTGATTCTTTAACATAATTTTGTGATAACAGGTAGAACTGGGATAAATCTTGATTGGAGAAAAAGAATTCGAATTGCTTTGGGGGCAGCTAGAGGATTAACCTACCTCCACGATCATGCAAATCCCGCAATAATTCACCGAGACGTGAAGTCCAGCAACATCTTACTTGATGAAAATCTCAATCCCAAGGTAGCAGACTTCGGCCTTTCCAAACTCATCGCCGATACAGGCGCCAGAGGTCATGTCACAAGTCAAGTCAAGGGAACAATGCTTAACACAGCTCTCTAATCTAAAGCTATTTAAACACATTCTAAATTCTATTGTAGTAGCTCAAATTCATCCATAAGATTATTGAAATTTGATATTTTTCTACAGGTTTTTTTCTTTTCTTTTTAGTTATATAAATTGAGGGCTGTGTGATTCGGGCCTGAGCAGGGGTACCTGGACCCAGAGTATTACATGACACACGAGCTGACCCCGAAGAGCGACGTCTACAGTTACGGTGTTGTACTGCTCGAAATTTTAACTTCCAGGCTACCCATCGAAGGAGGGAAATATCTGGTTCGAGAAGTGACGATTGCGACTGAGAGAGGAGGGCTAAATGCTCTTGAGAGAGGCCAGCTGTTGGATACAGTTCTCAGAAACTTTCCCATTACTCCGTCTGTTTTGGAAAGCTTTGTAAGCTTAGCACTGCGTTGCTGTGAAAATTAGGTTGCAAATCGACCGAAAATGAGTGAAGTGGTGAAGGTGCTCGAGTTCATGGCGAACAATTGTGGAGCTAATGATACAGATGGCGACGCAGACACGGAAGCTGGTTTTGCATTCAGGAAGTTCGCTCTTCGTCCTTCTGCTGATTCTGCGTCGGCTTTATTTGATTACAGTGGCAGTGGTGGAAATGTTGTGCCTCCAACTGTAGAACCCATGTAAATTTTGAGCTTGTGTTAGCAGAACTTTATCTTTATATGAAATTATCGGATATAATTACATCAAGATATGCTACCAATTCGAAATAATCTTTCCTCGCCCTACACCGAAATTGGAATACTGTTAAAAGGAAGGGCTATAATGTTAATTACTAGCACTTGCACCAGAAAGGGTGCAAAGGTTACGCAAAGGTTACGCGGATCGAAAAGTATATTTAATTAAAACCTAAACACAATAGTGGTATATGATTACACCATATCATAAACTCAGATAATAGTAGATCATTTTCAACAAATAATTGAGGCCCCATAATTTAGATGACCTCGACCCCAGATAAGTGATTTGCATGCATACACACTAGGCTTGCTCGTAAATAATTTGGGCACCTGCATCTGAAAGGATGATCATACTAGTAGTAGGATGAAATTGTGATTGTTAGTCAGTTGACTCATCGCATCAATCCAATGATGTCTCATGATTACAATTAGAGGGAGATTAAAGCAATTATGGAAATACCATTCCGCAGTCTGTAAAAGAGTCATCCCCAATCAATCCTTACTCCTATCTGGTTGGTAAAGAGTAGGGATGGCCAATGTTGAATGGGTCTGGTAATGTTTGCAACTCTCACAAGAGTGGGCAATAAAAACCGATTAGATATGACGACGCGATGCTGGCGAAAGAATTGGTTGTGTTTGGAACTCTCATAGAGTGGACAATAAAAATCGATTAGATATGATGACATGCTGGTGGTAGAGGAATTGATTCATGCAGTTTTCGAATAACAAACAACCTTGAAAAATAGTTTAATGGGAGCAGTTACGGTGTGATATATTTTGGCTCAAACTGCATTCACAATATATATAGCCTATCGACTAAATATCATAATGAAATAATAATACAAATTTAAAATTACATTATAAATATATATAATAATAATAAATACAATAACAAATATATAATATAATAATATAATAATAATCTAATAGAATAATGTAATATTTGTAATATAATAATACAATTTAATATAATAATACTTATAAAAGAATAATTCAAATTTAATTACACTAAAAAAATTATAATAATGACTATAATAATTTTGAACATTTATTAATTACATATTATAATCAAGGTATATTTTATTTTAAATCAACTACTAATTATTGTAATGAAATAAATGTATTCATGAAAAATAACTAAACTAAAATTTGGCAATCACTTACATATCAAATTAATAATCTATAATTAAAATATATAATTAAAATTTACAAATAAAATAAAATATAAAAAATATAATTAAATATTTAACTATTGTATCTATGTATTAATCATAAACCATAACTTTTATTTATTATTATAATTGTAAAATAAAAATAATTATATAAAATTTAATTATTAATTTATATGCCTTTGATTTTTATGCCCATACCTCCTCCCCACTATGTAGATATCAACTAAGTTCACCAAAAATGAACACGTGGATATATTGCTACACCATACACTTCAATGTTAAAATGTCAATTTAGAGAATTCAAATGTTCCTCCATGATTAAAATCCTTTAACCTTACTATTTTAATACAAAACATTTAACTATATAATTTATTCTTAAAACAAAAAAATTATATAATAAACTTTTAAACTATAATTTATTTTTCAACTAACATAGATAAAACAATAATACATTAAACATAAAATTGAAAAAACAATATCAAAGATCAAAATAAATTTTAGTAAAATTCTAAATTCTAAATTTGTGCTCTACTAAAACATATAAAAATAGAAGTAAAATTATAAAATAATGAATAACGTAATTATTTTTAAAGCTTACACACAAAAAAAAGTGTTAAATTTGTATGTTTCTAAATTGATATGAAAAATAAAATCAACACAATCTTATATTATAATTCTAAAAAATAATGTTAATTATATTCTATATTTTAAAAATATTTTAAATTCAAATAATATATTATATTTCTCTATTACAAAGTTTTACTATTTTTATCATTTAAAGTGTCATTATATAAAAATATAATAAATAATTTAACTACTTTTATAATAAATTTTACTATTTTACTATTTTTACATTTAACTATATAATTAATTTATAATAATAATTTTTGACATCCATTGATTTGATTTTCGTGTACAGTCATTCACCTGTTGGAGAAAATTTTCCCTGTTTTACCCACGTCGCTGTCAAAAAAATTAGATCCCCGTAATACAATAAGATTAAAAAAGTCTGAAATGAATTAAAGAGGAGTCGTTGAAATATTTATGCCGTGGCATAAAAATAGCCCAGTTTATACACGCTACAACACCTGTGTTATTTGTCTTTACAGGAGCCAAAATATTGTTAGCCTGAGCCATTATTTGCCCAAAAATATGAGAAGGAAAAACCGGCGAGGGCAGAAATGATTCACGTGGTTTCTGAACAGTGAAAAAACTTTGAAAAATGGTTTAACGAGAGTGGTTAAACAGTGTGAGACAGGTTTCGGCTCAATGTACATTCACAATATATATATAGCCTATCGGCTAATTAATGCATAACTATACATATGTTGTATGTGTGTCAAGTCTATGTTGTAGATGTGTTAATTAGATGTAGTAGATCTGTCATCGTTAAGTTAGTTTGTTGTCAATGAATTCTAGTTAGCAGTAAAGTTAGATAGCAGGTTCGTAGGGAGTTGTTGAACTCCTTTTCTATTATAAGATTGTAATTTCTTTGTTAAATTAAAAATGTGCAACTGTACTATTTTCTAATATATCATTTTTATAGTTTTATATGGAGAAAGCTAACTCCTAGACAAAATGTACCTATGTAATATATATATATATAAAACATGATGTCATTCCCATCCCACGCAGTGGACAAAAGACCTCGACGAAAAAGGTGGCTGGACAAACAAAACGCACTGACAGAAAGACTTGACAGTTGGACGTTAACTCCGTCTTGCCATCATGTGTCGAACACCGGAAAAGGACACGTGGCCCTAACAGGAAAGTGAATAACCCTAAACATTTTCCACAATTTATTTTGTTTTTCTCTGCCATTTTCTTCATTTCATTTTTAGGGAGGGAGGCACGAGTAGTGAAATGGGGAGATGGAGTTACAGGGGGCCATGGGAAGGGACACACAAGCATTTAAATAGAGAAACCAGAGCAAAGGTGATAGCAAGAAAAGGTAGGTATATCCGCCATTGTTTATGCCATTTATCCATTCTATAGGAATTGTGAAGCAGGGCTCATTGAACTGGTTGTTAATGGGTTGTGAAATACAAATAAAATATTTTTTTGGGGGTTTTGCGTTGGGAAAATGGGTTTTATTTGAAATGCAATGCTATTAATGTTTTTTTGTGTTGATGGTTTTTAAGTTTTGTTTCATTTCCTCCCGTATTCAAAGACTTGATGGTCGGACATTAACTTCAACCTACCGTTGAGTGTCCCGTCATCGAGAAAATGTGTCAGTGCCGATGGGTTTTCAAAATCATATTTTGGAATGGACAAAAACCCAGGAAAAACCTAAATTTGTGCATTATGAGAATCTTGACAGTAATTTTCATTTTAATAAACATACTCTAAAACTAGGAAAAAGCTAACTCCTAGACAAAACACACCTATGTTAAATATATATAACATGATGCCATCCCCATCCCACGTGGTGGACAAAAGACCCCAACGGAAAAGGTGGCTAGACCAAATAGACAAAAACCCCAAAAAAATGGCATTAGAAACCATTATTTGCAAATAGAAAAATGAGGTACGAAGAATGTAATGAAATTGGAAAATAATAGGTATTATGAAACCTGCAAGGCATAGTGTTATATATTGTTTTACAGTGTTGGAAAACATACTATCCCATTTCAGTTAGTTCGATATGAAGAGTTTTATTTTGTTATGCTCCAAGAATGTAATGAAATCCACTTTCAAATTTTTGAACAAGTCTTTGCTATAGTCCAAATGTCATTTCACTTTCTTTATCTGATTGGAACAAATAAATTGCTTGCATTATTTGCAGAGTTGGAAAACACATTGTGTCCTCTCAGTTGTAGAGGGTTTTAGAACACTATATGGGTTGCTTGTTTCTTAACAACTTGACAGTGTGTTTTTCAAAACTGTAAATAATGTGAGCATTTATTTGGTTGATTCAAATGAGGAAAGTGAAATGCTATTTCAATATTATGTTACATACATAGGTGCTTTTTGTCTACCAGTTAGCTTTCTCCTGATTGGAATAAATAAATTGCTCATATTATTTGTACAATTGGAAAACACACTGCCTCCTCTCAGTTGCAAAGGGTTTTACAACACTATATGGGTTAATTGTTTCTTAACACCTTATATGGAGATAGTGTGTTTTCCAAGGTTACAAATAATGTGAGCATTTATTTGGTTGAATCAAATGAGGAAAGTGAAATTCCATTTTGATCTCATGTTGCATACATAGGTGCTTTTTGTTTACAAGTTAGCTTTCTCCTAATTGGAACAAATAAATTGCTCGCATTATTTGCACAGTTGGAAAACACATTGTCTCCTCTCAGTTGCAAAGGGTTTTACAACACTATATGGGTTAATTGTTTCTTAACACCTTATATGGAGATAGTGTGCTTTCCAAGACTACAAATAATGTGAGCATTTATTTGGTCGAATCAGATGAGGAAAGTGAAATGCCATTTTGATCTCATGTTGCATACATAGGTGCTTTTTGTTTACGAGTTAGCTTTCTCCTAATTGGAACAAATAAATTGATCACATTATTTGCACAATTGGAAAACACACTATCTCCTCTCAGTTGCAAAGGGTTTTACAACACTATATGGGTTAATTGTTTCTTAACACCTTATATGGAGATAGTGTGTTTTCCAAGATTGCAAATAATGTGAGCATTTATTTGGTCAAATCAGATGAGGGAAGTGAAATGCCATTTTGATCTCATGTTGCATAAATAGGTGCTTTTTGTTTATGAGTTATCTTTCTCCTGATTGGAACAAATAAATTGCTCGCATTATTTGCACAGTTGGAAAACACACTGTTTCCTCTTAGTTGTAAAGGGTTTTATAACACTATATGGATTAATTGTTACTTAGCACCTTATATGGAAACAATGTGTTTTCCAAGACTGCAAATAATGTGAGCATTTATTTGGTCGAATCAGATGAGGAAAGTGAAATTCCATTTTGATCTCATCTTGCATACATAGGTGCTTTTTGTCTATGAGATAACTTTCTTCTAATTGGAACAAATAAAATGCTCGCATTATTTGCACAGTTGGAAAATACACTATCTCCTCTCAGTTTAAATGTAAAGGGTTATCTCACAGTGGGTTTCTTGCTTCTTAACACGTACGGTTTTGCAACATGGAATGTTACAAAATAGTATGAATGTCTTCAAAATCACACCTTCCATTGTTGTGTTTAAATTTTGCATGATTGAAAAGAAAAAGTGCACAAAATAATTGTAATTTGGAAAACACAATGTTGGTTTCAATTATTTGAATCTCCTTGTTTAAATGAAAAGGGTTGTCTCACGGTGGGTTGCTTGCTTCTTAACACATATGGTTTTGCAACATTGGATGTTACAAAATAGTATCAACGTTTTTAAATAAAATCAGACTGCATGGTTGTGTTTAAATAAAATGCTCGCATTATTTGCAGTGTTGGAAAACATAGTGTTTCCTATCAATTGTTCCCTCTTATATTGGTATATTATATGAATTAGCCTAGGATTTAGCTTCTCCCCTAATGGTATACTATACTAGTATTAAAGGCCAATTCATCTAATATACCAGTATTAGAGGGAACATGAGAAGCTAACTCCTAGACAAAAGCACCTATGTGTGTAACATGATATTGTACCCCTAATCCCCCATCTGACATGGTGGACAAAAGACACCGACAGAAAGACCTAATGGATCGGTAGCCCCGTGCTGTCACATGTCAAATGTCAAAAAAGGACGCATAGACCCAATGAGAAAGTAAAAAACCCTAAACATTTTCCACAGTTTCTTTTCTTTTGCTCCACCATTTTCTTCATTTTTTTTGTAGTTTGTTGGGGAGGGATGTGCAAGCATTGAAATGGAGTTGCAAGTGGCCAAACCAACACTGGCATAGAAATGGAGTTGTAGTGTTGGAAAACACACTATCTCCTATTAGTTGTTCCCTCTAATATTGGTAAATTATATGAATCATCCTTTAATACTGGTATAGTATACTGTTTCTTTCTAACTCCTAGACAAAAAGCAAAAATATACTATACTAGTATTAAAGGAATATTCATATAATATACTAGTATTAGAGGGAATGGGAGAAGCTAAATCCTAGACAAAAAGCACCTATGTATGTAACATGATATCGTACCCCCATACTGGTGTCTAAATGGTTTTGAAACATTAGGTGGGTTGCAAGTTTTGTAAAACACATTGTTTTGCATCCTATATTTTTTTATAAAAATGCAACCCACATCACAACATACCCAAACCCTCATGGGGAAAACATAGGGTGTTTATAAAAATGCAACCCACATCACAACATACCCAAAACCTCGTAGTTTTCAAGCCTATATATGTATGTGTGGATTACAAATAGTAAGAACACCAATTTCTTGACATTATCACTGATAATAAGTTTAAACTTTTTCAAAGTGGGGAAGCACAGTGCTAATTCTTCTTGGAAAACAATGGTTGTTTATAAAATAGTGCCTTTCATTAAAATTTCTAAGCTCTAAATAACACTTATACATACATTCATTTTCTTTCCTAAAATTCTAAAATGCAAAACATTGGGTTTTAGAAAACCCACAACCCACTTAAAGTTTCAAAACAATTTATGAACAAAACCCCTCATAACATTTCAAACAATTTAAAGTATGAAAACCATTGCATACCCTCAGTTAGAAACCCTTCACCTCAAGTTAGTTGGTCCTCTCCCCTACTTGTAGTGCGCCCTTGCTCTCAAACCCTTCGATTTCAACCTACAGAATGAGAAATCCTGAAGCACATCCTGTAGAATGAGAAAACCCAGAGCACATCGTGTTTCCCAAAGCGTTTCAATGAACAGTACCAGTTAAAATTTAAATCTCCCATCACCACCCTTCCCGTGTGTAATGGTTAGCTTGTCGCACAAGGCAAAATAACATGGACGTAATTCACTGACGAGACACCTCATTGTTTCCCGTGACGTTTCCTTCCGTTGTCGGTTCTGTCACTTAAGCCATCCATTTAGTGGGCCCTGCACTATGTCATCTCTTCATGTTATGTATGTTACCATGTATGTCGGGGATATGTCGGTATTTATGTTTTTATGTATTTTTGTATGCACATAGGTACGTTTTGTCTAGTAGTTAGTTGGCTCCGGAACAAGTGAAATCCTAGACAAAAGGAACCTATGTATGTAACATGATATCGTACCCCCATACTAGTGTCTAAATGGTTTTGAAACATTAGGTGGGTTGCAGGTTTTGTAAAACACATTGTTTTGCATCCTAGAATTTTCAAAAATAGTATGTATGTATTGAAAAGCTTTGTGTTATTTAGATCGTAGGACTGTGGTGATAGGCACCATTTTCTATACAACCAGTAAGGTATTTGGCTTTAGTGTGTAGAGGGTTTTACAACATTTTGTGTGTTGTAGGTTTCATGAATCATGTTGTCAGCTCACCTCCCACTGTGTTTTCCAACCTGCAATCATACTATGCATGTATATTTAGATCATATTAAGAAATAGAAACAAATTTTTTATTCTATGTAAGTCTTGTTATAAGGTGGATTTCATTACATTTGTACTGTCTAAATTACATTCATATGGTTTTGTTAAATTCTAGGTTTCAAAACATTGGTTTTCTCCTCCAACTCCTACATGTGCACTCCAACCTTCAGCTTTCAATATTTTCCAACCTACAAATTATATTGTGCATTTATTTTTAAATGATATGATGAAATTGAATTTCATTTTTTTTCTATAAGAGTTGCTATAAATTGTGAAGGGGAATGAACTTTAGTACATTGTTACTGTCTAGAAACTTTAAGGTTTTCATCAGAAGAATGTTGTCTATACATACTTGCATGTTGGAAAATAGTATGTGTTATGAAACCTGCAACCCAAATACTATTCTAAGCTATGAGAGTGTCTTTCTAATTAGAGAATGCAGATATTTTATTTTTAATAAGTTGTGTACAAAATTTGTATACCTTATCACATAGGACTCTCATGTCTCCATCCAACTGATTCTATTTTGTGCACTGACATCCTATTCTTCCTTCTTTTCATGTTATGTATATTTCTATGTATGCTTTTGTGTATGGTTTTATTCATTTTTGTATGTACGTAGGTGTGTTTTTTCAGTAAATTAGCTACTATTTTTTGGTCAATGAAGGTGATCAACAAGGATTTTGTTGACTTGTTAACCTTTGTTCTTGCAATGATTTGTATTTTTTTAGTCGTCCGTGCAAGTGATGGTTTAGTTTACAATATCATTGAACAATGGTTATGATACTGATATGTCATTTACATGTTCATTGACAAAGACATGATATAAACAAAAGTCTGATAGTGGTACGCGGTATCCTTCTTGTTCTATCTTCTATGCTCTTATTGATTATTGTAAGTTATGGCATCTTTCGTATGTTAGGAGAGATGAATTTTTTATATATCCAAATGAACGTTCAATGCTTCATAGTTCCTGTAGAATGGAAAATATAATTGATGATGTATACTACTAGTGTTAGAAATAGGTTAAATTGGAAATTAAATTCACAATGTACAATTTAATATGTTTGATTATTGTCTGTGCAAGCTAGAATTTTGCACTCACCACAACATATAAATTGTATATTGGTGAAATTTGGAATAAAAAGAATTCTTTGTAGCACCAAATGTCTTTAATTTGTCAATTTAATCTATCACTAACAATTATCTTCCTTCCAAGTGGTTGATATATTCGAGGAAAAAAAATTGAAGAAAATAAGGGCAGGTGGATTGAGAAGGATGCTTTTGGAGACATGAAGCTTCTGCACTAAATGCAGGTGATTCTAGCTATCATAGCTTGAATTGCAAGTGTACGGGTCAGTTAAAATTCCAAAATTTATTCCGCATTAAGAAGTTATGATATTTTTATAGATGAGATGCTTACTATGGTGAATGCAAAGAAATTCCAAATAAACAGAAATAGCTATGCATTTCATATGAAAACCCTACACGCAAACAAAACATTTTATTTTTCCATCAATGAAAACCCTTTTTCTTTAACCAATAGTCATTCAATGATTTTTAGAAAATGTAGATAAAATACACCTACGTACATAAAAAAAATGAAAAGTTTTTACTTTGGTTAGGTAGCCTACAACTCCATTTTCCTTGCTCGCACCTCCTCCCTCCCCACGCACCAAACTGGAAAATGAAAATGTGGAAAATGGTGATGTTAGTTGTGTTTTAGTCTAGCTTTTTGACTTTCCCTCCCAACCGCGTGTCCTTTTCTAGTGACACCACTTGACGACACGTGGCTAGCCGTCTGCCAAGTCTTTTCCTTAGTACTTTTTGTCCACTGCATGGAATGGGGTATGGGGGTTATGATATCATGTATATAATATGTTATATACATAGGTGCTTTATGTCTAGGAGTTAGCTTTCTCCAACTCCTAGATAAAAAGTACCTATGTACACACAAAATAAAATGTGTAAAATGTTTAGGGTTATTGACTTTCTCGTCAGGGTCGCTTGTCCTTTTCTAGCACTCGACACGTGATGGCAGGATGGAGTTAATGTCCGACCATCAAGTCTTTTTGTTGATGTGCTTTGTCTGTCCACCACCTTTCCTATTTGGGGGGTCTTTTTTCCACTACGTGGGATGGGGATGGCATCATGTTATATATATATATATATATATATCACATAGGTGTGTTTTGTCTAAGAGTTATCTTTTTCCAAGTTAGCTATCTCCAACTCCTAGACAAAAAGCACCTATGTACACACAAAAACACACGAAAACATACATAACAACATACATGTTAACATACATAACATGAAGAGACGATATAGTGCAGGGCCCACCAGACGGATGATATAAGTGACATAACTAGCAAGGGGAGGGAACGTCACAGTTAATATGTAAGAAGTATTGTTATTGGAAAACACTCTGTGTTGTGCGTTTTCTCATTCAGCAGGTTGAAATTGAAAGGTTGGAGAGCAAGTGGGGGAGATGAAAAACCAATGGAATTGAAGTGATGGGTTTGTAACTGATTGGGTTGTCACTTGTAAAGGGTTTTAAAACATTGTGTGGGTTGCAGATTTTTAAAAACCAGTGTTTTTCAACCTAGAATTTTACACAAGAGTATGAATATTCATCTCGAAAAGATTTTGTTATTTAGACTGTAGGAATGCAATGAAAGGCACTATTTTTAAAAACTCAGTGTTTTCCATGAACGATTAATACTTTGTATGATTGCGGGTTGGAAAACACAGTGGGATGTGAGAGCATGATTTATGAAACCTTCAACCAACACCATATTGTAAAACCCTATATGGACACAACTAATCTTTGAAAAAACACACCTATGTACATAGAAAAATGCATAAAAATATACATAACCTGAGGAGATGGCATAGTGTAGGGTCCGCCAAGGTGGATGATAAAATTGATGAAATCGACATATGGGAGGAAACGTCATGGCAAGGAAAGCGAGGAGTTGTCCTCTCGCATCAAATTATGTCAAATTGTTTTTTCCTTGTGTGAGAAGCTATCCGTTCACTATGGGAGGGAAGGGCGTTGATGTGATTAAGACGTGCATTTTAGATTGTAACAAGTACTATTCTTGGAAAACACTCTGTGTTTTGGGTTTTCTCATTCTGTAGGGAGTTGTAAGTTGAGGATATATAAGACTATCCAAATTCACCTAAGGGGTGAGTAACCAATTGGGTTGTTACTTGTAAAGGGTTTGAAAATAGTATTTGGATTGCAAGGTTCATAATACCCAATGTTTTTGAATCTGCAATTACACATAGATAGTATGAATGTAATGAAAACATTTTGGTTACTTACACTGTCAAAACCCAATTGGTTGGTGACACCTCAGTTGATTTTGGATACTTTTATGTATCCCTCATCGGAAATTATATTGACAGTATGAATGCATTCATCAACCCTTACTTTTAGCAAACATTCCATTTCAATATCATCATAAGTTTGGAACATAAAATGCACATAATAGTTGCAGAATGGAAAACACACAGGGTTGTGACTCACTTTTGAATTCTTGTTCAATGAGCACTTTCTATTATGAACACTGTAACAAAACAATTTTTTGAAGTTCAGCGTCATATTTTATGACAACCCTTACTTTTAGAAAACATTCCATTTCAATATCTGTTCATATGTTTGGAACAAAAAATGCACAAAACAGTTGCAGGATGGAAACACATAGGGTTGTGACTCACTTCTCAATTCTTGTTCAATGACCACTTTCTATTATGTAGACTGTGTCAAAAATTGTTTGGATGTGTGTTTATAATGTGTATTACATTTATGTTAATACAAAATATACCAAAAGACAATGCCACCTGAAGTCTTATTGTTTATGGTAGCTTGCCTATAAATGAAAGAAAAATGCTGACATTTAAATCATTTGAGGTCGACTATTTTTCTCATCATGGATGTTTTCAAATTAATAGTTGTATTAAATTCTATTTGTAACAGTAAAAATGGCATTTCACTATCTTCATCTGATTGCAAGAAAAAAAATGCTCACATTATTTGTAGTGTTGAAAAACACACTGTCCCCTATTAGTTATTTGCTTGTCCAAAGTTTTTGTTTCCTACGCACCAAGAATGTAAGGAAGTCCACCTTAAAATTATGTTTCTTATGATTCAAAAACTATATGCTTGCAATAAATTTTGGAATTTTAATTGTCCCATAAAACTTGCAACTTTTTTACATATTATAGGCAACCATGGATGTATACTTTGAAGGGGAAAGTCGAAGAAAGTCGGACAAAGGGTAATATTGAAATCTGGTTTTTAATGTGTATTTTGATATTTTGAATGAATTGGTTGCATGTATTTGAATTTTATGTGATGTTTACATTCCTAGCATTAGAGGGAAAGGATTGTGAGAAATTTAGTGTCCATTTGGGACAGGAAAATGTGCCTCCATAGGGCAGCAAGAAGAAAGGGTTCCTGGGGAGGAGATCGTGCACTTTCCCTTTTAAAGTATGCATTTGTGGTTGGTTGTAATATGTGTTGTTTTAGTCACTTTTTTCTCTGATTTGAGAGCGTCTTTGTGATTTCATTAACAAAATTTCATTTCTGTTACAAATATGCTGATTTTGGCAGTATATTGGAAAACACACTATCCCTGGTTCTTTTAGAGGAATAAACTGGAAGAAAGGGTAATTTTGAAATCTATGTTTGAACATGTATTTTCATAATTTGAATGAATTCATTGCATGAATTTCAATTTGATGTGACGTTAACATTCTTCACGTTACAAGGCAAGGATGAAGAAGGAAGTGGCATGTGTGAAGAAATGTCGCTAATAAAATCGAGGCCTAATTTTATTGATTCTTGACACCAGCCTGCTCAAGTTCTCAATTTCCCTCAACTTCTATGAAAGAATCAAAAAAATCAGGGCTCAATTATTAGCAATGTTTCTTGGTTTGTCTCATTTTTCCTTTTCCTTCTCATTTATTTTCAATTGTATTTCTCCTTTATATGCTCATATAAATGTGTTATGAAAGTTATCTATGTTTACAAATAAGAATTTCATATCTCTCGCTACTGATTCTCTTTCTCTGTGCTTAGATCAAATATTTCCTTTTGCTTATATCCATATGTAATTATTGAACGTAGTCACTTATATTCATGGGTTTCTTACAGGCTGAAGGTGTTGAAAGTGCAATTGTCAAAGCAAAGGCTTCCCTGATCCCTTTTGCAAGTGGAATCACCCCAACATCAATGCGAAGGAAGGACTTAAAGAATCCTATAAGATTTAATCTAACCGTCTCCTCAATTGCACATAAAAGGCATTGTAGGAGAGGATGACAATATTTTTTTTCCATTCAGTCTTTGATCATCTAATTATTGAAAAATTATGGTGTGGAATTACATTATCTTTGATCATGTAATTATTGAACAATTATGGTGTGGAATTACATTATCTTTGATCATGTAATTATTGATCAATTATCCTGTGGAATTGCAATACTTTGGTATGCTTGAAGATTGTGGTCTTCTGCCAATAGTGGCATTGTGTGATTGTTAAGTTGTATTGTTAATCTTTCCATCATGGATCCAATCCCTTTGGGGTTTACTTTTTGATAATTTATATTGGGGATGCGGTCCCCCATTTGTGACTTCAATGATTCATAGCTCCGGGTCAAAATCATTTACTCCTCTTAATTAAAAAATATATAAGACTATGTTCTTGCAGATTTCATGACAATTTTTGTTGCCATGTAAAATTTCATTATAGACAATGTCAAATGCCATCAAATAATGGTAGGCAATGCCACCTCAAGTCTTATTATTTATGTCAAACTTACTTAAAAATGTAAGCACATGCAACTAGCACTTTCTGTTATGTAGACTGTAACAAAACAATGTATTGAAGTTGAGCTTCATATTTTTTAACAACCCTTACTTTCAGTAAATATTCCATTTCAATATCTGTTCATATGTTTCAAACACAAAATGCACATAATAGTTGCATGATGGAAAACACACTGGGTTGTGACTCACTTCTCAATTCTTGTTGAATGACCGCTTTCTTTTATGCACACTGTAAGAAAAGAATTTTTTCAAGTTCATGTTCTTATTTTATGACAACCCTTAATTTCACCAAACATTCCATTTCAATATCTGCTCATATATTTCGAACATAAAAAATGCACATAACAGTTGCAAGATGGAAACACAGTGGGTTGTGGCTCACTTTTTTTTTTTGTAGACTGTAAGAAAACAATTTTTTCAAGTTCACCTTCTTATTTTATGACAACCCTAAGTTTTAGAAAACACTCCATTTCAATAACTGCTCATATGTTTTGAACACAAAAAATGCACATGATAGTTGTAGGATGGAAAACACAGTGGGTTGTGGCTCACTTCTTTTTTGCAGACTGTAACAAAACAATATTCTGAAGTTCACCTTCTTGTTTTATGACAACTCTTAGTTTCAACAAAACACTCTGTTTCAATATCTGTTCATATGTTTCGAACACAAAAAATGCACATAACAGTTGCACGATGGAAAACACAGTGGGTTGTGGCTCACTTTTTTTTTTTGCAGATTGTAAGAAAACAATGGTATTTTTTTTTTACAATGGAAAGCTCCAACTCAAAATCCCGTCATTCGAAGGTTATGGTATTTTATCTTCCCTTTTTTGTTTTGGGAGTGTGGAAATAACGTAATAACAAACTTTTCAAGGATAAGGAGATGTCGGAGAATAATGTTTTTGAAAAAAAATATAGGCTTATAAAGGAAAACTTCAATGTGATTCCCCAAAAATCTCTTAACCTTGAAGCAGTGGTGTGTACTCCCTATGATCTAATGATAGCAAAGGATTGGAATATTAAAATTGATTTTTCTTTTGCATCCAAGCCAGCTAAGAAAAGTAGGGAGGGTGTGTGCTGGACTTTTCCTCCAAATGGCTGGTCTAAGGCCAACTTTGATGGCATTGCGAAAGGAAATCTAGGGATGGCCAGAAGTGGAGGTATGTTAAGGGACTCAAATGGTAACTTTATGGTGGTTGTTTCCATTTCCCTAGGCCATCAAACCAACCATGTGGCGGAAGCTATAGGAGCTTTTCAAGTTTTAAAGTTAGCTCATAATTTGAATATAAAAAAATTATGGCTTGAAGGGGATTCTAAAAACATCATTGAATATCTCCTAAGTAGGACCCACCCTCTTGGTCGATAAAGAATTGGATTGATGAAGCAAAGTCTATTCTATACAAGCTCAATGAAGTAAAAGTCTCACACATCTATAGGGAAGCTAACAACGTGGCAGATTACTTTACAAATGAAGGGGTAAAGAGGGAAGGATTGAACACGTGGAAAAATTTTAGGGATTTGAGAGCTAAAGTCAACACCTTACTAGATTATTATGTTACACATGGGAAAGAGGCAAATACTTTTAATGATTAAAGGGAAAATGGCTAAGTACATTGAAATTAAGAGATTTGATGGGGTCATGTCATATTACTTAGCTGGGAAGAAAAAGTGGCACACTTTATGGGTTCATTGGAATGGTTGCATGAATTTGCAACAGGTGCTCAGTGCTAGTAGATTCTACAATAAGGTGCAAATGAAAATGGGGGGGGATAGGAAAAGAGTTTAGCCAAATAGCTACAAGGTGCATACGAGGAATACTAAGGTCTAGAAGTAGGTTGTAAGAGGTGGTTTGGTTCCATTTCTGGAAAAACTTCATGGGTCTAATACTATGGCCATGGACTATTTTGAGAAGAACTGGAACAATGGTGAAATAATCCTCTTTGGGATAAAGGTGAAACTGGATGAGAAAATTATAGGGGAAGTGACTATAATGTCCACTGAGGGTGTGAAGTTTTATCACGACAGAAGGTTTTCTGACGAGGCGGTAATCAAATTCCCTAAGAAGGAAAAGGAGAAAATGAAACTGGTCAAAACTTCCAACAACTATTTCAAAATTGACACCATCAAGGCACTATGGAGAAAGGCGCTTCATGTTATAATGGAGTATATTACACTGGATGAGAGATTCACCAGAGTTTATGGTCATCATTTTGTTATTCTTAACCACTTCCGCCATAAGATATGGATTTCTCTGCCTCATTATTTATTTTGTTCATTGAGCAATAGCCTTGAGGACCACAAGAAAAATCCTAGGAGATACCATATTCTTCATCCTGGTCTTATTAGGTTAATATATGAACACTATCAAAGCTTGTTGGCTTTATCCAAACTAGTTGCCTCCACGGCGTCTAAGGACTATGACATGGATAGTGGGGGTTCAGAGAATCAACCTTACCAGGAGAGAATTATTGAATCCCACCTGTCCTCTGTGATGTCTAGTAAGAAAAACTAGCCTAGAAAACCCAACTTGCTAAAGCTAACCCCGAGACCTACCCCGACTGCCCAGTCCCCTTAAAGAATCCTGCTCTCAAGGGCTCCTCTGCCAATAAGTTGGTTTCCTAATTTGCAGACTCTCTAGAGGACAAAGCTGAGAACCCTGAAGTTAGCAAAAACTTTGTGTCCTCCCCTCCTACCTCTTTCAAAGTTGATGGTACCAGATTTCCTAGTTCCCCCAATCCAAATGATGTTAACCTCATTTTAGACTGGGTTCAGTCTGGCGATATTCTTGCCTTTGCCAGAAATGGCATTGGTGACATTTTTAGGGTTTTGAAATGGGCCTATCAAGAAAATAATGATCTTAATCAAAGAAATAGGGTTTTGAATAGCACGTCAAAGGAATTGAAATTGAAGCTAGCCGCTCTTAGCAATGAAGAAGGAAAAGGGAAAAAGAACAGTACTAGAATAGGAGAAGGTGACACTGAGGAAAAGTATAAGATTCTAGAAGCCGAAATTGTCAAAATAAAAAAATAACATGAAAACTATGGTGGAACAAAACCATAAAATGGCTAGGCACAATGCCATAACCATCAATGCAATGTCTGAAAAGTTGGAAAAGTCGCAACAGGGCTCGCTAGTTGTTGACCTGGAAGAGGACAAGGATAAAAGCAAGAACGAGGACCAAGTTATATCGAAAAGGACCCATGCCAACCTTAAGAGGAAAGCGCCTCTTACTACCTAGATGGTTCAAATTTTAAAGAGGGGGGTTCAGGATATGAACGATTTGGAAGCTGAGACTATGGAAATATTAAAGGCCCAAATTTAGTTGTTGCTGGTGTTTTGTCTGGTTTTTTGGTTATGTGGCCTTCGTTGGCTTTTTTGGTGGTTGTGGCTTTATTTTGTTGTCTTTTTATTTATATCCTTTCTGCTTTTGGTGTCTTCGATGATCTTATTTTATGTTTGTAAACTTTTTGGTTTTGGGTCTCTATAAAACCCATTTATTCCTCTTTCTAAAACAATGTTTTCAAGTTCACCTTCTTATTTTATGACAACCCTTTGTTTCAAAAACCATTCCATTTCAATTATATTTGTTGATATGTTTCAAACACAAAAAAATGCACATAACAGTTGCAATATGGAAAACACGGCGGGTTGTGTCTCACTTCTTATTTTTTCCATACTGTAACTAAACAATGTTCTGAGGTTCATAAAAAAATGCACATAACAGTTGTAGTATAGAAAACACAGTGGGTTGTGGCTCACTTTTTTTTTTTCCAGATTGTGACTAAACAATGTTATGAAGTTCACCTTCTTCTTTTATGACAACCCTTACTTTCAGCAAAAAATTCGATTTCAATATCTGCTCATATGTTTCGTTCACAAAAAAATGCACATAACAGTTGTAGTTTGGAAAACATAGTGGGTTGTGTCTCACTTCTTTTTTTTCCAGACTATGACTAAACAATGTTCCAAATTTCACCTTCCTCTTTTATGACAACCCTTACTTTCAACAAAAAACTCCATTTCAATATCTGTTGATATGTTTCGTTCACAAAAAATGCACATAACAGTTGCAGTTTGGAAAACACAGTGGGTTGTGGCTCACTTTTTTTTTTTGCAGACTATAAGAAAACAATTTTTTCAAGTTCACCTTCTTATTTTATGACAACCCTTTGTTTCAATAAACACTCCATTTCAATATGTGCCGATATGTTTCATTCACAAAAAAATGCACATAACAGTTGCAATATGGAAAACACTATGGGTTGTGGCTCACTTCTTATTTTTTCTAGACTCTGACTAAACAATGTTTTGAATTTCACCTTCTTCTTTTATGGCAGCCCTTACTTTCAGCAAAAAACTCAATTTCAATATCTGCTGATATGTTTCGTTCACAAAAAAATGCACATAACAGTTGTAGTTTGGAAAACACAGTGGGTTGTGGCTCACTTCTTATTTTTTCCAAACTATGACTAAACAATGTTCTAAAGTTCACCTTCTTTTTTTATGACAACCCTTACTTTCAGCAAAAAATTCCATTTCAATATCTGCTCATATGTTTCGAACAAAAAAAATGCACATAATAGTTGCACTATGGAAAACACAATGGGTTGTGACAAGTACTTGCAGGATGGAAACCACAGTGGGTTCTGACTCACTTTTCAAGTCTTGTTCAATGGGCACTTTCTTTTATGTAGACTATAACAAAACACTGTTTTCAACTTCACCTTCATTTTTTTTTTAAACCCTTACTTTTAGCAAAACACTCCATTTCAATATCTCTTCGTATGTTTTGAACACAAAATGCACATATTAGTTGCAGTATGGAAAACACAGTGGGTTGTGAAAAGTACTTGTAAGATGGAAAACACAGTGGGTTCTGACTCACTTTTCAAGTCTTGTTCAATGGGCGCTTTCTTTTATGCAGACTATAACAAAACACTATTTTCAACTTCACCTTCATATTTTTTTAAAACCCTTACTTTCAACAAAACACTCCATTTCAATATCTCTTCCTATGTTTTGAACACAAAATACACATATTAGTTGCAGTATGGAAAACACAGTGGGTTGTGACAAGTACTTGCAGGATGGAAAACACAGTGGGTTTTGACTCACTTTTCAAGTCTTGTTCAATGGTGCTTTCTTTTATGTAGACTGTAACAAAACACTGTTTTCAACTTTGCCTTCATATTTTTTAAAAACCCTTACTTTCGGCAAAACACTCCATTTCAATATCTCTTCGTATGTTTCAAACACAAAATGCACATATTAGTTGTAGTATGGAAAACATAGTGGGTTGTGACAAGTACTTGCAGGATGGAAAACACAGTGGGTTTTGACAAGTACTTGTAGGATGGAAAACACAGTGAATTGTGACTCACTTCTCAAGTCTTATTCAATGGGTGCTTTCTTTTATGCATATTGTAAGTAAACATTGTTTTCAATTTCACCTTCATTTTTTTAAAAAACCCTCACTTTTAGCAAAACACTCCATTTGAATATTTGTTTATATGTTTTGAACAAAAAATGCACATGTTTGTTGCATAATGGAAAACATAGTGGGTTGTGACTCATTTCAAGCTTTGTTCAATAAGCGCATTCTCAAGCTTTCTTCAAATTGATGCTATAATGACATTTTTATGAATTGTTGCTAAAAAGAGTGATTTCTTTGAGAATAATGATGGATTTTGTGATTAAATGTTGTGATCTAAGATTGTTTTGGGTGGAGAGTGGTTTACGAGATGATTTAAGATTACTTGCTTTGTAATTTAGGCCTAATTAAGCCTAGGTTGAAATGGTATAGTCAAGTTTTGTGATGTTTTCTTCAAAACAAGTATATATCTGAAAATGGATTATGTTAATATATGTCAAAAAAGGTTCCTAAAATAGTAAATATTCTATGGTGATTCAATATGGATTTGTCGGTGTACCCATTTTAGCCAAGTTGCTATGCTAATAGGGTTTTGGTCTAAGTTTGCAAGAAAGTGTAATTCTGAGAAAACAAAGATAAAAGTGATTTTTTTTGTGTTGAAACTGCTTAAACAGTTATGTCAATGATGTATTTTTGGCTTGGAAGTACATTAGAGGCAGATGTAGTTGTTTTTGATGATGGAGCAATATGATTTGAAGGTGCAAAGAAGGTGTCCTAACCGCAGAGACAGGAAATCGGATGGTTCAGTATTATGTAAGTATGTTACTAGTTTGTTTATGAAAAAGTATGACTATTCAAAGGTGTTGCAAGGTCTGCTAATAGGTTTGAATCAAGTTTGGCAGATTGAATGTCTCGTTGCCTTATTTGGAATATAGTTGCAAAGAGATGTTATTTGGTGAATGTTGGTAGTGTTGGTTGGTTAAGAATTCTCTAATCAAGTTTATACTATGTTTCACTCAATTTGATGAAGGTTAATTTTTTTTGGAGTTTGCTAAAGATTTGGAGCCAAGTTATGATGTTTTGTGGCTTTGTAGAAATGTAAAATCAAGTGAAATTGATGGATTTTGATGAAAACATAAGTGAGTTTGTTGGTTGATCTTCTCAGTTGTTGTTTGGGTTAGAAGTACCCCTTAATGGTTTTTGGTTTTGGTTGATGCTCTTGCATCAGTCAAAAAGTTAGAGGTGTTATTGCACAACTTATAGAAGTATGAGATGCCACATCAATAGCTACATTGGAGGTTGGTGGAGGAGGGAATTTGTGTAATGCGGTAGTGGATACAGAACAGAGAAAAAAGATCCCACTTGAAATAGGACATGTACACACACAAGTAATGATTATCCCTTTAAACAAAATCCAAGCCCATACAATTCACCTCCTCGCCATTCACTTTGGCCAATAGGAAGAGCACTTGGCTGAAAAATGTCCCCTTTGTAGCATCTGAATTTCTGCAAACTCATGCACTAGGAAATACAAATGGCATAGGTGGTTCAATTTCATCTTCATAGGAAACAAGAGATAGTGGCAGCCTTGTGTATCCATTGCTCAAAAATTTGACTGGTCATTGTTGAGTTGTGGAGGAAATGGTATGGGCCAAGGATTTTGTTTAAAGGGATAATTGTTATTGCTCTATGTAGATATCCTGTTTCAAGTGGGAGCTTTCCTTTTTGTTCTGTATCCATTACCGCATTACACAAATTCCCTCCTCCACCAACCTCCAATGTAGCTATTGTTGTCGCATCTTAAACTTTTATCAATTGTGCAACAACACCTTTCAATTTTGACCTATCAATTGTGCAACAACACCTCTGACTTGAGACGTTGATCAGTTGTGCAACAAGACCTTTCACATTTGACCTATCAGTTGTGTGAAAATACCTTCCATTTTTGTCTTTGTTTTAAAAAATTCCTATCTTTTAGATTGCAGCTTTCTTTGAACAACATTAAGCTCCTCTTCTTTTCACTGTGACAACTTCTTGTTTTTAAATTCCTTTTCTAATTGGTTAATTTGTGTCTTCGCTTGTTTTGCTTCACTTTGAACATTTCTAGCTATTGTTTTTGCAGTGTGTTTATGATTAGAGTATGTAGATGTTTCTTTTCGCAAGCTCGTTAGGGAACTTGTCTACCTTTTCGGATAAGACTTTCATGCCTCCTCCCAACTGATTCCCTTTTTCTGCACTTAGATCTGATATTTATTTTTCCTTATCATCCATTTCCAATTGTATTTGTTCTGTGGAATTGCTAACTTCAAGAATGCTTTCCTTCATTTGTTCAAATCCACTTATAGCATCATCTCTCTCTTTCTTTTCTTGCACAAATTCATATGCAATAGAAAACCTTTTGAGCTAATCCACTTTTGCATTTCCATTTTCCCCTTGCACATATTGCACATGCTCCTTCCTCCACATCTCATGAGTAGGAACAACCTCTTCACTCAATACATTATCTATCTTGTTCACTTTAGTCTTCTTCTTTCCAAGTGTTTTTAGAGAAGATTCCTTTTTTCATTACACACTTTCGAGTATTTCCTCATAATTTTTTTGTTACTACCATGTCATACAATTCTCATAACAAATATTTTTCAGATTCTGTCTGATTTCTTGCATGCTAAGGTATAGATTTTTCAATGTACTGAATACTTTCAAATGATAAAGGGAAAAACATGTGGTAATGAAGTTTTCATGTTTATGGATGAGTTTCAAAAGTAAAAAATAGTCCACAAAGGAATACATTTCAATATGGACATTTCAAGGTGAAGAACATTAGACATATGCAATGCAATATCACAGATACAATTAACAGGGTATGAATGAGCAAGAAATTTTTAGTACATAAAGGCCATGAACATTGAACCAATAGTAGGATAGACACTGCAACATTTAAGTAAACCTATGGTCAACACTCTCTCTTTCATTATCAATTTTACTCCCAATTTCATCCATGAAGAACTTCCTTGACCTATAGATCCTGCTGTTAACCATAACTTTGATCCATGATTTCCATTTCATCAATGAATTCCATATCTTTGATCCATGAAGAAATTTTTCAACCTGTGCATCCATGAATTCTATATCTTTGATTGGCTATTTCAAGCTTGATGACCTTCATCAAGAATGAGGAGGCCTCGGTTGTGTAAAAGCAATTTTCCAATATGCTTAACCTCTTCAAGAAGGCTTAGATTTGTCTCACAAGTCAGGTACACAAAAAGATTGTAGCCAATAAAAAGCACACTTTTTCTTCTATGCCACTCACCAAGCATCAAAAAACACCTCAAATTTTTCAAATTTTTTTTCCATGATTTGGTTGCTCTTAGCCAGTTTTATAATCTTTTCATATTCACAGTTGGATTGAATTTCATTTGCAAAGGTCATTGATCTGTTTAGCATGTAAATTGGAATGTCAATACTCCAATTCTTGAACTCTCTTTCCCAAGGAAAAACCATGTTTTTTGGAGCAACAATCAAAGGCCTGCTTAAGCCCTTACAAAAAACTTATAAGTAGGCCTTTGATTATAGCTCCAAAAAACATGCTTTTCCCTTGGGAAAGAGAATTCAAGAAGTGAAGTATTGACGTTCCAGTTTACATTCTAAATAGACCAACAACCTTTGTGAATGAACTTCAATCCAACTGTGAATATGAAGAGATTATAAAACTAGCTAAGAGCAACCAGATCATGGGAAAAAAATTGAAAAATTTGAGGCGTTTGCTAATGCTTTGTGAGTGGAATAGAAGAAAAAGTGTGCTTGTTATTGGCTACAATATTTTTGTATACCTAACTTGTGAGACAAATCTGAGCCTTCCTGAAGAAGGTAAGCATATTGGAAACCTACTTTTATAGAGTCCAAGCATCCCCATTCTTGATCAAGGTCATCAAGCTCAAAATAGTTGATCAAAGAAATGGAATTCATGGGAAAAGGTTAATTGAAAATTGTTGCTTATACTATGAAGAACTCTTTTCCACAATAACTTCAAAAACCTTTTTAGCCCATGTTATCTGGTAAGGCCGAATTTTGTCAATTGTTGCTTGGATAATCAAAAACTCAAAGATATCCTAGATTCCTGCTCAAGTTATGGCTAACAATAGGATCTACAGGTCGAGTAAATTCTTCATGGATGAAAATGGGAATAAAATTGATAATGGAAAAGAGAGTGTTGACCATAGGTTTACTTAAATGCTGAGGTGACTATCCTACTATTGCTTCAATGTTCATGACACAATCTACAAAAAAAAATTTGCTCATTCATACATTGTTAATTGTACCTATGATATTGCATTACATATGTTAGAGGTTCTTCACCTTGAAATGTTCATATTGAAATATAGTAATGAACAGTAATAAAGTAATTAAAGTAATACAAAATACTTCAAATAAACACTAATCAACATAAATACAAAATACTTTACAACACCCTATGTTTTACAATTTGTACTTTTACAAAACAACAGTCATGTATTAAACAGTAATAAATAGTACTAAAGAGTGATAAAAAATATAGTAATAAACACTAATAAACAATAATACAAAATATCATTCATTCAACTGTACTATTTGAAAAGAGTAATACAAAATAAAATTTGAAGTTTTCATTTCCATTTTTCATATAACAAGTATTTTGACTTCCTAATCAGATTCAGTATTTACTTTTGTCTTTACTTTTTTTCCCTCATTGGAATGGCAGGGGCATCCTGTGCCAAGCCACTAAATAACCCTTTCATCATTTGATGAAACTGGTGCAGGGTGGTTAAGCAATGTGCGTAGGGAAAGATACATCTCACGTATGTCCTCTTCTATATGTGGTTCAACAACATGACCATGCAATCGCATTGCTTGGTCAAAAAAATGATCAACCTCATGTTTTATGGAGCTGCTAAATTTTTCATGTAGACACCTCATATCTGAGGATGATTGAAGCAATGAATGCAGGAAGATTCCACCAATGAGGTAGAGACCTTGATCAACATCATATCTTTCCAATGTTGCCTCAAGTTGAACATGATTGATGACATGTCTCTAAACATATGTAGAACACAAAATTTGAACTAGAATATGGTTTCTGAGCAAGTCCATGGTGTTTGACAAAAAATTGCATGCTACATCAACCTCAGAATATGGGAGTACAGGTTTGTAGGGCTCGGGAAATCTACTAATCTTCCAAATGGCATCCTCCACCATGTGGCAATTGAATTTGAATGAACGATGCAGTCTCTTCATACTAAAGGGACTGGCATTGTCTTTGTCATTGCCACGGGGAACCTGCCCAATGTGAATTCTTGAGTTCAACATTTTTGGTTGTGCTGTCAAAAAAAGGGAAAAAAAGCCAGTAAAAAATAGCACTGCAAGCACTTAGAAAAAGCTGATATTTACTTCCAACTACTAATTCATCAACTATTTCAGCACATAAATAAACATTGCAAAACATTTATGAGAAGAAAAACTTTTAGTTACATGAATATTGTTTTGTAAAACTACATATTGGAAAACATAGGGTGTTATAAAAACTGCAACCCACTAGCTCTTGTAAAACTACATTAAAGTACATGAAAGTATTCAATACATTCAAAAATATATTGCTTTTCCTACAAGAAATCAGATAGAATTCAAAAGAATGTGTGTTATGAGAATTGTATGACATGGTAGTAAGAAAACAAATATGAGGACATACTGGAAAGTGTGTAATGAAAAAAAGGAATCTGCTCTAAAAACAATTGGAAAGAAGTAGACCAAAGTGAACAAGATAGATAATGTATTGAGTGAAGAGGTTGTTCCTACTCATGAGATGTGGAGGAAGGAGCATGTGTAGTATGTGCAAGGGGAAAATGGCAATGCAAAAGTGGATTAGCTTGAAAGGTCTTCTATTGCATATGAATTTATGCAAGCAAAGAAAGAGAGAGATGATGCTATAAGTGGAGTTGAACAAATAAAGGAAATTATTCTTGACGTTAGAAATTCCATGGAACAAATAAAATTGGAAATGGATTATAAGTAAAAGGAAATATCATATCTAAGTGTAGAAAAATGGAATCAATTAAGTGGAGGCATGAAAGTCTTATTTGAAAAGGCAGACAAGTTCCTTGACGAGCTTGAAAAAGAAAGATCTTCATACTCTAATCATAAACACACTACAAAAACAATAGTTGGAAATGCTCAAAGTATAGTAGAACAAGCGAAGACTAAAATTAACCACTTAGAAAAGGAATTAAAACACAAGTTGTCACGGTGAAAAGAAGAGGAGCTTAATGTTGTTCAGATAGAGTTGTAATCTAAAAGACAAGAATTTTGTAAAACAAAGACAACAATGGAAGGTGTTGTCGCACAACTGATAGGTGAAAAGTGAAAAGTATTGTTGCATGACTGATCAACATATCAAGTCAAAGGTGTTGTTGCACAATTGATAGGTCAAAAGTGAAAGGTGTTGTTTCACAATTGATAAAAGTTTAAGATGCGACAACAATAGCTGCATTGGAGGTTGGTGGAGGAGGGAATTTTTGTAATGCAGTAGTGGATATGGAACAAACAGGAAAGCTCCCACTTGAAATAGGATATCTACATACAATAGTAACAATTATCCATTTAAACAAAATCCAAGCCCATACCATTTCCTCCACAACTCAACAATGACCAGCCAAATTGCTAAGCAATGGATACACAAGGTTGCCACTATCTCTTGTTGCCTATGAAGATGAAATTGAACCACCTATGCCATTTGTATTTCCTAGTGCATGAGTTTACAACAATTTAGGTGCTACAAAGGGGACATTTTTCAGCTAAGTGCTCTTCCTATTGGCCAAAGTCAAAGGCAAGGAGGTGAATTGTATGGGCTTGTATTTTGTTTAAAGGGATAATCATTACTCATTGACATCCCACACTATGTTTTCCAACCTACAATTATTTAGTGCATTTCGATTTACCATCATATCATGATTTTTGAAACCCAAATTTTAGTCCACCAAAGAGTTGTAATAAATTTTGTAGGTTAGTTTCATGAAATTCTTAAAGTCTAAAAAACACAAGAGTTTCATTGCAACCATACTGTCTATGTATAATTGCAAGTTGGAAAACACTGTGTGATATACAACCCACAACCCACTATGTTTTCCATCCTGCAATATCAAGGTGGACTTAAATACATTGTTATAGTGCAGAGAACAGAAAGTGCTCATTGCAACAAGCCATTTCACTATCATACGGATTATTTGTGTTTGCATATTCATGAAACATGGAACGATATGTTTGAAGACCATAGTTGATTAGAATCTATATATGCTCAGAGGTGTGTATGATCTTTCATAGTGGGATGGGGTATTCAAGATCTAAATCTTAATCAAGTGAGAAAAACCATAAACCTACCATTGAAACTTATACCCAACTCATATCACCATCCATGTCATCCTTTTCGTCCATTGACAAGGGAAACCAAAATACATCTTCCATGTTGAACCTACAACTATCCATCCTATTTCACTAAAGTAACACCAAAAGTCACCCTATAAGGAATAGAATACTCGATGCAAAAATGCATTTCAGAAAATGGTAGTCATGGTTTTCTAGTTCCACCCACTGTCACCTCATCCATCCCATGTTTACCAGCTCATCTATTTCATGTTTTTCCACCTTCATAGCACCCATAGAAATTCAACCATGTACACTCTTGACCTCATTGATTGAAAGCATGACATCATATATCCCTATTTTATGTGAAGATCAAAATACTCCCTCTCATGATCCCAATTCATCTCATCATTACATTCCATTCCAAGATGCCATACCATCTCATGATCAAAGTATGTCAACTCCATACAATAATCGTAATGTATAAATTCATTAAAAAAAGCTTTCCATCCATTCAATAAGTCAAGACCCCCAAGTTATAAGCATTTCCCTCACATCTCATGATAATCCTAAACTTTCACAAGATCCCATTCATGAACCACAAACATATAATTTTGGTTCATCCACCTTTATAAAAGTTGGTTTTCTCTTACAATACCACACGCCTTCATGAGTTCCATTTACCTGCACACCCTAATATTCAAACACATCTCAATTCTTATGGCCTTGGCTGCATACCTCCTTCTTAAGATGTTGGAAGCTATTTCAACACAAGAGGCCTCCCTTTAGATCAATACGTCCACCTCCTCCATCATCTTTTCCATCTATTGTTGGACCATATCCATGGACCCTTCCATCCATCATGGGACCATATGTTCCTAATGCATATCCTTAGTTTCCCTTTCAAGAAAAATAAAGGAACATACCCTTGAATTCATTCCAACACCTTCCACTTCAAAATCCTCTCTTTCATAAAATTCCTTTATGGCCTATCCAAGCAATTGGGATACCAATGAAGAAATGTATAAATCGAAGAATCCACAAAAACCTAAATATCATCATGTCTCAGTAAAAATACATGCCAAAATAAAGAAAAATATGCTCCAAAATAAAAATCAAAACACTTCCAAGAAAATGGAAGGTGCCTATTAAGAAAAAATGAAAACGCTATAAAGAAAAATGAAAAGTGAAAGCAATGTGGGTTACAAAAAAAGAAAAAAAATCCATGCATTCAAATAAAAAATAAAAATTGGTTTCCCTACTTGTTAATCCAAAAGACTCCATTATTCCACCATCATCCATTCCTCCATTATTCATCCTCAAAATCCGTTTTCCTTCCTTATATTCCCAACCTTATTATCCCAACTCACTCTCAATCCTTCAACTTTCACCACCCTTCAAGGTGTGTGCCAATGTTGTTCTTGCCCAGATTCCCTCATAAGGACTCCATTCCATACTTCCATCCAAGCTTCATCCCTCATTCCATAGCTTTAATCCAATCCTTTGCATGATTCCTTAACCCCCTTGTGCCTACCACCATGCATTCCATTATATTTACCAATTTTCCTACCAATGTCTATAAGTGGGAACATGTTAGCCATGGTCTATAAGAAACATTTAGTCAATGGGGTACCATCTTCTATAAAGATACAATTGCGTCCTCCATTCATATCCATACACCTTCATCAGCTTCCATTTCCATGGCCATTCATATCCATTCATATCCACTAGCTTTCACATCCATACACATACCCTTGCTTGTACACTTGGGGGGAAAGACTTTTCCATTCGTACGATACATTATTGGTTATCCTATTTCCACTTAGCCATCATATTCCTCCATTTATATTCCATGCTATCTACTTTATCCATCCACCTTCCTTTGATCTTGCATAAAGTATTGGGGAAAAATACCAAGAAATTAAATCTAATGCATGCTTTATATCATGTGTGTCTTCCATCCTCCATATCACCTGCCATGCATGCCATGTTTCCTTTCATGTCCATTTATCTTCCATATCCATGTTATGTCATTATAACTTTTCATACCATGGGGGAATGTTATTACTTTCACATGCCATCTTTGGAGTCCTCCATAGGTCCTCTATTTATCCTTTGTATAAGAGTAAACATATTAGGTTCCCTTGTCATTGGATCACTCCACCCATAGCATTCCATACTTTGATCCATCTATCTTCATCCTCCATATAAGGTGTGTCCTTACATTTCCTATCATTTACCCCTATCATTGATCCCTATCCATCCATATGTCCTTTGGTTTTTAGCTTGACTAAGGAATAAGATCTTGTTTATCATTATCACTGAAATTCTTATTTATCATTGTGTTATCATTGTTATGACTAAAACATTTAAACAAACCATAAAATCTAACTTAATAAAACATTGGGCTTTATTGAGTTACAACCCACAGTGTTTTCCATCCTACCATTGTTTTGTGCACTGGTCATTATCATATTCATTAGCATTTGTATTTTTTCATTATCATGATCTTGTATATTTATCATTTTCATACTACATGCATGACGACTTGTGCTTTATCTCAACTCTTGTCTCTTGTCTCCTTCAATATCATTATCTTTTTATATCTTTTCTTTTCTTGTCACATTCTGAGGAGGCTCAAGGATCTCTACACCTTGTTGTGTATGAAGGAGAGTGAGGAATGGGGCATGATTTTTTCTTATGTGTATGTATCAAGTTAGTTTGGCCTATTATGATTACAAAAAGCATAACCAATAACAAAGGGGGAATTGTTCCACTCTATGATGAAAGAAATTATCACTTCATAGCCTTTCCATTCCATTCATTTCCATATCCATCCTTCCATATCCTTTCCTCCCATATCGAATACATTTCATAAACCATTTATATGCTTTCATTGGATCACATAAATGCATTGCATTCCTTTCTTCTTTGGATCCACCTAGGTCATTCATATTTTTATATCTTGCATATCATTTTCTATGTACAATTCAAAAATGATGAACTGATAGGATTTCCATTCCATTCATTTGCATATCCATCCTTTCATATCCTTTCCTCCCATATCAAATACTTTTCATACGCCATTTATATGCCTTGCTTGCATCTAATCAATGTGTCACATTCCTTTCTTTGTTGCACCCACCTAGGTCATTCATATTTGTAAATATCACATATCTTTATCTATCTACAGCTCAAACATACCTTCATGTATCAAAAAAATTCACACCATACCATATGAAGAAAAATATGAATGAAATATCAAATTTATGCAATCAAACACTGAGGGATTTGAAGATAAATATCATAACATAAAGTTGTATTCAAGGGTTTTTTTAAAAAAGTATTTTGTAAGACTTGTTTTATGGAGAGCCCTAGAGCTTGGACTAGGGAACAACCTAAACAGTTAGGGCATTGAAGAACTTGGTAAGGGAAAGTCTTGTGGTGGCATGACAGGTTTGGAAGGAAGAATGACAGTTTGGTGAAGGCTAAATTTTTTTATTAGGTTACAAAAATCAGTTGATAGTAGTGTGAACCACAGGTGTCACCGGTTCCTCTCTCTTAGTCTTAAGAAAAAAATTTCTTGCTTAAGTTTTTGATTTTCCTTTTGTTTTGGTTGTCAATTCTTGAGAAGAAAGTAAATCTTGTTGTTATCTTTCATAATCTTTGTTATTCTTGTATGTAAATATGTGAAACCCTCTTTGGACCCTAGATAGAATGTTGGGTATCAAGTCAAAGCTGAGTTTTTCTCATTTTTTTTGGTAAAGTTCTTATTATCTCAGATCTATAACTTAATCCATGTTGGCATTGTGGTTATTTATTATGAAGCTCTGTTCATATGATTACCATTATTGGTCTACATTATGTCAACTGTTAATTTTTTATTTCATGGTTTAGTTTTCTTTCTCATTTGGGAACACAAGTTATAATTTCAAATATCTTTATGATATATTGTTATGTCAGGACAACAGGAATTTTTTCAAGGAAGCATTGATTAAAATTTGTTAAAAACATTTTAGTTTTGTAACTATTACCTGTTAAGGGACAATTAGAGAAGAAAGTTACTTTTCAGTTTCAAAAGATACTCCAGTTCAGTAATCCATAACATTATATATATATATATATATATCCTTACATGTATTCTTTCAAAAAGATGGTAAGCAGAAAAGAAGTATTATTCTTAGTTTAGAAATGGCATTTCATTGATTCATATTTGAAAGTTATTTGGCTTGCACATTCAGTGCTTTGTGAAGTCAATCAATTATGTTGTACTTAAACTTCTGCATCTCAATCTTGAGTGATGTGAGATCAGAAGATGTTGTAAAAGAAACAAGGTGATACTCTATGTATCATTAAAACATTGATTGAAAATGTTGATATATAGCCAACAAGGCATTGTAAACAACAAGTTTTGAGATTAAGCCAGTGAGGCAATTTTTGAGTGATTTTTCTACCCCAAGAGGGTTTTCCACTCAAGACAAATATGGTCTTATAGTCGCATTGATGTTTTATGGTTGTGAAGGTTTTTGAATTTATTTAATATTACTTATCTTAGTCTAATGATTGAATTCAATTCATGAATATGTTAATCATTACAATATAAAGAGCATATATTGTTTAGATTCATTAAAGGAGAAATTTATCTAAGACACTAACTAAAATAATACTTTCATATTAATAAAGTTTGTTAAGTTGGTTTTAAATGAATTTCCTCCTATTATCATATTTTTTTCATTATTTTTGTCTAATTTATTAATTTATTGATATTTTAATGAGTAGGTGTTACAATGACAATCCATATTGCAGTACCTGCAATATCGATTGTCATGGCATTCCATCACCATAAGGCTAGATTTCTTTGAGGCATTTTATGAAACATTTCACTATGCTAACACAATTTTCATTCATTTCTAAGAAAGAAATCTAGAAAATAGTTCACTTCCTTGCTTCTATGGCTAAAATCCTAAAACAGGTTCTTTTGAACAAGATACACATGCTTGCAAAAAATCTATCAAAGCATAATAGTAAATATGGATTCTCATGGCTTTGAACATCATGGCTAAATAGCAAATATGGATTGTTGAAAAAATGTATCCAAGCATAATTGAAAATATGGACTGTCATTGCATTCCACCACCATCATCTTGGAATGCCATGACAAGCCATAGAAAAACAATAGAAATAGTTCATTGCCTATTCTATGGCTTGTCATGGAATTCCAATCACCATGGTGTTGCAATGCCATGACAATCCATATTTACTATTATGCTTGCATACTAAACACTTGATGTTTTCCAACAAGCATATACATGCGCAATAGGATTCCAAGTTGGAAAACACAGTGTGAGGTGAGTACATGTTTGCGAAAACACAGTGGGAACCCATAGATAAGAAATCATACACATAAATAGTTCATTTCCTTGTCTATGGCTTTTCATGGCATTCCAATCACCATGGTGTTGCAATGCCATAACAATCCATATTTATTATCATGCTTTGAGAGTAAACGTGCCCCATGTTTTCCAACAAGAATATACACGCACAATACGATTGGAAGTTGGAAAAAATAGTGTGAGGTGAGTATATGTCTGCCAAAACACAGTGGAAACCTATAGATAAGCAGTCATACACAAAAATAGTTCATTTCCTTGTCTACGTAAATCGACCTTTATATATTATTGTCCACCTTATGTTGAAGAGTATGCAATTATCCAATCAAGTTGACTAAGATCCATTGATGGCATCTATCATTGTCCTAATGCAATGCAGATTCATCATAAATTGAAAAATTTACAGTGTAAAAAGTAGCAAATTTGACCTCCTAGCACCTGAAATAATACCCTTATGATACTAGTCACAAAAAAATCCATTAACTTTGTGCTATGCCTTACATTGGAGATGTTATACACTAAGCCTCCATGATTCTTGTTTAGAATTGCAAGTCAACTTAGAATGAACCTCCTTGGATAATTCTTTGTTGTATTGAGGGATGTTTCAACAAATCATATTATCAATGCTTCAAGGAAATACATCATACTATCAACCATGTGGCCAATCAATTGGATATCAAAGCCTATACCAGAACTTATGTAGTTGAATGCTTCAATTGGTTACTATTCAATTGGGACTATTTCACTTTATAGTTTTCTCTTACTTTAGTCCCATTAGGTACGTGACAAATTTATTGTTCTTTCTATTTTCATTTTTCCCTTCTTTGGAGAGCTAATATGTATCTTAATTTGATTGCTTCTATCTAGTTGTACTAGTTATAGCTATTGCTTGAGAATAGCCATCGTTCTCTATATTTTTATCAATAGCTTTAATTCAATAAAACAAGAAAAAACTATGCTATGCACTTGTTCAAATAGAAAACTTTTGCCAATGAAAATTATGTAACTTTAGAAGTAAACATACAGAATTTAAAAACGTAGTATTATGTATTATGACAATTCTACAACATAAATCCATTAAGTCAGTACTACAACAGCCGAAACCTGATATCAAGTTGACCTTCCATCAGACAATTTCATAAGAAGTTATGTCCTCAATCATAACCACAATTATACTCTACATTGCTATTGTACCATCCATATCACAAGAAATTCATTTCTATGCCAAAAGGTAAAACAAGGTTATCATCTATGACAAAGAAAAATGCAACTTATATTTCAGGGATTTCTTTTGTATGGTTGTGGAAAGCTACTTTTGCTTGCATGTAAAATAGGGCCAAAATTGGGAATCAGTAGCATGTAGTAGTATAAAATAGTCAATATTTATTCTACTGTATACCCTCGCGCATGGACATATTGGATATGTGTATTAAGTTGAACATTAGAAATACCTATAGATTAACCTAGTTTGAGCTTAGCATGCCTTTAAAATAAAACTCCATATTGATACATCAAAGCAAGTATATTATAAGCTTTGATCTCAAACTTGAATATTTGTATTCCAGATTTACAAATTTCTTTTGGTAGTTGAAACATGAAATATGCAACAAATAGTGCATTGTTTGGAAAAGAGAGGGAATAAAATTATTGAAATTAGTTTATAAATGCACCTGAGACTAGTTCTTGCGATCATTTTGCATACATGGCACAGAGAGGAAACAACAATATCAAGAAAAAACAATGTAAACTAACCCCATAAAATGGCAGATTTATTTCAAAAGAGTAATCATTTCATTCTAATGCAAGAAATGAATCAGAATACTCAAGACAATCTTTGAATCTTACCTAGGAGGATATAGGTTGCTTCCCAATCCTTAGCCCATAAAGTTCTAGAGTTATTGCAAAAAACTAATAGTAATACTAATCTTGTCATTCTAATGCAATCAATAAAACAAACACTGAAAATGGTCTTCCAATCTTACCTGATCACTATGGATTACCTTGCAGTCTCCAACCACCAAAAAATAATCAAAATGCAATAGAACAAAAACATTGAAGTGCACAATAGATAATACACTTCTAACAATGATTATGGTATGATGCATGGAATCTTACACAACACAATGTGCAATGGATTCTCGATGTTAGCTTTAATGAAACCATAGACCATAAAATATGTACTACACTCTAAAGTAAATGGTAAAATACATATAAGATAATGGATATTGTGATTGGAAGTTGGAAAACACAGTGTGAGGTGAGTATATGTCTCCTATATTGTAATTTAAATTTTTTCATCTATCTATGAGCAACTACTTATTAGTTATGCAATGTGAAGTAATCCTTTCAGTTTGAAATATGTCCAATGCAATGAAATGGAAAACACAGGGTGTTTATAAAAATGCAACCCACATCAAAACATACCCAAACCCTTGTGGGGAAAACACAGGGTGTTTATAAAAATGTAACCCACATCACAACATACCCAAACCCTCGAGTGGAAAACATAGGGTGATTATAAAAATGCAACCCACATCACAACATACCCAAACCCTCGTGCAAAAAACATAGGGTGTTTATAAAAATGCAACCCACATCACAACATACCCAAACCCTCATGTGGAAAACATAGGGTGTTTCTAAAAATGCAACCCACATCACAACATACCTAAACCCTCAAGGGGAAAAAATAGGTTTTTTATAAAAATACAACCCACATCACAACATACCCAAATCCTCATGTTGAAAACATAGGGTTTTTATAAAAATGCAACCCACATATCCAAATCCTCATGTGAAAAACACAAGGTGTTTCTAAAAATGCAACCCACATCACAACATACCCAAACCCTCATGGGGAAAACATGATGTGTTTATAAAAATACAACCCACATCACAACATACCCAAACCCTCATGGTTTTCAAGCCTGTATATGTATGCATGCATTACAAATAGTAAAACCACCAATTTCTTGACATGATCACTAATAATAACTAAACTTGTTCAAAATGGGGAAAAATAGTGTTCTTTTTTCTTAGAAAATAATGGCTATTTATAAAATAGTGCCTTTCAATAAAATTCCTTAGCTCTAAATAACACTTATAAAGACATTCATTTTCTTTCCTAAAATTCTAAAATGCAAAACACTGGGTTGTAGAAAACCCACAAACCACTTAAAGTTTCAAAACAATTTACAAACAAAAACCCTCATAACATTTCAAACAATTTAAAGTTTGAAAACCATTGCATACACTCAGTTAGAAACCCTTCACCTCAAGTCGATTGGTTCTCTCCCCTACCTACAGTGCACCCTTGGTCTCAAACCTTTCGATTTCAACCTGCAGAATGAGAAAACCTAGAGAACAGTGTCTTTCCCAAAGCGTTTCAATGAACAGTACTGATTAAAATTTAAATCTCCTATCACATTCAAATTCTAAAATGAAAAACACTGGGTTTTAGAAAACCCACAACCCACTTAAAGTCTCAAAACAATTTACAAACAAAAACCCTCATAACATTTCAAACAATTTAAAGTTTTAAAACCATTGCATACACTCAATTAGAAACCCCTCACCTCAAGTCTGTTGGTCCTCTCCCCTACCTGGAGTGCGCCCTTGCTCTCAAACCTTTTGATTTCAACCTGAAGAATGAGAAAACCTGAAGCACAACGCCCTATAGAATGAGAAAACCTAGAGCACAGTGTGTTTCCCAAAGTGTTTCAATGAACAGTAGCAGTTAAAATTGAAATCTCCTATCACTGCCCTTCCTGCATAATGGTTAGCTTGTCACACAAGGAAAAAATAATGTCGAAGTAATTCACCAACAGCCTCCTCGCTTCCCGCGACGTTTCCTTTTGTTGTCAGTTTTGTCACTTTAGTCATCCCTCTGGTGGTCCCCAAACTACATTTTCTCTTCATGTTATGTATGTTACCATGTATATCAGGGATATGTCGGTATGCATGTTTTTATGCATTTTTGTATGTACATTGGTGTGTTTTGTCTATTAGTTAGTCGGATCCATTTTCTATTAGTGATATAGGAGGAGAGGGTCAATAGTCGTGTAGGGTAACTTTGAGATCATGTAGTGGTTATATGAAATTTTGCAAAACTTTCATTTTTTTAAATGTGAGATGGACTCTTATTTATTTATAATAAAGGTTTAAAGGTGTGACTAATCATGCAATCTATCACATCAACACATCTTTTGAGAAGTGTCCTTATAACTTCTTCTATAATGATTTGACCATAACCTCATCATGGAATCCTTAATAGTTGAACAAAAAAATATCATATTCTTATTTATAATATAATTTATATGTAATCTAAATGATCTCAATACCTTTTGGTAACCATAAATCTTGATGGAAAAATGTGTGGAAACAACTCATTGGGGTTGCAATTGTATGAATGTGATGAGTCTTGATTTTTTGGCCTACACATGAGGACATGGGCTACTAGCTCTTGCATGCCTATGCATGCATGAGCTCGTGCTACAAAAATTATTCTTTCATGTAGTATGAAGTATTTTGCAAGATTTTTGAGTAGTGAATCGACCTACATTTCCCCTACCTACATGGGTGGTCTTGCATGTTAATTCTCTACATTTGATTTCATAAACTCTGAGATTGGATCTTTTTATTTTTCTTTGCAGTTGGTTGGTTAGATCTATTTTAAGCAAGATCTTCTACCGACTTTCATGTTGCAAGATTTTAAGGGGATCGGGGGTTCCCTTTCCTTTTTCTTTTAAATATGTTGTTCAAGAGGATGGAGTTATGACCTTTAGCCATGAAAATGCTCTTAATTTTCTCATGCAAGCTACACATTCAAATGGTTGATAATCACTCTTGATCTAATAGATGTATATAAAAAGTGAGGCTCATCCTATTTTGGTCATTAATACAGAGGTTACTATGGATGATGTGCTTTATTTATCAAATCTTGCTTTAACATGTAAATTTGTAGGTTTTAGAGCCATGTTTCCTTTCCTCTAGAATTGGGCATGTTGAGATGGTAGCTAGAGGGGAATATGGAGGTTATATTGGTGGGAAATGATATTTTCACAAATGGATGATCATAATTTTGTTATGAATATTGCATCATAAGGATGCATATAATAATAATTTGTTAGGTTTGTTATATAGTTTGTTAAATGGGTTAATATAATAGTGGTATGAATGTTTGTTTGTATTGAGTTGTTAAAACAACTCAATATATTTAGAGAGGTATTTTAAGGAGTGTAATGGTGTGAATTTGCACCCCAGGAAAATTATCCATTTATTTTACCTTTACTTTAGAAAATATAAGTCAGATGATGCAAACCTGCTGCTGTTAGCTTTTTCCTTCTGCGTGGCCTTTCCTTTTTGTGTTGGTGGAGTAATTTCTATTGAGGATGTGTGTGCATCATGCTTACACCTTGATAAGATTTTTTCCTCTAGAATCTACAGAACTGTTACATCTTCGGTTGGCTACAAAGTTAATGCCTTCCTTTCTTGACTAACGAAAATTGACCTATTACCTCCATTTTAGAAATTCAAACTCACTTCTTCACCCTGGCATGCAATTCTCTCATTCCCTCATTCATTCTTGCAACTTCTTGATCATTCTCTCACTTTCTCACTCTCTCAAGCTCACTCTTGCTCTCTTCTTGGTGATTTTTGCTCTCTACTTGGATCCTACATGTTCTTGTTGCAACTTCACCATCTTTACAGTTTGATGAAGCTCCATTCTCTCGATATGGTGTCCTCTTCTCCTCTTGGCCTTGAGTGCTAGCAGGAAGAAAAGTGATATTTCTCTTGTTATTTTATTTTCATCATTGTGTCTTATAGAGTAGCATTTAGGTTGTCTTTGCACTCTATTTGATAGTGTATTTTCCATTCTCTTCTTTATTTATTTCTCAATCTTTTTGCATATTTGGTTTTCTGTGGAGGTGGGAACACCAAAGCAGGTGTCTAACTGAGGTAGACCTCAAAACACAACCAAACATTTTCTCTCGTTTCTATGTGTGCAAGTGTTGATTCATCCTTTTGAATTTGAAGTTGAAGAATCAAAGCATGCATGGAGTGGTACCTTTTCCTTACCTTTCTTTTCCATTTCTATGTTAGAATAGTTTCTAGTATTCTTCTTGTTGTACTTTCTATTTTCTATAATTTCCTTGTCAAACTATAAAATTCTATTAGTCAAGTCTGAAAGGGAAGCAAAGTGTTACCATCTCATATCAGAGTGTGTTCACTTGATGTTGGAATTTTTGTATCACTGTGAAGCCTCCATAGTTCATGTTTGAAGCTTTGATGCGATGTCTTGGTTGGTTGATCAGAGAAATGTTGAAGCTCTAATGGTGGTTGTGAATGTTGGTAGTACTTTGTTGTGCAAATGATGTTGACTCTTCAATCCTTTTTGTGACAAAAGAGGTTTGTTATATAGAAAATGTGATTTGAAATGGACGATCGAGATTAAACAATGTTGCATCAAGATCAATGATCGAAAGGTGTTGAGAGGATTTAGACATGAGTAGATTGTGCAAACTAGATTGCATAATTTGTGTGATTAAGGAATAGATTGGTTAGTTGGGATTTAGATGGTTTAGTTAGCAAATTAGATGGCTCAGTCAGCAAATTAGATGGCTCAACCAACAATCATAATTTTCTCAATCAGAACATGGGTGAGGATAATTGATTAATTGATTTAATTAATTAAATCCCTTTTGGAGTTGAATGTGCAAATCAAGTTTGACTTTTGCAAACAAAGTTGCATTAGTTTGATTTTATTTTTGATGATGTTCTGAATAGTTTGATTTAATTATTCAAATTTTGGAGGGAAAGTGTTGTAATTAAATTATGATTTAATAGTTCAATCGACTTAGGGGAATAAATTGATTTAGTGACATACTTAAATAATTACTATTATTTAACTAATCAGGATGAAGTAATGTGAGATTAGGACTTTATTAAATAAATATAGTTTATTGAATTTGTCAAAATTGATGAAACATGGATTAATTAAATAATGTTTTTTTATCCAATTAATAGAAAAAATAGGGTTTTAGGACTTTGTTAGATAAATAACATTTATTTAATTTGTCAAAAATGATGAAAAAATGAATTAAATAATAATGTCATATTATTCAATTAATAGGGGAGATTAGGGTTTTGGGATGCAATTGATGTGAAATGCAGTGGTGTTTGATGATAATGATACCGATGATGTGAGAATGTCATTTAAAGTGTGTGATAGTTGTTTGGTCAATTTTACATTACTACATTTTGCCCCTCTTTGATACAAAGTACCGGTTGCTTTATGTCATAACCCAATTTTATTTCATATCTATTTAAATATGGAAAATTGAAATATTGATGAAATTCAATTAAATATTAAATGGAGATTCTGGAATATTCACAAAAATTGAATGAAAGGAGTTGATTGATGTTGAATTTGTGAGTTTTTGAAAATAATTTTTATATGTCATCAAGAATTGAACATTACTGATCAATTTGCAAATGCAAGTGTGTGCAGTTGTAGGGTGACAAGTTGAAGAATGAGAACATGGTTGAAGTAGGTTTGTTTATCCAAATCGAATAGTAAGCCAGTTGGAATCTAGGTACACACACCACAATGGCATCATGACTGGCATTTGATTGATTTGCATAGATAAGAAAATGAAAATTTTCTGATTTGAACTATTTCAGTGCTTGCAAATGAATGGTTAGTAGATTTAATTGTCTATTCACACCTTGTGATTTGAAGGAACTGAAATGAAGCATTGTAAGGAAAATTATTTTCTCTAGTGTAGAAACATATATATATATATATATATATGCAAAGAAGCTTGAAATGAAAATTCAAGTTCCTTACTTAAAATGATAGTGTATGGAACCTTTGAGTCACTCCAAACAAGAAACTTGTATATTAATTTTTTTATTAAAAACATTACATATATGTGTTTGAGTGTGTAAATTGAACACACACACACACACACACACACACACACACACACACACACATATATACATATATTATTCGAATGCATGATAAGATGTGAATGAAATTATTTAAATTCATAGAGTTACAAATATATAAGTATATATATATATATGTATATATATAATACTTATATATATGTACATATACATACGTATTCATAATCAAATTTGAATTGAAACTAAGTTGGTAAATTATATATTAAGAATTGGTCAATTTGAAGTATTGGAGAATCCACAAAGGCATCACACATAGGAGTAGACTACCATTAGAATAATGACCACATCCAAACTCGATAAAGTTCGCCAGCCAGGCAATAATGTCAACAACCTGTAACATGCAAAAAAGAGATGTTACCATTTTTTCTTAAGGAGAAGACTCTCAAGCGAAAAAGTAGAGAAGAACCTAGGGTTTGAAGGAAAAAACATAGGAGAACTCAAGACTAGAGGAAAAATCAAGGGAAACATCACAAAATCTTGGAAAATTTGAGGTAAATCAATTCCTTGCAACCTTCGATTTGATTAATTTCTAAAACCAAATCATGCATGTAGTCCTTGTTACATTTCAATATAGCATTAATGTAGTGCCACATTAAGTGGAATGTTGGTCTGTGTTTGATATGGCCTTGAGGCCAATTGTAGAGAAATTTGTTTTCCACCTTATTGCAGTCGCTTGGCCTGCATCCAGCGTGGTATGGATTTCGCCATGTTTTTGAGCTAGATGGTTAGTGAATAGGGCTAGGCTGAGGCTCGATGAGCTTCCAAGGCTTGACCATCACCTTTTTCTACACATAGATGCTCGGCCTATGAAGGCCATTGATATTTATTCCTATGACTAAGTAAATTGTTAATGATAATCCTTGTGTAGGATTGACCACAATCTTATGGGATGGTAGGAAATCCCCATTTGTTTAGTTTGTGAATTCGTTGTATAAAAATCATGTTATAGTATGGAACGATAATAGAGCGAGGCCAGTCGAAAGTCCCTTCAGCCATGCATTTGTATAAATGTTGTATTAGGTAAGAAAATGACCTTGTTCGATAGGAATGATGGTTTAGTTCGAGCTTGAGACACACCAAGCCTTACTTGGGGTCGATCCAAATGATCGACATGACTGTTTTCCTTAATGTTAGAATGAAATAGATATAAGTTTGTATGATATTCATGGTTGCATGTGTAGGATAAGCTAGTTCACCATAAGGGAAAATTTTGAATATAATTTTTATGCTGAGAAAATGTACCCAACCATTGTGATTTGGTTGAATCTAGAACAACCTTTGTTGTTTATTAACAGGATAGAAAAATACAGACTAGTTTAGAAATTTCCTCGCATTTTTTTTAACTGAAATATATATATTTACTCAAGAATTTCCCTAACAAACATGTTGAGCTCTATTTTCTTGTAATATTTTATTTGTTCATCAAATTCCCAAAGATGAAAGAGTTCAAGATCTGGGAAAATGATATTTTGTCCTTATGTATGAAGCTAGGCTATTTGGATTATTTATTTTCTAAACTTTATAGAAATTCCAATCTGTATTAAAATAGTGAACAGTCCCTGTAAGATGATCAAATAGCATGTTAACAGCTTGAGGATAGTAATAGATTAAATGGCAATATTTGTCCCTAAATATAATTGTTCATTCGTAAAACAGTAACAGGTTGATGTAAATAGTGATTATTCTTTTGCAAACAACTTTGTTTTGTTAAAAGTTATTATTATCTCTAAAAACATGCTTTATAACTATTTAGTAGGAAACAGTGCATTTTTTGTTTAAATAATGAATGTACATATGTGAATAGCTTGCTTCTTAACCATTTCTTAGGAAACAACAGTTCTTTTGTTCAAACAACTAACTATACAACTATTAGTAGAAAATAGTAGTTTGTCTTAAACAGTGAATTATCATATGAGAACAACTGGTTTCATAATTTTTTAGTAGGAAATGATATTTACTCTATTGAAACAATGAATGATTTTATGTGAACAACAATGTTGGAAGAGCATAGTGGTGAGAATGCTATAACAGTATGTATGAAACTGTTAGCTTAGACTTGTTTTGTTTTTCCTTATTTTGACAAAGAGACGTTAATTAGAATTATTATTTAAAGATTGCAATTTGAATAATGATTATTTCAGAATGTATGCACAAACTTTAACATTAGAAGGCACATATATGTGTATGCACATAGACTTTTTCTATGTACATACACATACTTGTGACATACCTTCTTTTTTTTAGTACATCTTTTTCAAGGAAAATGCTTAAATGATAAGTAGAAAATAGGCATAAGAATGATATGATTGACTGTTGAAATACCCTAGGAAAACATAGAAATATGATTTCTATTTAGGGTATAAATTTGGATTCTAATTCTTCTTTAAAGACATGTGTGAAAGAATCTTTTAAGTACTTGAACAAAACAGTGATACCTTAGTTGACTAGATCATCTATGGGTAGTTCCTACTAGAGGGTAGATAGCTATTATAGTAGAAAGTTACCTTCAAGGATGGGTGCTGAAATGGAGTAAAAAGAGTATAGGTTTGCTTTACCAGAACCTATTGTTTGTTGTTGTTGCAACACACTTATTATGCTTGGCCAAGTGATATAGTTCATTATTTATGTATGAATGAACTCTGTGATTTCACTCTCTGCCATTCCTAGCATAGATATCATGCATTTCTTTTCTAACTTGTAGATAGATTTGCATGTTGATGTATGGTCACACACTAGATTCCACCTTGCATATTGTCCTCTTGCTAAAATTTTCGTGCAGGGTCGAGCATTCTTCAAGTTGGAAGAATACTGAGGAAGAGTAAGCTTTGTGGTTGGGTGGTAAATCACTTCAACCATGTTCTCATCCACCAGTGGAGGAAAGCATCAAAGGAGAACATTATATTTTCACTAGATTAATATAGTTTATGATGTAATTGATGTAATTCATTCATGTACTTGAGGAAAATGTACTATGTAATGATATTGTGGCCTTAGGAGCTAGCAAGACTTGATATTGTAATTTGAATTTTGAAGTGAATATAATGAATCTTTGACTCATTTTAAATGGACATGTGTAGCTACGATTGACTTTAGCCACTAGTTATGTCTTTTAAATTTGGAGTATATTCGTGTGTCATTTACAATAATATTAATTAAGTAATAATTTGGAATGGGTTATTACACTTTGTTTCAAATATTTTTCTTTTAAGATCAATTTTTTGAAAAAAAAATTATGCCCCACTACACCTCAATGTTTAGTGGAATGATGGTAGGACTTTCTACTACCCCCTCGAGAGGTTGGCTGAAAATCTCAATTTTGAGGATAGACTCACGACACTATTCTATTTCAGTTCAAATGTGTTTAGGACGAAGAATTGGGTCTATAGGTCCCTTGTTGCTTGTTTTGATGTTCCCATGAAGCCCTAATTTGAACATAGGAAGGTTCCCTAATTAAAAATTAGGGTTTCTTAGGTAAAACATAGGGTTCTTGAGGGTTAATATAGGTAATTAGGGTTCTAATTACCTCATCTGTGCTTTGATCCTATAGTGAATTCGTGTCTCTATATTTCCCATTCTATCAGTTGTCGAGGAGCAATGCCTAGGATTCAGGGAGCCTCACATCGTTCAGACTTGGTTCAAGAGTCTAGATGGCCCATAGGCATTAGTGGCCCAATATGTACCCTCTCAATTCTCGTTTCCATCTTGTCACATTCTCGTATTTCATGTACAAAGTTTCTTGGGTCAATAGAAAAGTTCTAGGAGTTTTAGTTCCTTTGCATTGTTTTCTTTGCACTTGCTAGGTTAGGAAGCTCACTTTTGACCTAAAATCTCACACTTTCTTTAGACCCTTGCTTCTACTCTAAAATTTTGCCTTTAAAAGTAGCAGTTTCTCTAAACCTTCGCTTTTATTTGTTGTTAGACTATTTTTGCACCTTTGCTTTATATCTTTGCACTTTCCAAACTTCCTCACATTTGATATTCTCGCCATCCCTCGCCTTTGACTTAAACCCTCGCTTTTGTTGTTTTTTCTTCACTTTTTCTCTTTTTTCTTTGCTTTTGCTAAATATTGTTAGTTTTTGCCTATTTGGAACCCTAAGTTTTGGTTTTCATCATTTTTGTGTCATTTTGAGTGTTCAGAGTGAAATCCTAACATCGTAGGTTAAAATGATTGTAGGTGGTCAAGTTAAACCACTACAGTTGAGAGAGAGATGACCTTAGGATCTATTTGATCTGATTACCAGTTTTGATGTTGTCGAGTGAGACTTTCTAGATGGGGTCAGGCTGTGTCATATTTGTTACATGCCTCCCATCTAGACTCATATAGCGATGATGACCACACTTGTGGAGTGGTGGCATTCTGAGAAATCCTCATTTCATTTACCTATAGGAGAGGCAACCATTACTCTCAAGGATGTGTGGAGGATTCTCAGCATTCCTATCCATGGTGAGCTTGTGACATACCATGTTCCATAGGGTACCTATTCCATTCGACATGTGTTGGGTGTCATACACTTAGAGGTACGCTAGTCCAAGATTGATTTGTTTGAGTTCGTTAGCTATGCAGACCCTGTTTCTCTTGTCCTGTGTGGTTTGATTTTGGGACTAGTTGTTCTTGATAGGAGAGGTCGTCAGTTCCCTATTGGATGGGGTATTTGTATTGAGGGTATGTTTGAGCATGGGATGTTTAGATATGCATGGGTTTTGTTTCTTCTCGCCCATCTCTACAGAGATATGAACAAGGTAGTATATCGGGGCAAGAAATTTATTTCCGCATGCATCTCTCTTTTGTATATTTGGGCCTAGGAGCACATTGTAGTTGCTTGGCCTAACAGGATACAATATTGTACTCTTGAGGATCCATACTCATATCATTATGGAGATTTCTTACACTACACCTTGCCTGGGCATCTTTCGTATTGAGGTCATGTGTTTGATGAGATTCCAGGTTTTTTTTGGAGACCATACATGGATTGTGAAGCATGGCTAGAGGATCCAAAGCATCTTGTTTACTGTTGATAGACCCAATGGTTTATTGGTCAATCTCATTCTCTGCTAGAGAATTATTTATCAGATAGAGTATGTCATAAGTTTAGAGAGAGACAAGGTCAGTTTCTTGATACTTATGAAGCTCATTTCGGTCAGACTACTAGGGAGGTCCATGTCTAGGGTCACCAGGCAGATAGAGATGTTGTTGCTGAATTTAGAGTACTTGCCCCAATTGGTTTGGGTTGGCCAATTGGTTTAGCAGATCCAAGTATGACACCTAATTTTGATCAGTGGTGGGAATAGTGTAGGTCATTGAGATTCACAGATCCTGTGGGTGATCCTACATTAGGTAGAGTAGGTAGTATAGGTCAGCATAGGGAGTGACAACACATTGAGGTTCTTGTGGAGCAGCTGGATAGGGCCTGACATGATGGGACATAGGGTGGTCATGATGAGAAAAATCCTTAGGTGTAGGGTCATGGACAGGTTCTAGGTCCCCACCACCACCTGGGGATGGAGGTTTATAGTTAGCTAAAATGATTGTTGCTAGATATGCAGAGATAGTGTGGCGATAGGCCATGGAGGCTCATGTTTCTACTCTAACTGCAGAGAGGGACAGTTTGAGGGTTGATTGAGATAGTGAGAGAAAGTGATGGCATGCTATAGAGGCTCAAGTACAATTGCTTACGACAAAGAGAGAAACTCTTAGGGCAGAGCATGATAGTTTAAGAGTAGAGTGGGATCGGTTATTACAAATGTCCACATACTATCAAATCTTATATGATGCTACTATTCCTAGGGCTTCTTGACATCCATGGTTCAAAGAGCCTAGTGTTGTGGGCGATAGTGGTGGTGATGGTGAGGTAGGTGATCATTCTATTAGACAGCCAGATCTAGATGGTGGTCTACAACTTGGTCTATAGGGTTTTGTCTTTCTTGTCGGGTAGTTTTACTTTTTTGTACTTGATCCTCATGTTGTTTATTGATCAGAGACATATTGTATACATGATTTTTTTATATATATCCATTAGCCTAGTCAAGGCCTTGTATATATGTATTATTTTGTATTATCCTATCACACTTGTTTCACTGATGATGATGTACTTATGGAATTCACCCTTTTTTGATGATGATATATATGAGATATACCTTAGATTCGATTCAACTTCATTTTATGCTTATGTGATGATCATGGATGACTATGTATGATGATGTATGCTTATGTACATTTTTGATGTATGCATATGATTTGTATGGATGAATCATATTTTGTATTTCATATAATTTTTTATTATGGATGATTGATATATTATTTGGATATATGATGTTTATGATGGATGATATAGATGTATGCCCCATACATGATACATGATGTTTTTATTGGTTTATTATCATCATGATATGTATTGATGACATTATGGATGCAGGATGCATGTTAGCTAGAAGAAATATTTGATGATAGATAGAAATTTGATGTTGTTAGTAGTTGATGATGTTGCTTATGCTTTGCTTGGAGACTTCATAGTTTTTGAACAATCCTATTTGATGTAACAAACAGATATGATGCACCAGGGTATTAATGACCAAGGTGAATTTGTATCCATTGCATGGACTTTGAGTCTACAAACAAAGAGTATCTTTTCTCATACCATACATACAAAAACTTTGTTTAAAGTATATAGTTTGGGTTGTGTTAAAAAAATTCAGACCAGTCACACAGAGAGGTATAGAACACCTAACATGCCACTACTTCATGAATTGTTTCAACACAACTTTCATACACTTAATAAAGAAAGTATTTGCCATGGTATTATTAAAAATATATATTACAAACAACAAATCAAAGTGGCACTCCATTTCCCCCATCCCTTCTTCTCTAAATCGTTATGGACATACTCGAGAGATCCTAGGAATGAGTCAATAAAATAAATCAAAAAAGACAAGACTATAGAAAGATAAAAACAAAGTGGTAGTGTCACTTTCCATATCTATTTGGGGGTGGGGCTATTATCTATTGTTGATCATGTCTATTGTAGGAACAAATCCATTAAGGCATATCTTAGGATGTTGTTGATTTTTCAAAAGATAGGTAGTTGATACTTTGGCTTTCTTTTCGTCTATTTTGTGATCAAATATTTGTGATTGTTTGCTTGAAGGTTCTAGCTTTTGATGTTTGCTTTGTTTTTTTGTTTATTTTTTCAAAGGGTGAAGGTGACGATTTGTTTATTATGGGTGGAAAGTTTATTGTGAATTGTGATGATGGAGTGGGTGGTTTTGATTTTCTAAGTTTTATAAAAAAAAAAAATTGTTTTTAGGGGACTGACCTAGGGCCTCAGGGGCTCATCAAAGATAAACCTTTCCTACATTGTACACACAAATTTTGGAAAATGTTCCTCAAACTTACTGACATGAAACTCTTGTAAGAGAAAAATTGTTGAGACCCTTGGAATGTCTTGCTAACAAGAAACTGTGTTCTAAAGACTTGAAGAGTTCATATCGGTGTGACATTGGACTTGTCTCGCCGATGGATGTGATCGGTATGACCTAAACTACCAGAGAGAAATCTCAATATCTTTTTGATAGTGCAAGTCTTTCCAACATCGACGTGAATGGAGGTTTTTCTTGTCGATGGAGTCATGGTTTGACCTAAATGGTCAGCGTATTTTTTCAATCTCTCGGTGATAGTAAAAGTCTGGCCAATGGGGTATGGTCACCATGAGTCTTGTTGAAGATATGAACAAAGATAATTCTCATTAGAGTGACATGAACTACCAATGTGACTTTCTAATCTAACACTGATAGTGTTACTCTTGTTGATGGATCTACTCCTGATCAACATCGATGTGGCTCTTGGCAATGTGTGTGGTCTTGGTGTTCTTTGGGACATCGAGGAGACTTGAACTATTGATATGATATCCTAGTATGTCACTGATAGTGTTGGTCATGCCGATGGTCTTGTGGTCGGAAAGACTTCACCAAGTTTAAGCGATGGACCGTTTGAAGACTGTGTAGTGTGTGATGGTCAATAGGTAGTTTGGCATTGGTGAGACATGGTCTGGTGTCTCACCGATATGTGATGCAGTTGAAGAACTTTTAACCAAATGATTGTCCTACATGGCTTATTTTGAACCAATGAGAGAAGTAGAATGTAAACCATTGTAGTTGGATTGTTGTGAGCATTCACTTGTGGGAGATCAACAGACCATTCAGTGAACGATGCACAAAATGGAACTCTCTGTAATGGTCAGATGTTGAACACTTCAAATTTTGGTAGAGTTGTTCGATTGGAATAGGAATTGATCAATGTGTGAATTTTATTGTATGCTTTTGAAGAGAATTTTAACAATGATGTTTTGTACAAGGTTGATCAGGGAAATGTTGCTACTGTAAAATTGACATCTGAAAGGAGAGTCTATAACTTGTATGTAATTCAATTACTGCAATACAAGTTATTTTTCTTCAGTGCGATGGGTTTTCCTCCCATAAGGGTTTTCCCACATAAATCTGGTGTCTAATTGTGTATGCATTCATTTCTCAATTCTGTTAATCTTTCATGTGTATCTAGTTAATCTGTAATTGAAAATTTTAAATACATATCTACATTCTTCCCTATGTTTTGACACTAGGAAAGTTGTTTCTACACCTTTAGCTTTCCTTACAAGTGGTATCAAATCCTATCCAGTTGTCTTATCCTTGTGGGTAGGTTTGGTTTTTTGTGTCAATTTTGTTTAGTGGGAGTCTTGTAGAAGTCTGGTGATTTAATTACATATTGTAATGGCAATGCCAAGTACCTCTAGAAAGATTGAAATTGAGAAATTCAATGGAAGCAATTTTGAGTTGTGGAAACTCAAAATGGAATCTATTAGTTGACCGTGATCTTTGGATTTTTGTGTCTGGAACGAAACCTTCTAGCATGAAGCAAGAAGATTGGGACCTTGTAGGTCAAAAATCAAAGGGGTTGATAAGGATCTATTTGGAAAACTTTGTTCTTCTAAACGTTCATGAAGAGAAGAATGCATCTTCTTTATGGAAAATATTGGGAGACATTTATCAGGGCAAGTTCTTGGTGAATAATTTGTTCTTAAGGAAGAAGTTGTACTCTTTTAAATGTAGGAAGGAGTGTCTGTTGTTGATCGTTTAAGTGCTTTTAACATGTTGATTGCTCAGTTATCATTTGTAGGTGTGAAGATAGATGAAGAAGATCGCTATATGCTACTATTATGTTCTTTGTCAAATTCTTGAGATCACTTGGTGATGGCTATTGGGAGTACGACATTCACTTTTAAGATGAAAGGCATTGTTGCTTCTTTGTTATCAAAAGAGATGAGAAGGAAATTTTTGAGATGGCGAAGGAAGCTCTTGCTATTCGAGGAAGATTGAAAGAAAAAGGAAAGAAGGACAAGAAGTCCAAATCAAAATTAGAAGGGAGATCAAAGTCTCCTAGCAAGAAGTCCAAGGTGAAGTGTTAGAATTGTGGGCAGCCTAGTCATGTCCAAAAGGATTGCAAAGAGGAGAAAAAGAAGAAGCAGATTCCTTCATTGCATCCTTGGAAACTCAGGCATCAGATGATTTTTGGCTAATTGATTCTAGAGAATCTTTCCACATGACATCTCATAGATATTGGTTCACAAAGTATGAAAATAGCGATGGTGGAAAGGTGTATTTGGCAAGTGATTCATTTCTGGAAATAGTTGGATGTGGAAGAGTCAAAATTTAGTCCCCTAATGGAAGGGTGAAGGGAATCAATGATGTGATTCATATACCAGGTTTCGGCTCTAAATTTACTTTCTATTAGTAAGTTGAACACTGTTGGAGTGCAAGTCTCATTCTCTGGCAATGTCAGCAAAATGATTAGAGTCTCAATGGTGTTGGATAGGGGTGCTCTAATTGGTACTTTGTATAAGTTGGACACACTTGTCATTCAATGCAATAGTGTCTCTGCAACTCACAAAAGGTTGCTTGTGGAGAGGAGGAAAATGTTCCTAACAATGCAAAATCTATGGAAGCTAAACTTCCAGTAGAAAAGACTATGCTCTGGCATCAAAGGCTTGGCCACATTGGAGAAAAAGTTCTAAAAACTTTGAAAAATAAAAAACCCAGTTGAAGCGCTTGATGACTGTAACATTGAATTCAAATTTTGTGAACATTGTATATATGGTAAACACCATGGTTCATTTTATTCTAGTCCTCATAAATCTTCTGGTATACTTGATTACATTCATTCTGATGTGTGTGGTCTAGTGAATGTTCCTTCATTATCAAAACATAAATATTATGTTTCTTTTATTGATGATTATTCGAGAAGGGTATTTGTGTACTTCTTAAAAAGTAAATCAGAAGTGTTTGGTCATTTTAAGGAATTTAAAAACCTTGTGGAAAAATAGACTAGAAGAAAAATAAAATGTTTAAGGACTGACAATGGCAGTGAGTTTTGTTCTGATGAGTTTGAAAGGTACTTTAAAAATCATGGAATTAAAAGACAAAACTACACCCTACACTCCGCAGCAAAATGGAGTTGTTGAAAGGTTCAACAAGTCGATGATGGAAAGGGAAAGAAGTATTTTGAGCAGTGTTGTCTTAGAGGATAAATTCTAGGTTGAGACAGTTGCAATAGCATGTTACTTAATAAATCGTTCCCCTAAAGCTTCTCTTGTTGATAAAACACCTTTGGAAGCATGGTCTGGAAAGAAGCCCTCTCTGAGACATATTCAAGTCTTTGGTTGTGAGGCATATGCATATGTTCCAAATGGAAAAAGATCTAAATTGGAGAAAAAGGTTGTTAAATGTATTTTTATTAGCTATAGTGCTAGCATAAAGGGATCCAAGCTTTGGAATCCTGAGATTGAGAAGGTTTTGTATAGTAGAAGTGTTAGTTTTTGTGAGCTGAATCCTTCTACTTTGGATCTGCAATCAGAGACAAAACAAAAAAATAAAAAGGATGTAGTTGAAATTCCTCCCACACCAAATAAAGAGGAATTAAAAATTCAAAACTTACCTAAATTTGAGGAGAGCTCAAGCAGCTCTGAGAGTTTGAAAGAAGAACCACAACCTCGGCCTCAACCCTTGAGGAGGTCTACACATGATAGGAAGCAACCTAATAGGCATGGGTTCTCTATGTTAGATTCTACTTTTGCCTATGCTTTAATTACTAGCACTAATGAGCCTAGGACTATTAAAGAGGCAATTAGAATGCCTAATTCAAACTCTTGGTTGGAAGCTATGAATGAAGAAATGGAATCATTAGAAAAGAATGAAACTTGAAGTTTGGTGCCCTTGCCTGAAGGCAGAAAAGTTGTTGGATGAAAATGGGTATTTAAAAAGAAAATAGGTCAATATGGTTGTGTTGAAAAGTATAAAGCAAGGTTGGTTGTGAAGGGTTATTCCTAGGTAGAGGGAATTGATTATGGAGAATTTTTTTCTCCTTTAGCAAAGCTGACGTCTATCAGATTTCTTTTGTCACTTTCAATGGCATATGACTTAGAGATTGAACAGATGGATGTGAAGACAACATTTCTTCATGGTGATCTTGAAGAAGAAATTTATATGTCTCAGCCTGAGCACTTTGTGGAAAAAGGTAAAGAAAATCTAGTTTACAAATTAAAGAAATCTTTGTATGGTTTAAAATAGCCACCTAGAATGTGGTACCAAAAATTTGACACATTTGTTTTGTCATTGGGATTTGTAAGATTGAAATATGATCATTGTGTGTATTACAAAGCTGAAGGGTATGTGCAGGATCATCATGGAAAAAATAGGCCCTTAAGTGGCAAAAAATTCAGAAAAATTAGAGTTAGGCAACTTGACATAAAAATTTGAATAAGTTATCTATATTATTTCAAAAATATGTAAGAATAGAATTTGTAGAAAATTGAAACTAGTTTCTAAACTACTAGGTTTGTTTAAAAAATAAATAAATCTATTTGGTGAAAAATTGAAATTTCAATGCAGTAGTACTTAAATTTCAGGGAAAAACTAAGTAGGTGTTTGTCTGACCACCCTAACCACAATAAAATGATAATATTTTTTTATAATATTGTATATATAAGTAGAGGACTCATGTCCCAATGTGATGCATTTTTTTTTAATTTTTTTCCAATTAAATAATTAATTATTAATTTTTTATTACAATTTTTAAAAATATAAAAAACTCGTATGGCTGGCCACCTTAACTTGGTCAAAACTTCATGAAATTCAATTTTTTATTTTTTTAATCCTATAGTATGTGAAGCATAGAATGTGACTCATGTTTTGGATTCAAAAAATGTGATATCGTTTGAAAGCTATAGATTTTTTCAATTAGCCTATCAATTATGACTTTAGTCATAATTTGAATTGAAAATCAATAATAATTACTTGTTAAATTCAAAGTAAAGCATAATTTATATTGGTGGAAAGCTGAGAATCTCCTTTTAAAACCCTTTTCATTTCATCAATTTTGGGTAAATAAAAATTTGTCAGCCACATACCCATCATATTTCCACTTTTTGGCCCATCATGATCATGCACATACCCTAAAAATGATCGTGTTCTTATTATTGCTCTCTATGTTTATGATATGTTGTTCGTAGGCAATAGTAAGTTAATAATTTCTGATCTAAAATCTCAGTTTTCTGCAAAGTTCGAAATGAAAGATCTTGGTGTAGCTAGGTATATTCTGGGGATGGAGATAACTAGGGACTGAAAAATTAGAAAGCTTTGGCTCAGCCAAAGTAAGTATATTAACACTGTTCTGGAGAGATTTTGTATGACTGATTGCAAGTAGCTAGTTGTTCCAATTTTGTAGGGAATGAAGCTATCTATTGAAGAATGTCCAAAATCTCCTAATGAGATGGAGGACATGACCAGAGTGCCTTATTCCAGTGCAGTTGGCAGTTTAATGTATGCAATGGTCTGTACAAGACCAAACATTGCCCAAGTAGTGGGAGTACTTAGTCATTTTATGGAAAATCCAGGAAGGCCACATTGGGATGTTGTGAAAAGAGTCTTTAGATATTTGAAAGGTACATCTTAGTACGCTTTGTGCTATCATGGTAAATTAGTTGATTCACAGAGGACTCTCAGCATTCGTGGGTATGTGGATTCTAATTGGGCAGGGGATATTGACAACCAAAGATCCACCAGTGGATATATTTTAATATTAAATGGTGGTGTAGTTAGTTGGATGAGAAAGCAGCAAGTTGTAGTTGCTTTTTCCACTATAGAGGAAGAATACATGGCACCTACACATGCCTATAAAGAAGCTATATGGCTTAAACATTTGTGTTTTAATATTGGGTTCAATGTAGGGCAAGTTACAATTTGTTGTGACAGTCAGAGTGCTATTTCTTTGGCAAAAAATCCTACTTTCCATGCCAGGATGAAACATATTGATGTGCAGTTCCATTTTGTACAAGATATGGTGGAGGATGGAAAGGTCTCTTTAGAGAAAGTGGATACTCTGGAAAATGTTGAAGATGCATTGACGAAGCCAATAAGCATAGACAAGTACAAGTGGTGTGCCAGTTGGATGGGTCTTGGTGCCCATGAATGTCAGTAGTTTTGAGATGCTTTGGAGGTGTTAGTAAGATCTTTTCAAGTGGGATATTGTTGGAAAATGTGCCTCAAACTTATTGACACGAAACTCCTATAAGAAAAAAATTGGTCAGACCCTTGGACAGTCTTTCCGACGAGCAGCTATGTTCTAAAGACTTGAAGAGTTCATATCGGTGTGACATTGGACCTATCTCACCGAAAGATGTGATCGATATGACCTAAACTATCAGAGAGAAATCTCAATCTCTTTCTGGACAGTGCAAGTCTTGTCGACATCAATGTGACCATAGGTTTTTCTTGTTGATGGAGTCATTGGTGTGACTTGAATGGTCGGCATAAGTTTTCAATCTCTCAACAATAGTAGAAGTCTAGCCAATGGGGTATGGTTGGCGTGAGTCTTGCCAAAGATATAAACAAAGATAATTCTCATCTGAGTGACATGAACTATCGATGTGACTTTCTGATCTGACACTGATAGTGTTACTCTTCCCGATGGATCTACTCCTGATGAATATCGGTGTGAATCTTGGTGATGTTTGTGGTATTGGTGTTCTTTGGGACATCAGGGAGACTTGAACTATCGATATGATATCCCAGTATGTCACCAATAGTGTTGGTCATGCCGATGGTCTTGTGGTTGGGGAGACTTCACCAAGTCTGAGTGATGGACCGTTTGAAGACTGTGTAGTGTGTGATGGTCAATGGGTAGTTTGGCATTGGTGAGACATGGTCTGGTGTCTCACCGATATGCAATGTAGTTGAAGAACTTTTGATCGAACAATTGTCCTACGTGGCTTGTTTTGAACCAATGAGAGAAGCAAAATGTAAACTATTTGCAGTTGGACTGTTGTGACTGTTCACTTGTGGGAGATCAACAGATCATTTGTGAACGGTGAACAAAATGGAAGTCTCTGTAATGGTTGGATGTTGAATAGTTTGAATTGTGGTAGAGTTGTTCGATTGGAATAGGAATTGATCAATGTGTGAATTTCATTGTATGCTTTTGGAGAGCATTGTAACAGTGATGTTCTGTACAAGGTTGATTAGGGAAATTTTGTTGCTGTAAAATTGACATCTAAAAGGAGAGTGGGTAACTTGTATGTAATTCAATTACTACAATACAAGTGATTTTTCTTTGGTGTGGTGGGTTTTTCTCCCATAAGGGTTTTCCCACATAAATTCTGGTGTCTAATTGTGTATGTGTTCATTTATCAGTTTTGTTAATCTTTCATGTGCATCAAGTTAATCTGTAATTGAAAAATTTAAAGACATATCTACATTCTTCCCTGTTGTTTTTACATTAGGAAAGTTGTTTATGCATGTTTAGCTTTCCTTACAACAAAGGCTCGTAGTTTTCTTAGTTTTTTTTTATTTTTTTGACCTTTTTTGTTTTGTGATTTTTTTTGGCTTTTGTATTTTCAAATTGTTTTTGGATTTTAAATTTTTTGACTATTTTGGATTTTGAATTTTTGACTAAGTTGAAAATAAAGCATGATAAAAACCTAAGGGGACTGACCTAGGGTCTTAAGGGCTATTAATCCTTGCCTATGTTGTACATGCAGAGACCACGTAGTTTAACCATTTGACTCAAAGCATAAACTATTTTTGGATAAACATTGATAATCTGGATTGATATTCCACTTCTGTGTCTAGAGGATATGTTGCGGGAAATTCAATTGATCTACTTGTAGGGTTCAGGTAAATGTTGATATCTTAGACTATTTAAGTGAAGGAATAATCCAACAATGTTGTTTTTTTTTAATTTCTTTTCAAATGTTTTTGATTTTTTTTGTTTTTAGATGTTTTTGATTTTTGTTGCTTCTTAGATGCTTTTTCTTTTTGTTGTTTTTGACCATGATAAGATGCTCAAATATCTAACCCACGACTAGCTTCGAGAAGTTTCCCTCAATTGAAGATAAGACTACTTTCCTTAAACAGTAACAAGCCATGGTTGGATACATGTTTTATTATGAAATGGATGGGTGGATGTTGTGGATAGTATCAACAGATAATGATGTGAGTCTTATTCAAAACATAGTACCTTTTTTCCAAGTTTTCACTATAGTACCTGTTCTAGAAGTACCACAAAGTGGTTTTCACTCAAAGAACATTTTGTTTCTCTTTATTGTTTTTCTTGCTTTTTGATTTTATTGTATTTTTCCTCTTTTTTCCATTTATTTTAATTTTTACCCTTTTGCCTAGGGTATTTTGATGTTCATGTGTAGAACTTCTTGAGGTGGTTGTCGTTCAGCGGTTCGGTGAAAGTTTCTCCTTTAGGAGTAGCCAACTGATATGCCCCAAAACCTTTTCTTGTTGTGATGACAAAAGGGCCTAACCAGTTGGGTTCAAATTTTCCTTTGCCATTCTGATTTAGTTGTACCTTATGATTCTCCTTGAGGACCAAGTCACCAATTTGAAATTTTTTGTCTTTTATTTTCTTATCATAGCTTGGTTTGATATAATTTTGATAAACCTGTAGATGGTTTAGCGTGCTCAAACACATTTCATCTAAGATCTCTAATTCATTTAGTTGGGATACTCTATACTCTTTTTTGTTGGCCATTCCATTTAATGAGACTCACAATGAGGTGATTTCAACCTTGATAGGTAAGGTAGCCTTTGATCCATAGACCAAGTAAAATGGTGTGGATCCAATAGGTGTGCAAATGTTGGTTTGATAAGTCCATAGTGTTGGGTTTAGCTACAAATTCCAATCACGATCAGCTTCATTAACAATCTTTCTGAATATTTTTAATATGGTTTTGTCAAACACCTTAGCCTAACCATTTCCTTGGGAGTAATAGGGCATGGAAAATCTATGTTGGATAGAAAATTGGAAAAGAGCTCTTGGACATCCTAATTTTTTACCAGGGTTTAATTGTCTATTATTATCATCTAGGGAATTCCATACCTATAGATTAGATAATTCAAAATGAATTTTGACATATGTTTACTAGGTTTATAGGTCAATGGAATTGCCTCTATCCATTTAGTGAAGTACTATGTTGTTGTGATAATGATTTTTTTCCCGTTGGATGAAGTGGATGATATCTTGCCTACCAGATCTAATCCCCATTGCGAGAATTTTGTGGAATATCAAGCAATGAGCCTATTGTTTCCATTGCATCGGCAACTCTATTATTGATCTGAGGAACTTGCTTAAAGGTTATTTTGAAAAAGTATTCCTTGAAGCTTTCTACCATCCTTTTATAAGATAGCAAGTTGTCTTTTGTTTGGTACTCATAATTCACTTATCTAATCATAAGCTAAGAATCTTCAAAGAAATGTAGCCCTTTTATTCTCCATTCAATAACCATTTTTAGCCCTATGATAAAAGCTTCAAATTCTAAGATGTTGTTTGTGCATGGGAATGTGATCCTATAGGCCTTGGGTATACTATATCCCTATGGTGTGAGAAATAGAACACTTGCTTTGGAGCCATGTTGAGTGTGGGACCTATTGGTGATTTTTCTAGCAGAACCTTAGAGTTCTCTAAGGAGTAGCCAATTCCTATAATGAAGAAACTGTCAAGTTAGTGGCCAACACAATGAGTAAAGGATTTTGAGGTCTTTACTCCTACACTTCAGGCTCTATGAGACCTAGGAGGGTGCTCCTAATTTTTTTTACATGAAGTATATCCAATTGGTAACACATTTATACATAGATTGATTCATGTTTATTGAAAATAAATTCACCTCACCAAAGATTTAGCATATCTTTAAATGAATGACTATATATTTTCTAAGAATCAGGGATATTCCAAACCCATACTATACTTGAAAAGATTATTAATATTGTTCTTTATTTAATTCCAAATCCAGGTGAGCTAATTTCTCATTTTCATGCAATATTTTCTAACAAATTGACTAGTGTTTAATCAATTGGGCAACGGAATCAAATATATAAGAATTAGTAATATATATAAGCTACTCAATTTAGAGAGGGGTGGACTATTTTCATACTGCTTTGCATTTATGAAAATTCACAATGCCTAAAAACACTCACTCCTTACAAATCCTATAAAACTCCTTACAAAATCTATAGCCCTCTTCAATCATTTTAATCAACTCTTTGAGTTAAAGGTAAAACAAAATGATACATTCAATGGAACAATTGAAGATAAATGATAACACCATTAGTATTTTCATTCATAATTTATGAGAAAGATACATAGGAGAGTATTTGTTTCTAGAATAAGATTTTTTTCGATATTAGTAGCTTCTATAGAACTAATTTAAGACTATTACATACAAGACTCATACTCAAGACAATATACTATTCTATTTGTCCATACTCTTTACAAAGTGCCTTTCTTGAACCTAGATTTCACCTAAAACCCTATTGATACTTAAAAAAATTTACCTCCCATAATGAGCCCTAAAATCCCTTTTATAGAACAAGGGAGCAACAAGTGCTAGGCTCAATTACACTTACATTTCATTTCTTTTCAAGATCATTTGCACTAGAATTTGAGACATCCTCAGTTAGTTGTATACACTTATTGCAAAAAATGGAAGAGTAAAAGACCAAATTCCACATCCATTGCATGAGGACATGCCAGCTCCTCAAAAAGAATAGTTTGTTATTGTAGCAACATCAAATCCTTGTCCTTGTTGACCAAAGAAGATTCTCCATTTGCAGCTCTAGAAAAAACTTGCATATCTCCTGGAAGAAACCTACATACCACCAAAGTTAGAGAGTTTGGTATTTCTCCAACACACTAGCCTAAAAATTTTCCACATTAGCACTAGAAATAAGAAATCACATGAATGTTGAATAGGATAATCCTAACAAAAGGGCTATGGTGTCATCAAAAAAAAGAAGGGGGAAAATTCATCACTTTGAGTCATAGCCTCAGAGGATACTCGCCCACATCTTGTTCATGGTACCATCACCACCTCCTCACCATAATCATCAGATGGTACCAGGGAAAGTGGATAATGGTCACACTCACCACTGATATCAGTGTCACCCTCACTATCTGAAGGGTTATCAAAAACCTCACTAGGAGAATTGCATCCTCCTAGATAAGCCTTATGATACTTGCACTTTTTCTTTTCCTTCTTCTCATATTCCAACAGCATTTTCCCTTTGAACTTGACCAGTTCTTCTGAAACAGTTCAGCTCCTTAGGCAGTAGTTACTCTTGACACCATATTTATTGAATTTCTTGTGTTCCCTTCTACTCTTTGGTGTATCAAGAGCTCCCTATGTCTCAATTTCATCCTTAGGAGCATTCTCCTCAGACTGAAGCAAACTCAATCTCCTAGACCTTCAGACTGGCCTAATAGACCAAACTTACTCATGCTCTCAATGATAAGACCCAGAAAACCTTCAAAAATTCTTCTCTCAAACTTAAACTCAATTGTCAATGTCTAAAAGCATGTTCTAAATGAAAAATATGGCCATCGATCCTCATTATAATAAGCCATGCAAGTGTGCCAACCATTAATACTTCAAAGTGAGCTTGTGCACGCGAGCTGACAACAGTCTGTTGTGATCATTTTAATCTCAACCATTGATCATATTTTAAAAGATAATTCAATGGATAGATTACTAATGCAACCACTTATAACTAAGTTTTAATTATTCTTTTAATGCCCTTTTTTAATCAAAAAATCCCTAAGTAGATATACATCCACTCTATACATAGCATCAATTAAAACTCTTTGTGCTATAATTACTCGCTTACCCGTGGGAATTAATTCACTTGTATTGCTTTGTAACAAAACAACGAGGAATGATCTTTATCTGATCTCAAAATAGCAGTTCATACATTACCCTGCCTCCCGCATGTATCAATAATTGTTAGAAATAACGACCGAAATCTCAAACATGTGCCTCAAAGAATAAACTTGAAAATGGAACTGTTTAGAAATAGTACCCTCTTAGAAAAAATTAGAAGCATCCTAACTTCATTAGAGCGTGTCAAAGCTTTTTAGAAAGTTCACGTGGCACTTTCCTGCTTGACCATTGCAAAATACAAGACATGGGTGGGTCCCTCACAGGATGATGGGGAGTGGTCAAGATTTACCCACATCACCTACCATCAACCATTGATTTCATTCCTTACGAAACAATCGCTGACTTCAAAGCTTGATAGGTCCCATAAAAATGGCAGGTGTCGCTCTACCTGTTAGCCTGTGTGACTATCTTTCCTTACTGCAGTAGATGGATGAGCACACGTGTTGTAATGTTGAATGTTGATCCCCTTTTGAAATATGTCCCCTAGCCTTATGGAGACACTGGTCCCACCATCATACACAATATGTGGCCATCGCCCATTTTCCCGTGAGTTTAAAATAATATAAAATAAACCAACATGGGCTCACAAGGAGTGGTCAAGATGTGGCCACGTCCTCAATCCTATAGTCGTTGATCTTCCTTGAAAGGAACCAACAATGTTCACCAAAGAGACTAGGCCCACCAATAGAATAGACATGTGGTTGAAGCCCGTCAACCCATGTGAATAAAATAAGAAATGAATCAGTGCGGGCGCACGGGGAATGGTGGTGATCATCTCTTGACAATCAGATGGCCATTATGAAGTTCTATTTAGCACATGCCACAAAAGTTAGCTTAAAAGGGGGCCACCTCTAAGCAAATAGGAATTTGAAGAATAGAGGCTAAGGATTTAAATCATTAAAATCAAGCCTTTACCGTAGGAACATTTGATGCTAAAAAGGGACCAAGCTGACTGACAAACCTAAAGACAAGGGGTCGGTGAAAATATGACTTTGATAGCATAAGTTGATATTAAAACCAATTGGGGAATGAGAATACCAAGTCAATGTAATAATATAATAGCTAAGGGTTTTTGGACTCGTAGACCAATTCTAAAAGGTTTAATGAATATAAAGGGTATGTGCAAGATCATGATGGGCTAAAAAGTGGTGATATGATGGGTATGTGTAGGGTATGTGGCTGATTTTTTTTAACCAAAATTGATGAAACAAAAAGGGTTTTTAAAGGAGATTCTCAGCTTTCCACCAATATAATTATGCTTTACTTTGAATTTAATAAATAATTATTATTCATTTTCTATTTGAATTATGACTAAAGTCCTAATTGATAGGTTGATTGAAAAACATTTATAGCTTTTAAACGGTATCACATTTTTTGAATCTGAAACATGTGTCACATTCTATGCTTCACATACTATAGGATTAAAAAAAAATGAATTTCATGAAGTTTTGACCAAGTTAAGGTGGTCAGACATACAATTTTTTATATTTTTTAAAAGTTGTAATAAAAAATTCATAATTAATTATTTACTTGGAAAAAATTTACAAAAAAATAGGCATCACATCGGGACATGAGTCCTCTACTTATATCTAAAATCTTATAAAAAAATATTATCATTTTATTGTGGTTAGGGTGGTCAGACAGACACCTACTTCTTATTTTTTCCCTGAAATTTAAGTACCACTACATTGAAATTTCAAATTTTCACCAAATAATTTATTTATTTTAAATAAACCTAGTAGTTTAGAAACTACATTCAATTTGCTACATATTCTATTCTTACATATTTTTGAAATAATATAGATAACTTATTCAAATTTTTACGTCAAGTTTCCTAACTCTGACTTTTCTGAATTTTTTGCCACTTAAGGGCCTATTTTTTCCATGATGATCCTGCACATACCCTAAAACCCTAACACATTGATGAGGGCATGACCTAAAACTAGAAATAGGGGACCAAGCCAAACTTTTCACAATTTTAAAGTGGAACCAAGAAATTTTTTGAGGGGTTCCATCAATGGATCCTGTTGGGGAAAAATGCCTCTTGTAGGCATGGTGAGATCCCAAAATCATGGTTGAAGTAGACTAGGTACAAAAGCGAAAACAAAACAAAATATTTAAAAATTTTACATAGGCCAAAAGACTTGAAAAGGGAGATCCAATCTCCACCCCACTTGAAACCTTCGCCTGAGGTGCAAATTTTATTATGCACCTTACAATCTATCTAGGCTTCAATTCCTTATTGGTGGCACCAGACCACTAAAATTTAGGGCTAATTCTTGCCCCTATCAAAAACCAATATATTGAAAGAACGGATGTCTTTCCACCCACATTTTCCTCTACCATACCACTACAATAAATATATCATTTTTCTTATGAGCAGGAATATGTGGTTATTACTGAAAACTACCTAATTATAAACATTTTTACTAGCATTTTCTCAAATTTTCTAAGCATAACATTGCCAGTTTAATCTCTATCCTTCTGTACTATATAGTCAGGCTTAAACTACAAAATTTCATCATCACATGACACATATGCATTATGTTCATCATATGAAACATGTTCAAATTGAAAATAATTTTTTTTGTTATTCATCACATTTTCATGCTCCATAAAAATACCTTCCAGTTGAACTGGAAACTAAAAATGTTCATACTCCTCCAAGGAGTTGGCATCGTGATATTCAACCTTACCTGCAACACCTGTTTCAAATATAAAATAGTCATAGGAAATTTCCTCAAGGAGTTCATCAATTTGTTCCTTTGCTTGCTCAAGGCCACATTCTAACCATGTGTCAGAATCATCATCAAAATTCTTAAAGATTGGATTATCTCTACACCAATAAGGGTCATCATTTCTCTTCTCTAATGAAGATGGAAGCTCATAAAACAATGGATTTTCCATTACATTCATTTTTTTACATAACAGCCTCAGTCTCCTCAGCATGAAGGTCCAAATCCTTTAAGTCATCATTGCACTCAAAATCATTGTATTCACTAGAAGAGTAGATAGACACATTTTCAACTTCATTCCCATCCTTAGATTGTTCAGTACTCACATTTGAAATTTCTACTATGTCCACATAATGTGAGATGTCATGGTCAAAAATATCTTCAAACTCCATAGCAATATTACCCAAAAATGGTGGCATCCTATTACTCAAATTTTCATCATGATGCATAATCTGATCACCTGGAAGTGGAATCATGTCATCCACAACTTGCATGCTAATGTTATCCTCATCTAATATAAAAATTTCCAAGTCTACTCCATTCATGCTAGTATGACCAGCAGAATAACAATCAACATGATCAACCTTATGAGTTGAATGTGCATTAACAGGCCCCATGATACTAGGATCACTATTGACAAAATTTTCAACCCTAGAAATATTGTAATTAGAACTACATGGTTCTAGAACATTGAATGATGAATACATTATTTCATTATCACTCTTGTCTTCAAACAAATTACTAGATTCATTTAAACCATAAGACTACAGATGGACCCTCTTTGTGGTCTCATCACTTGAACAACTAGTATTTTTATCAACATTTGGTGTCTCATGGAATCAAACACTTGTATTCAAATGACCCTTGTGCATTCCATAATTCCTAGTTGTTTTCAATGTTCATGGCTATCCCATATTCCTGATGCAAGGTTTTGGGATATTTATCTCTCAATAGATAGCTCATTTTATTATCAAAAGCTCCTAAATAAACAACTACACACACTGCATCACTTAATCTCAAGAGCTCAGGAATATCCCTCAATGTTTTAGCAAATATTCTATTAAATGTTGGAACCAACTTGTCCTCTTCTTTCTCAATGTTCATAAATTTATTGAGCAAAGAACTAGCACTGATTCTTTTACCAAACTGCTTCATGAACACTACTTTGAACTCCTCCCAAGAGTAGATAGAGCATGCTGGTAAATTAGAGAAACGATCTCTTGAATCTCCTTTTAGAGACTGAACAAACAAGCCTCATGACCACATCTTCATGATCTATTTCAAAGTCATCCATTAAATTTTTAAATTCTTGCAATTGTTTATTTGCTGCTTCATTCTTTTTACCACTGAATTTTGGTAGGTATTCCCTAATTTTAGATGGAATAACATTTGGGTAGCCATTAATTCCAATGAAATTAATAGCTCTATGTCCATCAGAGTTAAAAATTCCTCTACAACCTGATTGGAGTTGACCACAAGCCATGGTTGCACATTGGATTATACCAAGGTGCATATATTGATGATATACCTTGTTATACCCTTACAACCTTTTCATAACATCATTTTCAATTATAAAAGGTACATTCCAATTCTTTTCCATAAATAATTTATACTTCACATCATAGTAGATTTTGCAACTTAATAGTATAGAAGTATCCAAAACTACCATTCCCTTTGTTAGTGCTTATTCACTTAATTGGGAACCAAATTTTCATGACTTTCACATGTGGTTTTCATATACTGAATGTATGCTTTTTAAAAACCAAAATATGAAGAATACATGGATATATTGCAGTTGCTATAGATTTTTCTTCCTAATTGGATATATTGTAGATATAAAATTCTCTTCACATCTTCACAAGTCCTTTTAGACAAAGTAGCCACCTCTCTTTACAGAGGATTGAACTTCAAATGGTATGAAGTTCCTTTGAGTATGCATTTCCTTCTGGGTCTTCTCCCACAACAGAGTCACACATAAAATCTTTGACATCATTGCAACATAACAACTTCCAGGTCTGAAAACTTCAATATTTGAACCACATGTTTAGATTCACCAAATTCTTGACTCTATAATATGTTAGTCTACAACTAGAGATTCAAATTAGTCCCCAATAGAGTCACCATTTATGTTGGTGGCTTTTCTAGAAGAATCTTAGAATTCTCTAAGGAGTAGCCAATTCCTATAATGAAGAAACTGCCAAGTTAGTGGCCAACACAATAAGTAAAGGATTTTGAGGTCTTTACTCCTACACTTCAAGCTCTATGAGACCTAGGAGGGTGCTCCTAATTGTGTTTACATGAAGTATATCCAATTGGTAACACATTTATACATAGATTGATTCCTGTTTATTGCAAATAAATTCACCTCACCGAAGATTTTGCATATCTTTAAATAAATGACTATTTATTTGCTAAGAATTAGGGATATTCCAAACCCATACTATACTTGAAAATATTATGAATATTGTTCTTAATTTAAGTCCAGGGCTAGGTGAGCTTATTGCTCATTTTCATGCAATATTTTCTAACAAACTGGCCAGTGTTTCATCAATTGGAGCAACAGAGTCAAATATATAAGATTCAATAATATATATAAGCTACTCAATTTAGAGAGGGGTGGACTATTTTCATACTGCTTTGCATTTATGAAAATTCACAATGCCTAAAAACACTCACTCCTTATAAATCCTTTACAACTCCTTACAAAATCTATAGCCCTCTTCAAGCATTTTAATCAACTCTTTGAGTTAAAGCTAAAATAGAATCATACATTCAATGGGAAAATTGAAGATAAATGATAACACCATTAGTATTTTCATTCATAATTTATGAGAAAGATACATAGGAGAGTATTTTTTTCTAGACTAAGATTTTTTTCAATATTAGTAGCTTCTATAGAACTAATTTAAAACTATTACATATAGGACTCATACTCAAGACAATCTATTATTCTATTTTTCCATACTTTTTACAAAGTGCCTTTCTTGAACCTAGCTTTCACCTAAAACCCTGTTGAGACTTAAAAACTCTGACCTCCTATAATGAGCCCTGAAATCCCTTTTATAGAACAAGGGAGAAACAAGCATCAGGATCAATTACACTTACATTTCATTTCATTTCAAGATCATTTGCACCAGGACTTGAGACATCCTCAGTTAGTTGTATGCACTTATTGCATAAAATGGAAGAGTAAAAGACCAAATTCCACATCCTTTGCATGAGGACATGCCAACTCCTCAAAAAGTATAGTTTGTTACTAAAGCAGTATCAAATCCTTGTCCTTGTTGACCAAAGAAGATTCTCCATTCAAAGCTCTAACAAAAACTTGCATATATCCTAGAAGAAACCTATGTACTGCCAAAGTTAGAGAGTCTGGTACTTCTCCAACACAACAACTTTAAAAGGTTTCCACATCAACAACTAGAAAAAAGAAATCACATGAATTCTAAATAAGACAATCCTAACAAAAAGGCTATAGTGTCATCAAAAACAAAAATGGGGTGGAGTCATCAACCTCAGAGGATACTCTCCCACATCTTGTTCACAGTGGAATTGGAGGAACCATCACCACTACCTCCTCATCATAATCATCAAATGGTACCAGGGAAAGTGGACAACGGTCACACTCTAGATTAGTGTCACCCTCACTGTCTGAAGGGTTATCAAAAACTTCACTAGGATAATTTCATCCTCCTAGATAAGCCTTACGATACTTGCACTTTTTCTTTGCCTTCTTATATTCCACCAACGTTTTCCCTTTGAACTTGACCAGTTCTTCTAAAACAATTCGGCTCCTCAGGTGCTAGTTACTCCTAACACCATATTTCTTGAATTTCTTGTGTCCCCTTCTACTCTTTGGTGTATCAAGAGCTCCCTATGTCTCAATTTCATCCTTAAGAGCATTCCCCTTAGACTCAAGCAAACTCAATCTCCTAGACCTTCAGATTGGCCTAAGAAACTCTCCAAATTTACTCATGCTCTCAGTGATAAGAACCAAAAAACCTTAACCAATTCTTCTCTCAGACTTAAACTCAATTGTCAGTGTCTAAAAGCAAGTTTAGAATGAAAAATATGGCCATCTATCCTCACTACAATGAGCTATGCAAGTGTTCCAACCATTAATAATTCAAAGTGAGCTAACAACAATCTACTTTGATCATTTTAATCTCAACCGTTGATCATATTTTAAAAGATAAATCAACAGATAGATTATTGTTGCAACCACTTATAACTAAGTTTTAATTGTGCTTTTAATGCACTCTTTTAATTAGAAAATCCCTGAGTAGATATACATCCACTCTGTACATAGCATCAATGAAAACTCTTTATGCTATAATTACTTGCTTACCCATGGGAATTAATTCACTTGTATTTCTTTGTACAAAACAATGGGGAATGATCTTGATTTGATCTCAAAATATCGGTTTGTACATTACCCTGCCTTTTTTTCACCTTCCCACATGTATCAATAACTATGAGAACTAATAGGAAAAATCTCAAATATGTGCCTCAAAGAATAAACTTGAAAATGGTGCCATTTATAAATAGTACCCTCTTGTCCAAAATTAGAAGCATCCTAACCTCATTAGAAACCATTGAAGATTTTTAGAAAGTTTGTGCAGCACTTTCCCGCTTGCCCATTGCAAAATATAGGACATGGGTGGGTCCCTCATGGGATAGAAAGGAGTGGTCAAAATTTACCCACGTCACCTGCCATTAATCGTTGATTTCATTCCTTACAAAAAATTGCTTCCTTCAAAGCTTGATGGGTCCCACAAAAATGAAAGGTGTTGCTCCACTCATTAGCCTGTGTGACTATCTTTCCTTACTGTAGTAGACAGATGGGCACATGGGGAATAGTTCTGATGAGAACATGTGTTGCAGTGTTGAACATTGATCCCCTTTTGAAATATTTCTCCCAGCCTTGTGGAGACACTAGTCCCACCATCATACATGATATGTGGCCATCACCTGCTTGCCTGAGTTTAAAATAAAAGAAAATAAACCAACACGGGCTCACGGGGAGCGGTCAAGATGTGGCCACATCCTCAATCCTATAGTTGTTGATCTTCCTTGAAAGGAACAAGAATGTTCACCAAAGATATCAGGCCCACCAATAGACCAGACACATGGTCAAAGCTGATCAACCCATGTGAATTAAATAAGAAGAAATAAATCAGTGCAAGTGCACAGGGAATGGTGGTGATCATCCCCTGACAATCGAATGACCATTATGAAGTTCTATTTTTACACATGTAGTAAAAGTTAGCTTAAAAGGGGGCCACCTCTTGGCGGATAGGAATTTGAACCTTAAGAATAGAGGCTAAGGATTTAAATCATTAAAATCAAGCCTCAACCATAGGAACATTTGACGCTAAAAAGGGACTAAGCTGACTGACAAACCTAAACACAAGGGGCTGATGAAAATATGACTTTGATGGCATAAGTTGATATTAAAAACAACCGGGGACCAAGAATACCAAGTCAATGTAAGAATAAAATAGCTAAGGGTTTTTGGACTCGTAGGCCAATTCTGAAAGGTTTAATGAATATAAACCCCTAACACAGTGATAAGGGCATGACCTAAAACTAGAAATAGGGGTCCAAGCCAAAATTTGCACAATTTTAAAGTGGAACCAAGAAATTTTTTGAGGGGTTCCATCAGGACCTATCAAAGTATAGATTTCATTGGCCTATATGTTTTGTCATCAAGATACTCTCATATGGAAATTCCACTGTGAGAGGCTTGTGATTGTCTTGCTTCGGCCAACTGGTTTGCTATGATTTGTCCCTTGATAGCTCTTCTATCCACATAATCTATATTAAATTAACTCAATATCTCACCCATTTGGCTATTTGGCCTATTAGGGCTGCCTTTGCTAGTAAGTACTTGAGTGGGTCTACTTTTGAAATTAACTTTACCCTCCTGCTTAAAATGTAGTTTCTTAGCTTTTGATTTGTAAAAACTACTAAGAGACACACTCTTTCAATGGCCGAGTACTTCAGTTCATAGCCCACCAGTGTTCTACTAATGTAGTAGATTTCCCTTTCTTTGTTGTTATCATCTAGCTGGGCTAGGAGAGATCCCAAGGTTGCTTGTGTGGTAGACACATAGAGTATCATTTCCTTTTTTGGAATAAGCAACATGAGTACAGGAGCAGTAAGTAGGTACTCCTTAACTTCTTGGAATGCTTGGTCACATCTCCCATTCCACTTGAAGATGATTTCCTTGTGTAGGAGATGATTGAAAGGGTGACACTTGTCTATCAATTGTGTGATAAACCACCTAATGGATTGTAGCTTTCCCTATAAGCTCCTCAGTTGTTTTAGTTTTTTTGGTGGAGGAATCTCTATTATAGATTTCACTTTTACAGGATCCACTTCAATCCCTCTTCTTGACACTATGTATCCCAACAACTTTCCGGATGTAACTCTAAACACACATTTCTTAGGATTTAGTCTCAGATAATATTGTTCAAGCTGATCAAACACCTTTGCAAGGTTTTTCAAGTGATTTTCCCTTTTGATTGACTTTTCCAGAATGTCCTCCACATAGTCTTCTATGATTGTGTGTAGCATATTATGAAAGATGGTCATCATTTCCCTTTGATATGTTTCTCCTACGTTCTTTAGACCAAATGGAATTACATTCTAGCAAACTATCACCCAAGTAAAAGTAAATGTTGTTGTATGTTGATCATCTAGAGAGATCTTTATCTCATTATATTTAGAGAAACCATCCATTAAGGATAGAATCTCAAGCCCTGCTATTAGATACACGATCATGTTGATACTTGGCAATGGGAAGTCATCCTTTGGCTAGACCTTGTTCAAGTATCTAAAATATATGCAAATCCTTATTCCCCCAGTAGGTTTTGATACTAGTAAGTATAGATTGGATATTTATTCTAGATAATCGTTGGGTCTAATGAAACCCATGTCTAGTAGCTATTTGAGTTCTACCTTTACCAATAATGCTATCTGAGGATGCATTTTTCTAAAAAAATTCTTGATTGGCTTTGCTCCGGGGAAGATGACTAGATGATGTACCACTAGTGTTGGATCTAGTCCAAGCATGTCAGCATAGTTCCATGCAAATTTTACCTTCCTGATGTTGATGAAAGTTGTGAAGTTTGCTTTCTCTTTAAGGTCAAGTGATGTCGCATGGTATGTTATCTTTGGGTCTTCTCTTGTGCCAATATTTATGGAATCTGCTTCTTCTACTAGGAGCATTGATCTTTCTTGATATTCTAACATGGGGAGATTGAACCCTCCATCCTCAGGTGCCTCTAGGAAGTTTTCACCTTTGGATGTGTCCTTTATTTTCCTCTTTTCCGGATCCAATAGAGCCACAATGTAGTCTTCTCTAGGGGATTGTATTTTTATGTTTTTTCTTTCATTTTTGTGACTAGAAGATTCAATCTCTCCATAGAAGTATGCATCCTATTCAAGCTCCATGATGAACCCTTCTTTTTGATCTATTGCTGGTATGTCTGTTCAAAGTCCCATGAACTCTGTGATCGCCTCATCCTTTTGGAATCAATCCAAAATAGGTGTATGTTGTTGTTGATCCCAATCTATGAGTTGTGGGTAGAAAAGTGGTAGGATATTATCATCATCTACAAAGCTTATGGAGGTTGTGGAAATGGTTAGTATGGCTTTAGTATCTTTTTCCCATTGGGCATCTAGGTCATCATTATTAGAAGGGGGAATCATATCTGGTGATGAAGGAAGGTGAATCCCATTCATATTCATTAGATCTCGTTTCAAAATGGTAATAGATGTTGGGAATGGTTTCTATATATTGGAGAGGGAACCTATCAATGCTAAAGTTTTTGAATAATTTTTCAACAAGTAAATCATTTTCCATGATATGGTAGATATCTGGTGTCTTAATGCTAGCAGAAGTTTCTAGTTTCTTAAAAGAGGTTCATCCAGTTTTGGAATAATGAATTTTGGCTTGTAACCTAGTCCCATTTTTTTCTTCCTCCATTCCACTATGATAGGATCCGATTGACCTTTCTTGTGTGGCCCAAGGCCACCTATCCCTTGATACCCCATTTGTTTAGCTAATTGATAACCTCTAGTGCTAGGATCAATTAGAATGGGTTGTGGCTTTTTTCTTTCTTTCTCGTCCTCCTTGTAAATCATGGCTGAGAAGTCCTAGAATATTTCATCTTTCATGTCTCCCCACCTAGTGAAGATCATGGGCTTGGCTATCATTTTCACTATCTTGATCTCTTTTGAACCTCCATAAACTTTGGACATTGGTGGAAGCATGTCAATGCATAATGCTTGGTTGAAATGGTAATTCCCATTACCCTTGTCTAGTACTTGAACCTTGGCTTCTGATTTCGGTTGCTAACTTGATGTGTTTTTTTGTTGAGGTCGATGGTAGCATGGAAGGGTCAACATATGAAAATGAGTGGAAGGCTATGTTGTTACTAGGAACATGTTGGATTTTATTGTACTTCTCTTCCAACTTTGCACAAAAATGAAAAGGCTTGTGATCGACATATAATGTTACTTTTTTTCCTTCATGGGGAAACTTTAGGCATTGATGAAAGTTCAATGGTATTGCTTGTAATGCATGTATCCAAGGGCGTCCTAGAAGGAGTTTATACAACAGCTCAAGGTCAAGTACTTGACAGGTAGTTTATGTGATGGTTCGTCCTATTTGTACCAACAACCTTACTATTCCTTCAAAATTTATTTCAAGATCATTGTAGGCCCTTATGGTGATACTCTTACCTTTATCAATCACATCATCAGAATACCCCAACTATTTGAAAAATTTTAAGGTACAGATGTTTAAGCCCACACCATTATCTATCAATACTCACTTGACCATGGTTTTGTGAACACCAACCTCTATGTAGAGGGCTTGGTTGTGGAATGTCCTTTATGGTAGATCTTTCTCAAAAAGATTAAATGATTAGTTGTGATATTTCCAACCATGGCTTGGAACTGACTAGGATCGAGGTCGTTAGGGACCGATGTTTCCAATGTTTTTTCCAATATTTCCTTATGTGTGGGTGATAGTTGTAACAACTCTAGGATTGAGATTAGAGTAGGTGTTTTCTTCAACTATTCCATAATGTTGTAGTTATTTGGTGACCTTATTATGGGTTTGGGTGGGGCTCCTTGTATTGTAACTCTCCCTCAATGGGTAGTTACATTACATTTGTTATCTCCTCCTTGTTTTGCTACTACATTTTTCCTATTGTCATCAACTTGTGAGAGGGTTCCTAAAACTGTGTCACCATATGTGTAATTAGCATTGTGGTACTCTTTTTCCTTTCTTTTTTCATTCCTTTTGGCCTGGTTTGGGATTGGGTTGGAGTATATTTTAAGATCCATGTTTCTGGAATGATGTTCAATGTCCATGTCCCCTTTGTCTATTAAGTCTTGGATGAGGTGTTTGAGTTGCATGTAATTTTTGGTTGTGTGTCCTTTGATCTTATGGAATTTACACAAGTCTTTCCCATTATACCATAGTGTCTTAAAGCTAGGTTCCTCATAGTTTGGGCGATCATTAGTTTTGATGAGGTTTTGTTGTACTAGTTTACACATGACTATTTCAAGTGACTCACTTATTACTATGAACTACCTCTTGGGTTGATCATACTATCTTTTTTTCCTTCGATTCATTTGTTGGTTTACAACTTGATTGTTCTTGGGATAGGTAATTTCATTGTTTTGTGTGTTTTTTGGGACATAGCTAGTTTGTGCCACCTATGGGTTGTTTTGAGGTGTGTTTTGTGCATGCCATAGTGCTCTACCGTCAACTACTCCATCATTTGTGACATTTTTGTTTTTGGCCCAAACTTTAGGTTTCTCATTTGAACTAGAGGGATTGTCTTTTGAGTTGTTCAGTTTAAGGACTCCCTTGTAATGAGGGCTCTCTCAATATGTAGTCCCTTTTCAATTAATTCTTCAAAGCCTATGAGGCATAACATAGTGATTTGGTGGTTTATTTTGGGTAGGAAATTCAAGATGAAGATATCTACCAATTCCTTGTTTGAAATGGACCATTTGCATCGACTCACTTTATGTCTCCATCTCTATAGGTAGGAGGTAAAGGACTCTCCCTGATTTTGTTTGATTGTGGAAAAACTCATGATGGTGACGTCTTGCTCTATGTTAAATGAGAAGTGTCTTATGAAGTTGCTAGATAGTTCATCGAAGGTTCTAATTCCTGGTTGTAGACAAGTGAACCACTCCATAACATGACCTGTAAGGCTATGTGGAAAGAGCCTCATGAGATAAGCATCATTGTTTTGTACCTCTATACATGATACTAATAAGTCTTGTACATGCTCTACTAGATCTCCTCTTCCTCTATATTTGTTATCAAACATGGGTATTTCAAAATTATTTGGAAAAGGTAATGCAGTGATGGAGTGATCAAACGGGAATGGACATATTTCCTGAAGGGTGTAGGTCTTCTTTGTTTTCCCTACCTACATTCCTAATATTTTTTGATTCATCACCTCTAGTTGCATTTCCATCTCATTTTTTGGTACCCTTGTTTGCAAGTCTTGTGTGTAATAGCCTTGTTGTCCCACAACATTTTTTTGGTCATAAGTTGGATAGAATGGGGGTATTGAACCTTGGTAGGTGTTTTGAACATAGGGTGGGTTAGGTACTTTTTGTGTGTAAGGAGGGTTAGATTCTTATTGCTAGTATGAAGTATACTGAAGGTTACCATGATGATGTGTTAGTGGGTTACCTTGTTAGTAGAAAAAATTGAGAGGAGCGCCTTATGGCACACCTAATTGTTGATATGAACTGTGCTAAAGGTTTCCTTGATTGTGTGTTGGTGGGTTACCTTATTGATGGGATGATTGAAGAAGGGTGCCCTATGGCACACCTTGTTGTTGGGAAGGACTATATTGAAGGTTTCCCTGAAGATGCATTAGCAGGTTACCTTGTTGATGGGACGACCGAAGAAGGGTGCTTTGTAGCACACCTTGTTGCTAGGAAGGACTATACTAAAGGTCTCCCTAATGATGTGTTGGTGGGTTACCTTGTTGATGTGATGACCAAGGAAGGGTGCTATGTGGTACACCTTGTTGCTAAGAAGGACTATACTGAAGGTTTCCTTGGCGATGCATTGGTGGGTTACTTTGTTGATGGGATGACTAAAGAAGGATGCTTTATGGCACACCTTGTTGCTAGGAGGAACTATACTGAAGGTTTCCCTAACATGTGTTAGCGGGTTATCTTGTTGATGGGACAAATATGGAAGGGGACCCTATGGTCCACCTTGTTGGTGGTATTGCTGGTTCAGAAGGGGGCCCTATGGTCCGCCTTGTTGGTTGTACTGAATTGGAAGGGGACCTTATTGTCTTCCTTGTTGGTGGTACTAATTTGGAAGGGGACCTTGTGGTCTACCTTTTTGGTGGTATTGATTTGGAGGAGGACCCTATGCTCCACCTTGTTGATGGTACTGATTTGGAGGACCCTGTGGTCCACCTTGTTGATGGTACTATGTGTTTTGGGAAGGATCGAAATTCAAAGTGTTTTGAGATTGTTCAAGATGTGGATTATTTTTTAGCAGTATGTACTGGGACGAACCTCCTTGATAATGTTGTGCTAATACCACTTGTTCAATCTGAGTTGGTTTTCAGAACAAGAGGTTTTCTATGGGTTGACCACTGTTTTGTGAGAACACGGGTGGCATGTTTGGTATCTTTGGGGGTTCGGTTATTTGTCTCACAAATAGGTTATCCCCCAAGGGAATAAGATTAGGATCCTTGAGGGCCTCCACATTAAAATTTATTGGGAGTTTAGCACCACTTTGTGCTAACATGAATAAATATGAGTTTGGGTCTTTTCTCAACAATTTTTCCATTAGTTTGAGAACTTTTGGGTTGTTGGAATGCTCAAATAGTTCCGCATCATTTATCTCTTCCTCAATATCCACCTTCTCTACAACCACTTTTTTTGGGTCTTGGTTGTTTTATTCTATCACTTATTTTTTTTTACAATTTAGTTCTTCCTCATTGAAGGTGTCTCTGTACATAAGTCTCTTTTGGGGTGTTTCAAGGTCACTTGGTTTAGAGCCCCGTGGGCCACCTTCATCATTCATGGTGGTTGATGGTAGGATTTTGGTGTTGTTCTTTCTTGCTTCCATGTTCTTGTTTTGTGATATTGTAGTTGTCATAAACAATTTCCAAGCTCTTGTGACTATTTTCATGACTCCTATCTATGAAAAATTTGACCTATTGGTGTAAATCGTGCATAGAAATGGTAAAGTGTATTTTGGTGGATGCAATACCTTCTCTGGATGTACCCTTTGAAAAAATTCAATTGTAGGGTGGTTCTTCAAAAGGTGGAATATGGATTTTTTCCTGAGGATTTTTCTCTTTCCAAATCTAAGGATTTTTTGCTTGTCAGAGATCATGAAGGGTGTATATCTATTGCCATGCAGGAGGTGGTAACACGGGTCTTTTAGCTACTATGTATACTTTCTCTTCCTCTTTGTCTAAGATTTGTGTTGTGTTTCTCCATTGGTTGGGTGTTTCATTTTTCTCAAATATGAAGGTTCTTAAACTACTAATTATATCAATTTGTTCACCTTCAATGTGTGTGAGACTAGGTTGTAGGATTAGTGCTACAAGGTTTGATTGTTGTACTAGAGCATTCGGATTCCAAATGGTCATAAAGTGTAATGGTGTTGAGATGGTTGTTATGAAGCTCAAGACCGTAAGGTTTGAGTATTGTTTTGGAATGGTGCTACTTTTTTAAAATCAAAAATGTTGAAGGACTAGGGTTGATATTTCACTTCCTTTCCTAGATATGTTGCAGGAAAGCTTACTTGAACTATTTGTGAGTCCCAAGTAATTGTTGATATCATAGACGTCTAAGTGAAAAAATGATCCCAATGGTTTGTTTGATTTTTATTTCTAACAAGTAGGATGGAAATAATGGATGAGGGACTATATGACTTATTTCGTTTTCCAATTGTTTCATTCTAATAATGATCCTCTAAGCAACTTTGGTTTGTTTTTCCCAATTGATAGTAGTATAGAGAAATAGCATTGGTTTTTTAGCAAAGGTGCAAAACTATCAGCAATAGTGGCTAGATTTATCAAGTGCGGCCAAAAATGTGTCAAGTGCGTGGGTTTTGGAGAAGCAAGTGCATGTTGGAAAATAAAGTGTAGCTTTTGTTTTTTTAGATATTAGATGTAATGATTGCTCAAGAAAAAGTGAGTTTTTGGGGGAAATGCAAGCATATTTCTGGAAAGTGTGCTAGTTTCTCAGAAGCAAGTGTGAGAAAATAAATGCAAGTGCACGGGTCCCATAGCAAGTGCATTGTTTTTGTCAGATGCAACTGATTTTCATCAATGAATTTTTGGGATAGAGAGAAAATGCAATGAAATTTTAGCCACTGCGCAAGAAAATGTGACAATTGCACTAGTATTTTATGCAAAGGTGATCTCTATGTGTTTTGTTTCCAATTTTAACAATCTTTCTCTAGATTTTTGCAAGTTATGTTGGTTTTTCTCTCTATTTCTTTGTGTTTGGAGTATGGAAAGTGATAAAACAACACTTGGACTGACTCAAAAATCATGGACTTGTGTGACCTTCACGTCTATAGCTTAAGTTGTGAAATCATGACACCCAAGCCATAGTTCCCAAATGTTTACTTTGATCAATGTAACCTAAAATAAAATCCTAGATATTTGGAAACCTTTAAGGAAAATCCTTTCAAGAAATGCAAATATAGGGCTTCTTTTAAAGTTATACACTAAGACAAAGGGTTTGCAATTCAACCATCATGTTTAGTGTTTTTTTGGATGTGTTCTTTTGAGATCAAGCACAATATTTGATGGTGAGATTGTTTTGAATGTATTTGGTAAGTTTAACATAAACAAGCAATTACAACCCTAGTGGATAGAAACCATTCTTTTAGGTAAGCTTGCCTCATTCTTTGAAGAGATAATTTTACATGCAACTGATGGAATGGGCTTGTAGTCATACTTGGCAAGTAACTTCTCATAAGTAAATTATGATGCACCAATTTCAAATAATGTTTTTGGATAAAGGGGTAGCTTCTAAAACAATTTAGCTCTTAGTAATGTTCTGGGGATATTATTTTCGGGCCCCTATACATGCGATATTTTTCTCAATTAAGAGACTTCCCATCCCTTACAGGTTTTTACACATCATGAGGATACTAAGGGAGAATACGTCAACATAGGCCAACAACACCTAGCAGGATGATGAACTTTCCTCACACCCATAATTTATTTATATAGTGGTCCTGAATGAAAGTACCACTTGGGTCACCTATGACTTCTCTAGTGCAGGATGTTTCTCAATAGGTAGGCCCTCTAAAAGGTGTCATTAAAAAATAAATATACGAAGCTCAAGATATTTTCATTCACCCAAGATCACCAAAATGTGGGAGGGGAGAAGACAACCATTTAGCTTGCCAAACCCTATATGCACAGTGTACATTTCATAGCAGTTTGATTCTTTTTAAGCACCTCGAGAAGAGTTATCCCCAAAAATATGTGAAGAAAGCATAAAAACTTATTCTCTTTAATTGTACCAATATGAAGTATTATGGATATCCATCACTTAAGATAGCAATGGTGCAAGAAAAAAAGAATATTTTTTTCATTTTTAAGCCCAAATCTGAGTGTTTCTAAGAAATCAATCCTGGTCTTACTTGGTCAACAAAAGAAAATATGAGTGTGTCAACAAAAAAAAATTGTTTTGCATTTGTTCTTTTTATGCACCAAAATCAAAGTTCCTAATTATGAAAACTTGGAAAGAGTTCATTTTTAGAGCACGCGAATTGAAATGTGTGTTGTTCTTGTATGCACCAAATGACTTCCTATTTTAGAAAAAAATTAAAATGGTTCATTTTTAAGAGCACCAAAATGAAATTTTCATTTGTGTTGTTCTTTTTAAAGCACCAAATAAAAGTTCCTATTTTAAGAAGCTTGCAATGGTTCATTTTAAGAGCACCAAAATGAAGTATGCATTTGAGTTGTTCTTTTTAAGCACCAAATAACAATTCCTACTTTATGAAAGTTTGAAATGGTTCATTTTAAGAGCCCTTAAAAAAAATGTGTATTTTTTTAATGCACCAAAGAAAAATATTCCTAACTTAACAAAAAAAATGTTTGTAAATCTGGAGTGTTTTGACCATTTGTCTACCCTACAAAAAACATGTTAGTGTTTCTCAAACCCTGCATACAAACATGTTAGAACCTATTTCACATTCAAAAAAAGGCATCCATTAGGAAAAAAAAAATTACAAACTTGCAAATCTTGGACACAAGTTTGTCAAAGCAAACACGCAAAAAATAGAGTCAAGGGAGTCCTCTATTAGAGAGAAAATGTGCAAGTTTAGAGAAAGTGTGCCCTCTGTCATTAGTTAGATGTGCGGAAAAAAAGAAACTGTGCAGTTCTTGGTGTCAACTGCATGGTTTTCAAAGTCAAGTGCGTAGTTTTCTTGATAGACAATTGTGAACGTTTCTAGGAAAATGCATTGAACCTTTTCTAGAAGCAATTTTGAAACCTGCAACTTCAAAAATGGCTCATAGAAATGTTAGTGTAGGGTACCATGGTCCCATTGGGCATGCGACAATGTGTGAGGGTCAAAATCGTAGATGCAAAACAAGAGAAATGTAATTGAAATCAAAATATAAGCTAAGATCAAGAGCACTAATCTAAGATATAATCCTACACTTACAAAATGAAACTAAGCTATTAAAAAAAAATTAGAACATCCTATGATTACCAAATTGAATTCAAAACAAAATCAAAGTGTTACCATCTTATATCGGAGTGTGATCACCTCATGTTGGATTGTTTGTATCACTGCTATGCCTCCATAGTTCGTGTGTGAAGCTTTGATGCGGTGTCTTGGTAGGTTGATCAAAGAAATGTTGAAGCTCTAATGGTGGTTGTGAATGTCAAAATTACTTTGTTGTGCAAATTATGTTGACTCTTTGATCCTTTTTTGTGAGGAAATAGGTTTGTTATATAGAAAATGTGATTTGAAATGGATGATCAGGATTAAACAATGTTGCATCAAGATTGATGGTCAAAAGGTGTTGAGAGGATTTAGACATGAGTAAATTGTGCAAAGTAGATTGCACAATTTGTGTGATTGAGGAATAGATTTGTTAGTCATGATAGTTGTTTGGTCAATTTTACATGTCTACAATACTAATCTTTAGGAGAGAGATACAAAAATTCTTTCAAAACTTTACAATTACAGTTCATTTAAGATGCACATACAAGAATAAGAGAATAGATGATAAAGAATGAATACCAAATTTATGTGGGAAAACCCTTTTAGGAAAAACCCACACACCAAAGTAGAGATCTCTTGTATTATAGTAAAATGTAAATTACATACAAGTATAGAGCTATGCTCTTTCAAGTGTTTATTCACAAAATGAATCCAACAACATTTCCTTATAATTGATTTTGATCATACATCGACTCAATGCACTGTGGCATTACATATAGACTTCTCAATCATTATCATTTCAACTTCCATACCGAACTGAATAGTTATCATCTCCTTCTGTTGCCATCAAAATCTCAACAGAATGTCAAAGAGACATGAAACCATGTCTCCCCAAGTTCTCACTATCACCCTGACACGATGACCATTCCATCCTTTTTCAGCACCTTCCATCGAGATATTGAGGACTTTGTAATAACTTCATCTGATATGGAAAATTCTTATCGATGAACCTTGTAGCCTTAATCAGGTGGTCCCCATTGCCTACGTGTCAACCATGTCATCACCATACAATTGACATTATTCTCCATTTCATTTGGTCCAACCTTCTCAGCACATCAAAGGGAACATCATCTACATATTGATGAAATCCTCCTTTCCCTCTGATGAAGAGACCCAGGCTTCCATCAAGATGTCGAAGGGACTACCAAGTGACTCCCTCTAACATTGACCTATCACTACGATGAAGCACTCCTTGCAGTTTATTGGTATGTCGAATAGACTATTCATTTAATCCTACTAATAGTTACTTGTCTCATTGATGAAGCTTCACCACCAATGCAAAATCCAAAGACACTTAGCACTAAGCCAAGAGCTTGTCGAGGAGACTTGTCACTCTATCTTGCTGACATGTGCTTATCAACCTGATGAAGCACTTAATGCCAACTAGTGGAGAGCTTATCAGGACATCGAGGGGAATAACAACTTCATCATGTTGAAACTCAACTATCAATTTGACAAATTGGAAACCCGAAGCCCAAACACTGAAACCTTTTACACCAATAATTTTGAGACATTTTTCTAAACATTCTCCCACTTGACGAAGACCTTGTTGGCTCCTTCCAATGCTTGAAGTCACTGAATATTCTAGGCCCCAAGGCCCGTCGAACTGGTGCACCATTTAAACTTATCCATGCTCACAAGCTCTGTCAATGCATCAACAACATTCATGAAAGTATCAACATTTTTGAGACTAACCTTTCCAACCTCCACCATATCATAAAAAAAGTGGTACTTCATGTCAATATGTTTCGTCTTAGCATGGAAATTTGGGTTTTTTTCCAAACAAATGGCACTCTAACTGCCATAGCAAATAAAAATATGCCCTACATCAAAACCAACATCAGAACACAATCTTCTAATCCAAATAGCTTCCTTACATGCATGAGTTGCTGCCATGTACTTAGCCTCAATAGTGGATAAAGTGACTACTACCTATTGCTTACTCATCTAGCTAACTGCACCACCAAAAAATGTGAATAAATATCCACTAGTGGATCCTTTGCTATCAATGTCCCCTAAACAATCAAAATTCACATAGCCATGAATTCTATCTGAACTTTGAGATCCAATAGAGTAACCATGATAACATAAGGTGTACTCAAAAGTACCCTTCAAATACCTAAAAACTCTCTTCACATCATCCTAATGTGGCCTTCTTGGATTAGAGATAAACCAACTAAGCACTCCCACTACTTGGGAAATGTCTAGTCTGGTATAGACCATTGCATTTATTAAACTACCAACTGCACTTGCATAAGGCACCCTGGTCATGTCCTCCATCTCAGTAGGGGATTTTGGGAAATATTCAATAGAAAGTTTCATTCCCTACAACACTGGAACAACTAACTGCTTGCAATATCTCATATTAAACCTCTCTAGGACAAAATTTATAGAATTTCTTTGGCTGAGCCAAATTTTTCTATTTCCCCTATCCCTTTTGATTTCCATCCCTAGAATATACCTAGTTGAACCTAGATCCTTCATCTCAAACTGTGTTGACAATTGATATTTTAATTTAGAAATCATACCCTTACTATTCCCAATGAACAACATGTCATCCACATATAGGGAAATAATAAGAAAACCATTTTTATTCTTAAAGTAAACACAATGATCAAACTTTGATCTCACAAACCCTAAAGACAATACATGGGTATCAAACTTCTAGTACCACATTCTAGGCAATTGCTTCAAACCATATAGAGATTTCTTTAAATTGCAACCCAAGTTTTCCTTACCTTTTTCAATGAAGTGATCTAGTTGGGACATGTAAATCTCTTCCTTAAAATCACCATGAAGAAATGTTGTCTTCACATCCATTTTCTTGATCTCTATGTCATATCCAGCTGCAAGTGACAATAAAATTTGATAGACATTAGCTTAGCTACAGGAGAAATATTTCTCCATAAACAATCCCCTCAACCTAGGAATATCCTTTCATGACCAACCTTTCTTTATGCTTCTCAACACTTCCATCCAAACCAATCTTCTTCTTGAACACCCATTTACATCCAATAGGATTTCATCCTTAAGGAAAAGGTACTAGATCCCACATTTCATCCTTCTTCAATAATGCCATTTCACCATTCATGGCTTCCAACTAGGAATCTGAATCATATATACCCATAGCCTATCTAACAATCCTAGGCTCATTAGTGTTAGCAATCAAAGCATAGGAACAACTAGAATCTAACATAAAGTATCCAAACCTTTCAGTTTACCACTGAGCACATGTAGACCTCCACATAAGCTAAGGCTGACGTTCTTCTTCTTGATTAGAATTTTCAAAGCTACTTGAGCTCTCCAAACTAATAATTCCACCAGGAGTAGGTAGTTCATCTTTATCTAGAGTAAGAGGAAATTCAACTACCTCCTTTTTTTCTTCTTTCACCTTTGGCTATAGATCAACTATAGAATTTTTTACGTCATGGAAGATCATACTTCTACTATATAGAACCTTCTTTGTAACTGGGTTCCAAAGCTTGTACCCTTTCTCACCAATTCCATAACCGATGAAGATACACTTCATTTCCTTGTTCTCTAGTTTAGATCTCTTTTCACTAGGCACATATCCATATGCCTCACAACCAAAGACTCTATTGTGTCTCAATGAGGGATTCTTACCAGACCATGCTTCCATAGGTTTCTTTTCCATGAGCATCAAAGTGGGCGATCTATTAATCAAGTAACATATTGTAGCTACAACATTAGCCTAGAACTTTTTTGTGCAATTTTTTGCACACACGCCCCGCTGAAAGCAGGGACCCTCTTTCGCTTTTTTTTTTGTTGTCTTGGCCCTTTCATTTTGAGATTTTATCTTGCTTTGGAATGTGCTTAAATTTTCATTTTGATTGCCTAAGTGATTCCCCTAAGTTATTCATTGAAAATCTTAAGTTCTGGGTGAATTTCAGGTTTTTACCCTGGTTCAGGACTTTCCACCCCAGCCGGATTTTCTCGGATCCTGCTCAGACTCCGGCTGAGCACTTTGGTTTGGAGATTTTCAGTCTTCGCGGAATTTCGTGTGGACCGGATTTTTCTGAATTTTGTCCTACCGTCGGGTTCCCAGATTTTCCTAGCTGTCTTGTCGACTGCATTAAATGTCATTTGTAGCGTTGGTGAGGGATGTATTTAATTGATCTCTGATAACTTTTAAGCCATTATGCCTTATTGTTTGTCATCGATTGAGCTAAGGAGTTTGTTCTTTGAGTGTCATATTTGATTTTGGGTGAATGATTTTGAACTGTTTGATCTAAGTGGCGATTTCCAGTGCATTTTTGTTGCTATTCTTTGCGGAACGCCATTAAATTCACATTTCTATTTCTGAGGTCAATTTTTGCTTCATCAATGGTATGTATTCAATTTCCCTGCTTTTGATTGATGACTGTGGATAACACTTTGATGTAATAGAGTCTATTGGGGTCTGATTTCTTGAATATTTGATCATTTCATGGCTAGGATTGCATAACATTGTTTGATTTATAGTCTCCCAAGTGATTTCCGAACTTGTTTTTTTCTTTGCATTATGAGAAAACTTGTTGAGATCCATGATTTCCCCCTAGTAAAGAATTAGCAGTTGAAATGATTGAATCCTAAGCTTGCCTGTTCATTAATGGTAGATTTGTAGGGTTTGACTTAGGGCATCACCATCTAACTTTAGTCTGCTTCCCAATTGGCCTAGAATTCTAAGAAAATCTATGGAAGGCCCATATCAAACTTGTCTCAGGCCTAGATTCTCAAATTTTATGATCGATCCATTGGTTCGAGCAAAATTGCCATTTAGTGTCGAAGTTCGGGTTTCATCCCTAGTTTGGGATTTTTCGTCTCTGGAGGATTTTCCCAATCTCCTTCGATTTCCCAGAATTCTCATACTTTCATAGTTTTACCTTATCCATGGATTTCCTTCGGCTCCAAATTTTCCCGAAATCCTTGATTCCCTATTTTTTCCGAATTTGCAAAGTGTCTCCTCATTCGCAGAAATCTGCCTCTCGCGGATTTTCCAGAATTTGATGAAATATGAAGGAATATGAAATAGCATGATGTGTTAATAGGTGATGGTGCATTTTATGATTTATTTATGCTATTTTGAGATCTCACATTCTGTTTGTTGATTAATAATGATCGGATTGAATTGCTAATAGATATGTTCATGATTATTTAGCTGGAATCCGTCTGGCCCGGAATTCTCTGAAATTCCTCCTTGGCATGGATTCCGCGGATGGTCCTGAAACCCGAAGTTTAACATGATCATTCTATATTAGGTTTAATTTGATTTAATGATGATTTTGATTGATTAAACTTTGTTGGTGTGATCTTTATTATGGCTTGTTTTTCAAGTGCAGGATGAATCTAGCAAGGTAACAACTGGAAAGGCTAAGAGTGACATGGAGGGATCTTTAGTGTCTGAAGCAGAAAGAATTAAGATGGACATCAAGAGAAAAATCCCGGAGAGTAAGATCACCTCCATCTGGTCAAAAGTGACAGATACCAATGTTGGACTATGGGATTATGAGGAGTTCAAAGGAAGAATGGCAGTGCAGGATCTTCCTCTAGTGGCTAAGAGAATGTTAGAATCAGGATTGGCGCATGTGGCTGGTTTCCCCTCCAGAGTGCACTATTATGAGTTGTTCCTTGAGTGTGCCAAGCACTATGATAGTGATACACAAAGAATAATTGGTCCTCAAGGGAGGATTGTGGCGAATTTGAACCCTGTTTCCATTGTTCAAACCTTTGATATGCCAGATAGATCTCATGTGGTGGCATTCAACATGGAAGCAGCCAAGGAGTAGTATGAAGAATAGACTATCAAATCTCAACAGCTCATCAATTCTTGGCTGGAGAAGCCCATGTCTCATTATTCCAAACTGCCTAAATAGTTATTTAGGGAAAAATTCAAGAAGGAGTATTATGACGCCATCACTCTTCTTAGTAGGGTGGTTGGATTGAAGAATGCTAGTATGTTTGAGAATTGGATGTGCCATGTGATTGTGAGGATGGAACAGGAAAATACTGACTATCATTGGGCAGGTGTCCTAAGTAGAGTGATTCATGAGCAATTATCCAATGTGTTGCAAACCAAGACCTTCACAATGACCTCGTACTTAGTCTATGATCTTGCAAGATTTCATCAATACAAGGGATTAAGTACCAAGGGTGTTTTTGGATAGGATATTAATTATGAGGTGTACCCTCAATTACACTTAGGAAGCTCAAGCTACGGGAGGGTGAATGATGCATTCACCATGCATATCACCAGATTACTTCAGGGAGCAGAGCATGTGAGGATTTCAGACCAAGCCAAGGAGCTAATTAAGAGATATGGTGCTTGGTTCATTCAATTCCCAACATTCTCATACATTTGGGTTGATGGCTGTCAAAGGGCTCCATACAAGCTTCCAAGGTATCCCACTGATCATATCCTACTTCTGGAGGTCACTCAACAAATATGTGAATTTGATGCCATTGCTAAAAGATACAAACATAAGACTAGTTTTGGCGGAGACTTCCCTTTGAGGATAGGTACTAGAGAGGCATGCCCTTCCATTATTTCTGCCCAAGCTTCAAAAGAAGAGATGAGTACTCTTGGTTTATCTTTCCATTCCAAGAGGTCCAAATTTGATATAACAGGTGAAGCCCAAAAGAAGGCCAGTAAAGAGTATAGCCATAAGGTTGAATTGGAGGACTACTGGCCCAACTGTAGTGATGAATATGAGGTCAGGAAGAAGAATTTTTCTCAGCTTCCAGTTGAATCGGTCTTTTTATATAATGTGAAGGCAGTTCCTGATCAACTCGAAGATGATGGAGACCTGATTCAAGGTCATGCTTATGAGGCAGTGAAGGAAAGGCCAATTGGTAATGTGGATTGGTTAGAAGAAGAAAAGATAGAGCTAGGACAGATAATGGGTCCGGTCACCAAGTTTACCAGAATGTGGCTAAAGCATAAAATGTGGGAGTTAGAAAATGAAGGTGTACAGTGCACCTATGAGTTGATGGGGGATTTGGACCCTCACTCCACTTCTGAGGAATCAACTGAGCAAGATCCTAAAGGAAAAGGTAAGGTGGATTCTCCTTTCAAGATTAAGATTAAGGGTGTTTAGGTGGAGGAAGCCCAAGAAACATAAAAATAGAGAAAGCCAATTGCTAAGAAAAGGTCAAGGACTAAGAAGTCTAGTAAGGAGGAAACTGAAAAAAGAAGCTTCCTGAAGTTAATGTTCTTGTGCCCAAAAGAAGGAGAATTGTGAGAATATCACAAAAGGTAGGTTCCAAGGATGGAGTTGAAGTGGGTCCACCCATGGTAGATGTAGAGAGTTCAGGGGAAAAGACACAGGTATACACAAGGAAGTCTAGGACTCCTTCCCCTAAGGATAGTGTGCCAAAAGTAGATCTTCCTCCAATTACTTCTCATAAGGAGCAGTATGATGATGTTCCTTCTTCCCATGAAGCTCAAAGAAAACCAAGTGAATTTGAGAAAGATGAAGATCATCCAGACACGGAGGGAGAGGAATTTCATGAGGGTGAGCTTTACCATGTTGAGGTAGAAGTAGAAAAGGTAATGCAGTCTCCATTGGTTGCATAGGCAGAGTCACCTGTTGGAACTGAAGAAGTTAGATCGCCTCCAACAGAAGAAGAATTTGAAAATATTCCATCACCTAAGCACAACGAGGAACATGCTAAAGAGAAGGAGAGCAAGAGAGATGAGACTCCTGAGAAGCAGGGTTTGAGTGAAGAAGCACCTAAGGGTCAGTAAGAGGAAGTGGGACAGAGCGAAGTGCAGTTAGAGTCTATTGTCCCAGATTGGTTGGACAAGCAAATAAAGAGAAAGCAGGTTGTTGTGGAGGACACTCCACCTAACTGGGATGAGTTGCTAGCCAAGATTGGAAAGGTTAAAGGTAAGAAGAAGGCCAGGGTCATCTCGAAGATTGAAAGAGATGAGGCAAGTAATAAGGTGGTTCATATTGCAATTCCTGCTCTAGATAAGAATAGAGATGAGGTAACTACAAAGCCTTATAATGTGTAGACTTTCAATTTAGGCCTACTTCCATCGAGCAGGACATTGAAGATTATCATGGTTCTAGCACAGTTATCTTGGGGAGATTGAGGAAGGAAGTTCAAACTAAGCAGGAGCTAAAAATGGAAAATGAAAAACTCAAGAAATGCTTTGAGGATCTGATGAAACCCTTGCAATCCATTAATCCCTCATCCTCTGCTGCAAAACCCTTACCCCAGGAAACTATCATTGAGCTCGAAAGAATGAAGGCTTCCACTCTTGCTACTAAAAATTGGCTGCAAGGGGTATGAACCAAATGAAATGAGGCTATTAAGGATATTCTATCATTAGGGAAAGATGCTATGAGGGCAAAAAATTGGTTGAAGGAGGTGTTAGCTCAGGACAAAAAAGATACAGATCTCCTGCTAGAGAAAACTAAAACCATCACAGAGTATACCAAGGATAAGCTAGTAAATGATGAAATTCTTCCTTCCTACAGAGTTGTTGAACCCTGGGAGTGGTTTGAGGCATTGCAAATCAGGAAAAAGGTTCTGAGGAAGATTTACAAAGAAAGGAGGAAAATTGATGATACCCTAACTAGAGTTTACAATGGTTGCATTACTTTCTTTGAGATTATGACAGGGAGAAGGAAGATTGCACCTAAGTATTTGAGTTTGGAGCAGTTGAGAAGGTGGTGGCATGATGTTTATGCTCCAGGTAGTTATGATTCTTTCACTGAACAACAGCCAAGGGAAGAAATTACATCAATTGGGATTCGACTTAAGGTTTTTCCTTTACCACCTATGGTCGACTTGGATAGGGTTCTTTTGAAGGTGCATGAAATGTTGGATTAGAATAAAGACAAAGGGGAAGGTAGTTAATGATGGGCTACATCGAGAGTTGTGCTTCCCTATTATTTTGGCATGCATTGGTCTGAGCTGCATTAGAGATCCCAAGTCGACCTGGATGAAGTTCATGCATTTAATGCATATTTTATCTCATTTTGAATTTCTCTTGGCTGACTTGTTGTGCCTAATTATTATTGTAAAACCCTATCTAGGCCGACATGTTTTGGTATTTTCTATTAATATGGAATTTTGCCTCATTTGTAAGGGCTAGAGAATAGATATAGAAAAATAGAGAGATAGTTAGAGCGAATTAAGTAGAGCAAGAGTTAGCAAGTAGTTTTTCTCAAGAAAATATTGTAATAGAAGGTTGGAATTGTTGCTACAGTGGATAATTTGATGCAGGTAATGACATTGTGATTTGGTGTCATACTTGTGTTCTTATCTTGCATGGTTCTTGTTATTATATCTTTAGAATTGCTTTGAGGAAAATTTATATTTAGAATTAGATTTGATTTAATAATGTTTATGGTTTGATATTTGAAGTGTTGCAGCAATCCCTAGTCCATACTTTTCGCAACCAACTGATTGTTAGTTGCTTTGCAAAGTTAGCTTGGACCTTTATATCCATTCTGCTTAGTTCAATTGTGAGGGTTTATTCATTTCAATTGCAATAGCGTTGTGTGAATGAATGTTCATGATCTGAAAATATTAACACCTTAGAAGATTGCACTGTTTCTATAAGATTGCAGACCCATCTAGGTCAAGTAGAAATCAGTTTTGAGAGATTGGTCTATTTCAAGTATTTTGTCATTTGCATTGTTAATCTTAGGAGTAGTATTAATCTAGAAATCTCTTTGAAACCCTCATCTTTTGTTATTTCTTTGATTATTGGATTAAATTTAGGATTGAAGTATCATCATATTGCTAGATATGATAATTAGAGATTCAGTATTTTGCTTGTAGTAAAGTCCCATTGTGATCACCAGCATTTTCACATTTATCACTGACTTGTTTATGCATTGTGAAAATCTGACATTAGACACCTTGGGGTTATCTATTGAGGCTTGTCGATAGAACTTTACCTTTCAAGAGAGATAGGATTTCATTTTTTGTCTTAGTTGTTGCTGTGCAGAAAACATCATCAACAGATTGGTGCTAGAAGGAGGGCATGAATAAGCAAGCTGGATAAATTTTTCAACGCTATCTCTCCTAAAAGATTTAGAAGAAGAATGAGATCCACTCCAGGAGAGAAGGAATTTCAAGAATTACCAGTCCCTACTAGGTCTAGAAGGACCAAAAGAAGGGGAAAATCACCATCTGGCCAGCCATCTCCATCATTTTCATCTTCATCGGGTTCATCTGAGTCTGAGTCTAAGGGAATTCCCATTCCACAACCTCAGCTAGTCATAAATCAACCATTACTGCCCCCACCTCCACCAACGGCTTTCCTGGCTAATAACCCATCTCCATTGAGTTTCACTAATTACAATGTCATGCCCAAGAACCCTAAACACTTTTGTTCAAAATTCCATGTTAATGATCCCAATAGAACTGTTGAGGAACACATCAGGATCTTTCAGACTAGCCTTAAGGATAGAGGGATAAACCATGAGGATGTAGCATGTAGACTCTTTCCTTATTCATTGGGGGAGGATGCATTCTATTGGTACAATCATTTACCTACTGGGTCTATCCAACATTGGACTGAGCTAGAGACTACATTCTTGCAGAAGTTTTAGATTCCTATCAGCGCCAATGAGCTCTATCTCCAGTTCACTAATGTTAAGAGAGAGGTCAATGAGCCTATAGCGTTCTTGAATAATACGTTTCATCATGCCTATACCAGTCTGCAGGCCCCTTATGCTGTTGATGACCCTATTGCTTTAGAAGTCTATTATGAGGGACTTGACAGTCTAACAACTACCTTTATGAAGTGGATTAATAACCCTCCTGCTAATCTACTTGATGCATATGCAAAGGTTGTGAAGGCTAGTATTGCTTTAAGGAAACATATGTCTGCACCTTTACCCTAATTAGGACCCGTTGCTCACCCTGGACAAGTTCCAGCTCTCAACCAGGCTCTTGCCAACCATACTCCTATTATGAATCTGGTACCTCAGTTACCTCTGAACCCTCACCCAGGACCTCCTATGAGACAATTTTCACCCACAATTAGTTACCCTTAGCAAAATGTGAATCAACCTCTTCATATACAGCCTCAGGCGAGCTATCCCACATACCTACAGAATTATGAAGTATTAAGCAAATCACTAAATGCCAATGCAATAGTAGGGTATCCCCAGAATAATGTGAATCAGCCTCCATACAATAATCCTGACAAGGAGAGACTAGATGAATTTTCTGAACAAGTGAAGAAGCTGAATATGGAGGTGACTTACTTGAGGAACTAGAATAGTCAGTTGCAAGCTACTCAGAGAAATATGCAATCCAATCATAACAAAGAAAATTCACAAGGACAGTACTTTGATAGAGGGCAGCATCATGAAAGAGGATATAACCAGGATAGAGGATACAACAATGAAAGAGGATACAACAATGATAATGGATATAATAATGATAGAAGAAAGAACTATGATAAAGGACAATCCTCAGGCCAAAAATTTGATAGAGGGCAAGGGGGTGGACAAGGGTTCGATAGGAGGAAACCACCAGGACATAACATGACTTGGAACACAGGGCCTAATAATGGAGGAGTCCCCACCCCATTGGATCAACCAGTTAATCAACCTATCAATCAGTCTTTCAATCATCCAGTTAATCAAGAGAAGCCTCCTAATGGTGTATATATAGTTGAGGTTGCTTTATCGAGATGGTGTAGGCTCCATAAAACGAGTCAACATTCTTAGTTAGATTCTTAAGAGTTCCAAACAGCAGCCTCGATCTTTCAGTACGAAGTGGAGAATAATGCACGTAGTCAGGAAATGGTACCATCTGTTCCCTATGATTCATCAGTGTTGGTACTGAATCATGCTCCTTTTCCACAAAGTAAAGAGAATGTAACTAAAAAATAATATGACCAGTTGAAAGAAGAGGCAGATCAGGTTTGTAATGGGGATGAAATTACACAGTTATTCAATAAGAATCTAGTAAATGACAATGGTCCCAGGGATGAAGAAGAGGCTTTTGTTGAAGAAGTACAGACCTTCCAAAGACTTGTCAAGAATTATGACTTGAGGGAATTGCCACATAGATGCCCACAAGTTAGAGGCCCCTTCACTACTTCCATTCCACCAAACAATTTCAACACTCCTCCAGATCCTAATGCTAGCAATAATTGATCACTACCTCAGGTGTCCATGCAATATTTATCTCAAGATCAAGGGCATACTGACATGCCAAAGGGGGAGGTGTTGATACAGACAAGGATAAGGTGATGGAATACCCAAAGGAGACCCCTGTTGATCTGAGTGAGGAGCAACTAGATATATATTTTGTTGAGGAACTCAGAAAATTAAAGGTAAGTCTATCTGCATTTGAGTTATTAAGAGTTACAACCATTAGGAATGCAGTTCTAGGAGCTTATAATGCAAATTCCATGTCACAAGATAAATCAGTTAGCGAAAGTGTCAATAGAGCATCTAGTTCTCAATCAGTAGGAAGGAAAAATTAGACTCATAATCAGGTCCACGTGCCTCCTGGGGTAAGGGAAAAGAGAAGGAAAAGACTCAAGTTGCTCAAGTGGATACTCCCTTAACTCTGTTTCAAGGGAAGATAGACACGCCTCCATTCTTGATTTATGTTTGCATATTTGGTAAGAATTTGCATAATTGTTTGCTGGATTCTGGTGCTTCAACCAATGTTATGCCTTTTGGTGTTTGTAGAGCTATGGGTATTACTCCTGCTGACTCACAAAATAAATTCACGCAATTGGATAGGACTGAAGTCAATGTTATAGGGGAGATAAATATGATTCATATGCAGATTGCTTCTGATCCTAGAATTCAGCAAGTTATCAATATACAGGTGGCTGATATACCTAATGCCTATGGCCTAATCTTGGGAAGAGACTTTACCAGGGCTTTGAATGGATATGTCTCGAATAATCACTCTCACATGTGGATTTTCTAGAAGGGAGTGCCAAACCAAATTAGAATCAAAAGAGAACCCAGAATAAAATACATGATTATAGAATATCAGAAGACCTCTATTGAAATTTTGATATCACAAATAAGTATGGGTAACTATGTGCTCATAGCCCTTCTTGAGGATTTATATGTTGAGGAAGTTCTTATGTTCCACACAACACCTCTTGACCTTACAGCAGAATCTAGTGGTACTGAAGCCCTAGTCGAACCAGTTGAAAATGATGATGATCTGGAAGATAATCAGCTGGGCTTGCTAGATAATTTTTAAGAGTTCATTCAGAAGTGCATTGAAGATCAGGTTTAGTTGGGAAGAGGAATGAACTTTGGAGAATTACTCTTGCCCAATTGGTGTAGGGTGCATAATGCCTCCCATTCAGAACTAGATTGTTGCCTGTGCTACGCTGTAGTGGAAAAAATATAGAAATGTATCAACCCCACTCCTGCAGTCAAAAGTGATATCCAGAATGTCCAAGAGGACCCCAAAGGAAAAAGAGTGATGCCTTATGAAAGACCATCCAACAGCAACAATGCAAGTGATAAAGCAAGGAAGTCTGCAATTGTTGGTTGCTGGACTTTAATATTTAATGGATCCAAATCAATGCAAGGAGCTGGGGCAGGTTTCGAGATAATTAGTCCAAGAGGTAAGACATTTTTTGCTTCTCATAGACTTCAATTTCATTGTACGGATAATGTTGCGGAATATGAGGCTTTGGTTCATGGGTTGTTAATGGTATTAAAGAAAAAGGTTAATATCTTGCAAGTTTTTGGGGATTCTCAGTTAGTAGTCAAGCAAGTTAGGAGACAATACTCTTGTCATGACAGAAGAATGACCAACTATAGACACAGTGTATGGGATCTTATTGAAGGATTTTATGCCTTTAATATTTAGTTGATTCCATGATGTAAAAATCAAATAGCTGACTCTCTTGCCCAGGCAGCTAGTACATTACAACCTCTGTCTCTTTCTGGACTAAAGAAGTTTACTATGGAACTGACCCCAGTACCCTCAGTACCTGACAATGTCACCAACTTCCAGGTATTTGAAGATGACAAGCATATATTAGATTTGATCACTAGTACAGATGTCTTTGCTTCTCAAATCATTGATGAAACTAAACTCCAAGAAGCGAAGATGGCCCTGGAAGGTGTAATTAATTTGAAGACCAACACTATTCCCAGAGGAATGGTGTAGTTAGAAAGGATCTTTGATTTGGACAGGGTCAGGGATCAATAACAGGATGCCAAAAAAGAGTCCATCAGTGGACAATGTGACAAATATAATATGGGATCTCAAGATGATGTCAAAAATGTCTTTATTGGCAAAGTGTGCACTCCAGAAGAAAGGAAAGGAATAATTGATGCACTACATAGATATCTAGATGTGATAGCCTGGAGTTATGAAGACTTAAAGACTTATGATACATCAATCATAACCCATACTATTCCTCTCAATCCAGGAGTAAAACCTTTCAGACAGAGGCAAAGGCCCATCAATGCTCTACTGGAACCCATAATATAGAAGGAAGTGCAGAAACTATTGTCTACCAGAATCATATTTCCAGTAAGACATTCTACTTGGGTTGAAAACTTGGTTCCAGTGCGAAATAAAAATGGTGAAATCAGGCTATGTGTAGATTTCAGGAACCTAAACAAAGCATCAGAAAAAGATAATTATCCAATACCCTCATTGGATGAAGCACTCCAGATTATCAATGGATCTCAGATGATTTCTTTCTTGGATGGTTATTCAGGATACAACCAGTTCATGGTACAGTATGAGGATAGGCACAAGACTGCTTTCACCACCAAGTGGGGCACTTTTTCCTACAAGAGGATCCACTTTGTCTTGATTAATTTTGGAGCCACATTCCAAAGAGCCATGGAAATTTCCTTTAAAGACATAATTGGTAAGTGCATAATCATTTATATGGATGATCTGATAGTCTTCTCCAAGAAGAGAGGTGATCATATCTCAAATTTGTGCAAGGTGTTCTAGAAATGCAGAGAGTTTGGGATATCTCTCAATCCAAAGAAATGCATCTTTGGAGTTACAAAGGGTAAATTGTTGGGACATGTTCTCTCTGAGAAAGGAATTTCCATTGATCCGGAATGAATAGAAGCTATACTCAAGAACCCACCGCCTGCTAGCAAGAAAGAGATGAAATCATTCTTTGGTGAGATCAACTTTGTGAGGAAGTTCATCACTGAATTCGTAGAAATAGTCAAGCCCCTGAATGCAATGCTAAAGCAGGAGGCCAAAGTTGAATGCAAAATGAGCTAGGAGTAGAGCTAAGTGGGTAACTATGTTACAGGAGTATGACATTGAGATTCAACCCATGACACTGGTAAGAGGGAAAGGACTTACAAGAACAATGGCAGAGACAGGGCCTAATCTTGCGGCTCGGGATTATAATTTAGAAGATGTTTCCCTTGGCGAATGGTATGATAACAACGTTCATTATCTCCTGACTCAAAGATGCCCTGATCATCTTAATACAATATAGAGAAGGGAACTGCGTTTAAAGAGTGATAGTTTCATGCTAAAAGGAGTTGTTTTATATAAGAAAAATCATGAAGGTGTTTACTTAAGGTGCCTAGGAAAGGCAGAGTCTGAAAGAGTGATGTTGGAATTTCATGACAGATATGGTACAGGCCATGGGTCAGCACCTTCTATAGTGAACCAAATTCGGAGAGGTGGTTACTATTGGCCTACATTGTTCAAAGACACACACAACCATGTCAGAACTTATCATGTTTGTCAGACTGTAGTGACCAGAGAGAAGTATGCAGCACTCCCACTCCAACCAGTCTTTGAGGTAAAACCTTTCGCACAGTGGGGGATGGACTTCATAGGTCCAAACAATCAACCTTCCTCTGTAGGTCACAGGTATATCCTTACTACCACTGATTATTTTACAAGATGGACTGAGGCCCTTTCTTGCAAGCAATGTACTTCTGAGGTGGTAATTAATTTCATCGAATCAGGTATCATTAACCATTTTGGATGTCCTATGTCTTTGGTTTGTGATAATGGTCCTACATTTTCATTGTTGAAGTTTTCTAATTGGGCTTTTGATCATGGGATTATTATTAAGTTTGAATCCAACTATTACCCTCAAGGTAATGGTTTGGCTGAATCTTCCAACAAAAATCTCCTGACTGTTATCCGCAAACTATTAGAAACAAATCCTAAGGATTGGCACACCCTGTTAGAACTGTAAAATTTTGAAAATTTTACAGTTGATTATATTCATGATTTTCCAAATTAATCCTTACCGTAAGCACAAAATCCTCTCTTCATAATATTTTTTCCCATACTTTATTATGTGGTCCTACAAAAATCCATCTACCCCTAAATATTTCATTGTATAACCCATATCGGCAAAAGAAAGTTAGGGTCTCCCCGATCCATAATGCATTTTTGCTAATGTATATTTGTTGTAGTCTATTAGCAAGAAATTAGGAATATCACACCGATCGAAATTCATTTTCAAGCACATATCGGCAGGACATAATTCATTGTCTCAGAGATGGAGAAATCATATCGGCAAGAAAGTTATCATCAGAATAAGTCTTAACGAACTCACATATGTCTTACCGACCGGCGCACAAAGAAACATATTGGCCAAACTAAAAGGTTATCAGAGTGAAGTCTTATCGAATGCGTCTAGTCTTGCCAACAAAGCTTAAGGGGACTCTATCAATGATTATCAAAATGAAGTTATGTAGTCTTTCCGACTCATATGTCTAACCGAATGTTGTTTTATCAGTGAGAAAGTAATTGTGTCTCGGCGACCAAAAAGTATCAAGGGGTGTATCTCCGTAAGACATAATATAATCTATGGGATGTCTCCCTGAATTGAAATTTCATAGCAATATACATAAGACTGAGAAGATAGCTATCGGTGAGACTCTAAATCTTGGTGAGACTACGAGACATCATAGCGATATTCAATTTGCGATAGTCAGTATGACTTCAAGGTGTCGGGGAGACTACAGGATGTTTTGACGAAAGGTTTAATGAACGTTGAAAAAATTTATCACCCTAGATTTGAAAATGTCTCACCGATAGTACATTTGATGTGATAGTATGAGTTTCAAAAAATACTTCATTCATGCTTTAGCTGGCACATTAATGGTGCGATGGAACATAACAAGGAGAATTCAATTGGAGACATTAGTGTGGAATTGCTAGCGGAAGAATTGAAGAAGTGAATGGAGAACCAGGGCATTCTTTCATTCTGAAAGCTTCAAGCAAATACAGTAAGTTCTTACTCCTTAGTTCCTCTAGTTTTAATTACTGTCATTTTGAGGAAATGGAATCTCCCAGCTTAGGGAAATCAAAAGGTAGAAAGCATGGTGAAAGTAGTCAACCGAATTGAAAGAAACAGAAAACTAAGACAGAACATGAGGGCAATGAGCGAAGATTAAATCAAGACCTTATTGACCAATTACCGGGTTCTAGACCTAAAGCTAGAAGATTTGTAAAACTTAGGGCAGAAATAGATAAACTGGATGATAAATGCAAATTCATAGGAGACGTTTGGACATAAATAAGGGGGTATGAGTTGTTTAACTTTCATTATCATAGAAGGAATCATTTTGAACCAGTATGCAACCCATGGAAGCTTAATTTAGGAAAGCCGGTATGCCCTAATGTTTTTGTTAATGCTGAATTGGTGAAATTGTTGGCTATCCACTATAATTCAAAACTCAAGGCTATATGTGATCCATCTGGGAAGCCACAAATATATTTATCAGAAGAGGCATTAGGGGAAGTTTTCAATTTGGAGGGGGTTTGTAATGAAAAAATCATATGTGAAGAATTGGAAATGGAGTTTAGAAGAATGGATACAATCTATAAGGGTTAGAGGTTGCCAATTCACAGGATTACACAAGGTGGAAAACCAGTCCCTCTATAGGATGGTGATGGACCTCATTTTCATGTTGATTTATTTGAACCTTATATGAAATATACTTATTTCTCAGTGGGCTAGGTATTGGGAATGGATGTCCCTGAGTACATGTCAATTGTGCCCATGATAATCTCTGCAGATATTTAGTATCACAACTCTAGGCCCTTTGACTACGCCTCATACATTTTTAAGGAGCTTGATTTTGGATTAAGGGCAATAAAAGGAGGAGCTTCTATTTTTCATCTTAGGAATTATTCATTGTTGATGCATATGGTGCTATATTTTGGACAAGAGTTGGGACTGTGGCCCAAGGAGATGAGAATTTCTCAAACTAATAAGGAAGGTGCAGCATTACCTATTCAATTATGGACTATTGTTTGGGATAGTAGATTTGCCAACTCTAGTTTTGTTCACTTTGAAGAATACTTTGTGAAGACATTGTACAAATTGTATAATCATCCATATAATTACTCTTTATCTGAAGAGATAAAGAGATTTCTTCAGCCAAAGGATTTCAATGGGCCAATTGATCATAATTGGGGAGATTGGTATTGCTTGGAGGGAGCTACTATGATTAGAGTTTATGGGTTTGAAGATGCCCCACTTATTTTCCAAAGATAGTCCGAACAGAATTGCATATTTGGAAATTGTCAGACAGATGGATTACGCCAGTGTAATGAATTTCAGCTCCTTTGGAAAGTAGGCTTTTATGCCTAGTACATTATGTTATGGTGATTTTACTATAAGAAGGATACAATTTGATCCTTGACAAACTACTGTAGTACAACATGAAGAGAGGACCACCCAGAAAGTATTTTGACCTAGAGGGGTACATTAATTCTGCTAGAATAAGGATAAATTTTGGAGGGTATCAACATGTGCCCTATCACTTTGATGATATGATTCAGAATCTGGAAGAAGAAGAAGTAGAAATTGTGGTCAAAAGATATTATCAAGGGTTACAGGATGCAGAGTAGTTTTCTTCTGGGGAAGAGTGATGTAGAGCATCATACCAACAACCTTCAACAACACATTTTACTAGGGATCTCAATCCCATCCTCAATCTGGAGAAGATCAAAGAAGAAAACAACAACTTACATCAAACTCAAACTCATTTTTTTTGTCTTTACAATCAAAATCAGAATTCATTCACCATGATCATTAGCTTCAACTCAACAACCCACATCATAGCACATCAAGCAAACACCAACTTACTCATTCACCAAGGCAACACACTATCAAGGTAACAATCTTCAGACATCTCTGCTCTTAATATTATGACAGATACCAAAACAATTCTTACCACTGTCCCATAGTCCACAATCAAATACTAAACTTGTTCCTTATGAAATCTTTGTTCAAGGCACTCAAACCAATAAACCTTAATGAAGGCAACCATACCTCTGTTTCTCAGACTTCAAGACCACTGCACACATCATGACTTGAACCATGTCATACTTACAAGCACTGTCAAGGACAATTTCCATCAGTCACATGACTGTCCCAGCATAACTGCATCCAAACACCATTAGAAAACAAAAGTCCAAACACCTTCCAAATCTGGTACAAACATAGAAACAACTTATCACCACATCAAAAGACAATCTACAACCATTTGTAACCATTCTTTGCACTGACATTAGATTTCTGTTATCTTGGAATTCATGGCACTATTTGACAAATATGTCTTTATAACCTAAACCGAGTAAATCTCCCCAAACCAAATGAAAATACCAAGAATCAAATACACATTTAGAGATCCCTTCTATTGCTCATATCAGCATGACAAAACTACCATTGATTTGTTTGAAAAAAAATTCACAAAACTCAGATTGTACGTTGTCTAGGCCTACTAGAATAGGTCTATTTTTCAAAGGATACCCCCTTTAAGCACCTCCAAATCTCTCAAAACCTTAAAAAATTCATTACTCATGTCACTAAACTCCTGATTTCATCATTTTTGAGAACTAGAAACCACAGAAACAAACTGATCCACAAAAACCCTTGTTTATAGTGTGTAAAAGCACAAATTAAGGAGGGTTTCATAACTAAAACACTTACAGACCTCCTAAACCTTTTCCACTACTTCCAATACTTTTAAAAACATCTTATTACACCTTTCACATCATTTCCAAACCTCTACATGCTCTATTTCTTCACGAATCATGACTGTAGCAGCAATCTGTGTGAGGAAATCTTCAATTTCCCTGTGTAGCAGCAACTCCTTCAAGGTATTCTTGTTGTTCCCTGCACTCACAACCATCAAATCATAACAAAAAACCTATCCCTAACCTACTCCACCAATCTACTTGACCTAAATTGGTGGAGTGGTGATGAAAACCTTGTTAGACTCTCAAAACTCAAGATTCAGAAATTCCAGGCCCTCTTTCACTAAAATTGATGTAACTTTCTTAATACTTAACGAAAATAAGTCAAATCACCACCTAAATAAAGTAGACTCTGCCCTATTTTCAACCATGTCAATTGAGAGTCTGTAAAATTAAGTTCCATGCCGTACCAAGCACGGGAACAGTGAAAAAATCTAGAAAAAAAAGAAAAAAAACTAAAACAGGGAACTTTTTATTGCTCTAACTCTTCAAGAATACAATGGAATCATTTTGCTCAACCTTTACATGATTTTTATAACTTTTCCCTCCTTGCAACTGACTTACCAACTTCCTCCATCGGTTCAACTACCTCTTTAACTCTTAATCTTCCTATTTTGATCAATTTAGTAACTTGACAACATTGCATTATTGCAAGTTTTACATTATTTTTCCACTTTGACCCCCTAGAACTTACCCATGACCTTAAATACATTCAAATAAGAATTTTTACATCATTTTTTTCCCATTACATTTGTGATTGACTCATGACCTCATGACCTTTACAATGCAATTTTGAACATTTAACATTTTACAAATTTGAAAAGCATTTGATGCCCAAGGTGCTCCTGCACCATACTGGTATCAGATCTGTAAACTGTGTGTTGTCAAAAGGCTATAAAAAGAGGCCTGATTTACAAAGGAGACCCCTTCCAATCACTCCCAAAATACTCAAAACCCCAAAACAGTCTTAGGAAATACCACAAATCTCATGATTTCACCGTTTGTAAGGAATATAAACCATAAAAACCAGCTGATCCACAAAACCCTTGTTTATAGGGTGAAAACAACACAAATTAAGGAGGGTTTCCTGAATAAAACATTTGCAAACCTTTCTTTCACTGGAAAATACTTCCAACACCTTGTAACACCTCTTATTACACCTTCTACAACAATTCCAAGACCCTGCAAGATCTGTTTCTTCAAGAACCATGACTGTAGCAGCAACTTGTGTGTGGAAATCCTTCATTTTCTCTACGTAGCAGCAACTTCTTCCAAGAATTCTTGCTTATTCCTGCACAATTAAACATCTAAACACAACAAAAATCCTATCCCTAACCTACTCCACCAATCTACTTGACCTACATTGGTGGAGTGGTGATGAAAACCTTGTTAGACTCTCAAAACTCAAGATTCAGAAATTCCAGACCCTCTTTCACTAAAACTGATGTAACTTTCTTAGTACTTAACGAAAACAATTCAAATCACCACCAAAATAAAGTAGACTCTGCCCTCTTTTCAACCATGTCAATTGGGAGTCCATAAAATTAAGTACCAGGCCGTACCAAGCACGGGAACATTGAAAAATGCTAGAAAAAAATAGAAAAAAACTAAAACAGGGAACTTTTTATTGCTCTAACTCTTCAAGAATACAATGGAATCCTTTTGCTCGACCTTTACATGATTTTTATAACTTTTCCCTCCTTGCAACTGACTTACCAACTTCCTCCATCGGTTCAACTACCTCTTTAACTCTTAATCTTCCTATTTTGATCAATTTAGTAACTTGACAACATTGCATTATTGCAAGTTTTACATTGTTTTTCCACTTTGACCCCCTAGAACTTACCCATGACCTTAAATACATTCAAATAAGACTTTTTACATCATTTTTTTCCATTACATTTGTGATTGACTCATGACCTCATGACCTTTACAATGTAATTTTGAACATTTAACATTTTACAAATTTGAAAAGCATTTGATGCCCAAGGTGCTCTTGCACCAAAGAGACACCTGAAGATAATGTGCCACAAAGTCAACCAGGTAAAATGACCAGATGAAGAACTCAGCAGTATACCTATCCTACCAGAGAATTGAGTGTTGAAGAAACTATGGAGGCAGATGCAAGGAATATAGACTACAAATCATTTGTTTCAGATGATGAATTCATAAACTCTCAAGAGTTTAAGGCATTTTTGTATAAACAAAAGGGAAAAGAGATAAGGGAAAAGGTTGATGACATTACTATAGGTAATGAAGACCAATTTTTGAATGATTTAAGGAGATGTGTGGATGAGGAAATAACAGGTATGACCCCTGAAAAGGGGAGGAAAATGTTGGAAAATGCCAGTGTCATGATCTTTCCTGGGCTTAATCTCAATTCTGCACTAATCTTTGATATTTTCTTAAAAGATAGTAATGCTACACACAAGCTTAGCCAATAAAAGGTAACAAAAGTGTATGCAGGATCTAAATACAGTATAGATGAAGGATCATTGATGATTTGGGCCTTATATCCACCCCATAGGAAATCAGTAGTTATTGACACTGAAAAGGAATTTGGGCATGTCATGAATTTGGAGAGGCTAATCCCGTGGCTATAGCAAAAATTGGAATTAACATTACAAAATTAAACATTGCCCAAATTCAGATGTTGATAAAGGAGAGAGAAATGTACAAAACAAATAATGAAAGGATGTTGAGAGAAAATGACTGCCTAAAAGATTTGGTAGGTATGACAATGAATTCAACCAAGATGCTTACTCAAGGTGAAATCTCTCATTCAAGAGATCATTGGGGAGGATCGAGTGATTACTCCCAAGGAAAACATGATGCAATTGTAGCAATAATCAAGAAAAGGCAGGACAGTTTAACATCTTGGTTGAATAAACTTTGGGTAAAATATTCACATACCCTTGCTACATTAAAAGAACATAAAAGGATGGATGGATGGATTATGGAGAACTTTCAAGAAACAAACCAGAGAGATGTTTCTAATAGTGCAGCAATTGAAGGTATAAATCATATTATTAATAAAGATTGAAACTTCTATGAAGAATTGCAAGGGGATGAATAGGCATTGATAAATGCCGCTAAGAAAACATTGATTACATTCTCTGATGATAGAGGGGAACTAAAAGAAATGACCAGATGGAAAGATGAGAGTGATTCAATGCTAAATAAAATCCTAAAGATAGCTATTGCAGAGGATACAACATTGGAGGAGGTGAGCGAGCTAAATGAGAAGATGATAAAGATGGAGATCACAATCCAGAATGCAATTGGAGATTCGGATACGGATGAATGCCAGGATTATTTGGATCACCTTTCTAAAACTCATTTGTGGCTTAACAGAGCTGGATTATCTACTAGTACGAGCTTGACTATTTACTAATTTGTTGTTGTTTAAACATATGATATTTCTGAAAGGAAGTGTCCTTTCGAGTTTTGATGTATAAATATATATTTCGGTAACGAAACAAAGAGATAGATAGAATATAGAAGATCAGATAGAATAGGAAAAGGATACAATAGAATACAATGTTTTGCAAATATGAGACTATGATGCATATTTGAAATTATGGAGATATCAATGAGAATCATTTAATGTGCTGGCATATTTCTGGTATCAATTGCTTGTTGTGTTCAATGAAAGTATTACTGTAGTTGTCTCCAAGGTTAATTTTTTCTGGTTATTTAAATTGATATAACAAGTTTATGATCAATTTATTAGTGCACATTTTTTGTATCTGTGTGGTTAATTAACTGGTTCTTCCAAGGAGAGATTAAATCCTTTTAATTGGTCATAGTAATCAGGGAAGTTCATCTGGATCATTAAGAAGAACTTGGTAATCGTAGTCTTGCATGTTTATAAAAGTTATAAACTAAAATATATGCAAAACAATTTGAATGTTTTCCAGAAAGAAGTTACTCATTTATATTTCATTTGACTTTGCATACCCAATAAGGCACTAGTCTCTGCATTTTCATCATTTAGTTTCATTCATTTTTTACATCTGTTAACTAAACATATTAGGTTTTAGTCTTAATATTACAAATCAAGTTTTATTTGTCCACTCCCATCTGCCATTGTGGGAAAAACACTTCAAAAGAAATAAGCACAAGTCAAGTTTGCCTCACTCATATAGGTACACCCGCCTAGGTCTAGCAGCACCTAAAGAGTAGAAGGTATAAACCATTTGACCTTGTCTATTACCCTAAAACGTATCAAGAGATTGGAAACCTCTTGAGGTATTTAGCCTACATTTTTGAGAGCTAACACACCCAACTCAGATTTTCTCTCTGGGAAGATCGTACAAGACATAAGACTTCCATAGGAATGTCACCTTACCACCTCGTTTATGGGTTAGAACATGTGTTTCCTATTCAGTTGAAAATCCCTACCTTACAGTTCATTAATGACTATTATGATGAGGGAGATAAACGTGAGGCCAGACTTGTTGAATTGTTACACCTTGAGGGAACAAGAGATGAAGCCCTGGAAAAATTTACCAAACATCAGGGGGTATTCAAGAGATGGTTTGATAAAAGAGCCAAGGTAAAAGCTTTTAGGATTTCTGACTTGGTTCTTTACTAGGATAAAGCCCATGACCATAAGGGAGAGCATGGAAATTTTGATAAAATTTGGCTTGGCCCTTACCAGATTTTAGAAATTCTGGGAGATAATGCTTTCCATTTGAAAAATCTCACTGGAGAGGAAATCCCACTACCTGTCAATGGGCAGTATTTGAAGCATTATTTCTAGTCTTGAGTTTTTTTCAGCTCTTTTCCTATATATAGTTAGATTAGGTTTCCTTTTTGTTTTGTTTTCTTTGCTTTGCTTTGGTTGGAGTAGGTTTCCCTTTCTACTTTTCTTTTGTTTGTTTGGTTAGTGTAGGTTTTCTTTTGGTTTGGTTTGTTTTTGCTCTGCTCTTGCTTTGGAGGTTTTCCTATTTTCTTCTGGATGTGTTGCACTTGCGTGGAAAATATATCATTATCTGGGACTGTTCTAAGTATTTTATTGGTGGACTCTAGTCTTGTGTCCTGAAAGGATGGTTGAAGTCTTTGCTATTGCCAACAGTCTAAATGTTTGATTTATAGAAGATGGGTCATAGGTTTTGATTTGAATTTGAAGTATTCTGAAATCTTATATCTTCCATACATCTTAAGAATCCTGGCGTTGTCGTAGGATCCTTGTGTAGTCTTGTTAGGTGAAAAATCTTATTTATGCTTCAGCGCCACTGTGGTTCTTACCTCTGAGTGTAAACTTCATTGTTCATAGGTAGAAATGACAAAATTACACAGAAAAGAATATCAAAAGAAAGAAAAGTGAAATATTGACAATCAAAAGAATGAATTCAACTTATCAGGAGTATCTGAATATCTCTATCGGGGCTATAAAAAGTTGGCTAGCAATAGAGCTATTTTTGGGAGAATCACAATGATAACCTCATCGAGGCTATAGATGCCTGACTAGCAGTGAGGCCCTATCCAAGTTGCTTTTGAAGTTACAATCTTTACGTAGCCTATCCTGACTGAACTTGGTTTCTGCAGCAGCTCAAGGAGGGAAATGAACTCATATGCACACACTTGGATTTTCAGTCTATGGAAGGTTCGGTCTACCCTATGGTTCTGACTCTTTAATATTTAAATTTTGATTTTTTTGTCTGATAGTGAGACTGAAACCAAAGATTATGGGTTCTTGATTCCTATCTGTCATCAAATGCTCTAGAGCATTTCCCAACATAGTCACCATTTGTTGTGTTGTTTTTTGCACACAAGCCCCGCTAAAAGCAGGGACCCTCTTTCACTTTGTTTATTGGTGTCTTGGCCCTTTCATTTTGAGGTTTTATCTTGCTTTCGCATGTGCTTAAATGTTCATTTTGATTGCATAAGAGATTCCCCTAAGTTATTTATTGAAAATCTTAAGTTCTGGGTGAATTTTAGGTTTTTACCCTACTTCGGGACTTTCCACCCTGACCGGATTTTCCCGGATCCTGCTCAGTCTCCGGATGAGCACTCTAGTTTAGAAATTTTTAGTCTTTGTGGAATTCCGTGTGCATCGGATTTTTCCAAATTTCATCCTGTCGTCAGGTTCCCAGATTTTCCTAGCTATCTTGTCGACTGCATTAAATGTCGTTTGTACCATTGGAGAGGGATGTATTTAATCCATCTCTGATAACTTTTACGCCATTATGCCTTATTGTTTGTCATCAATTGAGCTCAAGATTTTGTTATTTGAGTGTCAAATTTGATTTTGGGTGACTGATTTTGAATTGTTCGATCTAAGTGGTGATTTCCAGTGCATTTATGTTGTTGTTCTTTGCGGAATGCCATTAAATTCACATTTGTTGTTTCTGAAATCAATTTCTGCTTCAACAATGGTATGTATTCGATTTCCCTACTTTTGATTGATGACTTTGGATAACGCTTTGATGTTATAGAGTCTATTGGGTTCTGATTTCTTGAATATTTGATCATTTCATGGCTAGGATTGCATAACATTGTTTGATTTATATTCTCCCAAGTGATTTTTGAGCTTGTTTGTTTCTTTGCATTATGAGAAAACTTGCTTGAGAGCCGTGATTTCCCCCTAGTAAATAATTAGCAGTTGAAATGATTGAATCCTAAGCTTACATGTGCATTAATGGCTGATTTGTAGGGTTTGACTTAGGGCATCACCATCTAACTTTAGTTTGCTTCCCAATTGGCCTAGAATTCTAAGAAAATATATGGAAGGCCCATATCAAACTTGTCTCAGGCCTAGATTCTCAAAATTTATGATTGATCCATTGGTCTGAGTGAAATCACCATTTAGTGTCGAAGTTCAGGTTTCGTCCTCAGTTCGGGATTTTTCGTCTCTAGTGGATTTTTTTGATCTCCTTCGATTTCTCGAAATTCGCATACTTTCAGAGTTTTAGCTTATCCACGGATTTCCTTCAACTTTGTATTTTCCCGAAATCCTTGATTCCCTATTTCTTCCAAATTCGCAAAGTGTCTCCTCATTCACAGAAATACGTCTCTCTCGGATTTTCCAAGAATTTGATGAAATATGAAGGAATATGAAATAGCATGATGTGTTAATAGGTGATGGTGCATTTTATGATTTATTTATGCTATTTTGATATCTCACATGTTGTTTGTTGATTAATAATGATCGGATTGAATTGCTAATAGGTTTTTTCATGATTATTCTATTGGAATCCGTCTAGCCCGGAATTCTCCAAAATTCCTCCCTGGCTTGGATTGCACGGATGGTCCTGAAATCGGAAGTTTAACATGATCATTCTATATGAGGTTTAATTTGATTTAATGATGATTTTGATTGATTAAATTTTGTTGGTGTGATATTTATTATGGTTTTTTTTCAAGTACAGGCTGAATCTAGCAAGGTAACAACTGGAAAGGCTAAGAGTGACATGGATGGATCTTCAGTGTCTGAAGCAGAAATAATTAAGATGGACATCAAGAGAAAAATCCCATAGAGTAAGATCACCTCCATCTGGTCAGAAGTGACAAATACCAATGTTGGACTATGGGATTATGAGGAGTTCAAAGGCAGAATGGCAACACAGGATCTTCCTTTGGTGGCTAAGAGAAGGTTAGAATCAGGATTGGTGCATGTGGCTGGTTTCCCATCCATAGTGAAGTGTTATGAGTTTTTCCTTGAGTGTGCCATACACTATGACAGTGATACACAGAGAATAATTGGTCCTCAAGGGAGGATTGTGACGAATCTGAACCCTGTTTCCATTACTCAGAACTTTGATATGCCAGATAGATCTCATGTGGTGGCATTCAACATGGAAGCATCCAAGGAGTACTATGAAGAACAGAATTTCAAATCTTAACAGCTCATCAATTCCTGGCTGGAGAATCCATAGTCTCAATATTTCAAACTACCTAAGCAATTATTCAGGGGAAAATTCAAGGAGTATTATGACACCTTGACTCTTCTTAGCAGGGTGGTTGGATTGAACAATGTAGGTATGTTTGAGAATTGGATGTGCCATGTGATTGTGAGGATGGAATAGGTAAATACCGACTATCATTGGGCAAGTGTCATAAGTAGAGTGATTCATGAGCAATTTTTGAATGTGCTGCAAACCAATACCTTCACAATGACCTCGTACTTAGTCTATGCTCTTGCAAGATTTCATCCATACAAGGGATTGAGTACCAATGGTGTTTTTGGATAGGATATTATTTATGAGGTGTACCCTCAATTACACTTAGGAAGCTCGAGCTACAGGGGGGTGAATGACGCATTCACCATGCATATCACCGGATTACTTCAGGGAGTAGAGCATGTGAGGATTTTAGACCAAGCAAAGGAGATAATTAAGAGATATGGTGCTTGGATCGTTCAATTCCCAACCTTCTCATACATCCAAGTTGATGGCTGTCAAAGGGCTCCATACAGGCTTCCAAGGTATCCCACTGATCATATCCTACTTTTGGAGGTCACTCGACAGATATGTGACTTTGATTCCATTGTTAAAAGAGACAAACATAAGACTAGTTTTGGTGGAGACTTCCATTTGAGGATAGGTACTGGAGAGGCATGCCCTTCCATTATTTCTGCCCAAGCTTCAGAAGAAGAGATGAGTACTCTTGGTTTATCTTTCCATTCCAAGAGGTCCAAATTTGATATAACAGGTGAAGCCCAAAAGAAGGCCAATAAAGAGTATAGCCATAAGGTTGATTTGGAGGACTATTGGCCCAACTACAGTGATGAATATGAGGTCAGGAAGAATAATTTTTCTCGTCTTTCAGTTGAATCAGTCTATTTATATAATGTGAAGGCAGTTCTTGATCAACTCGAAGATGATGGAGACCTGATTCAAGGTCATGCTTATGAGGCAGTGAAGGACAAGCCAATTGGTGATGTGGATTGGTTAGAAGAATAAAAGATAGAGCTAGGATAGATAATGGGTCCGGTCACCAAGCTTACCAAAATGTGGCTAAAGCATAAAATGTGGGAGTTATAAAATGAAGGTGTACAGTGCACCTATGAGCTGATGGGGGATTTGGACCCTCACTCCACTTCTGAGGAATCTACTGAGCAAGATCCTAAATGAAAGGGTAAGGTGGATTCTCCTTTCAGATAAATATTAAGGGTGTTCAGGTGGAGGAAGCCCAAGAAATAAAAAATTAGAGAAAGCCAATTGCTAAGAAAGGTCAAGGACTAAGAAGTCTAGTAAGGAGGAAATTGAAAAGAAGATTCCTAAAGTTAATGTTCCTATGCCCAAAAGAAGGATAATTGTGAGAATATCTCAAAAGGCAGGTTCTAAGGACAGAGTTGCAGTGGGTCCACCTGTGGTAGATGTAGAGAATTTTGGGGAAAAGTCATAGGTATACACAAGGAAGTCTAGGACTCTTTCCCCTAAGGATAGTGTGCCAAAAATAGATCTTCCTCCATTTACTTCTCATAAGGAGTAGCATGATGATGTTCCTTCTTCCCATGAAGCTCAAAGAAAACTAGGTGAATCTTAGAAAGCTAAAGATCATCCAGACATGGAGGGAGAGGAATTTCATGAGGGTGAGCTTTACCATGCTGAAGCAGAAGTAGAAAAGGTAATGCAGTCTCCCTTAGTTGCATATGCAGAGTCACCTGTTGGAATTGAAGAAGTCAAATTGCCTCTAAGAGAAGAAGAACATAAAAATATTCCATCACCTGAGCACAAGGAGGAACATGCTAAAGAGAAGGAGAGCAAGAGAGATGAGACTCCTGAGAAGCAGGGTTTGAGTGAAAAAGCACCTAAGGGTCAACAAGAGGAAGTGGGACAGAGCGAAGTGCAGTTAGAGTCTACTGTCCCAGATTGGTTGGACAAGGAAATAAAGAGAAAGTAGGTTGTTGTGGAGGACACTCCACCTAACTGGGATGAGTTGCTAGCCAAGATTGGAAAGGTTAAAGGTAAGAAGAAGGCCAGGGTCATCTCAAAGATTGAAAGAGATGAGGCAAGTAATATGGCAGTTCATATTGCAACACCTACTCTAGATAAGAATAGAGATGAGGTAACTGCAAAGGATTATAATGTCCAGATTTTTAATTTAGGGCCTACTTCCGTCGAGCAGGATATTGACTATTATCAGGGTTCTAGCATAGTTATCCTAGGGAGATTGAGGAAGGAAGTTCAAACTAAGCAAGAGCTAAAAAAGGAAAATGAAAAACTTAGGAAATTCTTGGAGGATCTAATGAAACCCTTGCAATCCATTAATCCCTCATCCTCTATTGCAAAACCCTTACCCTAGGAAAATATCACTGAGCTCAAAAGAATGAAGGTTTCCACTCTTGCTACTACAAAATTGGCTGCAAGGGGTACGAACCAAAGGAAATGAGGCTATTAATGATCTTCTATCAACAAGAAAAGATTCTATGAGGGAAACTGATTGGTTGAAGGAGGTGTTAGCTCAGGACAAATAAAATACAGATCTCTTGCCACAGAAAACTAAAACCATCATGGAGTATACCAAGGATAAGCTAGTAAATGATGAAATTATTCCTTCCTCCAGAGCTGTTGAACCTTGGGAGTGGTTTGAGGCATTGCAAATCAGGCAAAAGGTTTTGAAGAAGATTTACAAGCAGAGGAGGAAAATTGATGATACCCTAACTGGTTCTTACAATGGTTGCATTGTTTTCTTTGAGATTATGACAGGAAGAAGGAAGATTGCACCTAAGTATTTGAGTTTGGAGAAGTTGAGAAGGTGGTGGAATGATGTTTATGCTCCAGTCAGTGATGATTCTGTCACTCAACACTAGATAGATGATGCGACCACCTACATTGTTGTTATTGATAAATACCTAACATATAAGGTTGAGTGGCATAAGTCGGTTAAATAGTCAAGGGAAGAAATTACATCAATTGGGAGTCGACTTAAGCTTTTTACTTTACCACTTGTGGCCAACTTGGATAGGGTGCTTTTGAAGGTGCATGAAATGTTGGATTGGAATAAAGACAAAGGGGAAGGTAGTTAATGATGGGCTACATCAAAATTTGTGCTTCCCTATTATTTTGGCATGCATTGGTTCGAGCTGCATTGGAGATCCCAGGCCGACCTGGATGAGGTTCATGCATTTCATGCATATTTTATCTCATTTTGAATTTCTCTTGGCTGAGTTGTTGTGCCTAATTATTATAGTAAAACCCTATCTAGGCTGGCATTTTTTGAGATTTTCTATTAATATGGCATTTTGCCTCATTTGTAAGGGCTAGAGAATAGATATAGAAAAATAGATAGATAGTTAAAGTGAATTAAGTAGAGCAAGAGTTAGGAAGTAGTTGTTCTAAAGAAAATATTGTAATAGAAGGCTAGAATTATCACTATAGTAGATAATTTCATGCAAGTAATAACATTGTGATTAGGTGCCATACTTGTGTTCTTCTTATCTTGCATGGTTCTTGTTATTTTATGTTTAGAATTGCTTTGAGGAAAATTGACATTTAGAATTAGATTTGATTTAATGATGTTTATGGTTTGATATTTCAAGTGTTACAGCAATCCTTGATCCATACTTTTTGCAACCAACTAATTGTTAGTTTCTTTGCAAATTTAGCCTAGACCTTTATATCCATTGTGCTTAGTTCAATTGTGAGGGTTTATTCATTTCAATTGCAATAGGGTTGTGTGAATGAATGTTCATGATCTGAAAATATTAACACCTTAGAAGATTACACTGTTTCTATAAGATTGCAGATCCATCTAGGTAAAGTATAAATCAATTTTGAGGGATTGGTCCATTTCAAGTGTTTTGTCATTTGCATTGTTAATCTTAGGAGTAGTATTAATCTAAAAATCTCTTTGAAGCCCTCATCTTTTGTTATTTCCTTGATTATTGGATTAAATTTAGGATTGAAGTATCATCATATTGCTAGATCTGATAATTAGAGATTCAGTATTTTGCTTGTAGTAAGGTCCCATTGTGATTACCAGCATTTTAACATTTATCACTGAGTTGTTTATGCATTGTGAAAACCTAACATTAGAGACCTTGGGGTTATCTCTTGAGGCTTGCTGATAGAGCTTTACCTTTCAAGAGAGATAGGATTTCATTTTTTGTCTGAGTTGTTGTTGTGCAGAAAACATCATCAACAGATTGGCGCTAGAAGGAGGGCCTGAATAAGCAAACTAGATCAATTTTTCAACACTATCTCTCCTAAAAGATTCATAAGAAGAACCAGATCCACTCTAGGAGAGAAGGAATTTCAAGAATTACCAGTCCCTACTAGGTCTAGAAGGACCAAAATAAGGGGAGAATCATCATCTGGCCAGCCATCTCCATCACTTCCATCTTCATCAGGTTCATCTGAGTCTGAGTTTGAGGGCATTCCCATTCCACAACCTCGGCTAGTCATAAATGAGCCATTACTGGCCCCACCTCCACCAATGGCTTTCCTAGCTAATAACCCATCTCCATTGAGTTTCACCAATTACAATGTCATGCCCAAGAACCCTGAACACTTTTGTTCAAAATTTCATGTTAATGATCCCAATAGAAATACTAAGGAACACATCACGATCTTTCAGACTGGCCTTAAGGATAGAGGGATAAACCATGAGGATGTAGCATGTAAACTCTTTCCTTATTCATTGGGGGAGGATGCATTCTATTGGTACAATCATTTACCTACTGGGTCTATCCAACATTGGACTGAGCTAGAGACTGCATTCTTGCAGAAGTTTTAGATTCTCATCAGCCCCAATGAGCTCTATCTCTAGTTCACTAATGTTAAGAGAGAGGTCAATGAGCCTATAGCATTCTTGAATAATAGGTTTCATCGTGCCTAGACCAGACTGAAGGCCCCTTATGCTGTTGATGAGCCTACTGCTCTAGAAGTCTATTATGAGGGACTTGATAGTCTAACAACTACCTTTATGAAGTGGATTAATAACCCTCCTGCTAATTTACTTGATGCATATGTAGAGGTTGTGAAGGTTAGCATTGTTTTAAGGAAACACCTGTCTGGGCCTTTACCCTAATTAGGACCCGTTGCTCACCCTAGACAAGTTCCAGCTCTCAACCAGGCTCTTGCCAACCATACTCATATTATGAATTTGGTACCTCAGTTACCTCTGGTCACTCACCCAAGACCTCCTATGAGACAATTTTCACCCACAATTAGTTACCCTCACCAAAATGTGAATCAACCTCTTCATATACAGCCTTAGGCGAGCTATCCCCCATACCTAGAGAATTATGAAGTATTAAGCCAATCACTGAATGCCAATGCAGCAGTAGGGTATCTGCAGAATAATGTGAATCAGCCTCCACATAGTAATCCTAACAAGGAGAGACTGGATTAATTTTTAGAACAAGTGAAGAAGCTGAATATGGAGGTTACTTACTTGAGGAACCAGAACAGTCAGTTGCAAGCTACTCAGAGAAATATGCAGTCCAATCAGAATAGAGAAAATCCACAAGGACAATACTTTGATAGAGGGTAGCGTCATGAAAGAGGATATAACCAAGACAGAGGATGGAACAATGAAAGAGGATACAACAATGATAGGGGATATAATAATGATAGAAGACAGAACTATGATAAAGGACAATCCTCAGGAAAAAAATTTGAGAGGGCAAGGGTGTGGACAAGGGTTCGATAGGAGGCAACCACCAGGACATAACATGACTTGGAACACAGGGCCTAACAATGGAGGATTCCCCACCCCATTGGATCAACTAGTTAATCAACCTATCAATCAGTCTGTCAATCATCTAGTTAATCAAGAGAAGACTCCTAATGGTGTATATATAGCTGAGGCTGCTTTATCAGGATGTTGTAGGCTCCATAAAATGAGTCAACATTCTTAGTTAGATTGTCAAGAGTTCCTAACAATAGCCTCAATCTTTCAGTACGAAGTGGAGAATAATGCAGGTAGTCAGGAAATGGTACCATCTTTTCCCTATGATTCATCAGTGTTGGTACTAAATCATACTCCTTTTCCACAAAGTAAAGAGAATGTACCTAAAAAATTATCTAACCAGTTGAAGGAAGAGGTAGATCAAGTATGTAATGGGGATGAAATTACACAGTTATTTGATAAGAATCTAGTAAATGACAATGGTCCCAGGGATGAAGAAGAGGATTTTGTTGAAGAAGTACAGACCTTCTAGAGACTTGTAAAGAAGTAGGACTTGAGGGAATTGCCATATAGATTCCCACAAGCTAGAGGCCCCTTCACTACTTCCATTCCACCAAACAATTTCAACACTCCTCCAGATCCTAATGATAGCAATAATCGATCACTGCCTCAAGTGTCCAGGAAATATTTATCTCAAGACCAAGGGCATACTGGCGTGCCAAAAGGGGGAGGTGTTGATACAAACAAGGATAAGGTGATGGAATACCCAAAGGAGACCCCTGTTGATCTGAGTGAGGAGCAACTGGCCATATATGTTGCTGAGGAACTCAAAAAATTAAAGGTAAGTCTATTTGTGTTTGAGTTATTAAGAGTTACAACCATTAGGAATGTAGTTCTAGGAGCTTATAATGCAAATTCTATGTCACAAGATAAATCAGTTAGCGAAAGTGTCAATAGAGCATCTAGTTCTCAATCGGTAAGAAGGAAAAATTAGACTCATAATCAGGTCCACGTGCCTCCTGGGGATAAGGGAAAAGAAAAGGAAAAGACTCAAGTTGCTCAAGTGGATACTCCCTTAGCTCTATTTCAATGGAAGACAGACACGCCTCCATTCCTGATTTCTGTTCGCATATTTGGTAAGAATTTGCATAATTGTTTGTTGGATTCTAGTGCTTCAACCAATGTTATGCCTTTTGGTGTCTGTAGAGCTATGGGTATTACTCCCGTTAACTCACAAAGGAAAGTCACACAATTGCATAGGACTGAAGTCAATGTTATAGGGGAGTTAAATATGATTCATATGCTGATTGCTTCTAATCCTAGAATTCGGAAACTTATCAATATATAGGTGGCTGATATACCTGATGCCTATGGCCTTATCTAGGGAAGAGACTTTACCAGGGCTTTGAATGGATATGTCTCAACTGATCACTCTCACATGTGGCTTCCCTGGAAGGGAGTTCCAAACTAGATTAGAATGGAAAGAGAACCCAAAATGAAATACATGATTATAGAATATCAGAAGACCTCTACTGAGATTCTGATATTAGAAGTAAGTATTGGTAACTATGTGCTCGCAGCCCCTCTTGACGAGTCAGATGTTGAGGAAGTTCTTAAGTTCCACACAACACCTATTGACCTTACAGTAGAATCCAGTGGTATTGAAGCCTTAGTCGAACCAGTTGAAAATGATGATGATCCAGAAGATAATCAGCTGGGCTTGCTAGATAATTTTCAAGAGTTCATTCAGAAGTGCATTGAAGATCAGGTTCAGTTGGGAAGAGGAATGAACTTTGGAGAATTACTCTTGCCCAATTGGTGTAGGGTGCATAATGCCTCCCATTCAGAATTGGATTTTTGCTTGTGCCAGGCTACAGTGGAACAAATACATAAATGTATCAACCCCACTTCTACAGTCAAAATTGATATCTAGAATGTCCAAGAGGACCCCAAAGGAAAAAGAGTGATGCCTTCTGAAAGACCATCCAGCAGCAACAATGCAAGTGATAAAGCAAGGAAGTTTGCAGTTGCTGGTTGCTGGACTTTAAGATTTGATGGATCCAAATCAAAGCAAGGAGATGGGACAGGTTTTGAGTTAATTAGTCCAAGAAGTAAGAAACTTTTTTGCTGCTCATAGACTTCAATTTCATTGTATGAATAATGTAGCAGAATATGAGGCTTTGGTTCATGGGCTATTAATGGCATTAAAGAAAAAGGTTAAGATCTTGCAAGTTTTTGGGGATTCTGATTTAGTAGTCAAGCAAGTTAGGAGACAATACTCTTGTCATGACAGAAGAATGACCAACTATAGACATAGAGTATGGGATCTTATTGAAGGATTTGATTTGTTTAATATTCAATTGATTCCATGATGTAAAAATCAAATAGTTTACTCTCTTTCCTAGGAAACTAGTACATTACAACCTCTGTCTCTTTCTGGACTAAAGAAGTTTAGTGTGGAACTAACCCCAATACCCTCAGTACCTGACAATGTCACCAACTTCTAGGTATTTGAAGATGACAAGGATATCTTAGATTTTATCAGTAGTATAGATGTCTTTGCTTCTCAAATCATTGATGAAACTGAACTCCAAGAAGCAGAGATGGACCTGGAAGGTGTAATTAATTTGAAGACCAACACTATTCCCAGAGGAATGGTGCAATTAGAAAGGATCTTTGATTTGGACAGGGTCGGGGATCAAGAACAGGATGCCAAAAAAGAGTCCATCTATGGACGTTGTGACAAATATAATATGGGATCTCAGGATGATGTCAAAAATGTCTTTATTGGAAAAGTGTGCACTCCAGAAGAAAGGAAAGGAATAATCGATGCACTACATAGATATCCAGATGTGATAGCCTGGAGTTATGAAGACTTAAAGACTTATAATACATCAATCATAACCCATACTATCCCTCTCAATCTAGGAGTAAAACCTTTTAGACAGAGGAAAAGGCCCATCAATGCTCTACTGGAACCCATAATATAGAAGGAAGTGCATTAACTATTGTCTGCCAGAATCATATTTCCAGTAAGACTTTCTACTTGGGTTGCAAACCTAGTTCCAGTGCGAAAGAAAAATGGTGAAATCAAGCTATGTGTAGATTTTAGGAACCTAAACAGAGCATCAGAAAAAGATAATTATCCAGTACCCTCACTGGATGAAGTACTCTAGATTGTTAATGGATTTCAGATGATTTCTTTCTTGGATGGTTATTCAGGATACAACTAGGTCATGGTGCACTATGAGGATAGGCACAAGACTAGTTTTACCACCAAGTGGGGTACTTTTTCATATAGGAGGATGCGCTTTGGCTTGATTAATGTTGAGCCACATTCCAAAGAGCCATGGACATTTCCTTTAAAGAAATAATTGGTAAGTGCATAATCATTTATATGGATGATCTGACAGTCTTCTCCAAGAAGAGAGGTGATCATATCTCAGATTTTTGCAAGGTGGTCCAGAAATGTAGAGAGTTTGGGATATCTCTCAATCCAAAGAAATGCATCTTTGGAGTTACAAAGGGTAAATTGTTGGGACATGTTCTCTCTGAGAAAGGAATTTCCATTGATCCATAATGAATAGAAGCTATACTCAAGATCTCACCGCCTGCTAGCAAGAAAGAGATGAAATCATTTGGCAAGATCAACTTTGTGAGGAAGTTCATCACTAGATTCGTGAAAATAGTCAAGCCCCTAAATGCAATGTTGAAGTAGGAGGAAAAAGTTGAATGGAATGTGTTGATGAATTTTTTCTACACAACAACAACTCAGATAGAATATAATATCATATCTCACTTGAAAAGTAAATCTCTATCAGCAAGCCTCAAGAAATAACTCCAAGGTCTCTAATGTCATGTCTTGACAATGCATGAACAACCCAGTGATAAATGTGAAAATGTTGGTAATCACAGTGGGACCTTACTACAAGCAAAATACTGAACCTCAATTTATCAGATCTAACAATGTAATGATACTTCAATTCAAAATCTGACTCAATGATAAAGAAATAACAAAATATTAGGGCTTTAAAGAGATTTCTAAATCTAATACTACTCTTAAGATTAAGAATGCAAATGATAAAAACTGAAATGGACCAATCCCTCAAAATTGATTTCCACTCGACCCAAATGGATTTGCAATCTCACAAAAAACAGTGCAATCTTCTAAGGTGTTAAGATTTTCAAATCATGAACAGTCATTCAAACAACCCTATCACAATTGAAATGAATAAATCCTCACAATTGAACTAAGCACAATGAATATGAAGTCCAGGCTAACTTTGAAAAGCAACTAACAATCAGTTGGTTGCGAAAAGTATGGACTAAGGGATTGCTACAACACTTCAAGTATCAAATCACAAACATTATTGAATTGAATCTAATCTAAATATTAACTTCCTCAAAGCAATTTTAAAGATGGAATAACAAGAACCATGCGAGACAAGAGAATACAAGTATGGCACCAAATCACAATGTCATTTCTTGCATTCAAATTGTCCACTGTAGCAACAATTCCAGCTTTATGTTACAATATTTGCTTAAGAATACCTACTCGCTATCTTTCCCTACTTATCTTTTCTCTATTCTACTTCTATCTTCTAACCCTTACAAATGAGGTGAAATTCCCAATATATAGAATCCCCCAAAAAACCCATCGGCACAGCAAGAGTTTCGCAATATTAATTGGGCACCACCAATCGGCTAAGAGAAATTCAAATGAAATAAAAGGAATGCATTAAATGCACGAACTATACCCAGGTCGGCCCAGGATTCCCAATGTAGCCAGACCAATGGAGGGCGGGATAATGGGGAAGCACAAATCTCGATGCAGTTGGGCATTAACTGCCTTCCCCTTTTTCTTTATTCCGATCCAGCCTTTCATGGACTTTCAAGAGCACCCCTTCCAAGTCGGCCACAGGTGGTAAAGGAAAAACCCTAAGTCATCTTTCAATTGATGCAATCTCCTCCCTTGATTATTTTACCGACCTATCCCAATCCAACTTATAAGTTAGGTATTTGTCAATGGCAACAATGTATCTGGCCGCATCATCTAACTGGTGCTCGAAAATAGAATCATCACTAGTTGGGGCATAAACATCATGCCACCACTTCCTCAACTATTCCAAACTCAAATACTTGGGATAAATATTCCTTCTCCCAGTCATAATCTCGCAAAAAGCAATACAGCCATTATAAACCCCGGTTAGGGTGTCATCAATCTGCCTCCTTTGTTTTCAAATTTTCTTCAACATTTTCTACCTGATTTGCAATGCCTCAAACCACTCCCAAGGTTTGGCAGCCCTGGAGGAAGGAAGAATATTATCACTTACCAACCTATCCCTAGTGTATTCCATGATAGTTCTAGTTTTCTGCAGAAGGAGATCTGTATCTTCCCTATCCTGTGCCAACACCACCTTCAACCAATCAGTTGCCATGATAGCATCCTTTACAGTCAACAAAATCTCCCTAATAGCTTCATTACCCTTGGTTCGTACCCCTTGCAACCAATTTGCAATGGCAAGAGTGGAAGCTTTCATCTTTTCAAGCTCAGTGATGGTCTCCTGAGGTAACGACTTTGCAGCAAAAACTAAGGGATTAATAGATTGCAGGGGTTTCATCAAATCTTCCAAGCATTTCCTGAGATTTTCATTCTCTTTCTTCAACTCATGCTTGGTCTTTATTTCCTTCCTTAGCCTACCCATGATGACTGTACTAGAACCCTCGTAATCTTCAATATCCTATTCAATAGAAGTAGGCCCCAAGTTGAAAGTTTGCACATTATAATCCTTTCCAGCCACATTATCTTTTTTTTTATCTAGAGCAGGGGTGGCAATGTGAACAACCCTATTATGAGCTTCATCTCTTTCAATCCTCGAGATCACCCTAGCCTTCTTTTTATCTTTATCTTTTCCAATTTTGGCTAGTAGTGCATCCCAATTAGGTGGACTATCTTCCAAAACAACTTTTTTTCTCTTTATCTCCTTGTCAAACCAACCAGGGACAGTGGATTCCAATTGCACATCAGCCTGTTTTTCTTCCTATTGTTCCTTAGGTACCTCTTCACTCAAATTTTGATTCTCAAGAGTCTCATTTGTCTTGCTTTCCTTCTCTTCAGCATGCTCTTCCTCTTGCTCAAGTGATGGATCCTTCACTGATTCCTCCTCTTTTGGAGGTGACTTAACCTCCTCAATTCCAATAGGCTACTCAACATAAGCCACCAAAGGAGACTGCATTACCTTTTCAATTTCTGCCTCTACACTATGAAGATCACCCTCATGAAATTCTTCTCCTTCAGTGTCCAGATGATCCTCAACATCTTCTGACTCACCTGGTTTGTTTTGAGCTTCATGATCAGAAGGCACATCATCATACCGCTCCTCATGAGAAACCAATGAAGGGAGATCAACCTTGGGCACACTATCCCTAGGAGGAGTCTTAGATCTCCTTGTATATACCTTGGACTTCTCCTCTGAACTTTCAACATTCACCACTGGTGGGGAAAATTCTTCCCCTCCTACCTTGGAGCTTGCCTTCTCTGAAAATTTTATGATTCTTCTCCTCTTAGGTATTGGAACATCAACCTCTGAATTCTGCTCTTCAGTCCCTTTCTGGCCAGACTTCCTAGTTCTTGTTCTCTTCTTGGCCTTTGGCTTTCTCTTCTTTTCTGCTTCCTGGGCTTCTATCTCTTGGACACCTTTTATCTTGATTTTGAAAGGAGAATCCAACTTACCCTTGCCCTTAGGATCCTGCTCGGTAGATCCTTCAGAGGTGGAGTGGGGATCCAAATCTCCCATTAGCGCATAGGTGCACTGTACACCATTATTTTCTAGCTCCCATAGCTTATGCCTTAGCCACATCCTAGTAAATTTGATAATTGTATCCATTAGTTTTTTTAATTCTATCTTTTCCTCCTCCAACCAATCCACATCACCAATTGGTTTTTCCTTTATGGCCTCATAAGCATGATCCTAGATCAAGTTTCCATCATCTTCCAATTGATCAGGAACTTCCTTTACATTATACAATTGAACTGAATCAACTGGAAGCTAGGAGAATTTCTTCTTTCTAACCTCAAATTCATCACTGTAGTTGGCCCAGTAGTCCTCCAAATTCACCTTATGGCTATACTCTTTGTTGGCCTTCTTTTGAGCTTCTCCTGTAATATCAAATCTAGACCTCTTCGAGTGGAAAGACAAGCCAAGAGTACTCATTTCTTCTTTTGAAGCTTGGGTAGAACCAATGGAAGGACAAGCCTCTCTAGTACCAATCCTCAAGGGTAAGTCTCCACCAAATCTAGTCTTATGCTTGTCTCTCTTGACAATGGCATCAAAGTCACAGATTTTCCTAGTGTTCTCTAACAGTAGAATGTGATCGGTAGGGTATCTTGGAATTCAGTATGGAGCTCTCTGGCAACCATCAATCTGAATGTAGGAGAAAGTTGGGAATTGAATAAACCATGCTCCATATTTCTTGATGAGTTCCTTAGCCTGGTCCAAAATCTTGACATGCTCCACACCTTGAAGCAATCTAGTGATATGCATGGTGAATGCATCATTTACCCTTCTATAGCTCGAGCTTCCTAGATGTAACTGAGGGTAGACCTCATAGATGATATCCTGTCCAAAGGTGCCCCTTTTACTCAATCCTTTATAGGGGTGGAATCTTGCAAGCGCGTAGACCAAATATGAAGTCATTGTGAAGGTCTTTGTTTGCAACACATTGGACAACTGTTCATGAATTACTCCACTAATGACCCATACCCAATGGTAGTTAATCTTCTCTTGCTCCATCCTCACAATCACATGGCACATCCAATTCTCAAACATGCCAGCATTCTTCAATCCAACCACCTTGCTGAGAAGAGTGATGGCATCATAATACTCCTTGAACTTTGCTCTGAATAACTGCTTAAGCAACTTGGAGTAGTGTGACTTGGGCTTCTCCAGCCAAGAATTGATAAACTATTGTGACCTCATAGTTTTTTCATCGTAGAACTCCTGAGCGGCCTTCATGTTGAATCCCACCACATGAGACTTGTCTAGCATATCAAAGGTTTTGGAAATGGAGACAGGGTTGAGATTTGCTACAACTCTCCTTTGAGGACCAATAATTATCTGTGTGTCCTAATCATAGTGCCTGGAACACTCGAGGACCAGCTCATAACACTGCACCGTAGAAGGGAAACCAACAACATGTGACAAGCCTGATTCCATCATCCTTCTAGCCACCAAAGGAGAATCCTCTACTGCCATTCTTCCTTTAAATTCTTCATAATCCCAGAGGCCAACATTTGTATCAGTCACTTATGACTATACAGAAGTGATTTTACTCTCAGGGATCTTGCTCTTAATGTCCATTTTATTCTTCTCTGCATCAGACATTGAGGACCCAGTTGCTGCCTTGCTAGATTCAGCCTACACTCAACATGGGAATCATAATAAAAACCACAAGAAAGGGAAGGTTAATCCATAAAAACACCATTAGAATAAGCCTCATGCAATCAAGGTGTTATTACAACTCATATAAAATGTTTTTGATAAACTTCAGGTTTCAGAACCATCCGGGGAATCCGAGCCAGGGAGGAATTTTGGGAAATTCTGGGCCAGACGGATTCCAATGGAATAATCAATAAAACACCTAAAATCAATTAAATTTGATCATTTTCCATCAATAAACCACATCGGAGATCATAAGATAGCACGAATAAATCATAAAATGCATCATAAATCATTAATAAATCATGCCATTCCACACTTCCTTACATTTCATCAAATTTTGGGAAAATCCACCAGAGACGGATTTCCGCGAAGGTAGAGACACTTTGCAAATCTGGAAAAAACAGGGAACCAAGGACTTCGGGAAAATACGGACTCAAGGGGAATCCGCGGATAAGGTAAAATTTTGAAAGCAATGCAGATTTTGGGAACTCAAAGGAAATTAGGAAAACGGTGGAGATCGGGAAAATCCAGGGTTGACGAAAATCTGCGAAGTATACGAAACTCCAAAAATGACAGCAGATTTTGGAAAAGCAAATGAGATAGGGAAAATCTGCCAAAGACAGATTGTCCTGAGGGAACAAAAAATCCCAGATTGAGGCAGAAACTCGGATTATGACACGAAATCGCGATTTCACTCATAACATCAAATTGATCATGAATTTCAAATATTTAAGCTTAGGGCAAGTTTAATATGGGCTTTATATGGATTTTTTTCACATTCTAAGCCAATTCGAGAACATACTAAAGATAAATGGTGATGCCCTAAGTTAAACCCTACAGATCCGCCATTAAAGCATAGACGAGCTCAAGATTAAAACACTTCAACTGCTAATTCTCGACTAGGGGATTACTCACAATTCTCAAGCAAGTCATGTTAGAATTCAAATAGATAAAGGACCTTAATATTCGCTTGGGAGGTGGTAAATAAAACAATGTTGTGCAACCCTAATCATGAAAATGCCCAAATAATGTAGAGAATTAAACCCAAATAATCCCAGTAAGATCGAAGCTTATCCGCAACCATCAATTAAAAGCAAGAAGATCAAGAACATACCATTGTAAAGCCCAAATCGGTCCCAGAAATAGTGAGTGTGAACAGGACTGCGTCCACAAAGAACAGGGACCAGAATACACAAGAAATCACCACTAAATTGATCAATTCAAGCCCAAATGTCCCAAATCAGATCTAAAGCTCAAAGAACAAACTCTAAGGATGTAGTCCTCAACTCAAACAATGGAAAATAATAAGCATGATGGCATAAAAGATCCCAAAAATCAAGTTAAATACATCCTTCAAAGCACGTACGAAGACATAAATGCGCCCGACAAGACAATCAGAAAACTCGAGAATCCGACAACAGGGAGGAATCCGGAAAAATCCAGCCCACACGAAAATCCACGAATACCAAAAATCTCCAAACAAC